>NC_047566.1:24573371-25786507 GCF_902806645.1 Magallana gigas | reverse complement strand
GTGTGCCAAGGCCCGCGCGTTCCGACGCCTATGACGATAGCATCATTAGGCTTACCACATTCTTAGACCGTTATCTAACCGATTTTTCGTTTAAGGACAACATCAGATTTTAAACCATAAGTAATACCGTGCGTTTTAAGAATGACAGACCAATCCCCATTGTTCAATCTGAATGTGTCGGTGGCTTTTTTTTAAATCTCTAATCACCAAAAAAAAGGATGACTATCTGTTAATTTGATAGCTCATTTCTTAACAACAACATAAACAAAAAATACCAAACAATTCATGCAGTCTGACATTTCCCCCCTCTTGGATGTACAAGGCCGTATGGTGTTTGTACTTAAACGCATGACTTGGGGGGAGATATACGACTCTATAGATCTATAGAACGCTCTGGAAAAAACATTTATTTTGGAATTTACGTATGTTGGTATTGCGTGGTAATTGTATGAGATTAGGTAGAATGTAAAGCCATTTTAAGAAGATCAAGGATTTTGCAATGGGTATCTGTGTCAAACAGCAATTTGACGAAGTTGGCGGCCATCATCACGCGCGTTCGTTGAAATTAAAATACGTATACATTATAAAATGTGCCTTTACGTAATTTTGCCTGTTTCGCTTGAGACAAACCCATTTAACATGTTTTATGAAAAGTAGACAGTTAAACCACATTGTGTTTGTCGCTGGTGTTTGTTTGTTTTTTTGTTTGTTTGTTTTTTCTTTTTTTTTTTTTTTTTTTTTTTTTTTTTTGGGTTGTGGGGGGGGGTAGTCGTTTTAAGGGGTGTAAAAGATTGAAATTAAGATTCTAAACTACTTTTATCATATTTTGCACATTTTGTATGTATGCCGTGTCACGGTTGTGTAGACAGTCAGGAGTCGTACTCGCTAAAGATGCATGAGCAATGCATAGTGGAAAAAAAAATCTTGATGTATATATGCTATGGTAGAGAATAAACATACATGCGCTATATATACACGTATGTATGTAACTGTATATACACTATCATCTGTAATCTATTGTGAGTTATTTTTTAAAAGATTTATTGCGGCCATACATTGCAATAAAACAAAATGTCAGATGTCATCTTATTAGCTTTAATTCCCATTTAATCCCATACTTGTGTGAAAAATCCACATTAGCATTACTTCAAATGATAATATTTTTATTGATTACATCAATGTTATTTATAGCTAGAGAAAGCCTGATCAAAAAGTGTAGTAAAAGTTCCGGATAAATCAAATTCAGGTTTAGAATTAATCCGCGTTTCGTTAATAGAACTCACCATTAGATGATCATGATAGAATTGTATACAAAATGAATTCGCTTCCACTTATTACTTTGTTAGACAGCCTTATCATTTTCATATAATTGATACAGAAATGTAGATGCATTAAATATAAACCATTATTCAAAAGTTTTTTTCAGGTGTTTTATACGGGAATTCGAAATAGCGATCATTGCTTTAAAAAATATGTATACCATCCGCTTACAGCATTTTTTTTTTGCACTGCTCGTAACATTCGTAAGCAAATGAAACACCAGTACAGATCATAGTTTGAAGCTGTTAATTTTTGTAGAGGGACGATTCATGTGCCTATATACCCTTTCTTAAGTATTCAGGGGCTAAGATTGTCTAAGAACATATAAAATTTGCACGCTAAAAATTTTAAAAATGGACAGATCTACACGCATGCATGGATCTAGAGGGGTAGACGTTGCCCCCCCCCCCCCCCACTCCCTGGAAAGTTCAAATAATATTAACATAGTAATATCCCGAAAAGAGGTATTGCCCTCACCCAACCCCACCCCACCCCCTCCCTTTCTGGAAAACAAAATTCCTTCGGACCCACTGAAAAATTTTCTGGATCCACGCTATCCAAAATATCTGACGTTTTCCTTGCATATTCACCGATTTTGATATTTTACTTGCCAGGAAAACTGTTTTCGTTAAAAAAAGCCAGAAAACGTCAGATATTTCGAACTATATCCGCGCATGCCATTTGCGCCCTTTAATATTCTCGTATCGCCACAAAATCTGCATGAAAACGTTGTGCTAGAATACCGACTGAGTCTTTAACACTCAAAAAATTACGGGATCGAAGGTTTAACTGGTCTCAAGTCAGTGAAAAGTTATTCTGAGTCAATATTAGTGCATGGTTTAATGAATCTCTTTTCAGTGTCGTTCTGTGTCGTATTTGCTTTAGAAAAAAAATAATAAACCCCGTGTTACTTCAATCTAGGCCTTTGAAAAACTTTAAACAGAGTCTTCAAATGTTTGATTTTCATCTTTCTAAACACAATGGATGGTAAATAAGACATACGAATCAAAGTTATATATCCATGCAATTTATATGATATAATTAAACATCTTCACTTTTTCTTCAACCTCATATATATACACTTTTGACAATATAAAGACCGAAAGTACAACCTGTCAATTACATAACAAGGAGAGCAATGGGGGGGGGGGGGGGGGGGGGCTGCCAGATTCGGTTTAATTGTTACATAAAAGCTGTAGCAAGCAAGACCATCGAATATTCCATCTTTTCCATGTTTTACAAAAATAAACAAGTTACAGATTCAATTATTCCAATATTTGATGAAGGTGTGTGACATTAAATTGGAAAACTTTCGTACGCAACAATAGTATATCGGGAAGGAAGATCAATTCAGACGAAACTGAATATGCATAATGAATGCCTCTGTATTGCTCGAACAATTCAGTACACATTTGTGGCCCAAGTTTAAATCTTGAACAACAGACTCTATTCATAACAACTGTAGTAGTTTTAACAAAAATGTAACAAAAAAAAAACAAAAACAAAAACAAAAAATCCAAAAAAAAACAAAACAACAAAAAACAAACTAAAAAATAAACAAAGAAAAAACAAACAAATAAATTTAGAGACGATTGGCATTTGTGAGTTTTTTTTTTAATGACTGTACCAAAAAAAATTAAAATTAAAATATGGGCCCATGAAAAATAAGCTATGTTTATTATAAAAATCTTACCTTGCGAACATTTAGAAATTGGCACTATCCCGCCGCAACATTTGGCATAAAACCTACAAGAACACATCCATAAACAATTCAGCAAGCCATGTTTGATCCAAGACCTCCCGTACGTACATGTACATGACTATATACACCAACTTTTGAAGTGGAGCGGTGCCATTTTCTAGTGATTGACCATCGTTTGTATCGTTGTTGGTTTTTTTTAAACTTTAAACTTGGAATTTCGTAAATCAATCAAGGCCATGATAAACCGATGGAATTGGTGCACACATTACTTGATAGATAGCGCCGCTAACAATGAAAAGACTTAAAAGGAAATAATTCTGTATGTCCATTGATACAAAGACATGATTCGGGTACTTTAAACCGTCATTATTCGCGCCTTCCTGTCTGATTTGATACGTTCATAGAACCGTCTACATTTTTTTTTTCAAAACTAAGTTTTAAAGAAGCCGTTCGCCTTCATTTGTTAATTGACCGATGGAAAGAAGAAGCAACTATTATGGCTATGATCTAAAATGAAAAAAAAAACGGAACGAAATAAATGGTAATGTGGTTTTGTTTATTTATTTTACAAACGCCTGTGTGATGTTAAATAGATATTAATCCATGTATGCTTTAACCATGTAGAACTCTTTTATGAGCAAAAACAGAAAACAATTTCAAAATAACATAGAGATCGTAGTCATCCGAAACAGATAAAAAAAATTATCACTTATAAGTGTTTTAAATTGCCTACCAGATAGTTTGTGGTCATACTTAAACCTGATCAAATTAGTTTGAGAACGGAACATCGGAGATTAAAAAGAAAAGAATAAGCAAGGTTTAGTCCAGCGGAGAATTCAATTTTAACGTAAACCATCTTCCCTTTCAATACGTTTCAAAAAAAGATTAAAACGTTAACCAGCAATAACAAACACAATTCCTGTTTTACACTTGTCTCGAGCATTTTTCCTACTGTAAAACAATAAAAGTATCATTTTGCACAGCCAGTTTTTATTGCTGTCTATATCAAGTGATTTAATAGATTTTAATTTAACAAGGAACTAATGTTCAGTTGTAAAACTTAAGGTTTATTACTAGCTGTGTCGTAACGGAATGGTGACCAAAAGTTATTTATAAGTTGTAAATAATTAAATATCAGATTTAACCGAGTTGACGAGCTAGATGAACAGAATATGAAAAAAGAGATATTTTAAAAATATTTGCTTTAACCATTCCGTTTCTACCAGCGAATTTTTTTCATAGACTTTTATAAATTCTAGTGAAAATCAAATAATTTATATAAAGTCTGGCCCCGCATAGTAACCGATTTTATGATATTTCATGCATGGATACACTATATAAGAGTAAAATGCAAAAAGACACTAAACATTGGTTGTTCGGGTATCCGTTGCCATGGTATCACGAGGCTAAAAAAAATAGCTAATCTTACCTACTTTGAATACATTTAATAAGATTTGCCCACTACTATAAGCCATCAAAGATATAAAATGATTTTATTATATTGTCAATTCTCATTGTATAAATAAATTGATAGAGAAAGCGAGTATTTTAGAAAGTTACCATGGAAACCGTTAAAGATTATTGACATTTTTTTTTTACGTTTTTTACATGCCAATTTGAGTAACTTCTAATTTTATGCTATAGCAACAAGGCCAAGAAATAAGAAATAAATTTTTTTTCAAATTGAAGGCTGTTATTCCTGATTTTACAAAATTTTGCATTTTTTTTTTCATTTCACACGAGTAAAAGTCTACCTTAATTTAAATAATATTAAATTTTTAATAACATATCACTAAAATCTTTGTTTTGCAATAAAAGTGTTGTTGCTATGGAAATTATAGGATCAAAGAAAATCACACAGAAATGCTTACTTTTTGAAAAGCGTTAGTTTTAGCAAAAATCCAGCTGCATTGAACCTGAATGCGATGACTGTCCTTTGCTATTTTCAGTCATTTAATGATTTTTAACTCCAGATTGAAAGGACACACGTGTATTAATGAATTATAGCTAGTACAAGAAAAAAATAAGTTACTGACGATGTTTATAATAATTATCTAAAGCAATTGGCTGTTCTTATCGCATTATCGCATTGTTTTCAAATTTATAACTGAGAGAAAAATGAGATCGATATTTTGATTTATTTTTTAAACAAAGAATGACATAACGTTGGTGACGGTCTTACAATTCGGGCAGTTTCAGGAAAACAATTTCACCGCATTCATCAAAATTTTAGACCGAGTTGCATTGTACCCGAACGCGTTGTCCTTTTGCTTTTTTTTTCAGTCATAATAGTCATCTGAAGCTCCCGGTCTGCAAAAAAAAAAAATCGGATGAACGACCTTGGAGCTACAGTTCCGTGCGTGTTAAAAAGTTGCAATATACGGCGCACAAACCGTGCGCTAGGTTTTGACTGATTAACCTTTATAGTTATTTCCATGGAAAAAATTAGTACCATAAATGTTCAGGCAATCCACTACTGATCATGATATCATCACTTTCATTCCCTAAGACTTTCTCTTAAACATGTTAACCATAGTCGGAAAATGAAGTATTAATATTAAATCCATATGCATATCGAGGTCGCCATTTGTACTGTAAACAATCTGCACCACTTATCTCTACATGGCTGATGATGTTGTTTAAAAGAATACCCTACAATGCATAAGCAATGTTATGGGAAAAAATGGCTAAGTTTAACAGTTTTTTCTTATTATTCTTATTATTAATTATCAAAAATCAAAATCAAAGTAATGTACACATCTCGGATATAATTATGTACAATTGATCTGCAAAAGAACAACTTCCTATCTTGAAAACTGTAGGAGGAGTTATACGTACAATAAGGGTACCCCCATTCGGCAGCCGCCCACTCGCCCACCCCGCCCGCTATTTTTACCATTACAATTTTCCTTAGGAAAATCCGGTTAAAAAACCCGAATTTTGAAGTATTGGAATATTGGGCACTTTGTAATTATGAATGAAATTTTTTTTTTTTTATTCTCGACCCATTATTGTTTTCAGTAAACAAAAAAAATATAGGCGACAATATAGTTCTAATAATGTCTCGCCTAAGATAAGCATCATTACTCTTCCAGACTCCTGATGAGGCTCATAGTAACTGTTAGTACGTGCAAATTTTAAAAATGCAATCTGCTCTTTGCAAAAGAGTTATACTACATGTGTATATTAGGTCGAAAAAAAAATCCTTACTAGTTGGTTGATACTGTATATATCGCAAATTTTCACAAATTGCCAATCGCAACTTCTCGGCCTTCCGCAGCTCGAAAACACTCGAATGTATACCTAGGCGTCCATGACACCCCCCTTTTATAAAACTTGATTAATAACACATTTCAATCTGTGAGATGTAAGCTAGACTTCATTAAAGTAAATGATATACCTCAAATATAACAGAACGACTTATAAGCGTCTAGCGATAGTATTTTAAGGAGCGACTCCTTTTGTATAAAATTCTAACATCATAATGTATACATTCGATGTTTTCCGAGCCTGCCGAAAGGCCAGAATTGCGATTGAAATTTGCTGACACATTAGCCATTGTAGCTCTCTTCTAATATAAGAATGAAGTCAAAGGGGTTCCGAAAATAATTATAATGCATCTATCACCTTCACATAAAATAACAAACCATAACATAATTAACCCAATTTTGCATGAAATTATCACAGCTTAACATAAAAAAACCACCTTCTCATGAAATTGGCACAGCTTAACGCAAAAACAATTAACTTTCAAATAAAATAAAACCCACAGTATAATATAAAAAAAATTCTACCCATAAAAAAACACCTTCACAAGAAATTACCAAAGCATAACATTAAAACTACCGTCACATAAAAACCACCTTCACATAAAAACATTTTGAATTAAATAATTAATCATAGCATATCATCAGAAACCACCTTCACATGAAATAACCGCATCATAACATAAAAAAACGCCACCATTTTAAATGAAAAATCACCTTTATATGAAATGTACAGTATAACATAAAAAAGCACTATCTTCACATGTTTTGTCGTGACATTAAAAAAAAAAATCATATATTTTTCGCTGAAATATGAAACGGTGAATGCTCAGGGTCATTTGTTTGATAAGCCTAACTGCTATCGTAAGATCTCATGTTTCATCACAGAAATCTGTGGTGGGATTGCTCAATACACGCCATGAGTTCGAACAAAGCCAAATGGTTAAGTTCAGTGATAGAAGGAAGTCGATGCATGGGCATATTGAACCTATGCATGTGGAAGACAATGTCTTTATCATTCAATGCCGATTAAGGCATACTTAATAAAATAAAAACGGTCAAGGATTTTCTATAATGGTGCTGTGCTATAAATACATAACAGCATGACTGTGTGCATGTCACACACGGAGTCGTTTTTTTTCCTTAAAAAAAAATAACATTTCCAAGGCATGGGTAATGGCTACGAAAAGGTGATCCATACTGAAACATCATTAATTAATTCTCATACAGTACACTCAATCTAATTAATCGATCTCATTGATTGCAGCACATTGTGAAATGTGTATAAAAGGGAGCAGAGCGCGGGGGGGGGGGGGGGAGGGGGGAGGGGGGGGGTAGGAGGTCGACCTTTTTATAGTATTGCATTTGTAAGCATGCTCGAGTTGTATGACATTGTATGAACAATCCTTTTTTTATTGTGTTGAAGGTGTATGACAGGGGGGCAAGAAGTGCGTTTGTTTACGTAGTAAAAGGTTTCATCAAAGGAGAAGATTGTATCAGGTAACTGATAAACTAGAAGGATATTTCCCTTGAACAATTTTACAGTACTTTAAGGTACATTAATCAAAGGGAGGTTACTCCGAAAAGGAAATTAATCCAATCAGTGACAAATCTCTTATTTGGTTAAACAGAAGAAGGAAAGAAAAAAAACACCAAAATAAAATAAAACAACACAAAAGTTAACAAAATTTGAAAAGAAAAAGTATCTAAGGCCAAAAATATCATATGTAGAATTCTAAGGTTGATCTTATTGCATGGCATCCGTAACACGTAATCTTTTATTGCTTTCAAGAAACGCAAATTATAAGTACAGTCCTTATCTTTAGATTGGACTCATGACGAGGCTTTAACAGTTATTTTAGGCCGAAACATTCCCCAAATACCATTGCAGCTAGATGTGCTTCTGAAATACTTAATACTATCATGATGCAAACAATAGGTGTGGTTTAGAGGGTTGGGCGGGCTTCCTTAGTTATCATCTACATAATTGCATAATTGCAGGCACGTAACATCATTTTTGAAAGGGGGCAGACTCATCCAAAAAATCTTGACAAGCAAAAAAAAAAAGGAAGAAGAAAAGAAAAAAAAGGGAAATTTTGTACTTTCAAAATCGTCAAAATCCTAATTCGTTGGGGGAGGGGGGGGGGGGGGGGGGGGGGGGGCGCTAGCGTAGTATATCTATAACTTCAATTTCACTCCTAATTTCCTTGTTTTCAATCAATTTTTTCACTCCCAAAAAAGTGGGGGGGGTGGGGGGGCAGGGGGGGGGGGGGGGGCAACTTCATGATTATTCTATTTTTTATTTGTAAATTTAACAAAATTAGTTACTGTAAGAAAAAGTGGTTAAGTGCCTGAATTGTATAGATTTTTAATCAGTGCCTCGAAAAGTCGGGCCATGTTATTTTGGCAGGTCCTCCCCCCCCCCACCCCCACGAGTGTTACTACGTCCCTGCTGCGTAACGACGTGTACATCCGGTATGGCTAGTGAACTACATCCGGTACACTGACTACGTAATGCATACGTCGATAAGTACAAGACTGACCAATGTAAATGACGTACATGTAATACATGTACAGTATGTATATACATAAACATGGATTTTGGCTATATGGATCCGTTTGATTTGGCCGTATTTAAGATTATCATTTGAATTTATAATTTATTAATATATTAAAGATGTCCACGCGAATCTCTTTAATACCTTTTCAGAACCCGTCTTCTCTTTAATGTTTTTCATCCTGATGAACTTTCTCTATCACGGTTTACATAATTACATCTACTTATACTATACATTACAAAGCTTCGATCGTACATGTACATTTATGTAAATTTCAATCAAAATATCAAAATTACTCTTCACATTATTAATGTACTAAATAGCATTTTAGGCATATGTTATAATATACTTATAATCAATGCATTATCATGACCATAGGAACTTGTTTCTGCGAATAAGTTTACCAGATAATATAATAATAACACAGGGCATCTAACTGAAATCATTTTCGCATTCAGCGGAAGTGATTGTAACCACAGAAAAGTGTTGCATAATAGAAGGAAAATATGGGGATAAGCCGAAAAACATACATCTAGTATATACCCATACATTTACACACATTAACACATGCATTGTCACACATAATAATCTTTTTGAAAATCAAAATATTGGGTTTTTATTAGAGCAGTTTATTTGTCTAGATTTATCTTAATTAAGGGTGAAGCTCCCACCAAAACGCCCTATAGATCGTTCGATTCATTGCTCAATTTATAGATCCTGTCCCTTGCAAAGAACGACAACTCTCATACAAAATTGCAATCCCTGTGTCACCCGATGAGGGGTCATCCTTCTTTCTCTTTCTTCCGACTAAAATATGGGCGTTTGGTTGTATCTTTTGATTATTTCTAAACTTTTTGTATCTTGAAGCTGCATAACGTTATAACACGTAAACTGTTTCAAAGTTAAATTAACACACATACATGTATATTCAAATATCAGTAGACTGTATACTACAAAAGTACATCGGATCTCTTGATTCCACCCTGTCACACAGGAGCTGCCCCGCTGCGTCCTTATAAATGATGCAAAACGCCAAGGAACACGGCGCAGTAGAGTTGGAGTTAGAAAGGGATGTCACTGCTTCTCTACTGCGCTCTCACTGCGCATCCACATCGTTTGGCCGAGTTCTTTTTTCATTTGGCTGCGTTCACACAGCGATCCCATAGAGCTGTTGCTGCGTTCAACGCGTTCTCTTTGCGTTTCTTCTTCGTTCATTGGCGTTTGTACCGCGCTTCCACAGCGTTTCTTGTGCATTGTCAGCCAGACCACAAAAACTGTTGTTCAGTAGCAAATGATGTAGTATTCTCAAACAAGGTTGTGGTTGAATATGTAAAAAGTAGCATTTGTGAATATATTCCAGGACCTATTAAAGGGCGTAACTGGAATTCATGTCATTTCGTTCCGTTGTTTCCACATGTTTTCTAACAAGTAATCACGGGTTTTTTTGTAGACCTGTCTACAAAGATTTTTGTCTTTCACAAATAATTTAGAGATTAGTTACGTTTCAATTGTATACTATAATTGTATACTTTACATCTTTACAGGTAAATATGTATGATATTTTGTACGGCATACTGTAGTCTGATTGAAACCATCTCTGTTCTCCTTACAATAACCAGAGTCTGACAGGCACCGATAAGTGGACATCTTCACACGACCTTTGCGTTTGCATACAATCTAGTCTAAGATATACCCCAACCAATCACAAACATTTTTTTATTTTTTATTTTTTTTTTTGTTTTATGAGAGGCATGTAACTCTTCAGTATTGAAGATTACATACAAAACAAGCATGAATCATTTTTTCTATCTTCTTTCGAAGAGTTCGAATATACTTTCTAAAACTATAAAAGCCCTTTCCTGATTGACCAGAAGTAAAAGTTAAGTGAAGATAACCTCCTTTCAATAACTACATGTATCATACCCTGAGAAGTGTAAGGAGAAGGGGTTGGTTTATAATCAGACTGGGCATACTGCAATGCCTACACAAGAATATAAGTTGCATTATGAATTCGTGTGATAATAAACACACGAAAATACCAATATGTACGGTATAGCCCTGCTGCAAACTCCTCCTTGACTATTTGAAATTCTCTTTCATATGCATTTACTGTAAAAAGAAAACATTACAGCAACATTGACTTTATTCATTTATTTTCATTCAAAATAACTGTACATCGATGTTTCGTGGAGATGAATATGAATCAATTATTAATGAATAATTAATGACTAAATTATCATCAACCAGATCGTCAAAACAATGAAGAAATGTTACAAATTTCAAACAAAGCCTTACAATGTGCATCAAAGTCAATGAATTGATAAGTCTGAATTCTGCCAGTCATATGCATGGTATAAAGATGAAAATGAAGACATGTTATGATTAAAAAAATATCAATAGTTCTTTTATGTGTAATGGTGAAAACGTCAAAAGAATGATTCTGTGATTACGACGCAACAGGAATTCTGAGATCAGGGGGAATTTCTTTCTTCACTGTGATTGGTGGAAGTTCCGATTCCTGTGACGCAGTCGCAGACCCAGACGTTTGATTTGTGCTGCTTTCCTGCCTCGCACCCTTGCCGCTGTTTTCCATGATAAACGCACGTGTGACGCCTTGGCGGCGGAACGGAAGCATGGGCCGTGTTTGTTGGAACTTTCTTGGTTCCACTTCCGGTGGCTCTTCGTCCTCTGAATCACTTTCAAAGTCGGACTCATAGTCATCCATTTTCTTTTGACTTGGAGGTGGAAACAACTCTACAATGGATTTCCGATTACGGTTCAAGATCTCGTCGTATCGCTTTTTATTCTCGGTAACGAGATTTTTCGCATTCCTCTCTCGGACCTTGTCAGGTTCGATGTAATGGATCATTTTCTTGATCTCATGCCTCAGCGCATGCGCTGTGTAAGTATCTTCCAACGCCTTTTGATAATCGGGACTGTTGGCTATGGGGTGGTTAGCAATCACCATTTTGTATGCGTTTCTTTTCTTCATAACATCCAGCACCTTTTCTTTTTTCCGTTCCATTTGGTATCTCTCTATGTCTGCATGGCGGTCGTAAAAATTCAGCTGAATTTTCTTTAACCGATTTTCTACCGTGTTGAAAGCTCGTATCTTCCGTTTGGCTCCCTCGGTCATTCGGATTGTGGACATGAATCTAGAGTTCTTGTTGAAGGCGCTAGAATCCATGCTGAGGGTCAGCGATCTGTTATGTACTTGAGGCATCTCTGAAAATAAAAAAAAGGAAACATAAATGACATGAAATATGATCAATATTTAGCTTTTATGTAATGAACATGTACAATGTCTAAACAGTGTGCATGGGACATAACAAATAGCATTAATATCATCAATTTTTATCATTTTTTCAACGAAGTCTGTTTTTATTTTTATTAAATGAAACATTGGGTTCAAAGGCCAATTTCCCGGCAAACAGTTAGGAAAAAAAAGATCTAGTGTGTGACATCACTAAAAAAGAATTAGCTCATTTTATGATTATTATTGAGACTGTCTTATCAGAGGCGTATTCGTAGCCGATTATTCAGCAATATATACGTTTGATGTAAAGTTAACATAACTGGGGATTTGTGGTCCTAATGACAGATCAAGCAGGTATATTTGATCCCTGTGACGTAATATACAATTTATGACCGGGTAAATATCTACAATTTGAAAACGATAAGCCTTTGAGTGCAAATATGCCTAGCTTAACTTTACAATCTGGTTAAGAGAAAAGTAATTTTAGAAAGGTATTTATTTTCTTCTTTTTTTGAGACACATTTTTGTATCAATATACGTTTTCAATTATAAAACGTGCAATTTCATGTTGAAGTGATTGAAAAATAATTGAAAATAAACCCCGCCTGTGTAATTGTTATGTTAATTATATATTTGTGCTATATATATTTTAGATTATCGATTTAACCTTATCCGGTCACTCGTTCGTTTGTTTGATATATATTTTAGATTATCGATTTAACCTTATCCGGTCACTCGTTCGTTTGTTTGTCCTAATTACATGTTAGGTGTATTTAAACCTAGTTACATAGATAATCCCGTTAATCCAATATTAACACCAATTCTTGCGCTAATGCCATTACTGATATTAAAACGTTATGACGTCTTATGAACGTGCATGTAATATGATTGATGCGATATACTACTCAACATTAAATTGATAATTATTATACTTTTAATGCATGTAAAAATGATTACTGCTTTATGGTCGTATATAAAAATTCACAAACAAGATTTTCTTCTATGAAGAAATAAACATAAGAATAAAATTGTTATTACATGATGTAAAGGTTAATCGTAAAACGTGATTTAATTAATTCTAGCAAAAAAAAAAAAAAAAAGAAAAAGAAACGAGATGTTTGCAAAGTTTAAGTAAATGATAATCTTTTCCTAATTCGTTATGCAATTGTTTAATAAAACTTGAAAATCAACAATGGTTTCGATTGCATAAATGATAAAAATCCGTATGATATAGAGTCATTCCTCAAATCACTCATTATGCATGTCTAGTTTACGTACATTTAACAAGAATATAGCATACTTACTTGTAAATTTAGTATTTAAAACAGTGGTTATTCGAACAGTACAAACGTTTCACATCCTATGTATACAAATGCATTCTTTGATCTCAATTAAAGTTACACATTTCTGGATAAATCCGAATCATACACATGAACTTAATTTTTTTTTTTTGGTCCCGTCCAGCAGAAAGAGAATTAAGGGTAATCCTTGATAAGCAGAACAAATGGAGAATTATAAATCTCTCTTGTTTAAAGTGTATTAACTTCACACATTAAATGTACAGTGTATATAAATCTCTTCCAATATCCCATTGAACTAGTTATTTTCGTCAATAGAACTATGAAGAAAGAAAAAAAAAATTACCCGTAGGTTCATATAAATCATACATTTTGGCATGTGTGTAATGAAGAGGCCTCGTTTTGATAAGTTAATCGATCGCTTGCACTGACAAGGTTTGAATTAAACTAGGGTATATAAAGAAAATCGGAGGGGGGGGGGGTGTTAATTATTCTGTAAGTGGTCACTCAATGTTTTGCATTTTTGATTCTTTTATTCCAAAACAGATAAAGTTAATATTCAATCATTTACTCTTTTTTGATCGATTTCGGACAAAGAGGAAATTACTTGTCTAGTTATTTGTCCTCCATATCTTACATTTAACAAACTATTCATATGAGATGTTACAATTATATATATATATATATATATATATATATATATATATATATATATATATATATATATATATATATATATATATATATATATATATATATATATATATATATATATATATATATATATATATATATATATTCGATGTTAATCCTGAGTATATATGCATTTAATTAAGAGTGTATCTACTGAGCAATGATTGCTACTCAAAACTTGCAAAATTGTGTAACATTTCAATTTGGATTTTATCTGCTCTACTTAAATTCATAATTCGTCGGTTATAAAGACCATTTGCTTCATTCGCAAACGAGTGCAAATCAAATTCTGTTTAAAATTCACACAGCTTTTTGACACACTAGTTATTTTAGACACTATTTCGCACTATAACCAATAGACGTAAGCCAAAAAGCTTCACATATTATATTGTCAAATGATACATGTACACAATTTTATTCTTTTTAGACTCATATGAACATTGTACAAACATCACGCACTCACTTGGAATCAAGTTCACGTTAAACTTTGTAAATAGTTCCAGGTAAAGTTTTGTAAAAACAAAGGTGTCTTTTTACATGTACCACAATTAGCCTTCATTTATCTTAGTTATACATGTACACCAATGAACATTATTGGTATTTGCAATTTTGTTAAAGACGCGAATTCTTGGATGAGAGCTACCCTTTAAAAACATAAAATAGATGTAATATAATGAAAGAAATCAAACTTATCAAATCGCATAGTCAGTTTATAGCCCGTTCGTATAGCCAATGCCCCTCCCCCCCCCCCCCCCCCACCCAATAACAAACAGAATTATGCCTCTGACTCCATGGGAAATTTTCTAAATCCGCACACCATCCGGTTAACAGTTTTAAATGCTTATAATAACAGTAAGAATATTTATTTTTTTAATTCAGTAATACAACTTTTAGCAATACATCCCATTAGTTTATAATAATCCCCCCATTTCCCCCTTTTTTTTTTCTTTTTTTTTTTAGAAAACTGGACCGTTCTGATAAGAAAAAAAATGCCACTCGTATTATTAAAAACTAAAGCAGTTATCCCTATTTTTATCAGTGAAATTCAAATATTAAATGCCTGACCATGAGTTTTATAAGGTCGTTGTACATTGTACATTTACACAGTAAGTACGAGATTTGAAGGATCATAATAAACTTGACATTTTCATTCTTACATAGAATAAAATAAATTTGTTGGTAGGAGCACGTAGAATTGACTTCTCTGTGCCACCTTAGAATAAGTAACATGTAGTAATACTCCATTTTTCCATTTTTAATCTACTTCAATGACGAAAACTACTGTGATAAATTGCTGTTAATTTGGATGTATTTTTTAAAGGGATATCCTCATGAAGACTCTTGACAGTCTTTAACAGTCTTTGACACATTTCTCAATAAAAAAAATTACACCGTTGTGTTGAAAATCTGACTTTTATTTACGCAAATATTTTAATAATGTTTTCGTCATAATCAATATACATGTATGTTGTTGAACAACTATAAAACAAAGCTATATGTATTGATTCTAGTTATTACACTCCGCTGACATTTGAATTATTGTCGGAATTTCGTATTTCAGTTGTATACAGCGCAGAGATATAGAGTTAAAGGAGGATTGATGGTCAACTAATTAACTATTAGATATAATTAAAATCATAATTAAATGATTTGTATAGCTATTAATTATTATTTAGTTAAATAGAATTTATATATTTTACCATAATGGTTTAAATTTGGGTATTTCCCATATATTGTTATACAGAGCTCTTCTTCAGAAGGAGATCAATACAGTCTAAAAATGGCCACGACCATCGATCCCTTTTCATTACTCTATTATAATACCAATTTGGTTGACCATTACACTTTGTGAATGGATACTCAGCTCATGTACTAGTACATGTACATGTATAGAAAAGATTCCTTCTTTGCATTACTTTTGAAATTTTTGTCTTAATTAAATGGTTTTTTTTTCTAAAACTTTTTTTCGCATGCAACACTTGGTAATTTTACAGGTACATGTATTTTATGCATAGAAACTGATATCATTTTTATTTATAAACACTTACTAGTATTTAGCTCCGATTTTCCATTTTTTTTACGACGGCATTAACGTGAAATACAGAGCGTTTCAATTAATGTTTTATTGTGTAAATGTGGCTGACAAAAGAAAAAACAAAACAAATGAAAAAAAACGTCATTAATATGTAATAATTAATGATCATTTTACCCAGTATTGCTCTCAGAAGAAACAAACCCAAAGCATGCATTTGTAGTGTTTTTGATGCATTGTTTTTTTTGTTAGATTGAATCTCGAATATTTTAAGTTGCATATTGGTGAGAAAAAAATTTGATATTCTTACCCAGTTTCACTATGATCCAAAATCCTTACACATATAACCAAAGTTACTGCAAAATGAAGTCCAATTTCCAAAATGTCATATTTTTATAATTTTTTCTCTCTCAATATTCTGTCGTATGCTGACAATCAGGTCATAATAAATCAAAGTCAAGTCTCTGCAGAGATGACACTTAACATATACAAAGGATTGTACACATACACACATTACGCTTTTTGGTTTTCAGAGCGGTTATCAGAAGGTTTAAATTGCCATACATCAACATGAAAGGTTGTCCAGTCATTTCTCTTTTATTTGAAATCAGACACCTGAATGGAAACCGTTAAAGGCAAAAAGAAACATTGACACTTGATCCAGTTAATTGCCCGCCGTATAGACTGAATCAGTTTTCAGATTTGATTTTATTTTACAACTTCGTAATTTGTTGTCGCTCATGTTAGGGATAGAGCCCTTTAGAAATCAATAGATCGGATATTTATTTACATGGGTGCAAAGATGTACCGGGTTCGGTGTAACTTGGTTTGAATAAATACGCCGAAAGCTCTCTTAGTACGAAATCCGTGACGAGAAGACTTGGGATAGTCTTTACAGAGAGTGCGAACTACTGCAAAACAACCTCATTGTACCATAAGTGGATTTGTCTGGATATTTTTTTTATACCCCCCGCAAGAAAACAGGAACATGAAAAGCGAGCATTGAAGAAAAATCGAACATACAGAGAGAGAGAGAGAGAGAGAGAGAGAGAGAGAGAGAGAGAGAGAGAGAGAGAGAGAGAGAGAGAGAGAGAGAGATATTTTTTTTTTTATAAAATTGACATTTAATAAACTGACATTTCTCATTATATCTAGTTTAAATATCTTTTATTAATTATGCGAAGAACGCATACAGTGTTTTTTTGTCGTTAGAATATCAAATTTTTAATGATTTTTCGGATGTAAAACTTAAGATAAAAATATATCAAATCCTGTATTTTTGAAATATCATTCAAAATTCATAGTATTAAGTGAATAATTTTCCATACTTCGATTTGAAATCCTATTTTGTTTGTTATTGCAAACCCAAGTTTGTTATTCCACCCACCCACCCACCCACCCACCCACACACACACACACACACACACACACACACACACACACACACACACACACACACACACACACACACACACACACACACACACACACACACACACACACACACACACACACACACACACACACACACACACACACACACACACACACACACACACACACACACACACACACACACACACACACACACACACACACACACACACACACACACACACACACACACACACACACACACACACACACACACACACACACACACATGTAATGCTGAAATTTCCAAATACTAAATCATTAAGTACAAAACTTTCTATACAAGGGAAGTTGACCCTGTATCGTTATTTGAAGTCGACCGACTTTTGGGTAACGTGTACCATATGTCATCGACTTTAATCTTAAATCTCAAAATGATTAAATGAAAAGACTGAAAAGACAGAGATCAAATATATGTTTCCTCATATTGGTTTCTATCAAGATACGAGGCTTTTCATTGCATCAATGTATTTAGAAATAAAAGGGTTACAAGCTGATCCCTAAAGGTTAATCTTCATTTAATTGCCAATAGAAAAGATATTTAAAATACATGGATTTTCTTGCCGCTCAGGAAAAAGAAATAATTAAACAAATATCGGTTGAAAGTTTGATCGTTGGTGCATTAGAAGATAAAATAGGGCAAATATATTAGTTAATTGAAATGCTAGCTTAATGCAGGTCACTAGTAGTTGCAGAACTGTAGCTCTACAGGAAATTCGGGTTGATGGTCCGTCAACGCACCGGTCGACTTTCCCGTGGAGCTACAATTCTGCAGCTAAATTCATGTGGGGTTTAAAATTGATTATAGTCAGAATTGAAGAGAAAGGGTATTTTCCGATGATGAAAACAAGTTTTTTATTTAATTAATTAAACAATTACATTATTATGCACATGATAAATGCATAACAGGTCATGCGCGGATCTGGAAAAAAATTTCCACGGGAGGGGGTCAGACGGTTATGACTTTGTCGGAGGGGGGGGGGGGGTGTCCGAGGCATATTTTGGAGTATTTCATAATTTAATTTTAAGAAATTTGCAGGGGGGGGGGGGTCTGGGCTCCCTGATCCAATCCCCTCCTCGATCCAGATTATTTTCCAGGGGAGTGGGGTCCGACGTTTATTTGAATTTGCCGGGGGGGGGGGGGGGGGGGGGGCGAGGCATATTTTGGTAATTTCATGATGTAATTCAAAGAGAGAATTTTGCAGGGGGTCTGGCACCTCTCACTTGATCCGCACATGCAGGCAGTGTTTGTGTAATTTAAGTTCATAAGGTTTGTAATCCAATTAAAGAAGAACACATCGTTCAGTGATAACCCACTATAAGATACATTCATTATGATAAATGGTATCTTTTACATGTATTATAGCTATACGGAAATATTTTGGATTGACAGACAAATTTTCTCTGTAGAGCTTCACTTAATAACAAAATAAAAAGAGAATTTTAAAGTAATACTGTAATAAAAATGTTAAATCAGACATTAGATCTGCCATTGACAAATTGTTGTTATTCTCAAAAACTATTAAGCGGTCATGCCATTGAATTGAAAATAGAAAAAGATCAACAAGATTAGGATTTCAAATTCCAAAATAAAACAGTGACATTTAACTATTTCGAAAAAAAATTTGAGTCAAACTGGATTTGCATGCATGAATAGTTCTTTATTTTTTTTTCTCAAGGATAAGTCAATATTTAATGATTAATGCGTTTAAATCACACGACCGATAGGAATCATTTTAGAAATCCGTGTTAACTAACGAGGGGTTTTTGTCGGGGTGAACGGAATAAAATAAATCATATCTGAGTCATATTGTAATGTTAAAATAACACTTTAACACATAAGGACTGATAAAAACGGGGGGGGGGGGGGGGGGGGTCATGCATTTAAATTACTAATGCACACATTCACTCGTATATATACTACATATTAAATAGATGTTGTTTAAGAAATAAGAAATCATTCTTTGAGTATATTGAGGTGATAATTTTGGTCAGGGCGTGATCAAATCCAATAAAGTGTTTGTTTTTTTTTAGTTAATAGAAAATGTAATGGAAAGAACTAATTTAGGCTATTTTTTGCCTGCTGTTCGATACTTTCTATTTTATACTTCTGTGTATATTTCTTAATAAAATACTTCTTAAACTAAACTAGAAAAGGTTTTGGTCTGTTGGTTAAACGGCGTACAAAAATAGATCATTTTAGAAATTCAAATGAAAACAATTTCGGTTGTGTTCCTCAACAGGGAATGCAGATGCTAGTGATTATGCTTTGATATTACATGTACATGTTCATTGTATCTTAAAGTATTTAATGCATTCCATTTTATTTAGATATTAGCAATCATTCTCTGAGTATTATATGTATGAGGTGATCAAATACAGTCGGGGTGCTCAGATCCAATAAAGCCCGAATTCCTTAATGATAGATTTGAATTTTATCACCACATACTCATAGTATTCAAAGAATGATTCCTGATAACTTTTATCCTTATAATATTAACCAATTGTTCGATTTATTGATTTTTTTTACGTTCTTGATTTTCGTATAATTATGCAAACCACGCTTGCACCCGACAATACGTCATTTAAAATGTTACAACTTTGATTCGCAGTGTTATCACAGACAACTGTGAGAAAGAAACTGAAAACTTTTAATATTTTAAAAGCATTAAGACGTCCACATAAAAAGTGGTTGCTTGTGACAATCGCCATGTATAGCCTTACATATATTCAGCTGATACTTTAAACTAGCTTGAATTATATATTTGATAACGGAATTTAAAAATAATTGAAACACTTTTATGTCATAATTACTGCATTCTCAATGTTGAGTGTTTAAATGTGTAAAGGACAGAAAATTTGAATTCGAACTTTTTTTTTTTGCAAATCAATTTTTTTAAAAATTGAATTATCTGACACTTTAAAAAAAGATAATCTTATATTTTTTCTAATGCTTTGTATTCTTTCGCGACACATTGTTTATTAATTCTTCTTCTTCGTCTTCTTTCTTTTAAAGAAATACACTTGTACGTCTTCATGAGCACATCCCATGCACTTACCAAGCGTGTTTTGGTGACCTGGTCACGATTGACTAGTCTTTCAACGTTAACCTTCCTGGCCAGACTATACCTCAAGTCCAACTTTTAGACTACCCTGTAGGCTATATATATATTGTAACACGCAGTTTTCCATTGTATCGATGTCATAAAGATTCTACGCATATGACATTTACCCAGTGTCTTAAGCAACTTTGTAATTTTTTCATTTTTATCAAAATTTTGTGTATGTTTTGTTTTATTTCGCCTAAATATCATAGTGTACATAGTGTAACAATATTATCAAATTCATTTGATCGAAAATGGAACTGTATGACAAAAATTTGCAACAATGAATTTTTATTGGACTGTTGTTGAATACATAGCTGGACAATTTTAATTCAGTATTTTTACCAATTGTGTGAAAAAACCCAAAAAACTACTGATTCAACAGAAAGCACAGGACAACATTTGATGAAAAAATAAAATAAAATAAAACACAAAGCACAACGCCGTTTTAAATACGAGGACAGCAGTATCATTTAATAAACCATATATCTTTACACATCTGGTTTTTTTGCAATACTACCCCCTCAGTAATGAAATTAATATGGATTGGGATGATTCATCCAAGGAAAGCTGGAAAACGGAGCATTGGTAAAAAGAGAAAGATTGGTCTAAGGGAAATAACTTTATTTACTACACTTGCTTGATAATTAAATTAGGTGCTTTCCTCGAGCCCGGGGGGGGGGGGGGGGGGGAATAATGTTTTTCCAAGGGGAAGGGAGGTTATGATAGCCATTTTTATTTAATTTTACTACTACTTATAATAAATTTCAATTTTCCCGACCACCACCGATATATTTGTGTATGGAGTTACATGTACATGTAAAACTTAAATTTTAAAACTCAAATTAAAAGCCATAACAGATACAACACGGGTCTGGGAAATTAGGGGTGGTGGGGGGGGGGGGGGGCGGAGGGGAAGGATAAACCTGCATTTATGGATTATCTGAAGACATACATGAAACTATATAGAAACGACTTCCATTTTTATTAAGAAAACATTTTCAAACTTGGCCGCACATTGCTACCCCCTTAAACGTTTTTTAGAAAAGCAAAATAAAAAAAAACATTTAGTATCGTATATAGTATTGCAACACACACATTTGATACAACATGTTGAGAGAACAAGAGAAAAAAATGGCGCAAAAACACGCATGCAAAGAAGAGGTGAGGTGTGTGATTGAATTATTAGGTCACTAAGCATTAAGTTAGAGTAAAATATGATACTCTAAAAAGAAAGAATTAAGAAGACAGTTTCACGCCCACAATGACGAAAGTATTTGAAAGTCTACAAATCTTAAGAAAACAAGTCCAAACAAACCGAAAAAAGATGTTTTATATGCATAATGTTTCTACATGTATATGTACATGTAATTCTGATGAAAAAAATATTGACCGTCTTATAAGGATTTTGATTTAGAAAAATAAAGCCGAAAATTTAAAGAGGCATGGTCACGATTTTGGTCAAAATTTATTTTTCCGTTTTTGATGTTTAAAATGCCTCAGTAAGGCATTTCTAATGCTCACTCAAAATTTGAGCGTCAGTCGTCGATTTATAATTGAGATACAGAGCTCACAATTCTTTGTTACATGTACATGTATGTAAGCTCAGATGTCAAGTTTTTGTTTACATTTTGAATTTTCCAGGTTTAAACCTAACATGAATGTGCCAAATGCTAGGAACTACGGTTTTCGCCCCGTGTTATTTTCGGCCTCCTTCACTTGCAAACGGTTTCGCCCCGTCTTGAATTCGCCCAGACAAAGTTTTGTTTATTAAAGAGAGATAATTTGAGACATGAGTATTCAGTCAGTCTTAATTTCTCTCACTGACAAGGATGACGAAAGGGGCGTAAATTAAAGGGAGTAAATATTTATCCCGTATTACAGTATTCGTTGATGTAAATAAAAAAAAACTAATCAGCTTGGAAAATAACTTTTAACGGTACATGAGTTTTATTATTCATTCAATGAAAACAAAAACGTGGCACAAGCTTTGTTTACATAATAAAAATTCTGAGTTCTGTATCTTGCCTATAGCTCTCAAATTTTGGTTGTTCATTTGAAATGCCTTACTTAAATAAGCACTGTAAACGATAAAAAAGAAAAGAAAAATCAATAAAATTTGACCAAAATCGTGACCATTTTTAGCATCTCTTCCTGTTGAGTTTGATAATAACGTGTAGATAATCCCGATACAATGTAAGAAAAAGTAAGATCAAACGTAAATTTACATACCGAATTTTTAATTCGCTGTGCAATTAATTGCTGGCAACAATATAATAAAATAGAGATGGCCGCGGACAAATTGAAGAATCCCTTGAAAGGTCTTAAGTGTCGATTTGTTTGCCGTTGTTGCGGACAAGATTTTCCTAATGGCTTTGATAAAGCTTGCAGTGTCAATAGTGCTATCTGCGTCCGATAAACTTTCTAACATCGGATTTAGAAAGATGTTCAAGGGAGAATTTTTTTTAAATTCAACAACTGTAGTTTGTGCCGGATGTATTAAGAGACAAACTCACTCAGAGAAAAATCACAACCGGAAGCGCATTATCTTGCACGTCATTTACGAAAATGAAGTCACGAAATTATTTTATCATCCTCTTAGGTGGGTAGTTATCTTTTAGGGACCCGCGGAGAGCCTCGATAGTTTGTAAATAAAAACCTGTAAGGGTCATACCATCAGGAAACGAATATCTCTGCAAGGAATGTCGCTAACACGTAACCTATGTCCCATTATCAAGTTATTTGAAGGCTAATTAGACAGGTAACATATATATATCGACAGGTAACTCATATATTCAATATCATTCATTTTTATGCGGTTGGTGTCTTATTCTGTGTTTTGGAATCAACATGAAGAATTACAAACTGACGTATTTTGACATTCGTGGAAGAGCGGAGATTTCACGTCTGCTGTTTGCCGCCGCTGGCGTACAGTACGCAGACGACAGAATCAAACGCGAAGATTGGCCAGCGCTTAAACCAAGTAAGTTCTCACATACATGTAATTAAAGACACCCGACGTTATAAAATACCTAACCTCATGTTTCTGTGCATAAAACCCCTTTTCAGTTACGTACATTTCTTAATATTTCTTAAGGGGGTGGAGGGGAGGGATTCGTACAGATATTGTGCAATTCAAACGCCCGCATATAAAATTATTCAGATGGTGATTATTGTTCGTTTTGTCATTTAGTCTGAGAGAAAAATATCGTTCATATCACGAGAATACTATTTGCGAATATAATTTATATAAAGCTTGAAATTTGTACACAAGTAGAATACTCATTGTTATATCCATAGAATTTATACATTCATTATTTGTAATTACTTAGAAATGTTAACATTGAATTATGTTAATTATCATTTTTGTATTTAACATTAAAACGTATATGATTGATTACGATAAAGCGCGAATTTCTTCTTGTGATAAGAATTCCTCTACAAACAGAATTGTTGTCTAATTGGATTTAACCATGCATCGAATCCATTGATGAATGAGAAACGAAAATTAATTTTTCAAAACGTTTTAATTTCATGGTTCGATTGATTGCACGCTACAAGTAGCACCTGGTGCAAGATGAAAGAAAGAGAATGAAAAAGGGGGGGGGGGGATCATCAATGATAATATCGATATTTCGAATGACTGATAGTCTTTGGGTATAACATTTCTTCTTTTGTAAAGAAGAAGATCGAGCAAGGCACCTATATGTACGAAACCATGCACCGTAAATTAATGACTAGTGTGTGCATGCTAAAGTAAGTGATAAATTTAAAGCACGATTATCATTTCTCCCACAGCTACACATACCACTGATGACGTAAATGTGTATACATGTAAAACTAATTGATGACAAAAAAAGGAAAAGAAATATTTGAAATAACATTTTTGTGATTCATTCCTACTTAATTAAACACATCGACATGCCATTTTTTTTTTTTAAATTTTTTAAAGTCGAAAGAATCCACCTACATGTAAGAAGGAACATGCATGTGTCGGTTACCCTTTTTAGGTTCTATTGTCTTGGTGCAGGTGCACTGGTCCCCCCCCTTTTTTTAAATAAAAAATATTGCCCACTAAATCACTTTTTATTCTAAAACTGAGAATCATAATTATTTATATTCATCAACATACATGTATAAAAGAGAGGAACATTTTCTATTTTTTTTTTAAATTTTAAATTCGGACAAGGCTTAAATTACTGATTGACATTTATTTGTATCGATTAATGAGACGCGGAACAAATACACCACATGTTAAAATTTTTGTTAAGATCGTACTCGTAGATTATATAATAGAGCACAATTTATAGAAATGTATGAAAGCCGACCATTCATGTATATGTGGATATATAAAATGTACCTATGCTGTTTCATTTATTTTAAGAAACGCCTCAGGGGCAGCTACCCATTCTAACGATTGACGACACAGCCACTTTGCCCCAAAGTCTAGCGATAGCAAGGTTTCTAGCTCGAGAATTTGGTGAGAAAGAATTTTGAAAATTATGAAGTGAACGTATTTCAAAGTTTTGTTATATACACGGTAGAGGCGTTTTGTAGATGTGGAGTTCTTTTTTTTCTTTTTTTTTTTACGTCTGTTCATACATTCATGTAAATATGCTTGTTCGTAAGTGTGGAAAACAAACTCAATGTGCAGCAGGGTGGGGGCGGGGGAGTGGGGGGTGGGGTGGGGTGGGGTGGGGTTGGGGGGTTGTAAGGTTAATCGCAGTACATTGTATTAATTTTGTAACTAGTTTTAGAATGGTACAGCTCAGGTTAATTTTCCGAATAAAAAATCCATTTTCGTCAGTTCTCAAAATTCTAATTTTGTGTGTGTGTGTGTGTGGGGGGGGGGGGGGGGGGTATAAGGTGATAAGAAGGGGTGACAGGTTCACGGCGGTGCAGTGTAAAATTTAAACACGTTTTAGAATGCTACTGCTCAGGTTAATTTTTCCTGGATTTAAAGACGTAGTTAAGTGAAATTTTAACCACGTTAAATGAGGAGGGCTTCGCCCTCCCCCCATTTTCCCCGATGTCGACAACTATATTATTTCATTTTAGTGTATTAACATACCGGTAATTCAATATGGATAACATCCTCGTTTAGGTCTTAGTGGGAAAACTAATTTGGAGCAAGCGCAGTGCGATGTCATCGTCCAGACGACAGAAGACTTGCGAGCGGAATGGGTGAAGGTCTTCCGAGAACCGGATGAGACCAAAAAAGTAATTTTAACCCCCTCCCCCCTCCACACACACACACACACCCACAAAATGTTGATTATGTAAACGATGTGTGTTTGAAATTAATTTCTTTGAAGATTTTGTTGTTTAATTTTGCGAATTTCAAGCCTTAAGCCATACCAAAATTCTTGATATTTAAAGTTTTCATGTACACAATATCATACCATCAAAAGGTTTTCCAATGATTATCTAAAAAATGGTGCTTATTCTGAAGGTGTGATCTCTGTTTATCTTTTTAAAGGCTGAGCTACAGAAGAAGTTGGTTGAAGAAATCGTCCCAAAGTTTTGGAAAATTTTCCAGGACACAGTGGGTTCCAATTCTTCAGGATATATGGTTGGAGACGGAGTATGATTTTTAAACATATGCTTCATAAATTTATTTTCATAACATGCACATTGACAAATGTATGCAAAATTTGATCTTAGTCTCATTTTTCACAATACATTTGTTTAAGCTTGCCCCGGTATTAGGGCATGGCTTTGGTGTCATAAACCCGCGGTATTTGTACGTAGCTAATTTTCTTCATTGTGTGATACAATACAGATATCCATGGACATGAAAAAACCCAACAATTCTTGAAAACCTCGTACGTTAATATTACTGTACATGCAAATCACATTAATACTGGCTTATTGTGTCATGCATTTTGAATATATTTACGATTGTGCATCCAATCAAAGAATATTGATAATTTATCAAATATTATCGAGTTTTGACCGTGTGGGAGGGGGGGGGGGTGTTGTCAAGACTTTAAGTTATTCTATTTTTATCAAAGTAAGCCAAAACTTGACAAAGAGAGATAACTCTAGCAAATTTTTTGGATGCAATTAAACGTGCAGAAAAGATGTATCTAGATAATTTACTTTACCCGGCTATTAAATGCGTTTAAGTAAAAAAAGAAAAAAAATTTAAAAAAAATGCTTATATAATGACAAAGTTACAAACCCATATTCTATAAACGCTGCAATTATTAAAAAAGAAGTTGTAATTTTGTGCGAAAGGTTTTCGAGAAAACAATAATTAATCAAAATCAATCAATTTCTTAAAATGTCAATGTTTATCTTGTAGATTTTTTGAATTTAAACAATCTAAACTTGTAATATAATAAAGTCCAGAATCTATTTTCATATTTTTAGTTAACATTGGGTGATCTCGCCGTATATGACGTCATGGAGATTCATACGCGAGATTATCCAGATCTCATCAAGAACTTTCCACAACTTCAGACGCACAGGCAGAAGGTGGCGAGCATACCAAACATAAAGAAGTATCTAGAAAATCGACCGGTCACCCTGTTCTGAGAGTTTTGTCCATATGCATGTATCCAATATTTTGTAGACAAGTGAAAGAACTTCACTTTTTGATTCGGCTCAGTTAAGTTGGTACATTTATCCGACGTCAAACAGTGTAGTAACCGGTTACGGTATTTCGAAAACATCATCATCAAAGACGTTCACAGTCATAAAATCTATACATACTTGTATTTACCAGTTTGATTTTGAGCATTGATGTTTTCTAATATGCATGGTATTGTGAAACGTGATCAACTCTGCTGCCTTACCCTGACATACAATCTACATGTATACAGCGCCAGATATTGTTTTATGATATTAATTATTTATATGTTAAGGTTACGCAGTTATATATTCATGGTACTATATTTTATAAAATTTAAATAAAATTGACGGAAACGACTTTTCAATTTATTAGTTGCTTTTTGCTACTTTTAAGAATAAATTTTAATCCCGAACCACATTTTTTCAAATATATAGCAGTCGTCCGAAAACTCCTTTTTTTCGCGTATTATTTAAACAATAAAATGCTTTCTTTGGTGATTCATGTGGGTATGAAAGTAACAACTGCAGAAATACATACAATACGTGACCGGCGTTAGTCGTTAGTTCGAGTCGCACGTTGGTCACTTGCTTTTGTACGTAATATCCGCAGACAAATCAATTTATCTACATTGTCTCAGTCCACCCAACTGCCACAGGGTACCGGCGTACGGTGTGGGTTAACCTGCAATATAAAGGTGTCTCCTTGTCTCTCATCCCCTGAAGCACTGCGTAAACCGGAGATAACCACCGTCCACTTACGCCTTCTTGGCTCGGAGTAGGATTTAACTAACTTATTATATCCCATATACACAATAAGATATAATTTCATCAATTGATTTTTCCCTTGGTGTGGGTATGAGAGGAGCGCACTTTGAAATATGAAAATGCAAAACTCACTTAATAGATAGCTTTTTATTGTGTTGTACATAATTAAAAGAATATACTTTAAAGTCGGTAGAATAAAAAAAATCAAAGATTGAATTTCTTAGGTTTTAATCAACAATTGTGTTTTTCAAATAGTACCTATTCCTTATTAAGCAAAACGTGTCCATGCTATCCACATAGCATCTCGATTCTCCATACATCGATGATCATGACCGAAGCTGTTGAGGTACATATGAATATAAATAATTATATTATAAACCGTCGTATATTTTTACAGACTGGCAATGGATCTAAACCATTGAAAATAGATTTACAAAATGGCAGAATCAAATAAGTTTATTAGTATAAGTAAGTTTAAGATCTCAACTCATTATTATTAGTAGTGGAAGGTTATTAACAGAGTTTTCTTTTAACAGTGAAATTACAAAAATTAGAATACTCAATATATGAGGTACGGGAGATAACTCGAGTGAATTAACGTTGCCAGGTGACTCATTCCGTACAGCCATGTTTTATGGAGTGGGTAGATAGATTTGAGCAAGGTATGTATTCCTCTTTTGAATTTCTCCATCAACTCGCCATGCGTCGAGAGTTGTTTATAAAATTGCTATCAAATAAATGTTTAGCAATATTTGGAAAAGGCCTTATACCTTACTTCTACTCTAAAACTACTTTCACTTCTGATGCAACTGTATTGTATATATTTTTAATTTTGAAATAAATATTTTTTGGACGCAAATAATAAATACGGGTTGATTGTGTTTTATTAAATATTTACTAGTAAAGTGTGTTGGCATACGCTCACAAAGATTTTCTTTGCAACAAATACAAGGACGGGACTTTTTTAATTTAAAAAAAAACATCACTATCCGGCTATATACTTTTTTTCATCAAAGTACACATCTTTATGTACACCATCTACATACAAACTTAGTCACAACCTTCATATATTTTTATTTGTAGATCAACTATGGATCCCCGTACTACTGCCCAGGATGTACACCGATGTGACCTTTGTGAGACCGCCATAGTCCACAGCTACTGTGACTTTTGTCATGTCAACCTCTGTAAGCCCTGTGTAGTAGATCACATCTCTGATGGATATGACAAACATAAAATAGTCCCTTTTCAAAAACGTAGATCAACTCTCATTTATCCAAAATGTGAAATACATCCACACAAAAATTGTGAATTTCAGTGCAAAGATTGCAACAACATTTTGGTTTGTTCTTCTTGTACTGCATCTGAACAACACAGGGGACATATTTTCGTAGATATATCAACTGTTTACAAGGCACAGACAGAAAATATTGAAAAGGATACAGAAGAGTTAGTAAACACTATTTCTCCTACATATGAAGAAATAGCACGCGACCTGGAAAATCAGCTTGCCAACCTGGATGGAGGATATGAAAAACTTACAACAACAATGTCCAAACAAGGAGAGCAATGGCACAGAGAAGTTGACATCATCATCAACAAAATGAAAACTGAAATAAACAAGATAAAAGTGAAACACAGAGACATTTTACAGAAACATTTGGATGAAATCAAACAGATACAGTCTCTCATAAAGCAAACACTACTGGCCATTAAAGAAATTGAGAAATCCATCGAAGTATCTCCTGCCATTAAATACAACTCTAAGATCAGAGAGTTAAGCAAGCTTCCACCCAAGATTGAGGTACCACTGCCAAAATTCATTCCAAAACCGATAGACCACGAGAAGCTGTACAGTTTGTTTGGACAGATCACCCCGTTATCTACTGCTACTGAAGGAAGAAACTTGTCATTGAACCAACCTACCACTTCAGTCAGAGAACTACTGGATGAACCCGAGCTTGTTGCCACAATACAGACTGGGCATGAAAAACTACGCAATGTGACCTGTCTAAATGATGGTAGCATATGGACAAGTGGAGAGACCAATGATATTAAATGCTTCAACACTAAAGGTTTACTCCTTCAGACAATCAAGAACAAATCAGGTAAATACCCCAATGATATAGCTGTAGACAGTGATGGGCATCTACTGTTTACTTGTGGGGCAACAAGGACAGTGAATAAAGAAAGGAATGGACAGACAGAAGAGTTGATCAGATTACGGGGAAGGCTGCCTAGTCAGCTGTGTGTCACCTCTACTGGTGATCTCCTGGTTACCATGTACAGTGATGATGGAACTCAATTCAGAGTTGTCCGTTACTCTGGATCCACAGAGAAACAAACAATTCAATTTGATGATAAAGGTAAACCTCTGTACTCAGGGAATTTTAATACTAAATACATCACTGAGAACAGAAACCATGACATATGTGTAGCTGACTGGGAGGATCGTGCTGTAGTGGTGGTTAATCAGGATGGGAAACTCAAATGGAGGTACACCGGTCATCCCTCAGTTACCAAGAACATACCATTTAAACCTTTTGGTATCATAACAGACAGTCAGAGTCGTATCCTGACAGCAGACAGTGACAACCATTGTATCCACATCCTGGATCAAAATGGACAGTTTCTCCGTTACATCGATAACTGTGATCTGAAGGATCCTTATGGTTTATGTGCGGACAATAATGGCAATCTGTTTTTGTGCGAATTCTACAAAGGCAATGTAAAGAAAATCAAATACTCAAAATAAATACTGTAATTTGTGATTGATGCCAACAAACATGACTGCCATTTCCTTAACTTTTCACTTAATAATTCAATAAGATACAATATGAATTTCATCATACTTACATGTATTTAATATGTTCATTCATGTTTTAATCAGTAAAATGTGGTTGTAAATAGTGTATGCTGGTATTATTTTAGATGGAATTTGCCAATGTCCTAGATTGTTTTGAACCAATTAAAAGTGTGTTTTAAAGATACATTGTACCACTGGACTCAGAATTCATATCATGTGTAATACCGGTAACTACATGTAAATGTACCATATACCGTACATTGTACATTGTGTAGTGAATGTGATATTCTGTCAAACAGTATCCCCCACCCTCTTTTTTAATTTTTTGGAAAAGCGGGTAAATAGTGTTATAGAAATTCAAAAGTAATAATGTTCATGTAGAAAGAATGAACCAGAAGGTGACAGTGTGAACTTACATATTGGGGTTATTTACGCCGGTTTTACATGCACTTTTGCTACTTCAAAGACGCGTGTGTATGAAGTATAAGAATAATGACAACACTGATTTAATTAATTAAATGAGGTGAAATAACTTTTGAATAGTTTTGTGAACTCTCTAATCAATTATTGCAACAAAACGGATTGACTAACACTTTACATATTAGTCATTTTACTACTCAGACAATGTTATATATAAATCTCTAGAAATTAAAACAAATAATAATTAAAAATCTGAAATGAAGATAACCAATTTTCTGAAAGGCTCGTTTTTGGTTTTTTTATTTACCTACAATACAATTCATGTCTAATTGACAGCCACATGAAATATTGAGCCGCAAAAAAGGGAGCCACAGCCAAACATAGTACTCTTCTAAACTTCCTTTACATCTTTTTTACTGATAATTGAGGGGCTGGAGACAAAATTTGTTGGGGGTGTCTTGGACGGCCGCGTGTAGCTGTTGAAAATCAAACACGGCGCTGTAAATGAAACTTACCCGTGTCATCTCTGATTGTTTATTTTAGATACAAAGTTTAAAATTCATAACTCATGATCAACTCGAGATTGGTATAATTATGTTCAAGATCTGGTATTTTATTGATGACGTTCGTGGAATATTGGAGAATAAGGTCTGCGGCATCTCTTTGATTTCAGCAATAACAGTACTAGCAGGCACGTGGCATTGTTTTTGAAAGGGGGGGGGGGGGGCAGACTCCTCCAAAAAATCCTGGATCTCTTAAAAAAAGGTTCCTTCCCCTTTTCGTAATTTGTAGGGGGGGGGGGGGGGAGGCGTAGTATATATATTTATAACTTCGTTTTTACTCGTATTTCCCTATTTTCATTTCATTTTTTAACATACTCTCTAACTCTAATAGTGGTCGGGGGGGGGGGGGGAGACTCATGATATTTTAATTTTTCATATGTAAATTTAAGAAAAATGTTTGCTGCCACAAAAATTGGGGGGCCAGCCCAATCCACCACCCCATCCCTCTGATACTTCGTGCCTGAGTAGAATTAAGAATCTTCATCGGCGCTTGGTACATGTACTAACATTGCCTTAATGACACCTTAGGAAGGCCATCTTTAGTTTTCTTTGTTAATATAATAAGTAATTAATCGAAGCTGCAACATTATACTTTCTTAGCGTATATTTTATTTTAAAATGGGTTTAAGGAGTCGAAAAGCGCAAAGACATAGCAAAATGCATTTCTTTGTCAATTCTGAATTTTATGGCAAAATAAATTATAAAGGACCACTAAAATGTAATTTACATGTATAAACAAGAAAAAGGAAGAGAATGTGTGGCACTTTATATCATAATTACGTACTATATGTATTATATGATCTGGTGCGTATCACATTTTTTAACACAGGTACAATACTATCATAACATGTATATTGATCATATAATTCATAAATGCGATAATGCACATTTAAATACACAATCATATCAAAGATGCACACAAACTTAACATAATATTATTACGATGTCTTTTATTGGCTTCTCTCAGTCGAACATACATGTAAACCATGTGCTTTCTAGTACAAAAATACCCCCCCCCCCCAAAAAAAAAAAAAAAATAAAAAAAATAAAAAAAAAAAAAAAAAAATAAAAATAAAAATCCAAAGCAAAAAAAAACAAAAAAAAAAACAAACAAGAACAAAATGTCAAAAAGACAGAAAAAAACATTGTCAAATAATTCTATAAGATATACCTGTAGCTCATTTTTTAACATACTCTCTAACTCTAATAGTGGTGTGGGGGGGGGGACTCATGATATTTTAATTTTTCATATGTAAATTTAAGAAAAAATGTTTGCTGCCACAAAAATTGGGGAGGGGGGGGGCAGCCCAATCCACCACCCCAGCCCTCCGTTGTACGGCAGGTGAGCGTTGCCATTGTGCTTTTATGACGTTATGATAAAATGAAGCTTTGTAGGAGTGCGTTATAAAAAATATCAAAGGAGGAAACAGTATAAATCGTACGCCGTTGAAAATCTATGCATACAATAATGCTATCTTCAGGGGTATTTTTCTTAATTTTTTTATTGAATCCATTCTACCAATCTATATTTGTAATACTTCAAATATATTGCCAAATACGATGCATTTTAATATTTTGAGATGGTCTCCACTAAAAACCAGACGGTAGAATTTAGTACTTTTAATACACAAGGTAGAAAATGATATTACAATTTTAGAGTATTTTTTTTAATCTGCTTCCAATTAAAAATAATAATTTCCTATACATTCCTATTGTAAAAGTACCTGTATTTTGAGATGGCACCTCAAAAGAACCAGACGGTCGATTTCCTTAAAACTTTGTAAATTAACTAGGATTGGTGTAAATTACATATGGTTAAAATGTTTTTTCTGTTGTATTTTTTCCACACAACCCCCTCACCCCCATCGGCCTCCTTAAATCACATATACCTTAAACCAATATGTCTTATCAGCAGGGAGTATTTGCTTTGTTATTTAGTTGTATCTAATTTTTGACACCCCTGGATAACCTAGATCATCCGGATGAAATATATTTTTTACAGGTCAACTATTTGATATCTTAGATATTGTAAAAGAAATGTGATAAAATTCAACTTGGCTGAGAATTTTTTCGCAACTAATTCAAAATAAGATCCTGTTGTCTTCTTGATACTAAATTAAATGTCCTGTTAATAATCTTATGGGTTTTTTCACAACTTAATTGATGAATTTCATTAAGAAGACCCCACTCCACAATGCAGTTCTTTAATGTGGTGCAGAAGCCTTGCTTTAAATAAATAATTAATCAAAGCTGCAACATTGTACTTTTATTGCATATAATTTACTTTAAAATGCGTTTAAGGAGTCGAAAAGCGCAAAGACATAGCAAAATGCATTTCTTTGTCAATTCTGAATTTTATGGCAAAATAAATTATAAAGGACCACTAAAATGTAATTTACATGTATAAACAAGAAAAAGAAAAAAATGTGTGGCACTTTATATCATAATTACGTACTATATGTATTATATGATCTGGTGCGTATCACATTTTTTAACACTGGTACAATACTATCATAACATGTATATTGGTCATATAATTCTTTTATTGGCTTCTCTGAGTCGAACATACATGTAAATTATGTGCTTTCTAGACAGTAAGTACAAAAATACCCCCCCCCCCCCAAAAAAAAAAAATCCAAAGCAAAAATAAAAAAAAAAACAAAAAAAAAAGAAAAAGAAAAAAATGTCAAAAAGACAGAAAAAAACATTGTCAAATAATTCTATAAGATATACCTGTAGCTAGCATTTTCTCGAACACACAATGCAACTTCATGTACAATCATGCAGATCTACTGTTGAATGATCAATATTTCGTTCTTTTTGCTTCAGTGTTACGTGAACAATGGTTTTATATTTTCGAACTTTTACTACAGAATAATCCCCTCGCTGCATTATGTTATCTTTATTCTTTTTCTTCCACATTTTCTATGTGTTGTAGTCTTTATAAAGTAGACCTGTAAAAGAGGCAACTTATCAACATTCTGAATTTAGTAACCAGATTCTATGTACAGATGACACAATCCGCAACAATTTAAAAAAATATAATAAATTCTATTTTCAGATCATGCAAGAACGACGTTTATTCAGTTTTTCAGTATTTGAAATACACTATCTAAAACAAATTCACAACAAATGACAAGTGTGATTACATCCGTTTTGTTCTTTAAAAACCTTTAATAAACACACGAAGAAGCATTTTACAGACCTATATATATACAATGTACTGACCTGCTATACACCCTGTTAGGAAACACGCCACGTTTCCAGCCACCATGGCTCTCACGACTATCTGTGCCAAATCCCCCCGCCGTGAGGGGACCAGTGCCGACATCCCACCCAGAAATATCCCCATGTATCCGATGTTGGAAAAACCGCATAATGCGTAGGTGGCTATCACCTCAGATTTGTCCTACAGTGTAAAATACACTTTTATATCGATAAAATAAAAACCAAAAATGAGAGAAATTCACAAGCACACACTTTAATTAAGAGACCCCAATAAGAGTGCTGAAAATCGTCAAGAAAAACAGCTGCGACCGTTTACAAAATTGATAAGTTTACAAAAGGGAGGCAACTCTAATTATTTTACCGAAATGATTCCTTTCTTCAGCGTTTGATTGACATATTGCAGCACTATATCATCTCCCTGATAGTACCAGTCCGCCGACGAGTTCCATTGAGCGGTGTAGTCCGTGAAATTCTTTTTATTGGCGATGAGAATGGACAGTTCTTTGTAAGCCAGAAACTCGTTGGTGAATGTCTTGATGCCAACTAGCTCGGCCACTTTACGACACTCAGAAACGTCTGTCCCCATGAAGTATGCGATCGGGTAAAACACATAAGAACAAATAAGCTGCCAACGAAACAAATTATACACATGAAATATGTGATCAAATAGAACACATAAGAACATATCTTCTACCAACAAACAAATCGTACACATTGTGAGATCTTTTAAACATTACCTTCATTGTATACTAGTAATTCATGCAGTTTTCTTTATAGGTTAAAGGCTAAATGTGCTATTTTTTTCTTGATATAATCTCGCCGTAATGCAACGATGTAACTCAAAGCAAGACACGTGTTGTGCATGTGTTTCTAACATCTTTGAATTAAAATATACACCAATTTTAATTTTATTTTAACAAAAATGTGTTAATTATAACTTTTTAGCCTCTTTCAAAAGCAACACTTTTTAAAAATAATACTAAATTGAAAACCTGGAACGAGAGTCCATCCACTCCGACACGATCACCGAACCAGTCCAAGGTCATGTTGACGAATTCAAGGACACAGAGGAAGGCCATGACATTCACCGCAATGGCGGCCACGACTTTGACAGAGTTACTTGCTCCTGACGAAATGGCTTCAATGACATTTCTGTCTTTCCTGTAACAAGATAACTTAGTCTTAAATATATCTGAGCAGTGACCAATCGATGTTCACGTTAAAAGAATTTTATGCAAAGTGCATGACTGTGAAACTTTTTACTTATTTTATTTGAAGGAAAATTGGGCCATCTTTTAAAAAAAATAACATTGTATTTTTGGGTACCTAAAAGTGAGAAAAATGATACGTAATATCAAAAAGTCTCATACGATTTGCCCATTTTGTCAAAATCCTGTTTTCTGGTCCGTTCGGTCTCTGGGTAGGCGAGTTTGGAGATGGCGAGAGCCGCAGGGGCAGACATAACGGAGGCGGTGATTAGGTGGTTAGCAGGCACCTACAAAAATACAAATTGCAATGATTGAGGTAAAGAACAAGCGTTTGTCATTTGCAAAAATGTATATACACTATAAAATTTATCAAACAAGACGAAAAACAACAAAACTAACAACAAGATGAAAAGAGAAAGAGAGAGGGAGAGAGAGAGAGGAGAGAGATGAAGATATTTGATGATACATGTGATTAATGATGATGAAGATAATGATGAAATGTATGTATACCCCGAAGTTGATATTGGCTCCAAGCACGGACCCAGCTATTGTAGCGAACCCCCCTGTCATAACGGCATGAAGTTCTGACTTTGTCATGTCCTTTAGGAATGGTTGACTCATCAATGGAGCCTCGGTCTCAAATTTTAAAAAAAATATTTACAAAATGGAAATGAAAGTACAGTTGCCGCTTGCAAGAGTTATGATTATCAACGCAAAAATATGTATTACAGACAAAATATCTAAATAAATATGTATAAGAACTCACCATGCCTACAAATATGTTCCCTGCTGCGTTCAGTGATTCGGCGGGAGAAGTTCCTAAACAGAAGGAAAGGAACATGCCCATTTTTTTGACGATCACTTGCATCACCCCGAGGTAGTATAAGACTGACGTCACGGTGTAAAAATATACCACCACTGGAAGCACCTGTCACGAAAAGAGAGAGAAAGAATTAGAGAGAGAGAGAGATAAAGATAGAGAGAGAGAGATGAGATGAGATGAGATATAGTATGTTTAAACCAAGAGAATAAGATGACGTGAGTATGAAATTCAAAAAGTGAAAGAGGAAAAGAATGCGAGAGAAATGAAGAATATATAAGGTAAATTTTCGGGAACTTTCTTTTAATGCTATAATTTGCTGATGAAATGAACTTACTCTGAAAGCAAAGAGTGAGTACGTGGTAACCAGAATATCACCAAAGAGGAACGTAGCACCGGCATTTGAGTAGTTGAGAAACTCTGTCACTCGATCCCCTAACCATTGAAATGCCTGGTAACCCCACGACGTCCTCAGGATAACCAAAGCAAAGATGTACTGCAATGCAAAACCCCAGAACACTGGCCGCCACTTCACCTTTGAACATTAAGAAAAGTACCGATATCGGTTCACTTGGTACATTTAAGGAGGCTTAGTGATAAAAAAAAATACCAATAAGATACTGTATACGGGTTTATTTATGCCTCGTGTAATTTTCGCCCTTCCACATATGCAATTCGTTTTGCCCCGTCTAGAATTCGCCAGGACACAGTTATTTGAGACACTGGGAATTCGCCCAGTCTTAAATTTGCCCCTGACAACAAGGGCAAAAAGAGCGAATATAAAACGGAGGCGAATATTATATATATCTCTTTTTTCTTTCAGGCATGACTTTTTTAAGCTATAACATATAATCTAGTTAAGAAAAATTCGTTATATTTAAACTTTTAGATTTTAAGTATTTCTTTGTGAATGCAAAATGCATTGAAATACATCATAAAGATGCTGTGAAAAGTGATCCAAATAAATACCTTTGCAGGGTTCTTTGAGAATACGTAAAAGATGATAATATACAGTGCCAGACCGGCAACTGAGATGGCATTTTGTGGGTAGTCCAAGAGAATGTCATAGATGATGTATGCAGCGAGGGCAATAAACACTGCCAGCATAAGGAACCTAGTAAGTAAATTTAAACTATATTCAACTCAAAATGTCTAGAATGTAAGAACTGATTTTGTGCATGAGTTTTTCGTCTTCCCTGCAACACAATGGTATATACAGATTACAAACAAACCATATTTATGAAAACCTTTGGTATTTATGAGCAAAAGTGTGAATTTATTTCATAAATTGCAAAAGCAGTATCGATTGACCAAAAATTGATTAATACTGTAACATATATCTGCTAACATTGTTAAATATGCAAATTAAATTTGAAAAATTTACGAACCTTACGGTGTGTCGCTTTATCTTTTTTATTTTCTTTTTTTTGGACAGCGACCTCTGTTCCGAGCTAAATTTAAATTTGAAGCCAGACAGTCGGTTGAAGATGTACAACAATAGATCTAGAATTAAAACTCCCAATATGGTACACACTAACAGACGAACGGAACCCTCATCCCAAAACCTGTAGTACATAGCATAGCAAAAATATGCGAAATACAGAAGTAAAAGCTCAAGTTTGAATAACAGTTTGATTTTCGATCCATGTTTGCTGAGAGTACCCACGACTCCGGTTTGGATTTTATTTGCGACCCGAGCACATCCGGTGTAAACTTCATCATCCGAACTTTCTTCTATTTCAAGTTTGATGCTATTATGTTGTACGGAATCGGGGTGGTCCGATAATCCATTCTAAAACCATAAAAAAAACACTAGTAAAAATATTTTTATATTAATGATATGTTTTTCCAAATCTTAAATTAATGACATTAGAAAGACAACCTGCAATATTACCATCTTAAACAGGATCTTTTGGAGATGTCAATAAATCATAGCATAATTGAACCCCCAAAACCAGGATCTACATTTTTTTCTTACGCTTGTGCCGAACATTAGCAGAGGAACTCTTTAAAATAGTACAGGAAGTATGGAAACTTGTTTGAAGGTTCAAAGTAAGATGAATTATTATATCTAATCTATTGTGTCAGAATTCCTTGTTAGGTCACCTGAGTCACTGGTCTTCGTTCGCCGTCATGCGACAGTCGTCGTCCTTTAACAGTTTTACATTTTAAACTTCTGGAAAACTAAAAGACCAATTGCTTATTTTTTGGTTTGAATTGTCTATGGGACATGAGAAATCTAAGTTGCGAATTTATTACTTTTCCATCTCTGGAACCACATTGGCTTACGTTACCAAATATGAAAAACACATCTACTTCTCTTCTCCCACATAGAAAATGTTAAATGCATGGCAATGGTGTTCATAAAACCTTCTACCTAAATTGTGAAATTTATGGTCACTGAGTGATGGGTTCAGGACTTCGGGGCGGGGCGGATATGGTCATATAATGAGAAAGTATTCAATCTTAGAAAGTCTTATTCTATGAGTGAATGCATGATTATCATAATGACGTCCATAATGAAGCCCCCTACCATAACTGTAAAATCCATGGGCCCTAGGTCAGGCGGTCAGGACCTTTGCTGTGGCCAATATAGTCATTCAATGTATAGTGATAATGCGCATGTACATGTATATAGTCTTAGAAACCGTGTAGCTTTGAATTGATGTTTGCAAACATGAAAATGATAAAAAGCTTGGGGAGCAGTTAGAGAAGTTTTGGATTAGGGGTTAGACTACAAAATGAAGCTTAAGATGTAAACATAAGACTCTGAAACAGGTCCATATAGAACCATGGTTCTCGGGTGACCTTTAAGGCCCGTCGGCCTTTTGTTAGAGATCACATGCAAGTTAATTGATACGCAGTAGGCACCTCTGTAGATCTGTATCCTAAGTTTGTCAGTCCTTGGTTTGCGGGTCTCATTTCTATAGAAGTCACTTCACTGTCCATCGTCGGCGGTCTCTATGGCAAATGTAAAAAACGGTGGAAGATGACTATTAATTGCCGAAATGCAAAATTCCTACATGTATTTGCGTACAAGTATGTATTAATTGAAATTGCAATTTTCAGACATATATTTTCTTACAAACATAGGATTTATCTTCTTACTGTGACAGTAACGTTCCCTACGATTCAATAATTTTTCGACTCCCGCGAAAATTAGACACCACGAATTAAATCAATCTAAAAGCCTATATTTGGTCGTTCAAATACTGTCATTGGCTGCAGTTTGGGTCATTTTATCTTTGGTTGTATACCTTTGCATCTAAAACAACTGTCACATCAAACGGGATATTTATGTAATGCTGTTTCTACTTTTAGAGTGGTAATGATACTTGTAAAATTCAATTTTGATACCGATTTGATTTATGAGAAAAAGATAAACAGACAATAACCTTAATCGCATTTAAGTGTCTTTCAAGAACATATGCACCTTTAAAGCTTTGAATTTCGAAAAATCTAAGGAAATCATAAGATTTATTTGACCTAATCTATATCAGGAGAAATTACCCTTTAATATATATAACATGTCTTGGTGCGAGGTGTGCACCCTCCTTCTTTCTCCGTTTATTGTCTAGCCTATTCTGCCTGAAATCTAAGACTGTCAATTGAAAGATAACATATTTTATGTGTTCTAAGAGGGTCTTTTAGTGCAATTTGGCACAGAACCCGGATGTTTGTACAGAAGGCCTTGTTAGGAAATAATTTGCTATTGAGAGTGGTTAAACAAAGTCGTTGCACCGATTTATCTTTGGACAATGATAACGATATCAAATTTTAAACAAAACTAGTCTTCGAATGTGTACATAAAATATTTCACTACGATATGGACAAAATTAAAGATTTAATTACATTACGGAATATGCACTGTAAAAAAATTCGTTTTAAACGCATGTGTTTTATCTCAAGACACTTTATGTTAAAAAGGTACGCAGAAATCAAACAAGGTTTAATTATAAAATGTAAAGGTATTAAAAACTAAAATGTTGAAATGTTTCTATTACAATTTTGTGTTTATACCTAAAAACAATTCTCATAGTATTAGCAAATCATAATACTTAATATTCATGTAATTGAATGCACACATACGTTCACCTTTCTGATATAAATAGAAATCACCAACGTCTAAAATATCTTTCTTATGTACAAGTATATCAAATAAAGTTATCATTGTAACTACTTAAAAGGTTAAAAAAAATTATAGAGATATTTATAAAAATACTGTTACAGCAGACACATTTTAATCTTTAAGGTAGTAAATGTTATATATCGGAGGGGCTTCTACTTTGATTTTAAATATATATATATATATATATAATGATATTTTCTATAAAACAAAATCGTACAAGTCAGATGACCACTCCATTTTTTGTCTGGTTTTTCTATTTCGAAAAAACATGCTACATACTTCGTACCTTTTTTTTTTAATTATGAAAACATGTTCAAACTTGGTCGCACATTGCTACCCCCATAAGTCCTTTTTCTAAAAAGGGTATGTATTAGGTATTTATTGGCTGAAATAGCACAACTTGGTATTCAAATTAATAATAAACAAGAGTGAAATCAAAACACACTGTATATCGCTGCAATAAAAATCAGAGAAGAGATAAATATGATGCTGCCTATATGATATGGTCAAACTCTACTCTAAATATAATTGAAAACCAGAGCTGGCATGTATTGCTACTAAAAACCGCTCTCGAAATACATATGAAATTTCAAACAATGAAAGGGATCGTTAAAATCAAGGGAGTACATGTAATCAAAATATTTTATAACGCCTTTTACATGTACATACCATATAAAAAAGTTTCAATATATCCCTGCAAACTCTCGGTTGTTGTAAAGATTATAAACGAATTGTCAATCAGTTTTAGAATATTTTTTTCTCATTCAGTTTTTAATGGAGTCTATACTCTATATTGCTTCAAAATATGTTTTGTGCAGCGTCAAAATGAAGTGTGTGTAACCAATGGTAGTATTACGTATGTCGAGCGCCACCATTAAAGAGTCTCATTTTCTAACATGTTATAAATTATTTTTATCTACATGCCCCCTGCGCGTTTAATGTGTATACAGGGAAGAAAATACCCACTAGATTAGACCCACTCCAACAGACTTCAGGTATGATTAGAATATAACCACACATGCATACAAAGAAACATTTCACAGTTTTCAAGAAATAATATCAATTCAGAATTTTTTGCAAGCATGCAATATGATGTGTACTATAATATTTTCTTCCAGATATTGATAAAGTTAAATTTATTGCCAACCCTTACACTAGAAAAATCAATGCATTAAGAAATTAATTTCTTATTGACCTATTGAGAATACTAAAATGGGATGAATCATTCAAATAGAGTTGCCTTTCTTTGATAAAAGAACATGTGCTTGGTTGATAAAAAAGATATTTTTGGGGGCAAATATTTGTATAAATTCTATAGGACGCTTTTCTCAACTTACGCAGTTTTATTTTAATTCACACTAAACCAAATCGTGTTTTTATTACGTGTACGTATAGCTTTAAATAGTCATATTGTTAGTTCCACAATGTTCCAAGTAATAAAACTTTAAATGAAACTGAATTAAATTGCTTTTACTATTTCATTTTAAATCAACATTTCAATGCAACAATATATTCGGAAACTATATATTTCAGCTGAAATACTCCCATCAACCTGTCAAATTCAATAAAAAACAAGCAAAGTTCAGTATATTTCGAGGCAATAAAATCAAAGAATAGAGCAATATATTGCATGTGATCATACAAATCTGATCAAACTTTATTTCCGAGAAAAATCAAATTCACTATTTTTAATGATTTTTTAATTGATTGATTTTGCAATCCAGCAAAACAACTTGTCTGGGTATAAATGTACGCATTCATTGAACTTTTCAAAGGTGCATTTATATACAAGTATGCATTGTTTAGATATTCCAATGTCAACATTAATTCAAGTACATGTAGCTATAATAAATACATACAATCATACATGTAGTTCATAGACAAATGTGGTAATTGAAATATTATGAGAAAAAATGTTCACATTTTTTATATGTAGAGTTGCACGTACAAGAAACATAATAATCTTCGATTTAAATTCATTGATGGCGATTTTAAATGTATCGACCGGCGGCGCGTCCTACTTTAAAATACAGATATGTTGTTCAAAAGTTATTTCAACTGAGGCATAAGTAGATCTTTAATCTATTTTAGAACCATGCATGAGCAAAATGAAAATAAATAATCGGGCGTAAAACTGAACTGCTATGTGAACATTAAGAATCGCATATATAGGAATTGCAACACAAACATTAGCTGCAGGACTGTAGCTCCCGGTGTGAAAAAATTCGGATGGACGACCTGGGAGCTACAGTGCCCCCATAGTAAAAAACTGCAATTTACGGCGCACAAAAAATTGCGCTAGGTATTTTGACTTTCGAGGAAGAGCGGAGATTTCACGTCTGCTGCTTGCCGCCGCTGGCGTACAGTACGCAGACGACAGAATTAAACGCGAAGATTGGCCAGCGCTTAAACCAAGTAAGTTCTCACATACTTAAATATACCCGACGATATAAAATACATAAGCTCATGTGTCTATGCAGACAACCTTTTTCCAGATGTATTTTTTAATATTTCTTATCGGTGGATGGGAGGAATAGGGATGAGAATACTATTTGAATAGAATTTATATAAAGCATGAAATTTGTACACAAGTTGAAAAATCATTGTTAAATTCATAGTATATATAAGTATGTAGAAATGTTAACCTTGAAATTTTTGTATTTAACATTAAAACATGATTATGATTAATTACGATAACGCGCGAATTTCTCCTTGTGATAAGAATTCTTTACATACAGAATTGTTTACTAATTGGATTTAACCATGCATTCAATCTATTGATCATATGACTGAGAAACGTAGATTAATTTTTCAAAACGTTTTAATTTCATGGTTCGATTGATTGCACGCTACAAGTAGCACCTAGTGCAAGATGAAAGAAAGAGAATGAAAAGGGGGGGAAATCATCAATGATAATATCGATATTGCGAATGACTGATAGTCTTTGCGTATAACATTTTTTCTTTTGTTATAAAAGAAGATCGAGCAAGGCACCTATATGAACGAAACCATGCACCGTAAATTAATGACTATAGTGTGCATGCTGAACTAAGTAATAAATTTAAAGCACAATTATCATGTCGCACTCAACTTCATGATTGTACATATACCACCGATGACGTAAATGTGTATACATGTAAAACTAACTGATGACAAAAAAAAGGAAAAGGAATATTTGAAATAACATTTTTGTGATTCATTCCTACGTAAACACATGGACATGTCAGTTTATTTTTTTAAATCTTTTAAAGTCTAAAGAATCCACTTACATGTAAGATTGAGCATGCATGTGTCGATTACCCTTTCAGATTCAATTATCTCGGTGCAGGTGCACTGACCCTCCCCGTTTTTTAAATAAAAAATATAGCCCACTAAATCACTTTTTATTCTAAAACTGAGAATCATAATTATTCATATTCATCAACATACATGTATATACGTGAGGAACATTTTCTTTTTTTTTTTAAATTTTAAATTCGAGAGAAAAAATATGGCTTAAATTACTGATTGACATTTATTTGTATCGATAAATAAGACGCGGAACAAATACACGACATGATAAAATTGTTGTTAAGATCGTATTATATATTAGAGCAAAATTTATAGAAATGTATGAAAGCCGACCATTCATGTATATGTGGATATATAAAATGTACATATGCTGTTTCATTTATTTTAAGAAACGCCTCAGGGGCAGCTACCCATTCTAACGATTTACGACACAGCCACTTTGCCCCAAAGTCTGGCGATAGCAAGGTTTTTGGCTCGAGAATTTGGTGAGAAAGAATTTTGAAAATTATCAAGTGAACGTTTATCAAAGTTTTATTATATACACGGTAGAGGCGTTTTGTATATGTGGAGTTCTTTTTTTACGTTTGTTCATACATGTACATTCATCTAAATATTCTTGTTCACAGGCGGGGAAAACAAACTCAATGTGCAACAGGGTGGGGACGGGGGAGTGGGGGTGGGGTGGGGTTGTAAAGTTAATCACGGTACATTGTATTTATAACTAGTTTTAGAATGCTACTGCTCATTTTAATTTTCCGAATAAAAAATCCATTTTCGTCAGTCCTCAAAATTATCATCTTTTGGGAGGGAGGGAGGGGGAGGGGGGGGGGTTTAAGGTGTTAAGAAGGGGTGTCAGGTTAACCGCGGTGCAGTGTAAAATTTAAACAAGTTTTAGAATGCTACTGCTCAGGTTAATTTTTCCTGGATTAAAAGACGTAGTTAAGTGAAATTTTAACCACCTTAACTGAGGAGGGCTTCGCTCCCCCCCCCCCATTTTACCCCCGATGTCGACAGCTATATTATTTCATTTTAGTGTATTAACATACCGGTAATTCAATATGGATAACATCTTCGTTTAGGTCTTAGCGGGAAAACTAATTTGGAGCAAGCGCAGTGCGATGTCATCGTCCAGACGACAGAAGACTTGCGAGCGGAATGGGTGAAGGTCTTCCGAGAACCGGATGAGACCAAAAAAGTAATTTACTCCCCCCCCCCCCCACACACACAAAAACACACACACAAAACGATGATTATGTTAACGATCGATGTTTGAAATTAATCATTTTTTTAAGATTAAGTTGTTAAAAATTGCCAATTTCAAGCCATAAGCCATACCAAAATTCTTGATATTTAAAGTTTTCATATACTTATTATCATACCATCAAAAGGGGTTTTCCTATGATTATCCTCCCCCCCCCCACACACACACACAAAAGCACTGTGTATATTCTGAAGGTGTGATCTCTGTTTATCTTTTTAAAGGCTGAGCTACAGAAGAAGTTGGTCGAAGAAATCGTCCCAAAATTTTGGAAAATTTTCCAGGACACACTGAGTTCCAATTCTTCAGGATATATGGTTGGAGACGGAGTATGTTTTTTTTAAACATATGCTTCAAAAATTTATTTTCATATCATGCACAAATGTATGCAAATTTGATCTTAGTCTCATTTTTCACAATATATTAGTTTAAGCTTGCCCCAGTATTATGGCATGGCTTTGGTGACATAAACCTGAGGTATCTGTACGTATCTACTTTTCTTCATTTTGTGATATGATACAGAGATCCATGAAAAAAGAAAACAATTCTTGAAATCCTCGAACGTTAATATTACTGTACATGCAAATCACATTGATACTGCCTTATTGTGTCATGCATATTGAATATATTTACGATTGTGCATCCAATCAACATTAACAAAGAATATCGATAATTTATCAAATATTATCGAGTCTTGACCGGGGGGGGGGGGGGGCTATTAAAGGTGTTTAAGTAAAATAAATAAATAAATAAAATGATTATATAATGACAAAGTTAAAAACCCATATTCTATAATCGCTGCAATTATTAAAAATGAAGTTGTAATTTTGTGCGAAACAATAATTAATCAAAATCAATTAATTTCTTAAAATGTCAATTTTTTTTTTGTAGATGTTTTGAATTTAAACAATCTTAACTTGTAATATAATACAGTCCAGCATCTATTTTCATCTTTTTAGCTAACGTTGGGTGATCTCGCCGTATATGACGTCATGGAGATTCATACGCGAGATTATCCAGATCTCATCAAGAACTTTCCACAACTTCAGACGCATAGGCAGAAGGTGGCGAGCATACCAAACGTCAAGAGATATCTAGAAAATCGACCGGTCACCCTGTTCTGAGAGTTTTGTCCACATCCTTGTATCCAATATTTTGTAGACACGTGAAAGAATTTCACTTTTTAAATTCGGCTCAGTTAAGTTGGTACATTTATCCGACGTCAAACAGTGTAGTAACGGTATTTCGAAAACATCATCGTCAAAGCCCTTCACAGACATAAAATCTATACAAACATGTATTTACCACTTTGATTTTGAGCATTGATGTTTTCTAGTATACATGGTATTGTGAAACGTGATCAACTCTGCTGCCCTACCCTGACATACAATCTACATGTATACAGCGCCAGATATTGTTTTATGATATTAATTATTTATATGTTAAGGTTACGCAGTTGTATATTCATGGTACTACATTTTATAAAATTTAAATAAAATTGACAGAAATTATGACTTTTCAATTTATTAGTTGCTTTTTGCTACTTTTAAGAATAAATTTTAATCCCGAACTACATTTTTTCCAAATATATAACAGTCGTCCGAAAACTCCCTTTTTTCGCGTATTATTTAAACAATAAAATGCTTTCTTTGGTGATTCATGAGGGTATGGAAGTAACAACTGCAGAAATACATACAATACATGACCGGCGTTAGTCGTTAGTTCGAGTCGCACGTTGGTAAATTGCTGCATATTACATGTATATGTTGTATCCGTAGACAAATCACTTTATCTGCACTGTCTCAGTCCACCCAGCTGCCACTGGGTACAGGCGTGAGGTGTGGGTTAACCTGCAATATAAGGGTCTCTCCTTGTCTCTCATCCGCTGAAGCACTGCGTAAACCGGAGATAATCACCGTCCCTTTGCGCCTTCCTGGCTCGGAGTAGGATTTAACTAACTTATTATATCACATATATACACAATAAAGTAAATTTCATCAATTGATTTTTTTCCCTTGGTGTGGGTATGAGAGAAGCGCACTTTAAAATATGAAAATGCAAAACTCACTTAATAGATAGCTTTTTATTGTGTTGTTCATAATTAACAAAAAATACTTTAAAGTGGGTAGAATAAAAAATGACAATCAAAGATTGAATTTCTTAGGTTTTATTCAACGATTGTGTTTTGCAAATAGTACCTTATTCTTATTAAGCAAAACGTGTCCATGCTATCCACATAGCATCTCGATTCTCTATTCATCATGACCGAAGCTGTTGAGGTACATGTAGTAAGTATAATCTTACCGTGTCCAGGCTCCGTAGGACATCTGTCATTTTAACGATAGAACATTCTATCTAAGGTTCATGTACATATGAATATAAATAATTATATTATAAACCGTCGTATATTTCTACAGACTGGCAATGGATCTATACCATTGAAAATATTTATTCAAAATGGCAGAATCAAATAAGTTTACTATAAATTGAGTATTCAATTCAACTTAATAAACATTTGTACTGCAGAACTGAGTATAGAAAGTGTAACTAAAGGAGTAGCGATTGTTAAATTCAAACAGGGCAATGAGGAAATTAACTATTATTAACAGAGTTTACTTACAAAAAGTAGAATACTCAATATGAGGTACGGGAGGTAACTCGAGTGAATTGACGTTGTCAGGTGATTCGATCCGTACAGCCATGTTTTGTAGAGAAGGTAGATAGATTTGAGCACGGTATGTATTCCTCTTTTAAATTTCTCAGTCAACTCACCATGCGTCGAGAGTCGTTTATAAAATTGTTATCAAATATATATTAAGCAATATTTGGAATAGGCCTAGGCCTAATATTTATTTGTAATGAATAATATTCTATTGTAAAACTACTTTCACTTTTGATGCAACTGTACTGTATATATTTTTTTTCTGAAATAAACTACTGATCTATTTTTTATTCGCGGATTAAAAAACTGATTGATAGAAATATGAAATATGATTACTAAGATTTTTTTCGCAACCAACAGACCAAGGCGAGGAAAGGGAATAACTCGGATAACATGGCGAATAGTAATATATATTTTTTTTAATTAAAAAACGCCAATAGCTTGCTGTAGAATTTCTTGTCATCAAAGAACACATCTTTGTCTATAACATTAGCAAACAATCTTCATTTTTTTTTCGTAGATTAACTATGGATCCCCGTACTAGTGCCCAGGATGTACACCGATGTGACCTTTGTGAGACCGCCATAGTACACAGCTACTGTGACTTTTGTCATGTCAACCTCTGCAAGCCCTGTGTAGTAGATCACATCTCAGATGGATATGATAAACATAAAATAGTCCCTTTTCAAGAACGAAGATCAACTCTCATTTATCCAAAATGTGAAATACATCCACACAAAAATTGTGAATTCCAGTGCAAAAATTGCAACAACATTTTGGTTTGTTTTTCTTGTACTGCATCTGAACAACACAGGGGACATACTTTCGTAGATATATCAACTGTTTACAAGGCACAGAAAGAAAATATTGAAAAGGATACAGAAGAGTTAGTAAACACTATTTCTCCTACATATGAAGAAATTGCACGCGACCTGGAAAATCAGCTTGCCAACCTGGATGGAGGATATGAAAAACTTACAACAACAATGTCCAAACAAGGAGAGCAATGGCACAGAGAAGTTGACATCATCATCAACAAAATGAAAACTGAAATAAACAAGATAAAAGTGAAACACAAAGACATTTTACATAAACATTTGGATGAAATCAAACAGATACAGTCTCTCATAAAGCAAACACTTCTGGCCATTAAAGAAATTGAGAAATCCACCGAAGTATCTCCTGCCATTAAATACAACTCTAAGATCAGAGAGTTCAGCAAGCTTCCACCCAAAGTTAAGGTATCACTGCCAAAATTCATTCCAAAACCGATAGACCGTGAGAAGCTGTATAGTTTGTTTGGACAGATCACCTCGTCATCTACTGCTACTGAAGGAAAAAACTTGTCATTGAACCAACCTACTACTTCAGTCAGAGAACTACTGGATGAACCAGAGCTTGTTGCCACAATACAGACTGGGCATGAAAAACTACGCAATGTGACCTGTCTGAATGATGGTAATATATGGACGAGTGGAAAGACCAATGATATCAAATGCTTCAACAGTAAAGGGTCACTCCTCCAGACAATCAAACAAAAATCAGGTATATTCCCCAATGGTATAGCTGTAGACAGTGATGGGGATCTACTGTATGCTAATGGGGCATCACTGACAGTAAATAAAGTAAAGAACAAACAGACGAAAGAGTTGATCAGATTACATAATTGGGTGCCTAGTCAGCTGTGTGTCACATCCACTGGTGATCTCCTGGTTACCATGTACAGTTATGATTACACTCAATCCAAAGTTGTCCGTTACTCGGGATCCACTAAGAAACAAACAATTCAATTTGATGATGAAGGTAAACCTCTGTACTCAGGGAATAATTATAGTAAATACACCACAGAGAACAGAAACCATGACATCTGTGTAGCTGACTGTGTGGCTAGTGCAGTAGTGGTGGTTAATCAGGACGGGAAACTCAGATGGAGATACACCGGTCATCCCTCAGTTACCAAAAATGAACCATTTAGACCCTTTGGTATCACAACAGACAGCCAGAGTCGTATCCTGACAGCAGACATTGACAATTATTGTATCCACATTCTGGATCAGAATGGACAGTTTCTCCGTTACATTGATAACTGTGATCTGGAGGCTCCTTTTGGTTTATGTGTGGACAATAATGACAATCTGTTTGTGTGTGAGTACAGCAAAGGCAATGTAAAGAAAATCAAATACTTGAAATAGATACTGTAATTTGTGATTGATGCCAACAAACATGACTGCCATTTTCTAATCTTTTCACTGAATAATTCAATAAGATACAATACGAATTTCATCATACTTACATGTAATTAATATGTTCATTCATGTTTTAATCAGTAAAATGTGGTAGTAAAAAGTGTACATGTGGTTTTATTTTAGATGGAATTTGCCAATGTCCTAGATTGTTTTGAACAATTAAAAGTGTGTTTTAAAGATACATTGTACCACTGGACTCAGAATTCATATCATGTGTAATACCGGTAACTACATGTACATTGTGCATTGTGTATATAAATGTGTGTAGTGAACGTAATATTCTATCAAACATTCTTTTTATTTTTTGGAAAAGCGGTAAATACTGTTATAGATATTCAAAAGTAATAATGTTCATGTAGAAAGAATGAACCACAAGGTGACAGTGTGAATTTACATATTGTGGTTATTTACGCCGGTTGTTACGTGCGCTTTTGAGACTTCAAAGACGCGTGTGTATGACGTATAAGAATAATGACAACACTGATTCAATTAATTGAATGAGGTAAATGACTTTTAAATAGTTTTGTTATCTCTCTAATCAATAATTGCAACAAAACGGATTGATTAACACTTTACACAGTCATTTTACTTCTCAGACAATGTTATATATAAATCTCTAGAAATTATAACAAATAACAATTAAAAATCTGAAATGAACATAACCAATTTTCTGAAAGGCTCGTTTTGGTTTTTTTATTTACCTGCAATACAATTAATAGAGAGGTTGAGATTTAAAACGTGTACGGGTACGCGTACGTGTGTTAAAACTACACGTACACGTACACGTTTTTGTAATTTATCAGTTGAGATTTCTTAACTTGTAGGATATAAATGTGTACGTAAATCGACGCAGTTTTGTGACATGAATTTATTTATATAATTCCAAATAAATGGTAAATTTCTTATCAATTTTCATGCAAATGAAGCTTAAAAATCTATATAATGTATCACAAGAATACATTCACTCATCAAAAAGATTTTATTTGTTGTAAAAAGCTACACGTTTGTACTTACGTGTAGACGACACTCTACAAGTTTAGAGAACGTGTAGAAACCATGTCGTCACAAAAACTGATGACGTAATTCGCGAAGATATTAGGTGGTTCCCCTAGTTCACGTACACGTACACGTACCCGTACACGTTTGAAATCTCAACCTCTCTAATGTCTAATTGACAGCCACATGAAAAATTGAGCCGCAAAAAAGGGAGCCACAACCAAACATAGTACTCTACTAAACTTACCTTACATCATTCTCATGATAATACGCCGGTTTCGAGATAGGAACTCTCTTGTTTAGGAGGCGCAAATAACACGCGAGTTGAAGCGGAGGTGGGACACATCGTCAACGTAAACAATAGAAACGCGGCGAAATAAGCAATGTCTTTAAACGTAGATTTAATGTTAAAACCGCAACTTAAATTGTTTTTAATTGAACGGGGAATGACTGTCAGTGACTATAGCGTCCATCAACTTCGGGAATTGGCTAAGAAAGCGATAGATTTGAAATTACCGGTGTTAAAAGCTCCGGATGACACCAAAGAATTTCTGCGCCAGAGAAGTCGTATAATTATTGATGGAGAAGTTGTTGAATTTCCGTTTATGACATCCCCAGAACTCAATAAATGGACTGATGATTTGAGACACGTTCCCGTTTTCTGTCAGGCCGATTTATTTGTTTATTTATTATCAAAAGCGAACGCCGGGTGGTCTCCTGCACGTCTACAAAATTACAAGTCCGAACGCGGTTATAGATTGTATCAGTCTAATCACATTCACTCTGTGAAGTGTCATGAGTTATCCCACAACTACATCTATGTAAAATCACTCTGTATTAGAGAAACCTCTCAATCAGCTGATCCATACAGGACCTGGTGCCTGCTAAATCGTGCTGATGGTAGTTGTACATCTGCTGGCTGTGAATGCACTGGGTAACTTGTGTTCAATTTTATAATTATGAATAATTCTCCACATAATTATAATAACCACTGATACTACAGAAGAAAGCAAACTTTGTGTTCAGAATCATGATAGCAATTTATTATTGCCACAATTTTATGACTGCTTAATACACATACACTACATACATGGTAGCGAGTAATTATTTAAATGCAAAATAATTGAAAATACCACTGAAGGCTACATACATACATTAGAGGTAATATTAAAATTGTTAAAAAGTTATATGGCACCAGTTTTGAGCAGTCGGTAGATACACATGTAAAATTTACTGAGACATTTTTAAAACATGAATTCAAATGACAATTGAAAAGTCAGGATAATGTACTGTAAGATAAAATATTTGCATCATTGAGATACATGTATATCAATTTTATAATAATTTAATTGTAATCTTTTTATTAAGAGATGATGGTGGATGTAAACATGTTGTGGCCCTATTGTTCAGTTTGTCACTGTGGTCAGAGAGGCATATTGATAGGAACACTGAAACATGTACTGACAGAAAATGCATTTGGGATGTACCTCGTAAAGAATCAAAACCCAAACTGCTGGATGAAATTGAACAGTCAACTGAGCAAACCCGTATTCTTCCATTTGAACATTGTTTTGACCCTACCATCGCTAATCAAAATAATCCTGATATTGATAAAATGCTTTTAGATTTAGTGAAAGGGTTTGACACTCAAATTATTGAAGTTCTTGACATGAACATTGATAATAATAATGATCAAAATATACCCAAAACTCTTCCACAATGTATTGAAAATTTTGATCCAAATGGAAACATATCAATTTTTGACTACCTATTAACATGCTTTGATGAATCAGATTGTACTGAAATCAACAGGCTTACTGACCAACAATCTGAGTCAGTTTATTGGTATGAATACAGATGTGGCAGAATTACATCTTCTGTCATGCACAATGTTTGTAACTATAAAGGAAATGACCCAAACAACTATATTGTAAAGCAAATATTGAGTAATGACTGTACATCATTTTCAACACCTGCCACTATCTATGGTAAGGAAAGAGAAGTTTTGGCAAGAAATTTATATGTGAAAAAGTATGTCTCTGAACACAAAAGTGGTAAAGTAAAAACCACAGGTCTTATTGTTAATTCTAATGTACCATTCCTAGGTGCTTCACCTGATGGAATTTTGCAGTGTTAGTGTTGTGGAACAGGAGTACTCGAGATAAAATGTCCATACAAATTTAGAAATTACACTTTAGATAAGATTTTCAATGAAAATTATCATATTCAATGTGATGAGAATGGGTGTATGAAATTGAAAGAGAACTCTAATTGGTACACACAAATACAAACACAGATGGCTGTGGCAAATGTACAGTGGTGTGATTTTGTAGTGTATTTGGAAGGTGGTGTCAAAATTGGAAAACATCAAATTTACAGTGAAAGAATATTTTTTGATCCATTACTTTGGAATTCACTGTTAAAAAAATCAAAGATATTTTTTGAGAATTTTGTCCAACCAAAATTGCAAAAAAAGTAATTATTGTGTATTGTTATGTTAGGATTAATGTGTAAAGTATACTCTCTTTCAGAGAGAAATTAGACTCATGTTGCAAATATTTTATGAACAATTATTAACTAGCAAAACACAATTATATCTGTATCATGATTGATAAAGTACTTTGATTAAGTACTTAAAAATGCTAATACTATGTTTTGATTATTTATCTAGTTGAAAAATATTTACTGCATGACTATATATATATAGATATATATATATGAATGTTAAACATTGCAGGAAAAATTGAAATCAAAGTGCACAAATATTAGTGCATGCTTTTCCAATTAACAAGTCATTATATAACTCTAAATAAACTGATTTTTAAAAAGAACAACATAAGGACTTCTACTTTCTCACTAGAGTTGGCATTAAGTTACAAAGAAATGCTGAAACTTTAATCATTTGATTAATAACTGGTTTAAGTGACCATGGAATTACATTTCCTATAAGCCTAAATAACTTAAGTCTCTGTATAGCCCTCTCTACGTGAATTCTAAGTTTGGCTATCTTGCGCGTCTGCTTTATTTCATTAACATTAAGGCGTTTCTTTTTCCCCCATGGACACTTTCTGGTAAAAGGAGGAATATTCAGGGTGGCTTTCTTATCAGTGAGCAGATCTCTTATTGTAAAACCTCGGTCAGCCATTATGTCATCACCCTCTTCCACAAAATTTAAAAACCCTGAATCTTCTGTAATAAATCTATCAGAAACATTGCCACCATAAAGTTTTGAAACAAAAGTAAAATTCCCTGCTGGTGAAATAGCTAGCAAACATTTTGCTGTGTTTTTAGACTTATATGTACTATATGTAGCTGCTTGAGCAGTTGGAGATCTAGGTCGTTGTAAAAAAAATTCAGTACAATCTATAATTGCACGTGTATTAGGGTACTGCTTTCTAAAGGACAATGGCATATACTTTTTTACTTGTCTCTGAGATGGCCATCTCAAAAAGTTTCCAAATGTATTTGACATAAAAGTTATCCAAGTAATAAAAATCTGGGACACCCTACTTTTAGATACACCAAACAGATCAGCAATACAAAACTCAAATAATCCTAAACGTAAGCGAACAAGTGAAAGAATAAATTCCTGATAAAAAGATAATTTTCTTGATGGACCAGGTTTTCCATGTCTGTTCCTCTGGTAATTTTTCTCCTGAGCACTGGGTGGACCTGACCAGTATTTTAATGCAGAACACTTGGCAGCTAAAATATTGAAAATACCCAATAGCATAGCAAGTGACGGTAACCCTGTGTACAACTTAACATTCTCATCATTTTTGGTAACAGTCTCAATAAAACATTCTCTTAAAAGAGTGGTCTTGTCATCAAGTTTTGCTTGAAGTTGGTGGATTTGATCAGACATTATGTTGATATCATTCATGGTCATGTCCGTTTGCACTGCTGTATCCTGGACGTTCACATCAGTAGAACCTGGTGATGTACCAGCAGCATAAACATGATCGAGGAAGGGAGGATTTGTAATACATTCCACTTTCTTCACATGCTTCACACCTGAAAATTTTTTTATAATGAGATTAAATTAAAATAAAGTGATACAGCGGGTTATAATCAATGAATGGTCACACTATTTCTAATTCTTTAAAACTTGAAGCTTAAATTTAGAGTTGAATAAATAATTATATCAAAAGTCAGATATAAAAATATGAAGTTTTTTCCTACTAATTTTTAATGCAATTTAAAAAATTAAACGACAGTTAAAATATGTATGATAACAGGCTAGAAAGCATGTTTTTGATTAATAAGTAATTACCCTCAGATCTATCATGACTGGTGTTGATTTCATATTCCTCAGCAACGTAGGGGATGTTGTCTTCTTCATAATGATGAAGAGGTATGTCACTATTGCTTTCTGTTGAAGTTTCCTCCTCATCACTGATATCATCTGGCATCTGGATAGAGTTGCTTGTTTTCCTGTTAAATCAATTTCATTTTAGAAAAGTGCTAGGTTTTTTAACAATCAAGAGTTAAATACATGTAATAGTGTTAAACATATTTTCACATTAACAAGCAGAAAAATCCTTAACATTTGACATGAAAATAGCTGAATTTATATTCATGACACTCATCACATTCTATAGAAAAACAATGAGCTTGAAAGAAATCATAAACTTTTATAGATGAAAAGAAAGAACTGTCGTCTGCTCATTAAGTTTGCCAATATTCAACAGTCAATATTATATTAATATGAGGCACTCATTAACAACTATACCTAGTATAAGACGATTTTTTGAAATTGTTGTATGGAAATAATGTCGGAGTATTTGAGCCGGGCTCAAAATGGCAAGAACAAATTCTTGTATATTTGTTTGGCACCCAAGACTTCCCCCGTCTGATGAGCCTTATCCACTGGTTTCTTCTCCTTTGTTCCGACTTTTTAGGCAATGAATAAAAAGTTACATCTTTCATGTGTGGATGTTTATCCAAATCTTGTAGTTTTCTTGTCGAAGATGTGCATTCTGGCACGCAGCAATGATAGACCGGCATAGTTGTCAATATAAACAAATCTGTCCCACCTTCCGGTTTACTCCGAGACAAAATTTACCTCCGCGCGCGAAGAGCTACGTCAAGGGAGGCTATCTCGAAACAGACGTATTGAGGGGCTGGAGACAAAATTTGTTGGGGATGTCTTGGAACAGCCGCGTGTAGCTGTTGAAAATCAAACGCGGCGCTGTAAATGACACTAATCCGTGTCATCTCTGTTTGTTTATTTTAGATACAAAGTTTATAATTTATAACTCATGATCAACTCGAAATTGGTATAATTATGTTTAAGATCTGGTATTTTCTTGATGACGTTCGTGGAATATTGGAGAATAAGGTCCGCGGCATCTCTTTGATTTCAGCAATAACTGTACTATAGCAGGCACGTGGCATTGTTTTTGAAAGGGGGGAGGGCAGACTCCTCCAAAAAAAGCCTGGATCTCTTAAAAAAAGGTTCCTTCCCCAAATCGTAATTTGTAGGGTGTGGTGGGGGAAGCGTGGTGTATATATTTATAACTTCGTTTTTACTCGTATTTCCCTATTTAACATACTCCCTAAAAGTGATGGTAGTGGTAGGGGGGGGGGGGGGGGGGGACTCATGATATTTCAATTTTTCATATGTAAATTTAAGAAAAATGTTTGCTGCCACAAAAATTGGGGGTCCAGCCCAATCCACCACCCCAGCCCTCTGATACTTCGTGCTTGAGTAGAATTAAGAATTTTCATCGGCGCTTAGTACATGTACTAACATTGCCTTAATAACACCTTAGTAAGGCCGATTTTAGTTTTCATTGCGTACGTTTTTGCGCATTCTAGTAAAATACAGTGTGTTTAATATACTTTTAATGAATTTTTTTCGATATCATTTAAAAAATTGAATACAATTAACAAAATACAGAAAATTTTTTTTCCGAAAAACTTATTTTTTTTAAAACGACCTTTCCGTTGTACGGTAGGTGAGCGTTGCCATTGTGCTTTTATGACGTTATGATAAAATGAAGCTTTGTATAGGAGTGCGTTGTAAGAAATAACAAGAAAGAAAAAGTAAAAACCGTACGCCGTTGAAAATCTATGCATAGAATAGTGCTATCTTCAGGGGTATTTTTCTTATTTTTTTATTGAATCCATTCTACCAATCTATATAAAACTTTTGTAATACTTCAAACATATAGCCTAATACGATGCATTTTAATATTTTGAGATGGTCCCCACTAAAAACCAGACGATAGAATTTAGTACTTTTAATATATAAGGTAGAAAATAATATTACAATATGAGAGTATTTTTTTTTAATCTGCTTCCAATTAAAAATGATAATTTCAAATAAATTTCTATTGTAAAAGTACCTGTATTTCGGTATTTTGAGATGGCCCCTAAAAAGAACCAGACGGTCGATTTTCTGAAAACATTGCAAATAAACTAGGGTTGGTGTAAATTACATATGATTAAAATGTTTTTCTATTATATTTTTCCACACAACCCCCCCCCCCCCCTCAAATCGGCCTCCTTAAATCACATTATACCTTAAACCAATAAAGCTATAAAATGTAAAGAATGACAAAACAAGTGACAACTTTAATAAAATCACCAAAAAAATAGGTCTATTTATCTTTGATGTGCGTGGCAATTAAATAAATGTAACATACCAATTTTACATATCGAAAAATATAAGCTGTCTATTTAATACCTAAAGATATTAAAAAGATTTGTATCCTTCCTTTGTGACACAAATATAATAATTTTCATATTCGACCTAGGCCACCGTCCCAGTAATTATCGAATGTGGTCCATGCGAATTATTTTGTTAGAGAGTGTCAAACACATGTTTTGGAATTCTTTTAATATTAACGAAAATCCTATAAAGATATGTTTTATGAAACCTAGTTATATTTACAGGTCTGGACAGATTAGTGGAGATTGCCTTATCAGCAGGGAGTATTTGCTTTGTTATTTAGTTGTATCTAATTTTTGACACCCCTGGATGACCTAGATCATCCGGATGAAATATATTTTTTACAGATCAAATATTTGATATCTTAGATATTGTAAAAGAAATGTGATGAAATTCAACTTGGCTGAGAATTTTTTCGCATCTAATTCAAAATAAGATCCTGTCGTCTTCTTCATACTAAATTAAATGTCCTGTTAATAATCGTATAGGTTTTTTTTACAACTTAATTGATGAATTTCATTAAGAACACCCCACTCCACAAATATGAAGTTCTTTAATGTGGTGCAGAAGCCTTGTTTTAAATAAGTAATTAATCAAAGCTGCAACATTGTACTCTTATAGCGTATATTTTAATTTAAAATGGGTTTAAGGAGTCGAAAAGCGCAATGTTCTGTTTATTGGCGATGAGAACGTACAGTTCTTTGTAATCCAGAAACTCGTTGGTGAATGTCTTGATGCAACCTTGCTCGGCCACTTTACGACAGTCAGAAACGTCCGTCCCCATGGTGTCGATGGTGTGTTCCTGTTTTGCATACATTTGATAATTAGGTATAGAACAATAGGTGTGAATTGTGTTGTGATAGCAATTATAGTCTGCTTTCAGTCAAAGATTTTACCTGGATTTTTACTTGTGTTTTATCATTCATTCATCAGCGCCATGTTCCAATTTTACTGTATGGTTCTGAATTGTGGGGTTTTGAAAATTTATGTATCATTGAAAAATTGTATCTTAAATTTTGTAAACTTGTACTTAGTCTTAAGACGTCCACACCCAATTTTATGATCTACGGTGAACTTGCTAGATATCCATTGTGTGTGAAAGTAAAAATTAGAATGTTGAATTTTTGGATAAGATTGTTGAAAGGTAAAGAATCAAAATTGTCATATATATTGTATAATTTTTTACATAGCCTAACACAAATAAATAATTATAATTTCAAATGGGTTGAATGTATACAGAATATTTTACATGAATGTGGTCTAAGCTATGTCTGGTTGACGCATAATGTAGAAAATGAAAAATGGATTTTAAATGTTGTTAAGCAAACTTTGATTGACCAATTTCAACAAAAATGGGTCTCTGATTGTAACGCATCTAGTAAAGGATTGATCTATAACTTGTTTACCAATAACACTTTTGTACCTAGATATTACATAAACTCTGGTGCTTATATGAATAACATTACTACATTAGTTAGATTTAGAACAAGCAACCATAAACTGCCAATTGAGACAGGCAGATGGAACAATGTACCTAGAAATCAACGATTTTGTAATTTATGTAAAAATAACATTGGCGACGAATATCACTATATTATGATATGTCCGGAATTGAAAGAATATAGAAAAGTTTATTTACCATCAATGTATTTTAGACGACCAAATGCTTTCAAATTTTTTGAATTATTTTCATGTAATAAATTAGCTGTTATTAATAACTTATGTAAATTTATCAATATTATTAATAAGAGAGTCAACTCTCCAGGTTGATGTGTACAGTATACACTCTTGCTTTTTGTTTAATATTGTATGTGTTGTATATTTTCTCTATGTTGTTTTATACAATATGAGAATAAATAAAATGAAATGAAATGAAAAAAGAAGAATATAGATATTTTGTTGTGTTTTAGACTAATAACTATCACAATTTTTTTCATTTGATAAAATAAAGATCAAATTAATATTTTTAGTCTTAAATTTCCGCTCACTGATAAGAAAAAAAAAGGATTAGATGATTTGACTTTTACATTTTTGCCCATTTACTTTAAATATAAAACTCGATGAATTGAGGAAAAATTGCTGGTCCCGGGCCAATTGGAAGCTGATTCAGTGGATAATTATATGATAAAGGGGAAAACTACACGGGCAGTCATATAGGATTGTCCGTGTCTCTTTTTACAACTTACATTGTAGATGCAAAATATGTAAATCGCATGTTTATAATTGGTTGTTTGGTATCAACAGAAAGATTATTATGAAAAGAAACAGACCTTTATCACAAAATATTCAATCTTCGAAGTAGCAGCTTTTATGATCGACATCCCCGCTTTAGTATATTGCGGGTCACTTTTCTGGATTTTCAAATCAGCAGCTCAATAAATTCCGACAAAAATAATAATTCAAATATTGATTCGATATACCTCAAACTGAAGAAAGTTGAAATGTAAGAATAAGGTCTACATTTGATAGGTTTTGTGAAAAAATATTTTCAGTTTTTGAAGCATATAAAATTGCCTATTTATCATCATATCGTCATACATTAATTTGTCTAATAGTATTCTCTTCGATTATTCAAGCCGCAGCATAAATGAAAAATAATTAGCAGCGTTTTCACTAGACACATTTCCTCCATTTATGTAAGCAAAAGCAATACATAAATACTAATATATGATATTTTTTCTTCAAACTTGTAGCGTGTAAATGTACTTCCTAAAGGCAGGAAGTTAAACAAATGCACTACATACACAACATTTTTGCAATTATCTTTTTTGTTTAAAGAAATTAATGAAATTGTTGATGACCAAATCGATGTTTAAAATTAAATTCCAGAACATGGATGTCTATTATTATGTAAATGTGTTTCTCTGCTAGTTATATTGTAACATGAAATAAATGTAAATATCAATTGCGAGTAGATATGTTTTATTTATTTCATTGTTAATTGCCCTTACATGAACTGTGATATAGACTATAGCAATGAAGCAATTATCTCACCTGGTCAAATTCCCGTTTCGCACACATTTTTCGATACCTAATTTTCAAATGTGTGCAAAACGGGAACAAACCGTCCCCATGAAGTATGCAATCGGGTAAAACACATATTAAGAACATATCAGCTGCCAATGAAACAAATTTTATACACCTTTGGATATTTTGTTACATAATACTACATGTATCATAAAGAAATATTAAGGAATAATAATTATTGGATACAATTGCATACATGTACACATAATCTTTAGATTAAATGTGTTTTTGGTTTGTTTATATATTTCGGCATTTTAAGGTCAGACGACACGTTCCTCGAGAATCTTTTTTGTATCTCCTCGTAATAAAGAGTTCCGATAAAAAATATTAATTTTATAATTACTTTAAAAATGATCAAAATTTACTTGGATGTGGTCATATGTCTATATGGTCGAGTGGTTAGAACCGTGACCGCTCACTGCCAGAAGCGTAGAGGTTCTAGAGGTCGTGAGTTCAAAGCCCCGCCCCGGCGGAGATATAGTGAATTTCGCTGTGCTGGAGATGTACTTATTTTTATATCAGCAATTCAAGTGTATTTTCAAGATTATATAGGAAATTGCATACTCTAGTATTTTGCAGAAATGCCTGGTAAGGTACCCTAATTTTTTTGCAAGAAAGCTTGTCAAAGTAGTAGTAAACCATTAACAAATTCCTGGAAAAAGTTATCTAAAATTGAAGAACGTGTCGTCTGACCTTAAGTTTAACCTAAACCAAAGCATGAGTTTTTTTTCTCCCTTTAACATTTTTTTTATCTTTAGATTATAAAACTTGGTATCATTTTATTTCTACACATTAAATCTAATAAAGATACTCCATTAAAAACTAAAGGTTTCTTTTATTAAAAATAATAACATGACATTCACCGCAATGGCGGCCACGACTTCCACAGAGTTACTTGCTCCTGACGAAATGGCTTCAATTACATTTCTGTCTTTCCTGTGAAAATATAAGATTTAAATATCTCTGACCAATGTCCAATCAATATTAACCTTAAAAGAAATTTTTGCAGAGTGCATGTGAAACTTTTTTTTAATGATTTTCCAAAACAAAAATTGGTACACTTATCTTTTATGAATTTTGCGCAAAAGATATCACTTCAAAAATTATTGTAGGTGCATGAAATTTTTTGGGGAACATAATAAATTCTACTTCTCTTATTTACACGCTAAATAGTGATTTACTTTTTGTTGTATTAACACTGTATTTTTTGGTACCTTAAAGTGAAGTGAGAAGAACGATACGTAATGTCAATAACTCTCATACGATTTGCGATTATTTTTGTCAAAATCCTTCTGGTTCGTTCGGTCTCTGGGTAGGCGAGTTTGGAGATGGCGAGAGCGGATACATTGTACCACTGGTTTCAGATTTTATATTTCGTGTTTTAACTTGCATATATATTGTAAATGTGTAGTGAAAGTTAAATTCTATCAAAGAGTATCTCCCAACTTTCCCTTTTTTTTAAAGCGGGCAAATAATATGTTATAGAAATTTAAAAGTAACAATGTTCATGAAGAAAAAAAGAGCCAAAAAGTGACAGTGTGAATTTACATATTGTGGTTATTTACGCTGGTTGTCTCATGCGCTTTTGCGACATTAAAGACGTGTGAATATAAAGTATATGAATAATGACAACACCTATTTGAATGAAGTAAAACGACTTTAAAATAGTTTTGTAAACTTAATAATTAACAACTGCAGCAAAACGGATTATTTAGCACTTTACACACTTACTTCTTAGTTAATGGTGGAAATAAATTAAAAAAAATTAACACATACAAATTTAACTCTGAAAGGCTGGTAATCAATTTTCGGACAGTTTTATTTCATTTCTTTTCATCTCTAGGAACAGTGTACACATACATGTGTAATTGGTTTCCCCGAACAACATGGGATGTTGAGCTACAGAAAACAGAAGCACCACCAAGCACCACTGTCGGACACTTCCCTTACAACTACAGATGAGGTGGATTCTGATGATTGCGGGACTTGACATGTCACACTGCGTTGATTTACATCTACCACACCACCGTCACAACTTACTCTCCCAAAGTGTTTTGTTATAGCAGGTGCGCCAAGAAACGGAGAGTGCATTTTTTTTATTTGGACGAAAAAGCAATGAGAATGTGGTTAAAAGGGGGTTGGGGTGGAATGGCTGCGTTTAACTCTTGGAAATAAACATTTTAGGTAATACACATCGCTGTAAACGATGTTGTTTTTAATATCTTATATTTTAAGTTATAAATCATGATCAACTCCCGTTTGGTATGTGTTTAAGATTTGTTTTATTGATAACGCTTGTGGTATATTGGAGAATAATGTCCACAGCATCTCAATGATCTCGGTAATAACTTCGGTAGAATTTAGAATTTTCATCAGCGCAAGGTACATGTACTAACATGGCCTTAATGACACTTTAAATCAAATGCCGTAAATTAGTAAGGCTCTAAAATGTATAGAATGACCAAAGGCCATGACATCTTTCAGAAATCATCAAAAATAGGTAAATCTATCGTTGATGGGCGTGCCGATCAAATTAATGTAACATTTTGTATTTGATTACCAATTTTACATAATCATCAAAAAATCTTATCGATCTAATTTTAGAATATCTTAAAAAATTAACAATATTAAATTATCCTTCTTTAGCGACGCAAATATTTTCGTTTTCGATCCCGGCCACCTCCTGGTAATTATCAAATGATGTCCCTGCAAATTATTTTTTTAGAGAGTGTCACGCGCATGTATTGGCTTTTTTTAATATTAACGAAAAATCTATAAAAATAAAAATATAAAAAAGTTTTATGAAACCAAGCTACCGATCTGAACGGATTAAAAGAGATTATCTCATCAGCCGGATGTTTTGTTATTTAGTTGTATCTCTGTAACTTATTTCTGACACCCCTGGATAACCTAGTCACCTCAGTAAAATATATTTTTTCTACAAGTAAAATGTTTAAAATCTTAAATATTGAAAAAAGAAATGCGACAAAATTCAACTTGGCTGAGAATGTTTTTCTCATCATCATCATCATCATCATCATCATCATCATCATCAAAGTCCCCCCCCTCCCCCAACAGAAAATCTACAATAAATGTACTTGTATTTACTACTTCCAATTTGAGCGTTGATGTTCTATGAACATGATATTCTGCAACTTTCTCCATCCCTGACGTACATGTTTGCAGCGCCATTTATTGTTTTATGATATTCATTATTTATATGTAAAGGATACACATCTGTATATTTATGATACTACATGTTGTCATAGTAAGAATTAATTCACGGGATTATTATTAATTTGCTTTCAAATTGGCTGCTAATTTTAAGAATGAATTTTAATCCCGAACCATATTTTTTCCAAATATATATTATTATCAATCGTCCGAAAACTCCTTTCTTTCGCGTATTATTTAAACAATAAAATGCTTTCTTTGGTGATTCATGAGGGTATGAAAGTAACAACTACAGAAAAACATATAACACATGACCGGCGTTAGTCGTTAGTTTGAGTCGCGCGTTAGTCACTTGCTGTTACATGTATATGTTGTGTCCGCAGACAAATCACTTTATCTACACTGTCTCAGTCCACCCAGCTGCAACCGGGTACAGGCGTACGTTGTAGGTTAGCCTGTGATATAATGGCGTCTCCGTGTCTCTAATCCGCTGAAGCATTGCGTAAACCGGAGATAATCACCTTCCATTTACGCCTTCTTGGCTCGGAGTAGGATTTAACTAAATTATTATATCCCATAGACACAATAAGATATATTTCATCAATTGATTTTTTTTCCTTGATGTGGGTATGAGAGGGGCGCACTCTGAAATATGAAAATGCAAAACTCACTTAATAGATAGCTTTTTATTGTGTTGTATATAATTTTATTTAATAATAATAATATAATATAATTGTCCCCTGGTGCCCTATGTGGTCAGGTCAACAAAATCATAGTTTTCACTCCCCTGTATAAAATGCTATCCTTCCACTAACTGTCATACCTTGAAAATATATCACAAATGCATAATTATATAATCTGTCTACATACAATTGTATATAGACATATATACAAATACATATGTGGGGCTGTATATAATGTGTTTGTATCAATAATAACACATTGATTTGAGGGATTGTGGACTTGCAAATAAATGTACACTCTTTCATATGTGTATGACAACTTGGTATGTGTTACATATGTATATCAGATGTACATCCCATTGAAACTTACTATGCTTACTTTCACTTGATGCAGTCAAAACATTTGAAATGGACGGGAACAAATTGACACGGACGTCTGAGAAAAGCTTATTATAGTGGAAGGGAGTTCTATCTGAGGTACATGATTGTACATATGAATATAAATAATTATATTATAAAGCGTCGTATATTTTTACAGACTGGCAATGGATCTATACCATTGAAAATAGTTTTACAAAATGGCAGAATCTAATAAGTTTATTGGTATAAGTAAGTTTATGATCTCAACTCATTATTATAGTGGAAGGGAGTAATTTAAGTAAACCTAATTGAGTATTCAGTTCAACATACTAGACATTTGTACTGCAGAATTGAGTAAAGAAAATGTAACTGAAGGAGTAGCGATTATTAAATTCTAAAAGGGAAATGAGGAAATTAACTATTATTAACAGAGTTTACTTTTAACAGTGAAAATACTCAATATGAGGTACGGGAGGTAACTCGAGTGAATAAACGTTGTCAGGTGACTCTTAACGTACAGCCATGTTTTATGGAGTGGGTAGATAGATTTAAGCACGGTATGTATTCCTCTATTTAATTTCTCCATCAACTCACCATGCGTCGAGAGTTGTTTATAAAATTGCTATCAAATATATGTTTAGCAATGCATGTGTATTTGGAAAAGGCCTAAAACCTAATTTTGAAATAAATATTTTTTAGACGCAAATAATAAATACGGGTTGATTGTGTTTAATAAAATATTTACTAGTAAAGTGTGTTGGCATACGCTCACAAAGATTTTCTTTGCAACAAAAACAAGGACGGGACAATTCGAATTTATGTTTTTTAAGTAAACAAAAACATCACTTTCAGGCTATAGACTTTTTTTTCATCAAAGTACACATCTTTATGTACACCATTTACATACAAACTTCGTCACAAGCTTCATAAATTTTTATTCGTAGATCAACTATGGATCCCCATAACAGTGCCCAGGATGTTCACCGATGTGACCTTTGTGAGACCGCCATAGTAAACAGCTACTGTGACTTTTGTCACGTCAACCTATGCACACCATGTATAGGCAAACACATCTCAGATGGATATGACAAACATAAAATAGTCTCTTTTCAAGAACGTAAATCAACTCTCATTTATCCAAAATGTGAAATACATCCACACAAAACTTGTGAATTTCAGTGCAAAGACTGCAAAAACATTTTGATTTGTTCTTCTTGTACTGCATCTGAACAACACAGGGGACATGTTTTCGTAGATATATCAACTGTGTACAAGGCAAAGAAAGAAAAAATTGAAAAAGATACAGAAGAGTTAGTAAACACATTATCTCCTAAATATGAAGAAATAGCACGCGACCTGGAAAATAAGCTTGCCAACCTGGATGAAGGATATGAGAAACTTACAACAACAATGTCCAAACAAGGAGAGCAATGGCACAGAGAAATCGACATCGTCATCAACAAAATGAAAACTGAAATAAAGGAGATAAAAGTGAAGCACAGAGACATTTTACAGAAACATTTAGACACAATCTCTCATAAAGCAAACATTACTGGCCATAAATGAAATTGAGAAATCTACCGAAGTATCTCCTGCCATTAAATACAACTCTAAGATCAGAGAGTTCAGCAAGCTTCCACCCAAGATTGAGGTATCACTGCCAAAATTCATTCCAAAACCGATAGACCGTGAGAAGCTGTATAGTTTGTTTGGACAGATCACCCCACTATCTACTGCTACAGAAGAAAATGTCTTGTTATTTAACCAACCCACCACTTCAGTCAGAGAACTCCTGGATGAATCAGAGCTTGTTACCACAATACAGACCAGGCATGAAAAACTACGCAATGTGACCTTTCTAAATGATGGTAATATATGGACGAGTGGAGAGACCAATGATATTAAATGCTTCAACATTAAAGGTTCACTCCTTCAGACAATCAAGAAAAAATCAGGTATATTCCCCATTGATATAGCTGTAGACAGTGATGGGGATCTACTGTACATAAATGGAATAACAAAGACAGTGTATAAAGTAAAGAATGGACAGACAGAAAAGTTGATTAGATTACAGGGATGGGGGCCTCTTAATATGTGTGTCGCATCTAATGGTGACCTCCTGCTTACCATGTACAATGATGATTACACTCAATCCAAAGTTGTCCGTTACTCGGGATCTACAGAGAAACAAACAATTCAATTTGATGATAAAGGTAAACCTCTGTACTCGGGGAATTATTATACTAAATACATCACAGAGAATAGAAACCATGACATATGTGTAGCTGACCGTGAGGCTGGTGCAGTAGTGGTGGTTAATCAGGACAGGAAACTCAGATGGAGATACACTGGTCATCCCTCAGTTACCAAGAACAATGCATTTAAACCCTATGGTATCACAACAGACAGCCAGAGTCATGTACTGACAGCAGACAGAGACAACCATTGTATCCACATTCTGGATCAGAATGGACAGTTTCTCCGTTACATTGATAACTGTGATCTGAAGCTTCCTTGGGGTTTATGTGTTGACAATAATGACAATCTGTTTGTGTGCGAGTATTACAAAGGCAATGTAAAGAAAATCAAATATTCGAAATAGATACTGTAATTTGTGATTGATGCCAACAAACATGATTGCCATTTTCTAATCTTTTCACTGAATTATTCAAAGAGATACAATACGAATTTCATCATACTAAGATGCAATTCTGTTAATTCGTGTTTTTATCAATAAAATGTGGTTGTAAATAGCGTACATGTGGTTTTATTTTAGATGAATTTTACCAATGTCCTAGATTGTTTTGAACCAATTAAAAGTGTTTTAAAGATACATTGTACGGCTGGACTTAAGAAATGAAGATAATAATTTTTCTATTGATCGACGTATCAAAGAAAAAATTGACCGGAAAACTTCATCAATGCGCGTAGCGCATTGATGAAAAAGTTTTCCGGTCAATTTTTTCTTTGATACGTCGATCAATAGAAAAATTATTATCTTCATTTCTTATCATTTAATAAAACATTTTCAAATAAAAAAATGTGAAGTGTCATTGATCAAAAATGTAAATAATGTAAATGAAGCGGCGCGTATGAATGCAAAACAACAACAGCAACAATATTCAAAATGGATGCGCCTTCAGCTGATGCAGAGCTATTGAGCTGAATTAAAGGATTAAACACAAATAGTGAGTTAAAATCTGAACCGGCTGAATTGAAAACGAAAGGAAAATACATGCGATAGCTTGTGATATTATTCACTGTGCAGAAAAACTCGTAATAAAACTAGTTTTCATGTGAGATCGCTGGAATATGCAACTGGACATAGCCATCCAAGGAAAGGCGATCGTGGATGAAAATAGCTGATATGTCGACAGAGAATAGTATGTATAAGCGACTTTTGTAAACGTTGTGGTAACTAGATAGCCAGTGATGTACTTAAATGGTATTTCTGCCGCTTGCAATGCGCTGAAGGAGTTGATCATGCATTCCTCATAGCTTTTCTTTACGACGCTTATTCTGATGACAGATGATGTACGTGTGTAAATTCAAAAATCATCGTTACCAAATTTGAACAGCAGTGTTACCGTGAAAGTTTATAGGCCTATATGTTCGTTATAATATTCCTGGAAAAGGAACAGCCAGCCTCGCTGTAAATGTTGATTGATCTCAAGCAGACGAAATCGTGAGAAGACGCTTAATTCTCTATTTCGTGAATCAAATAATGTATTTTGTTTATTTTTGAAGGTTAAACTTTCATTTTTTTTTATATTCACAAGGTTGCATTTTGTTTGCTGACAATAAAACAGACACAACTTTACATTTTGTTGACAGTGTTTATCTTGGAAATTCCCGTTCTATAAATAGTGTTAGATTAGAACAGTTGAGAAAAGTAGATCCGGCAAAAATTTTATTGATGCAGGTATCAAAGAAATTTTTCGACCAATCAGAAGCGCCGATATCTCATCAAATGAATAAATATTAAATGATTCAGAATTCATATCATGTGTAATACCGGTAACTACATGTACATTGTGCATTGTGTATATAAATGTGTGTAGTGAACGTAATATTCTATCAAACATTCTTTTTATTTTTTGGAAAAGCGGTAAATACTGTTATAGATATTCAAAATTAATAATGTTCATGTGAAAAGAATGAACCACAAGGTGACAGTGTGAATTTACATATTGTGGTTATTTCACCGGTTGTTACGTGCGCTTTTGCGACTTCAAAGACGCGTGTGTATGAAGTATAAGAATAATGACAACACTGATTTAATTAATTAAATGAGGTAAAATAACCTTTTAAATAGTTTCAACTCTCTAATCAATAATTGCAACAAAACGGATTGATTAACACTTTACACAGTCATTTTACTTCTCAGACAATGTTATATATAAATCTCTAGAAATTATAACAAATAACAATTAAAAATCTGAAATGAACATAACCAATTTTCTGAAAGGCTCGTTTTGGTTTTTTTATTTACCTGCAATACAATTAATAGAGAGGTTGAGATTTAAAACGTGTACGGGTACGCGTACGTGTGTTAAAACTACACGTACACGTACACGTTTTTGTAATTTATCAGTTGAGATTTCTTAACTTGTAGGATATAAATGTGTACGTAAGTCGACGCAGTTTTGTGACATGAATTTATTTATATAATTCCAAATAAATGGTAAATTTCTTATCAATTTTCATGCAAATGAAGCTTAAAAATCTATATAATGTATCACAAGAATACATTCACTCATCAAAAAGATTTTATTTGTTGTAAAAAGCTACACGTTTGTACTTACGTGTAGACGACACTCTACAAGTTTAGAGAACGTGTAGAAACCATGTCGTCACAAAAACTGATGACGTAATTCGCGAAGATATTAGGTGGTTCCCCTAGTTCACGTACACGTACCCGTACACGTTTGAAATCTCAACCTCTCTAATGTCTAATTGACAGCCACATGAAAAATTGAGCCGCAAAAAAGGGAGCCACAACCAAACATAGTACTCTACTATACTTCCCTTACATCATTCTCATGATAATTGAGGGGCTGGAGACAAAATTTGTTGGGGGTGTCTTGGAACAGCCGCGTGTAGCTGTTGAAAATCAAACGCGGCGCTGTAAATGACACTAACCCGTGTCATCTCTGATTGTTTATTTTAGATACAAAGTTTATAATTTATAACTCATGATCAACTCGAGATTGGTATATAAATGTTCAAGATCTGGTATTTTATTGATGACGTTCGTGGAATATTGGAGAATAAGGTCCGCGGCATCTCTTTGATGTCAGCAATAACTGTACTATAGCAGGCACGTGGCTTTGTTTTTGAAAGGGGGGGGGGGAGGGCAGACTCCTCCAAAAAATCCTGGATCTCTTAAAAAAAGGTTCCTTCCCCAAATCGTAATTTGTAGGGGTGTGGTGGGGGAAGCGTGGTATATCTATTTATTACTTCGTTTTTACTAGTATTACCCTATTTCCATCTCATTTTTTAACATACTCCCTAAAAGTGGTGGTGGTGGGGGGGGGGGGGGGCTCATGATATTTCAATTTTTCATATGTAAATTTAAGAAAAATGTTTGTTGCCACAAAAATTGGGGGGCCAGCCCAATCCACCACCCCAGCCCTCTGATACTTCGTGCTTGAGTAGAATTAAGAATCTTCATCGGCGCTTGGTACATGTACTAACATTGCCTTAATGACACCTTAGGAAGGCCGACTTTAGTTTTCATTGCGCATGTTTTTGCGCATTCTAGTAAAATACAATTTATTTATACTTTTAAAGAATTTTTTTTTCGATATCATTCAAAAAAATTGAATACAATAAACAAAATACAGATAAAAATTTTCCCGAAAAACTAATTTTTTAAAACGATCTTTCCGTTGTACGGTAGGTGAGAGTTGCCATTGTGCTTTTATGACGTTATGATAAGATGAAGCTTTGTAGGAGTGCGTTGTAAGAAATAACAAGAAAGAAAAAGTAAAAATCGTACGCCGTTGAAAATCTATGCATAGAATAGTGCTATCTTCAGGGGTATTTTTTTTATTGAATCCATTCTACCAATCTATATAAAACTTTTGTAATACTTCAAATATATAGCCAAATACGATGCATTTTAATATTTTGAGATGGTCTTCACTAAAAACCAGACGGTAGAATTTAGAACTTTTAATAAATAAGGTAGAAAATAATATTACAATCTGAGAGTATTTTTTTTTTATCTGCTTCCAATTAAAAATGATAATTTCCAATACATTTCTATTGTAAAAGTACCTGTATTTCTGTATTTTGAGATGGCCCCTAAAAAGAACCAGACGGTCGATTTTCTTAAAACTTTGCAAATAAACTAGGGTTGGTGTAAATTACATATGATTAAAATGTTTTTCTATTATATTTTCCCCTCAAATCGGCCTCCTTAAATCACATATACCTTAAACCAATAAAGCTATAAAATGTAAAGAATGACAAAACCCGTGACAACTTTAATAAAATCACCAAAAAATAGGTCTATTTATCTTTGATGTGCGTGGCAATTAAATAAATGTAGCATACCAATTTTACATATCGAAAAATATAAGTTGTCTATTTAATACCTTTAGATATTAAAAAGATTTTTATCCTTCCTTTGTGACGCAAATATATTAATTTTCATATTCGACCTCGGCCACCGTCCCGGTAATTATCGAATGTGGTCCATGCAAATTATTTTGTTAGAGAGTGTCAAACACATGTTTTGGAATTCTTTTAATATTAACGAAAATCCTATAAAGATATGTTTTATGAAACCTAGATAAATACACAGGTCTGGATAGATTAGTGGAGATTGTCTTATCAGCAGGGAGTATTTGCTTTGTTATTTAGTTGTATCTAATTTTTGACACCCCTGGATAACCTAGATCATCCGGATGAAATTTTTTTTTTACAGGTCAAATATTTGATATCTTAGACATTGTAAAAGAAATGTGATAAAATGCAACTTGGTTGAGAATTTTTTCGCATCTAATTCAAACTAAGATCCTGTTGTCTTCATACTAAATTAAATGTCCTGTTAATAATCTTATGGTTTTTTTCACAACTTAATGGATGAATTTCATTAAGAAGACCCCACTCCACAATGCAGTTCTTTAAAGTGGTGCAGAAGCCTTGCTTTAAATAAGTAATTAATCAAAGCTGCAACATTGTACTTTTATACCGTATATTTTGTTTTAAAATGGGTTTAAGGAGTCGAAAAGCGCAAAGACATAGCAAAATGCATTTTGTTGTCAATTCTGATTTTTATGGCAAAATAAATTATAAAGGACCGCTAATATGTAATTTACAATTTATGAATATTATAAACAAGAAAAAGAGAAAAAAAATGTGTGGCACTTTATATCAGAATTACGTACTATATGTATTATATGACCTTGTGCGTATCACAATTTTTTAACACAGGTACAATACTAACATAACATGTATATTGAGCATATAATTCATAAATGCGATAATGCACGTTTAAATACCCAGTCATATCAAGGATGCACACAAACTCAACATAATTTATTACGAATTCTTCAATTGGCTTCTCTCAGTCGAACATACCTGTAAACCATGTGCTTTCTAGTACAAAAATGCCCCCCCCCCCCAAAAAAAAAAATCCAAAGCAAAAATAAAAAAACAACAAAAAAAACAAGAAAAAAAATGTCAAAAAGACAGAAAAAAACATTGTCAAATAATTCTTAAAGATATACCTGTAGCTAGCGCTTTCTCGAACACACACAAATTGAATGCAACTTCATGTACATTCATGTAGATCTACCGTTGAATGATAAATATTTCATTCTTTTTGCTTCAGTGTTACGTGAAAAATGGTTTTATATTTTCGAACTTTTACTACAGAATAATCCCCTCGCTGCATTATGTTATCTTTATTCTTTTTCTTCCACATTTTCTATGTATTGTAGTCTTTATAAAGTAGACCTGTAAAAGAGGCAACTTATCAATATTCTGAATATAGTAACCAGATTCTATGTACAGATGACGCTATCCGCAACACTTTAAAAATATAATAAATTCTATTTTCAGATCATGCAACAACGACTTTTATTCAGTTTTTCAGTATCTTAAATACACTATTTAAAACAAATTCACCACAAATGACAAAGTTGATTGCTTCCGTTTTGTTCTTTAAAAACCTAAAAATAAACACACGAAGGAGCATTTTACAGACCCATATATACAATGTACTGACCTGCTATACACCCTGTCAGGAAACACGCAACGTTTCCAGCCACCATGGCTCTCACGACAATCTGTGCCAAATCGCCCCGCCGTGAGGGGACCAGTGCCGACATCCCACCCAGAAATATCCCCATGGATCCGATGTTGGAGAAACCGCATAATGCATAGGTGGCTATCACCTCAGATTTGCCCTACAGTGTAAAATACACTATATCAATAAAATAACGATCTTCCAGTCATGCCTGACATATAATGATAATTAATTGATTTTTTTCCCCAGATATACATGTTACAATCCCGAACAACTTAATTTTAGTTTAGAAAAGTTAATAATCATAAATATTAAGAGTGTAGTTGCCACTGCATATGTCATTTAAACCTGTATGCTAAGAAAGTTCAAAACAAAACAAAATATATAAAAAAAAAACTTTAAAAAAATCAAAAATGAGAGAAATTAACAAACACACACTTTTATTTAGAGACCTAAATAAGAGTGCTGAAAATCGTCAAGAAAATGCATTTGCGACCGTTTATAAAACTAGAGGTACTGTGAGTAAGCTCACAATTGCTACCTCCCGCTAAGATAAAAATCATAATGCGTGTATTTTTCCAATTATAGAAAATATTGGATGAATCTATTTCACCGTCCATTTTCTATGAATAACAACTGCTTTATTTTTTAAAACTGTTGGCCATGAGCAATATTTGTGTGATGTAAGAACATTCAATGCTTCTCCATAAGAAAGATAAAGACCAGACACGAATTTTGCACTTTTCTGCCAGTGACCTTGACCTTGCCCGAATGACCTTGTGTCAAGATCATGACATACCCTTTGGTCCTAAGCAATATTTGTGTGAAGTTAGAACATTCAATGCTTCATCATAAGAAAGATAATTACCAAACACGAACTTTGCACTATTTTTCCAAACGACCTTGACCTTGCCAAAATGACCTTAGATGAAGGTCATGATACACCCTTAGGTCATAAGCAATCTTTGTGTGAATTATGAACTTCCAATGTTTCTCCATAAGAAAGATATGGACCAGACACAAATTTTGCACTTTTTCTGCCAGTGACCTTGACCTTGCCCAAATGACCTTGGGTCAAGATCATGACACACCCTTAGGTCATATGCAATCTTTGTGTGAAGTAAGAACTTCCAATAATTCTCCATAAGAAAGATATGGACCGGACACGAATTCTGTATTTTCTGCAAGTGACCTTGACCTTGCCCGAATGACCTTGGGTCAAGGTCATGACACACCCTTAGGTCATATGCAATCTTTGTGTGAAGTAAGAACCTCCAATGTTTCCCCATAAGAAAGATATGAACCGGACACGATTGCACAGACAGACGGACGGACAGACGGACACGGTGATTCCAATATACCCCCCAAACTTCGTTTGCGGGGGGTATAATTAGCAAATTCATGAAAGAGAAGCAACTCTAATTATTTTACCGACATGATTCCTTTCTTCAGCGTTTGATTGACATATGGCAGCACTATATCATCTCCCTGATAGTACCAGTCCGCCGACGAGTTCCACTGAGCGGTATAGTCCGTGAAATTCTTTTTATTGGCGATGAGAACGGAAAGTTCCTTGTAGGCCAGAAACTCGTTGGTAAATGTCTTGATGCCAACTAGCTCGGCCACTTTACGACAGTCAGAAACATCCGTACCCATGAAGTATGCGATCGGGTAAAACACATAAGAACAAATAAGCTGCCAACGAAACAAATTGTACACATGAAATATGTTATCAAATAGAACACATAAAACATATCTTCTACCAACAAACAAATCGTACACATTGTGAGATCTTTTAAACATTACCTTTATTGTATACTAGTAATTCATGCAGTTTTCTTTATAGGTTTAAGGCTAAATGTGCTATTTTTTTCTTGATATAATCTCGCCGTAATGCAACGATGTACATGTAACTCAAAGCAAGACACATGTTGTGCATGTGTTTCTAACATCTTTGAATTAAAATATACACCAATTTTAATTTTATTTTAACAAAAATGTGTTAATTATAACTTTTTAGCTTCTTTCAAAAGCAACACTTTTTAAAAATAATACTAAATTGAAAACCTGGAACGAGAGTCCATCCACTCCGACACGGTCACCGAACCAGTCCAAGGTCATGTTGACGAATTCAAGGACACAGAGGAAGGCCATGACATTCACCGCAATGGCGGCCACGACTTTGACAGAGTTACTTGCTCCTGACGAAATGGCTTCAATGACATTTCTGTCTTTCCTGTAACAAGATAACTTAAAGTCTTAAATATATCTGAGCAGTGACCAATCGATGCTCACGTTAAAAGAATTTTATGCAAAGTGCATGTGAAACTTTTTAATTATTTTATATGAGGAAAAATTGGGACATCTTTAAAAAAGTTTTAACATTGTATTTTTTGGTACCTAAAGGTGAGAAAAATGATACGTAATATCAAAAAGTCTCATACGATTTGCCCATTTTGTCAAAATCCTGTTTTCTGGTCCGTTCGGTCTCTGGGTAGGCGAGTTTGGAGATGGCGAGAGCCGCAGGGGCAGACATAACGGAGGCGGTGATTAGGTGGTTAGCGGGCACCTACAAAAAATACAAATTGCAATGATTGAGGTAAAGAACAAGCGTTTGTCATTTGCAAAAATGTATAAACACTATAAAATTTATCAAACAAGAAGAAAAACAACAACACTAACAACAAGATGAAGAAAGAGAGAGAGAGAGAGAGAGAGAGAGAGAGAGAGAGAGAGAGATTTGATGATACATGTGATTAATGATGATGAAGATAATGATGAAATGTATGTATACCCCGAAGTTGATATAGGCTCCAAGCACGGACCCAGCTATTGTAGCAAACCCCCCTGTCATAACGGCATGAAGTTCTGACTTTGTCATGTCCTTTAGGAATGGTTGAATCATCAATGGAGCCTCGGTCTCAAATTTAAAAAAATATTTACAAAATGGAAATGAAAGTACAGTTGTCGCTTGCAAGAGTTATGATTATCAACGCAAAAATATGTATTACAGACAAAATATCTAAATAAATAATGTATAAGAACTCACCATGCCTACAAATATGTTTCCTACTGCGTTCAGTGATTCGGCGGGAGAAGTTCCTAAACAGAAGGAAAGGAACATGCCCATTTTTTTGACGATCACTTGCATCACCCCGAGGTAGTATAAGACTGACGTCACAGTGTAAAAATATACCACCACTGGAAGCACCTGTCACGAAAAGAGAGAGAAAGAATGAGAGAGAGAGAGAGAGAGAGAGATGAGATGAGATGAGATATAGTATGTTTAAACCAAGAGAATAAGATGACGTGAGTATGAAATTCAAAAAGTGAAAGAGGAAAAGAATGCGAGAGAAATGAAGAATATACAAGGTAAATTTTCGGGAACTTTCTTTTAATGCCATAATTTGCTGATGAAATGAACTTACTCTGAAAGCAAAGAGTGAGTACGTGGTAACCAGAATATCACCAAAGAGGAACGTAGCACCGGCATTTGAGTAGTTGAGAAACTCTGTCACTCGATCCCCTAACCATTGAAATGCCTGGTAACCCCACGACGTCCTCAGGATAACCAAAGCAAAGATGTACTGCATTGCAAACCCCCAGAACACTGGCCGCCACTTCACCTTTGAACATTAAGAAAAGTATCGATATCGGTTCACTTGGTACATTTAAGGAGGCTTAGTGATAAAAAAAAAATACCAATAAGATACTGTATACGGGTTTATTTATGCCTCGTGTAATTTTCGCCCTTCTACATATGCAATTGGTTTTGCCCCGTCTTGAATTCGCCAGGACACAGTTATTTGAGACACTGGGAATTCGCCCAGTCTTAAATTTGCCCCTGACAACAAGGGCAAAAAGAGCGAATATAAAACGGAGGCGAATATTATATATATCTTTTTTTTCTTTCAGGTATGACTTTTTTAAGCTACATGTTTAACATATAATCTAGTTAAGAAAAATTCGTTATATTTAAACTTTTAGACTTTAAGTATTTCTTTGTGAATGCAAAATGCATTGAAATACATCATAAAGATGCTGTGAAAAGTGATCCAAATAAATACCTTTGCAGGGTTCTTTGAGAATACGTAAAAGATGATAATATACAGTGCCAGACCGGCAACAGAGATGGCATTTTGTGGGTAGTCCAAGAGAACGTCATAGATGATGTATGCAGCGAGGGCAATAAACACTGCCAGCATAAGGAACCTAAGTAAATTTAAACTATTATATTCAACTCAAAATGTCTAGAATGTAAGAACTTATATTTTGCATGAGTTGTTCGTCTTCCCTGCAACACAACGGTATATACAGATTACAAACAAACCATATTTATAAAAACTTTTGGTATTTATGAGCAAAAGTGTGAATTTATTTCATAAATTGCAAAAGCAGTATCGATCGACCAAAATTTGATTAATACTTTAACATATAACTGCTAACATTGTTAAATATCAAATTTAATTTGAAAAATTTACAAACCTTCCCGTGTGTCGCTTTATTTTTTTTATTTTCTTTTCTTTGGACAACGACCTTTGTTCCGAGCTAAATTTAAATTTGAGGCCAGACAATCGGTTGAAGGTGTAAAGCAATATAATTAAAACTCCCAAAATGGTACACACTAATAGACGGATGGAACCCTCATCCCCAAACCTGTAGTACATAGCATAGCCAAAATATGCGAAATACAGAAGTAAAAGCATAAGTTTGAATAACAGTTTGATTTTTGATCCATGTTTGCTGAGAGTACCCACGACTCCGGTTTGAATTTTATTTGCGACTCGAGCACATCCGGTGTAAACTTCATCATCCGAATTTTCTTCTATTACAAATTTGATGCTATTATGTTGTACGGAATCGGGGTGGTCTGATAATCCATTCTAAAACCATGAAAAAAACACTATTAAAAATAATTTTATATCAATGATATGTTATGTCTAAATCTTAAAGTAATGACATTAGAAAGACTACCTGCAATATAACCTTCTAAAACAGGATCTTTTGGAGATGTCAATAAATCACTGCATAATTGAACCCACAAAACCAGGATCTACATTTTTTTCTTACGCTTGTACCTAACATTAGCATAGGAACTCTTTAAAATAAATGGTACAGGAAGTAGGGAAACTTGTTTGAAGGTTCAAAGTTAGATGAATTCCTTTTTAGGTCACCTGAGTCACTGGTCTTTGTTCGCCGTCGTGCGTCGTGCGACGTTCGACGTCCGTTAACAATTTTACATTATTTTCTAACTTCTTGAAAACTAAAATACCATTTGCTGATTGGTTTGAATCATCTATGGGATATGAGAAATCGAATTTGCGAAAATAATTACTGTTCCATCTCTGGAACCTCATCGGCTAAAAGTTACCAAATATGAAAAACGCACCTACTTCTCTTCTCCCACATAGAAAAAGTTAAATGCATGGCAGTGGTATTCATAAAACCTTCTACCTAAATTGAGAAATTTATAGCCCCTGGATGATGGGTTCAGGACTTCGGGGCGGGGCCAATAGGGTCATACAATGAGAATGTATAAAATGTTAGAATGTCTTTTTCTATGAGTGAATGCATGATTATCGTAATGACGTCCATAATGAAGCCTTCTACCATAACTGTTAAATTCATGGGCCCTAGGTCAGGGGGTCAGGACGTTTGCTGTGGCCAATATGGTCATACAATGTATAGTGAAAAGTTTATACTAAAACAATTCTCATAGTATTAGCAAATCATAATACTTAATATTCATATAATTGAATGCACACATACGTTCACCTTTCTGATATAAATAGAAATCACCAACGTCTAAAATATCTTTCTTATGTACAAGTATATCAAATAAAGTTATCATTGTAACTACTTAAAAGGTTAAAAAAAATTATAGAGATATTTATAAAAATACTGTTACAGCAAACACATTTTAATCTTTAAGGTAGTAAATGTTATATATCGGAGGGACTTCTACTTTGATTTTAAATATATCTATCTATCTATCTATCTATCTATCTATCTATCTATCTATCTATCTATTTATATATATATATATATATATATAAATATATATATATATATATTTTGTCTGGTTTCTCTTTTTTGAAATAAGATGCTACATACTTCGTACCTTTTTTTTTTTTATATGAAAACATGTTCAAACTTGGTCGCACATTGCTACCCCCATAAGTTCTTTTTCTAAAAAGGGTATGCATTAGGTATTTATTGGCTGAAATAGCATAACTTGGTATTCAAATTAATAATAAACAAGAGTGAAATCAAAACACCCTGTATATCGCTGCAATAAAAATCAGAGAAGAGATAAAAATAATGCTGCCAAAATGATGTGGTCAAACTCTACTCCAAATATAATTGAAAACCAGAGCTGGCATGTATTGCTACTAAAAACCGCTCTCGAAATACTTATGAAATTTCAAACAATGAAAGTGATCGTAAAAATGAAGGGAGTATATGAAATCAAAATATTTTATAACGCCTTTTACATACCATATAAAAAAGTTTCAATATATCTCCGCAAACTCTCGGTTGTTGTAAATATTATAAACAAATTGGCAATCAGTTTTATGATATTTAATGGAGTCTATACTCTATATTGTTTCAAAAGATGTTTTGTTCAGCGTCAAAATGAAGTGTGTGTAACCAATGGTAGTATTAAGTAATGTCGTGCGCCACCATTAAAGAGTCTCATTTTCTAACATGTTATAATTTTTTTTTATCTACATGCCCCTGCGCGTTTAATGTGTATACAGGGAAGAAAATACCCACTAGATTAGACCCACTCCAACAGACTTCCGGTATGATTAGAATATAACCACACATGCATACAAAGAAACATTTTCACAGTTTTCAAGAAAAAATATCAATTCAGAATTTTTTGCAAGCATGCAATATGATGTGTACTATAATATTTTCTTCCAGATATTGATATAGTAAAATTTATTGCCAAACCTTACACTAGAAAAATCAATGCATTAAGAAATTAATTTCTTATTGACCTATTGAAAATACTAAAAAGGCATGAATCATTCAAATAGAGTTGCCTTTCTTTGATAAAAGACCATGTGCTTGGTTGATAAAAAAGATATTTTTGGGGGCAAATATTTGTAGAAATTCTATAGGACGCTTTTCTCAAATTACGCAGTTTTATTTTAATTCCCACTATAACAAATCGTTGTTTTATTACGTGCACGTATCGCTTTAAACAGTCATATTGTTAGTTCCACAATGTTCCGAGTAATAAAACTTTTATTGATTTCAAAATGAATTAAATTGCTTTTACTTTTTCATTTTCATTGAAATCAACATTTCAATGCAACGATATATTCGGAAACTATATATTTCAGCTGAAATACCCCCACCAACCTGTCAAATTCAATCAAAAGCAAGCAAAGTTCAGTATATTTCGAGGCAATAAAATCAAAGAATAGAGCAATATATTGCATGTGATCATACAAATCTGATCGAACTTTATTTCCGAGAAAAAATAAATTCTCTATTTTTAATGATTTCTTAATTGATTGATTTTGCAATCCAGCAAAACATCTTGTCTGGGTATAAATGTACGCATTCATTGAACTTTTCAAAGGTGTTTTCATATAGAAGTATGCATTGTTTAGATATTCCAATGTCAACATTAATTCAAGTACATGTAGCTATAATAAATACATACAATCATACATGTAATTCATAAACAAATGTGGAAATTGAAATATTATGAGATAAAATGTTCACATTTTTTTTATATGTAGAGTTGCACGTACAAGGAACATAATAATATTCGATTTAAATTCATTTATTTATTATTTATTATCATTCATTTAAATTGGCGATTTTATATGTATCGATCGGCAGCGCGTCCTACTTTAAAATACAAATATGTTGTTCAAAAGTTATTTCGTTATTCAAAGATCAACTGAGGCATAAGAAGATCTTTAATCTATTTTAGAACCATGGATAAGCAAAATGAAAATAAATAATCGGGCGTAAAACTGAACTGCTATGTGAACATTTAGAATCGTATATATAGTATTGCAACACACACATTTGATACAATATGTTGAGAGAACAAGAGAAATAGGTGGCGCCTAAACACGCATGCAAAGAAGAGGTTAGGTGTGTGATTGAATTATTAGGTCACTTAGCATTAAGTTAGAGTAAAATATGATACTATAAAGAAGAAGAAAGACAGTTTCACGCCCAAAATGACGAAATCATTTGAAAGTCTGCAACTTTTTAGAAAACAAAAAACAGATATAACTAAAAAGAACATTTACATGCATAATGTTACTACCGTGTAGGTCTGATCAGAAAAAAACATTGACCGTCTTTTGAGGATTTTGATTTAGAAAAATGAAGCCGAACATTTCAAGAGGCATGGCGATGATTTTGGTCAAAATCTATTTTTCCAAGCGACAGTCATCGAGTTATAATTGAGGTTCAGAGCTCACAATTCTTTGTTATGTAAACAAAGCTCAGGTTAAGTTTTGTGTACATTTTGTATTTGCAGGTTTAGATCAAGAAAAATCAGCTTGAGAACCTTTTTAACGGTATATTGGATCAATATAAATAAAAACATGGCGCAAACCTTTACATAATTATTTTTTTTATAGGTATTCTGAGCTCTGTACATGTATCAAGCTCATAGCTCACAAAATTTGCTTGATCATTAGAAATGCCTTACTTAGAAAGCATTGTAAACAATAAAAATAGGAAAAATCAAATTTGACCAAAATCATGACCATGTCCGTTTTAACATCGTTTGCTATTGAGTTTGATAATAACCTGTAGATAATCTCTTTGCAATGTAAGAAAAAGAAAGATAAAAAGTAAATTTACATACGGACTTTTTAAATCGCTGTGCAATTAACTGTTCCAAACAATATCTATAAAGATGGCCGCGGACAAATTAAAGAATCCTAAGGAAGGTTAAGTGTGTCAATTTGTTTGCCAACGTTGCAGACAAGATTTTCTTAATAGCTTTGATAAAGCTTGCAGTGTCAATAGTGCTATCTGCGTCCGATAAACTTTCTAACATCGGATTTAGAAAGATGTTCAAGGGAGAATTTTGTCAATTCAATAACAGAAGTTTGTACCGGATGTATTAAGAGACAAACTCACTAAGAAAAAAATCACAACCGGAAGCGCATTATCTTGCACGACATTTACGAAAATGAAGTCACGAAATTGTTTTGTCATCCTCTTGGGTGGGTGGTTATCTCTGAGGGACCCGCGGAGAGTCTCCATAATTTGTAAATATAAACCTGTAAGGGTCATGCCATCAGGAAACGAATATCTCTGCAAGGAATGTCGCTAACACGTAACCTATGTCCCATTATCAAGTTATTTGAAGGCTAATTAGACAGGTAACATATAAATATCGACAGGTAATTCATATATTCAATATCATTCATTTTTATGAGGCTGTGTGTCTTATCTTGTGTTTCAGAATCAATATGAAGGATTACAAACTGACGTATTTTGACATTCGTGGAAAAGCGGAGATTTCACGTCTGCTGTTTGCCGCCGCTGGCGTACAGTACGCAGACGATAGAATTAAACGCAAAGATTGGCCAGCGCTTAAACCAAGTAAGTTCACATACTTAAAAACACCCGACGATATAAAATGCATAACCTCATTTGTCTATGCATGCAACCTTTTTCCAGTTGTATTTTTGTCCCCCGCCGGAACGCGGAGCGGGGACATAGAAATGCCGGGCGTCCGTCCGTGCGTCCGTGCGTCCGTGTGTCCGTCCGTCACACTTTTTTGTAAGCGCTCTCATGCCTATAAGTTTTGACGGATTTTCATTAAATTTATACCAAATGTTTATACTACTAATACTTTGGTCAAGTTCGAAAATCATTATTGGTCGATACTTTTTGTTGGAGTTATGGGACTTTGACCACAATAATGACTCCGTTTTATCCAAAAATTGACCTTGTAAGCGCTCTCATGCCTACAAATTTTGACGGATTTTCATTAAATTTATACCAAATGTTTATACCACTAACACTTTGGTCAAGTTCGAAAATCAGCATTGGTCAATACTTTTTGTTGAAGTTATGGGACTTTGACCACAATAATGACTCCGTTTTATCCAAAAATTGACCTTGTAAGCGCTCTCATGCCTACAAATTTTGACGGATTTACATGAAATTTATACCAAATGTTTATACTACTAATACCTTGGTCAAGTACCTAAATCAGCCTTGGTCGATACTAGTATACTGCTTGACCGGCGGGGGACCCAGGAATTGTATTCTTGTTTCATATTTCTTATCGGTGGACGGGAGGGGGGATTCGTAGTGTAATTGTGCAGTTCTTGAACACTCTGCCGAGTTTTGAATGTTTTCACTAATTTGTATTTCAAAAGCCCACATATTGAATTATGCTGATGATAATTATTGTTCGTTTTGTCATTTAGTCTGAGAAAAAATAAATGTATCGTTCATATCAGGAGAATACTATTTGAATTTATAAAGCATGAAACAGTGCGACATTTAAGTCCGGACATGACAAGGTCCGGGCTTTTCGCTACCATTTCCGTTGGACATAGCTTACCTTTGTTTATATATCTTGGTGGGACATTTTACTTTGATCCTATCATGTCAGCATGAATGTACACATTGCTCTAGTTTCCTTATAATTGTCTCTCAAATATCAAAATCCCATGGGATTTTGGTGGGATTTTTCATCCCATCTCAAACCCCACCAAAATCCCATGGGAGAAAAAAATCTTTGTGGGATATAAACTCCCGTGGGATTTTTTCTCCCATCTTTGGTGTTGATAGGATAATTAATCCTATAAAAGGCTTTTATAGGATTTAAAATCCTATGAATGACCATGTTGGGATATTTTATCCCAGAGGATAAAAAGTCCTCTAAATACATCATCTTGATTGATTGTATGTTGGGGTTAACTAAACACTTATGATTCAATTGTCTGATCATATAGTCTAGTAAAACCAATATTCAAACAACCAATGTATTAATTTATTAGATAATGTCATTATATCCATCTAATGAATTACACATGCTAAATTATATGTACCATCAATAACATATTCTTCTTGAAATGACTTAATAGAGCTTATAACAATAAGATTTAACAAATTCTGAGAAAATAAATACCAAAAATTACCAATTCTATTGAATATTAATGAAAATATTTCTGTTTATGTAAACCTATAAACTCTAAATTCACTGCTGCAAGGAGACTCATTTTTGTTTTCAATTTTGATTTGATACTGTACATCAGGTGAACCGGCATGACCCAAGGAACAAGAATATATATGATTTATGGGCGGGGATCTCAACTGTTTTCAAGATATTTGGCCACTTCCTGTTCAAAGGGGGGGGGGGTCATGACCACCCTTGGGGCCCATGACCTATATACTATTTGATGCATCTTGACACAAGGAACAAGAATTTATTTGGTTTAGGGGTGGGGATCTCAACCGTTTTCGAGATATTTGGACACTTCCTGTTCAATGGGGGCCAGGACAACCCCAAGGGCCCATAACCTACATACCATTTGATGCCCCTTAACACAAAGAACAAGAATATAAGTAGTTTGGGGTTGGGGATCTCATAGGAATTTAATGAGATATTTAAATTAGGGCACTTCCTGTTTCAGGGGTAGACGGAACCACCCCCATATGGCCATAACCTATATACCATATGATGCCCCATTGCACAAGGAACAAGAATTTATATGGTTTAGGGGTGAGGAGTCACGGTTTTTTAAATATTAAGTAATTTCCCAAACCTCGGGGTTGGGGAATATATATAGTCCCCAGAGATCATATCTATAATGTACCATGTATTGACCATAATTAACACTCAATATATTTAGCATTTGAAAAATCCATGTCAATATCTTTAACGGTTTTCAAGTGATAACCATTTACAATATAGTGTATAATTTTCCCCTATGGATTCAGTGTTAGACCCCACCCCTATTTGACCCCCAAAACTATGGTTGCCCAACCCCAATTTAAAAACAAAAAATTTAAATTTTAAAACAGGGTATGCAGGCCTATCATATTCTAGATCTAGAGTTGTGTACAACTCTGTTCATGCAGCCATCTCTGAGAAAAGTGATGGACAAGTTCAGAGGCAAGAAAGAAGAAAAAGAAGAAACCGCTAGCTGTCAAAAACAATGTCTCCAAACTTCTTTTGGGAGACTTGATTACAAAAGGTACAATGTAAACAATTATTTTTATATACATACAGAAGGAGAGTTTATTAATACTCCCTCTTCGGTTACATGTGTAGAATGGCCACCACTTGAGTAAAATGGCCTACCCAGAAAGTTGGAATTTCCTATTCTGATGACAATTTATAGGTTTAAGTTAATTACTGAGATAAAAATAAATTAATACTTTTAAAACAGTTTTTATCAATTTAATCATTAAATTTATAGATCTGCAGTGAAGTTAATTGCTCTCTGGTTTTATGAAATACCAATAAGAAACCTGACAAATTATAAACCCATTTTTTTTTTTAAGAATATATTTCTTTCAAATGTAATACAAATGTAATTACATGTAAACAAATGTAGTTATTATAGTATCAACCTTAAAAACCCAAGTGTATGTATCCTGTGCAAAAGTGATATTTAAGATGTTTTTACATTAGTTAAAAAATCATCTCCCTTCTTTCATTACGTATACATGTATGATATGTAAAGGTACACTTGACCTTCAAATAACATCTAGCTACTATAATTACGGTACTACTATTGAAACGAACAAGAATCAACATATTTTTACCCTTTTATTGTATATATATATGCGTCAAAAATGTAGAAATACATGTAAAAATTGAACATTTTTCATGAAATTCTTATATATATATCCATCTCCAGCGTAACCCTGGTGTGTTTTAATTTTATTTAAATTAAAGGTAGGTATATCATACTTGCAGGTCCTACTGTTTATCAAAAGGAGACTAGAAACCAGAATAGATAAGATATTCACTAAATATGATTGTTAACTTCCATTTTCATGGAAACCAAAAAAAAACACATGCAGGATGGCATGTCTAGTTGTGAATAAAAATGCTACAAATCATCCAATTTACCAAAAAAGAGCAATTTCTTAGCATCAGTGATGATTATTTCAAATATGTGTAAGAAATGACCCAAGAAAATTGCAACAAGTTTCATAATATTAGGTAAAATATTTCAAACTATAAATGCTTTTTCTGACAATCAAAATACGGGGAGTGTAATACATGTAAGAGTATTTCTAAGTGATTTGATGCTTTTAGCATGGTAATATTATGTAGATGTATGTAGTACTGAATAAGGTTTCTTATTCAAGGAGGTTGAACAACAATTGATGTTTAAAAGATTAAGTTAATATGTTTTACTAAAGGAGAGCCCCATGAATCTGTGTTAAATAGAGGAGTGGGGAAATGGTAGGTTCACTTAAATGGCTATATTTTTCTTAAACCTCAATGGAATTGGCAATATGATGCATATTTTTTCTCAGAATTGCATAAGCTTTCTAATTTCATCTTTTCATAGAATTTTAGTGTAAATTATATTAAACATGTATATACAATACGAACCACCGAGGGGTAAGAATATTAATCAAGGTGACAGTCTGGCAATTTATAATTACGGGTTGATGTTTGCAACATTGCCACCTTTGGTCTTCTGTACTATGTATGTGCATGTATTTTTAAAATACACTTATTTGATCTACTGTTTGCAGGTAATATACACAAGTACAGAAACTCGCTCAAGCTGAGCTCGGTGCAACCAACCTATAGAAATAGCGTTTGTGAAATTTATTAAACTTAGCGACAATTTGAAGTCTTGTTACCTTCTTACATGTATCAAAACAACAACAATCACATTGAAAAAAAAAAACCTCAAACAGTCTCACTTTAATGACTTAATTAAACTACAAAACTTGATACAGTTATTTTAGCATGATTTTGAAGTCAATATAAAACATTTTTTTCCCAAATGTTATATTTTACTCTCTTTTATTTAAAAAAAATCCGTTCAATGGGTAACAATGCGGCGTAGACAATCGCCGTTATTGACGATGTGGTGATGTGGTTCTTGTTCTGTGCACCTGACTCCATGAAACATGATATGAGATTGTCTTAGTATTCCGAATTCTTTTAAAGGGGGGGGGGGGGGGGGAATTTAACAATCGGGTTCGTAATTCAACATAATTATTACACTCCAAGATGGAAACTAGGAACATCACTGGGAACATTAGTCTGATCATCAGAGTTGAGAAATGACTACATGAAGTTTATGAGCATTAGATATGAAAAAACGTCATCATTGGGTAAACATTTGGTTGCTTACAATCTGCATAAGGTATTTTTTAAGCGTTGCATTAGTACTGCACAGCAACAAAAGTCATTCTTATCTGCTGAGGTAAAGAACCGCACCTGTTAAACGCTCACCATCTATACATCATTGTGCCAAATATTCATCTCTTTTCGGGATGGATTTTTTATACACTGATTTTAGGTGGGAAGTGCCTATGGTAATTACAAGAAAGAGCTATATAATATGTAATGAAATTATAAGTTCTTAAGAGATAGATCACAAGAAAGTCTAATTAGATGGATTAAAAATGAAGAACCAAATAATAACTATTAATTGAGGATTAGAATCTGCATTTTATAGCAAACATGCACCTACAGTATTTTGGAAAATCAACACAATACATTCTCACATGCCTTTAAAAGATTAATATCAGATGAAAACATGAAATGTTTGTACAGTTCTTGATCCAATCAATTACTATGAGACAGAGTTTAATGTTATGTGCAAATTAAGGTGAAATAACAAAAGAAAATAATTTATTATGAGAAATCATGAGAAAAATATCTGTGATATATGGGAACATTTATCCTATGTGAAAAATAATGGGATATATCCCATTTTCTTTATTTTGTGGGATTTTTTGTCCTATATGGGAGAATTAATCCCACCTTTTAACAATTATGGGATTTTTTCTCCCACATGGGACGATTTATCCCACAGTACTTTTTCTCCCATGGGATTTTGGTGGGGTTTGAGATGGGATGAAAAATCCCACCAAAATCCCATGGGATTTTGATATTTGAGAGACAATTATAAGAAAACTAGAGCAATGTGTACATTCATGCTGACATGATAGGATCAAAGTAAAATGTCCCACTAAGATATATAAACAAAAGTAAGCTATGTCCAACGGAAATGGTAGCGAAAAGCCCGGACCTTGTCATGTCCGGACTTAAATGTCGCACTGTTATGACATTTGTACACAAGTTGAAAAATCATTGTTAAATTCATAGTATATATAAGTATGTATAAATGTTAACCTTGAATGATGTTTATTATCATTTTTGTATTTAACATTAAAACATATATGACTGATTACGACAAATCGCAAATTTCTTCTTGTGATAAGAATTCCTCTACATACAGAATTGTTGACTAATTGGATTTAACCATGCATTCGATCTATTGATCATATGACTGAAAAACGTAAATCAATTTTTCAAAACGTTTTAATTTCATGGTTCGATTGATTGCACGCTACACGTAGCACCTGGTGCAAGATGAGAGAAAGTGAATGAAAAGGGGTAAAAATCATCAATGATAATATCGATATTTCGAATGACTGATAGTCTTTGCGTAACATTTTTTTCTTTTGGAAAAAAATTGATCGAGCAAGGCACCTACATGTACGAAACCATGCACTTTAAAAAAATGACTTTATGTGCATGCTAAACTAAGTAATGAATTAAAATCACAACTATCAATTCTCCCACAGCTACACATACCACTGATTACGTAAATGTATATACATGTAAAACTAATTGATGACAAGAAAAAAGGAAAAGAAATATTTGAAATAACTTTTTGGTGATTCATTTGTACTTAAACGCATGGACATGCCAATTCAATCTTTTTTATATTCTTAAGTACAACGAATCCCCTTACATGTAGAAGGAACAAACATGTGTCGATTACCCTTTCAGATTCTATTGTCTTGGTGCAGGTGCACTGCCCCCCTCCACCTCTTTTTTGTAAAAAATATAACCCACTAAACCACTTTTTATTCTAAAACGATGAATCATAATTATTTATATTCATCAACTTACATGTATATACAGGAACAGCATTTTCTATTTTTTTAAATTTTAAATTCGAGATAAAAAAAATATGACTTTTACTGATTGACATTCATTTTTACCAATTAATGATACACGGAACAAACGTACGGCCCGTTAAAATTTCTGTTAAGATCGTATTATTTATTAGAGCACAATTTATAGGAATGTATGAAAGCCGAACATTCATGTATATGTTGATATATAAAATGTACCTATGTTGTTTCATTTATTTAAGAAGGCCTCAAGGGAAGCTACCCATTCTAACGATAGACGACACATCCACTTTGCCCCAAAGTCTAGCGATAGCAAGGTTTCTGGCTCAAGAATTTGGTAAAGAAGAATTCTGATAATTATGAAATGAACGCATTTCAAAGTTATATTGTATACACGGTAGAGGCCTTTTGTAGATGTGGAGTTCTTTTTTACGTCTCTTCATACATTCATGTAAATATTCTTGTTCGTAAGCGTGAAAAACACACTCAATGTGCAGCAGGGTGGGGCGGGGGAGTTGGTTGGGGTGGGGTTGTGAAGGTGAAGTTGTAAAGTTAATCGCAGTACATTGTATTTATAACTAGTTTTAGAATGCTACTGCTCAGGTTAATTTTCCGAATAAAATCCATTTTCGTCAGTCCTCAAAATTCTAATCTTTTGTTGGGGGGGGGGGGAGGGTATAAGGTGTTAAGAAGGGGTTTAAGGTTAACCGCGGTACAGTGTAAAATTTAAACAAGTTTTAGGATGCTACTGCTCAGGTTAATTTTTCCTGGATTAAAAGACTAAGTTAAGTGAAATTTTAACCATGTTAACTGAGGAGAGCTCCCACCCCCACTTTCTCCGATTTCGACAGCTATATTATTTCATTTTAGTGTATTTACATACCGGTAATTCAATATGGATAACATCCTCGTTTAGGTCTAAGTGGGAAAACTAATTTGGAGCAAGCGCAGTGCGATGTCATCGTCCAGACTACAGAAGACTTGCGAGCGGAATGGGTGAAGGTCTTCCGAGAACCGGATGAGACCAAAAAAGTAATTTTACCACCCCCCCACACACACACACCCACACCCACAAAATGATTATGTTAGCGATCGATGTTTGAAATTAATCTTTTTAAAGATTTAATTGTTAAATATTGCCAATTTCAAGCCTTAAGCCATACTAAAATTCTTGATATTTAAAGTTTTCATATGCTCAATATCATACTATCAAAAGGGGTTTTCCTACATGTATGATTATCCCTCCCAAACAAAATAAACCCCACAAAAAAACCCTGTGTATATTCTGGTCATGAAGGTGTGATCTCTGTTTATCTTTTTTAAGGCTGAACTACAGAAGAAGTTTTGGAAAAATTTTCAGGACACACTGAGTTCCAATTCTTCAGGATATATGGTTGGAGACGGAGTATGCTTTTTAAACATATGCTTCATAAATCCATTTTTTTTTACATGCAAACGTGTATGGAAATTTGATCTTAGTCTCATTTTTCACAATACATTTGTCTAAGCTTGCCCCAGTATTATGGCATGGCTTTGGTGTCATAAACATGAGGTATCTGTACGTAGCTAATTTTTCCATTGTGTGATACGATACAGAGATCCATGAAAAAATCCAATTCTTGAAAACCTCGAACGTTAATTTTACAGTACATGCAAATCACATTTATACTGGCTTATTGTATCATGCATATTGAATATATCTACGCGTACGATTAATTGTACATCCAACCAACATTGTTAACAAAGAATATTGACAATTTATCAAATATTATCGAGTCTTGACAGGGGGGGGGGTCAACTTATAAAAGTAAGCCAAACATTCACAAAGAGAGATAACTCTAGCAAATTTTTTGGATGCAATTAAACGCGCAGGAAAGGTGTATTTAGATATTTTACTAATAAAATGTTTAAATATGCTTATATAATGACAAATTTACAAACCCATAATCTATAAAAACTGCAATTATTAAAAAAGAAGTTGTGATTTTGTGCCAAAGGTTTTCGAGAAAACAATAATAAACCAAAAAAAATCAATCAGTTTCTTAAAAACATCAATGTTTTTCTTGTCGATGTTTTGAATTTAAATAATCTAAACTTGTAATATAATAATGTCCAGAATCTCTTTTCATCTTCTTAAGCCGGGCTCTGCTGAAAGCAGTGTCCTGGCTATAGGCAGGCCAATCGCCAATGTTACTATAAATAGCACAAATAAACAAAAAACCAAACAGCGTGAAGGTAAAGCTTCCGCTATACCAAATAGTTACACAAAGAGCCACGTTTTGTCAAAAGCGTTGTCATTTTGTTTCTTTTTTTAAATTTCGAATAAATTGTCTATCTGTTTAGTTTTCTTACTAATAACGTGTTTTTAAAACATTACTATGCATTTTAAACACATACAATGCGCATGAATTTCCGTGAACTACTTTGCTGCACGATGAAGAAACGGGGATTGAATATATAATGCTTGTTGCAAAATTCAAGGCAGCAACTGTTGAACTTTTTAACTTCTACTAGACAGACTTATTTTGTGTTTATAGCCGCTTACAAAATTTGGTCGCTCTCTGATGCTTTGACGACATTAAAAGCACGAGAGAGAGAGAGAGAGAGAGAGAGAGAGAGAGAGAGAGAGAGAGATTTTCAGTCTTTACTACACAATATGCATAAAGACACACCAAAAGAGCCCGGCTTTCAGTACTTCAGTACTTTGATAAGATAACGTTGGGCGATCTCGCCGTATATGACGTCATGGAGATTCATACACGAGATTATCCAGATCTCATCAAGAACTTTCCACAACTTCAGACGCATAGACAGAAGGTGGCGAGCATACCAAACATAAAGAAATATCTAGAAAATCGACCGGTCACCCTATACTGAGGGTTTTGTCCTTGTATCCAATATTTTGTAGACACGTGAAAGGACTTTACTTTTTGATTCGGCTCAGTTAAGTTGGACATTTATCCGACGTCAAACAGTGTAGTAACGGTATTTCGAAAACATCATCATCAAAGCCCTTCACAGACATAAAATCTATACATTCTTTTATTTATCACTTTGATTTTGAGAATTGATGTTTTCTAATATACATGGTATTGTGAAACATGATCAACTCTGCTGCCCTACCCTAACGTGTAACCTACATGTACATGTATACAGCGCAAGATATTGTTTTATGATATTAATTAATTACATGTTAAGGTTACGCAGTTGTATATTCCTGGTATTTTATGAAATTTAAATAAAGTTGACGGGAATTATGACTTTTCAATTAGTTGCTTTTTGCTACTTTTAAGAATATATATATAAATATATAACAGTCGTCTGAAAACTCCTTTTTTCGCGTATTATTCAAACAATAAAATGCTTTCTTTGGTGATTCATGGGGGTATGAAAGTAACAACCGCAGAAATACATAAAATACATGACCGGCGTTAGTCGTTAGTTCGAGTCGCACGTTGGTCACTTGCTGCATGTTACATGTATATGTTGTGTCCGCAGACAAATCACTTTATCTACACTGTCTCAGTCCACCCAGCTGCCACTAGGTACCGGCGTACGGTGTGGGTTAACCTGCAATATAAGGGTGTCTCCTTGTCTCTCATCCGCTGAAGCACTGCGTAAACCGGAGATAATCACCATCCGTTTGCGCCTTCTTGGCTCGGAGTAGGATTTAATTAACCTATTATATCCCATATACCAAATAAACTATATTTCATTATTTGATTTTTTTCCCTTTGGTTTGGGTATGAGAGGAGTGCACTAACACGTTGTTACTTTGGGTGTTTTCCCGTGATATTATTATTTTCCGTATAAAAGGGGAAATAACTCGCTTTGAGGGATATTATCCTTGTTGGATCATTTAACAGCTCTACTCGTGGGAGCTTTCCAAATATGGCTCGTCCTCTACGGTGACTGGAAATCCAAAGAAAGGAGATATAAGAATAATAATTTTTATCAGATGTTTTATTTAGGATGGCGTCGATGGAAGTGTTAAAATATCTTTATAAACACACAGTCACCAGTTACAAAATAGTATTAAATGTATCATATTTACGTATAATGATACTTAGTAAAATCTGGTGACTGTACAGAGGGTATAACAATAATTAAAAATCCCTCTGCATATTAATTAAAATTACATGATCATAGTTTACTATAATAAGTGAGAATCATCTGAAATTCATAAAATGAAAACCCGTCCAATTGTAACTTTTTATCAAACAAACTATGAACTAACTCAACTAAACTAAAATCCTATATAATAGCTGACAGTCTCACAGTGCCTATTCAATAATTCAATAGAGACAATTCGAACTACAAACATCTCGCTATTTAACCAATTTCCTTTCATATTTACTAATTAAGCTCGAAGAGGTTAATAAATCTTACTCTGAAATAAGGGATTTAACAATGTTTGACGCAATCAATAAAGTGTTAAACTTACAATTTTAACCCGAACATCCTAACACTTATCCCGTTAGACAAACAAAAAACCTCTTTTCATAAAAGAGCGCGGAATAAATAAAAGTGCCAAATTCAAAATATATTTTTCTTATGATATGCATAAAAATAAATGTGATATAAAAATATGACTGGAGACTGTAGCTAAATATGCTAAATAGCAAAAATATTAAAACATACAATCTATACTCTATAAAGTACTGTAAAGCACTAAATGAGGTCATGTTGCATGTTACCTAATAGATGATGACTTTAATTTAAACTTTTAAAGACTTTACTAAAAGCTCAAATTTAGAAGATAACAAAAACAAGATTATGTACAAAATAAAAAAAAATCCACTATGCTATATTAGGGTGACTTTATATTTAATTGCAAATAAATGAAAGCTTAAATTTACATACCTGGAAATCCAAAGAAAGGAGATATAAGTATAATAATTTTTATCAGATGTTTTATTTAGGATGGCGTCGATGGAAGTGACCAAGCTTAGGCGCATTTCCACCGACGAACCCGCGTCTTTGTATTCCAGGATTTTAGCCAGTCAGAATTTAGGATTGGTTGATTTACCGAAACAAAGTTGTAAAAATTCTCCAAATAAAGAAGATTATTTGAAATGAGCAATCACGTGACCTTAAAAAAATTGCCACGATAATTGAGATAATAGGTACACCTGTGCTTGACCTCAGGCCAATCGGCTTTCTTAACAAAAAAACAAACGAACAAAAGTGACTAAATATTATTACATAATCACTTGAGCATCGATGTGATTAAACATCGGACAGTAACAGCTCAAAGGAAATCAATTACTTATATACAATGGAGTTCCATTAGCGTGTCAGGTAAATGTTTTTATAAGCGGAAGCACCTTTGCGGGTTTTTTTGAAAAGACAAATTTACCTAGGTAACACCAAAAAAAGGACATTTGTATGCCGTCTTTATATTGCATAATAAAGAGACATCTCTAGAAAAATCAACTCTAAAAATGTTATCAATGTTATCAAGAACTATGACAAAAGAACTACAGTCCAAAATTATGAATTTCATAAATCATGAAATTATTTAATACATATATGTCTTCCCACAAATGTTTATTAAAACATAAAATTTGGTGTTATGACTATTTTCCCCCTTGCTCCAATTGCTTTCGACCTCGGAAGCTCAAATTTAGAAACAAGAGAAAGACATAAAAAAGGTGACACACAAACAGAAAATACATATATATATGTATACCTGTACAAAGGGAGATATTTGCAAAATGAAATTTAAACAACCGCTACACTCCTGGATAGGTGCTACCATTTGTGGAAGAAAGAAAAAAAAAGAAAAGAAACATTATGCTCAGTGTATAAAAAAATTTGATGAATTTGATGTTGAAAAACCATAGAAATCTGAAATTGTCAGAGACTAAAATATGCAATAAAAACATAAAATATTCAATATTTGACAGTGTATATACAAAAAGAACATATAAAAAGTAGAGAAATGAAATAGCAATACAAGTCCTGTGATTCATTATGGAGAAACAAAAATGACGAATCAATTGTAGAGACAGCAGGTTCCGAACAGAAAAGTAACAAAATGTTGAATAATTCTGACAAATTAAAATGTGATAAACCATTTGGATGATGCTGCTAATATTAGATTGTCGAAGGTCAATTAAGTGCATGTGCATAGTTGTGATGAATCAATACAACATAGGCACTGAAAGGTTGTTTAAGAATTTGTGTGATCTTATATCCTGTAAAAATGTTCGTAGAAATGATAGTGGGTACATAAATAGTTTTCTCTGTTCGTTTGTCTGTGATTCCAAAATTTAGCCAATTTGCATAAACTTTATTGTATGGAAAGGGTGAAATGGATATATCACCAATATTAGGCGTGGGAATGTCATAATAAGAAGGACACAGTGACAAATGCATAATGGGGAGTAGAACACAGTCACCACCTGAAGTGAGTTCTAAAGCAAGAAAAGTATGTTTTTTGTATTTTCTCTGATAAAGCCACATAAAAATGATAATAATCAAAATGAAACATAAAATGCCACTTATAATTGGAGCATATAATAATGAAAATTCATCTTCTAACCATGATGTTGAAGACTCTGTTTCAGGTGCTGCAGTAGTTAACCGATTACATGTATAAACTAAATTAAATGATGGGTTGGGTGCCACATCAGATTTAACTTGTTGAACACTTTGAAGGAGCATCAGGGCAATGTGCATTTTTCTAAGTTTACAGAATAGGAGGATGGAACATGCTAGTGCTAATACTGCTATGCCAATAGCAACCATTGTTAGTATATCATTAGTTGAGGGCCACGGTGGGGTGATGTCAATTTCTCCATCTATCAAGGGCTCTGCTAAATGTTGAAAAATTTTCTTTTCTTTTATGGTAGCTTGGACCATTTTTGTAAGATTCAAGTGACTTTTTGCATCATTGACCAAAACCTGATTGAATGAATGATTAAATAATTGAAATTCAGGAATAGAAAATGAAATAGGATTGGAAAAGGTGGAATTTGGCCATATATGAGAAAGTTTGGAGTGCTCGAAAAATTCCTGTAATAAAGCCAAATTGACAGGGTGTGCAACTGAAAAAGATTTTGTTTGATTGTAACAATTTACCAATCGGGGAGCAAAATAAAGGCTGGATGTTTGCAGAGAGCATCTGCATGGAATATTTAAGATACAAAATTGACATCCTGATAACATTTTCTGTTCTGAAGGGCAGTCTAATGAAATGTGTGGACTATGATATAGTAACACAGAAGTTGGTGTTAATTCTACAATGGATGGTTCAAATGTGTAGCCCTGAAGATAGCGAAACTGACAATGATGGTGAACATCCTTTGCATTGTTAAAATAAAGTGCTAAAATGCAACTGTTTTTAGTAATGGGTGTTAGTGCATAGTTAGTATTACACACTACAGTTTTGTCCTGCTGACAGTTTATCAGGTCTTTTTCTTTCAACTGAATGTATTTATCATGATGTTGAGTGATTGCAAAATAGTCTGGTAATGATAACAATTGTGTAGCTTGTCCAGTAGAGGCATTGCTAGACATTGGGACAGGCATGGATACCACTTTGTACAATGGCATGCTACTTTGTTGAGAAGAAATTGGAAATTTAATCGTTACATATAATGTGGTTCCCTGTCTAGCATAAACAAATTGACCTTCAGAATAAAAACAGGAAAGATCAGTGTAAACAAGCTCGAACCCTTTGTATGATTTTCTCAACAATGACGAAATTTGACGAATGGTATGCATAAGTAAAGTTTTTGAAATTAGAAATGGTGAGAGCTTGTCCTCAACTAGTGTTTGAATAGATGTTTCTAGCTTGTCAAGTCTGTTCTTAAAAACAGTAACTTTGTTGACTTGGTTGACCAATATTTCTGAAAAGTTTGTTACAGTAGCTACTAATTGGTCAATGTTATAAAGTTTGTTAGCCAAAAGTGAAATATCTTGTGCATTGTTTTTAATTCCATTTTTCAAATTATTAATACGTGAAACTATGCAGGATCCCCCGTAATGGTGCTACAAAATAGCAAAAAGAAAAAAAATTTGAGGAAGAAGTAGGAACAGTCATTGTTAATTTGAATCGTCATCCAAACTAACTAGCACTACGCACTGTATCATACATAGTATGTACAATATTTTGACCGCTCTAAACCCTAAATTTTGAAAGGGTCTTTAAAAATAATAATAAAAAAATTAATAAAATTAGGGAGATTGAAAAGAAAAAAAATGTGTGCACAGTAGATCTGCAGATATCTACAAACTTACAGAGGATTGCAAAATTTATATACTTGTTTAGTGTGTCTGCCCTTAGTGTCTATAACCTGCTTTTTTTTAATTATATTGTATTTAAGGCCTTTTGATACAATCATACTCTGCCTTACTGATACAATTTTTCAAATTTTATTTTATTATTATTTTTTTGTAACCAGTTTGATATTTATGCTTAAAGCAAGTTTTCCTACGTTTTTCATGTTTGGTAAATTTCTTATCAATTTCTTCAAGCATTTCGCTGTCAAAAAAACTGTCAGGTTCCCAAGTTTTTGAACCATTTTCCCATTCAACTCGAATTTCTCTTCTACCATGTTTATACCTGCCAGCTAACAACCTGTTCAGCTTCCACTTTTTGTTCGAGTCATGAAGTGTTGGTGGTGTGTGAGGGGCGGGTACGGTGGGTGTATTTGCAGTGTGGTCTTGGTGATGTGGTACATCTACTGGTGGCGCTTGGTCATTGTGAGCAGGTGGTGTATGTACATGAGTTTGTGAATCTTGACCTTGTGTGTCTGGTTGCTGATCCAGATTTTGTTGTTGAGCATGATTATGATTGTCATCTGTTGCTTGTTAAGTAGGTGCAGTAATATCTTGTTGATTCTGGGTGTCAGCATGTAAGTGTGCTCTGTGAATGTCTGGATCATGATACATCTTAAGGTTGGTTGCATTCATGTATGATGCGTTCATCTTGTTGTCCGAACACCTTCTGAGTTTGTATGTAAAATAGGGCCCTAGTTCAATGATTTGATAAGGACCTTCTGCCTTGTCATACAGTTTGCTTGACTGACCCTTAGGTACTTTGTTGACTTTGATAAGGACTTTGTCACCTAGCTTAAAATCTGGTAGCTTTACCCGAAGATCATGTCGTTCTTTATTTTGTTGCTGATGCCTTTGAATGTTGTTTTTAACTATTTCATTTGTCACCTTTAATTGATCTATCAACTCATTGATATGGTCTTTTGCATCCCTATTAAGATTGTCCTTGGGTTCTATGGATACATCAAAGGGCATTCTCATTTCCTCACCAAATAACAAGTAGTATGGGGAATACTCAGTGGGGTGAGAAGAAGGAGATTTACGATGACCCATCAATACACCTGGTAAGACTTCTGTCCATTTCTCTTGAGCATCACTACAGTAAGTTCGAAGAGAAGAAGCTACCGTGCTATTCTGTCTTTCCACTAGCCCATTGGTATTTGGATGATAAGCAGAGGTATGATGTTGTTTGATGTCGAAAAGTTCACACAATGCATTAACTAATTTGGACATAAAATTCCTACCTCTGTCAGAGAACAATACCTTAGGAGCACCATATCGAGTGAATATCTCTTTATAAAGAACCCTGGCAGTTTCCACAGCTGTCTGTGATTTTAACGGAAATGCCTCAACCCATCTTGTACCTGCATCCACACAAAGCAAAATATACTCAAAACCACCTTCTTTTGTTTTGAAAAGTGGCCCTAGGATGTCTATGTGCCAGCGTTCAAATCGTTTAGCTATTGGCAAGGGGTTCATGGGGGGATTTGAAGGATTGTAATCACGTTTTGCCCGCTGACATCTATCACATACCTAACATAGTCTGCAATATCTTGATACATCCTTGGCCAGTAGTACTTAAGAACCAAGGCTGTTCTTACCTTTTCTATTCCTAAGTGAGCCCCTCCTGCTACACTGTCATGATAAGCATATAAGGCTTCTTCACGAAGCACCCTGGGGAGAGCTATTTGCCGGACATGTGTAACCTCATCATTCACTGCTTTTCTGACCCTTCTCTGGTACCAATGATATAAAATATCGTCTACTAAATCAAACTGTCTGACTTCTACTACTGTTACCTGTCTGGTTTTGTCATCCTCAGGGAGCACATTGTCTTTCAAATATGCATAGATATGTTGAAAATCTGGGCATTGTTGTTGTAGCTTTGGCAGGTCCACCAAATTAACTGACTGTGATGCTTTGTTACTTACCTCAGTATTGGATAACACATTTATCTCTTTGGGATCCTCAGAATATCCGAAGTAAACAAACAAAGGGCATTTTTCTTCTTCCACCTCCTATGTTGATGTTACCTGTGACTCGTGTTCAAGACTTAGATCTGAGGGAGGGGGAGAACTGTTTTCAATTTGACATATTTCTGGGTAAGGCCGTCTACTGAGTGAATCTGCAACACAGTTACTTTTTCCAGGGCGGTGGACCATTTCAAAACAATATTCTTGTAGCTTTAAAGCCCATCGTTCTAACCTACCTGTATGTTTGGCAGTCTGTAACCATACTAAGGCCTTATGATCTGTTACAACTGTAAATTTATTGTGAACTAAGTATGGTCTATATGCTTCTATTCCACTTATGACAGCTAGACATTCTTTTTCAGTAGTAGTGAATTTGCGCTGATCTTGGGAGAGAGACTTACCTCCATACGCTACAACATACTCTTTGTTTTCCTCATTTAACTGGCCTAATACATACCCAGTTGAAGTGTCAGATGCATCACATGTAAGCATGAATTATCTAGTTGGATCAGGGTAAGATAGAACTTGGGCAGTTATGAGTTTGTCTTTAAGTATCTCAAAAGCATTTTGACATGATTCTGTCCACTCCCACGTTTTCTCCTTAGACAGAAGTGCATTTATAGGTGTTGCAATCTTTGCAAAATTAGGGATGAAACGACGATAATAATTAGCCATCCCTAAGAAACTGCGCATCTGCTTTTGTGTTTTAGGGGTGGGGAACTCACTCATGGCTTTGGTTTTTTCTGGATCTACCTCTATACCATTTTTAGAAATAATGGGACCCAAAAATTTCAGCTTTTTCACTGCAAAGTGGCATTTATTGGGTTGGAGTTTCAAATTTGCTTCTTTTAGACGTTTGAAAACTTGTTCTAAATGTTTGAGATGCTGCTCAAATGAGTTTGAGAAAATTAGAATGTCATCTACATAGACCAAAACTGATTTCCAATTGAAACCTCTAAGCACATTTGCCATTAATGTTTGAAAAGAAATTGGAGAATTTTGTAACCGAAAAGGCATTCTTTTCCACTCATAAACACCACTCTGTGTGATGAATGCTGCTTTTTGCCTACTTCCTTCATCCAACTCCATTTGCCATAAACCTGACATTAAATCAAGATTGGTAAATATGTAGCTTTAGCTTCACCAATGGCATCAAAAACACTCTCTATATGAGGCAAGGGAAAAGACATGGGTATTGTTATCTTGTTCAACGCCCTATAATCACATGCATACCTGTAGGTACTGTTTTTCTTTTTGACCAATAATACTGGCGAGTGCCATTCGGAGTTCGATGGTTGAATTCGCGGGGGTGTTAAGGAAGCATATGGGCAATTTAGCGTCTTATTTTGACTGTTATATTCAAAATCGTGAAATTAAATAATTATTTTGAATAAGATCAAAAACTTAGTATTATCCTTTACAATAGATATCGGTGCAATAAAATCGGGTAGTACATTACTGCCACATTGGTACATTATCACGTGACAACTATAAATAGCTTACGTATATTCCTTAACATAAAATGAGATAGAACAACACTACCCCGCGGTTTCCAAAATGAAATAAGCATACCAAGTGAAAGCAAAACATCTCAGTTTAATCAAAACCGCTGCTAGAATCCTATGTTTGTCCTTATTTAAAAGTTATTTATCCGGTTCTAGTAAAACCTTCCCAACTTTTATATAGTTTGCACGGAAAACGGCAAATTGCATCAAAACAACACACAGCATGGGATTCTAGCAGCACTTTTCAATTTAAGCATTGATCAAACTAACGATACGTATAAAATTTCAAGTTCAATATATACGGGGTAGTGTTGTTCTAGTCGGATTTTCACATCGTAAACAACGACAGAGGAAAGCCTGGCCGAGAAATAAAAGCAAATTTACATACCTTTTAGCGAATGATTGATAAAACTAACATCTCCCCCAGTATTCTTATGTTCAATTCTCAATAAATCACACCACAATACTTTACTAGAGTTCTTAGATTAGATATATTTTGAATATGTTTACAATGCTTTCCGATCAAATTCACACGACATTCAACTTTCAGTCATGACGTCATCAATGTGTAAATCTACGTAACACAAACTAATTTCTGGAAAAAATTGTCTTCAGTATTTTTTATTTGTTTTTGATCTACGTTTCGTTGCTTAGATATTTGAATATGTACATAATAACTAAGATTTGTGATTTCACGGAATTACATGCAACTCAGATTCCATATGCTTCCTTAACACCCCCGCGTTATGTCATTGTCAAGCATTTCTTGAAGTTGCCTTTCAATTTCCCTTGATGCGTGTGGAGATGTTCTGTAAAAAGGTAATCGAACAGGTCGCGAGCCAGGTTTTGTTTCTATGTGATGTTTGTGCAAATCTGTTCTACCTAACTCTGTCAAATCAAGAGCAAATTTTTCCCTGTGATTAGCTAAAAACTCTAAAAGAATTTGCTTTTGCTTGGGTTCTAAATCTGCATTATCAAGGTTGAAATGAATTTCCTATTGTTTTTTAATTTCTGTTGTGATTTGATTTACTTGTGGAACTTTGCCTTTGCTTTGAGATGTTGCATCCAATGGGAAAATGTGATTTTGTTCAATTTACATAACATGAGCTACAATATAATTGTGGGGCAAAGAAATGTCGTGACAATGAGGATTCATGATTCTAATGACACCCATTCGCTTATGCACCTTTATCAGACATTTTGCAGCACTTAAATTCTTGGCTAAAAGGTTATCATGTGGCTCAAGAAGTACTTCTCTATCTTGTTGTTGTTGGCGTGAAATTCTAACCTGTACAACCATTTCTGACCTAGCTGGTATTTCAACTGGCTGAGTAAGTCTTGCTAATCCTGAATAGGTGTGAACAACACAAACATTTGGTGACTCATGCTTGTCTGGAATGGGCATGATGTTAGTACTAGCAAAGGTTAATGTGGTGTTAGTAGCACTCAAAAAGTCAATTCCTAAAATGAAGGAGTGATGCAAACCATCAACAATATGCGCACTAAAGGTATACCTAGCATTATTGATTGTGAATTCAATATTTAATTTGCCTAACACTGCCAAATGTTGTCGACTGGCACCTATCACATGAAGAAAATCTGGATTTTGCAACTCTGACCCAAAATAAGCAGTTTTTAAAAAAAAAAACTTTACTTAAAATTGTAACTGCAGCACCGGAATCTACAATAGCACTGGTTGTTTGTCCCTTAACATTAACTTTTACTGTGTTTTTGGACATATGGGTGATCAAATCTACCCTAGGACATTTGTCACTGTGCCCATCTTTAGAAACATTCCTAAAGATAGGCTCGAATCCCTATGCCGAATTATTTGTTGATTGTGTTGTCAGTGCCTGTATGTCTGTCTGTCCAATTTTGCCTTTTTTTTAAATCGTCCTCTAATGTTCTGCAGCAATTCCATAAATGATTATATCTATTACAATAAATACATTTTTGATTTCTGGCTCTACAATTGTAAAATGAATCACAAGACTCACCACATCGGTAGAACTGTTGGAACTGCCTCTGTCTGGAACCCATGTTCTTCTGCTGGTCAACCTCCCTGTAACCATGGCACTGGGGATCCCTCTGTGACTGGTTCTGGGTGTTACTGAAGTATGGCTTCTGCTTGGCCGGGCTGTTGAAACGTCTGGTCTCCTGAAGCACATTAGTGTTTGATGTCTCTAGTGCACTCATTCGTTGTTCCAGAGAAGTTAGCGCATTGCACATCGCTGCACCGGTTGCTGACTGGACCGCATCATCACTGCAGATGGACTGAGCCATCTCTGCTAACATGGCATGGGTTCGCAAGTCCTCCATATTGTTTGGATTTACTTTCACCATATCCGCTTTTATTTTTGGTTTTAGTCCTCTCATGATCTTGCCCATTGTTTTGTTGATGTCCATTTTAAAGTCGGTAGCTATTTCTGTAACTCTATGAATAAATTCCTCTACACTCTCTGTTGGTCCTTGCTGTAGCTCTAACAGATCAAAGACATGGTTTGAGGGAGGTTTAAATCGATTGATGAAAGCTTCATGGATTGAATTGAGGGTAAGCTTTTTTATTGTGTCCAACGAATTAAACCATGTCTCCGCTGCTCCAATTAAAAAGAACGGCAAGTGCAAAATGGCTGTTTGTTCTGAGAGTTTTTGAAGACTGATGATACCATAAACTTCATCCACCATTGCACGGCAGATGTTTTTCCATCAAATTTCTCCAATTTAATGTTCGATAGCTGTCTTACGTGGCTTTCTGCAGTGGCTAAAACTGATCCTTGCAGGGTTTGTTGTGACATGGGTGGTGGTGGTGGTGGTGGTGGAAGAAATTCCCTCTGTTGTTGTTGTTGTTGTTGTTGAAGTCTTTGTCTTTGCTGTAGTTGTTGTTCATGTTGTTGGTGCTGTTGAATTTGAAGTTGTTGTTCTTGGATCTCTTGTTGCTGTGTGATATGTTCCTGTTGTAGGGCTTGAAGTCTCTGCCTCATTACATTCAATTCCTCTTCCTTTTCTTCTTGGCATTGTTTTTCCGCCTCCACTCTTAATTTGAGAGCTTCAATTTCCTCATTCTTTTTATGGAAAGTTGCCATGATCTCTGCTTGCAAATTTCCATTTTCTGGGTTTGAAGAATTTTCAGGTGTTCCAGTTGGCATCGTTCTTCTTGGTCTGATAATAATGATACTTAGTAAAATCCGGTGACTGTACAGAGGGTAAAACAATAATTAAAAATCCTTCTGCATATTAATTAAAATTACATGATCATAGTTTACTATAATAAGTGAGAATCATCTGAAATTCATAAAATGACAACCCGTCCAATTGTAACTTTTTATCAAACAAACTATGAACTAACTCAACTAAACTAAAATCCTATATAATAGCTGACAGTCTCACAGTGCCTATTCAATAATTCAATAGAGACAATTCGAACTACAAACATCTCGCTATTTAACCAATTTCCTTTCATATTTACTAATTAAGCTCGAAGAGGTTAATAAATCTTACTCTGAAATAAGGGATTTAACAATGTTTGACGCAATCAATAAAGTGTTAAACTTACAATTTTAACCCGAACATCCTAACACTTATCCCGTTAGACATGTATTATAAACAAACAAAAAACCTCTTTTCATAAAAGAGCGCGGAATAAATAAAAGCGCCAAATTCAAAATATATTTTTCTTATTATATGCATAAAAATAAATGTGATATAAAAATATGACTGGAGACTGTAGCTAAATATGCTATATAGCAAAAATATTAAAACATACAATCTATACTCTATAAAGTACTGTAAATCACTAAATGAGGTCATGTTGCACGTTACCTAATAGATGATGACTTTAATTTAAATTTTTAAAGACTTTACTAAAAGCTCAAATTTAGAAGATAACAAAAACAAGATTATGTACAAAATAAAAAAAAAAATCCACTATCCTATATTAGGGTGACTTTATATTTAATTGCAAATAAATGAAAGCTTAATTTTTATCAGATGTTTTATTTAGGATGGCGTCGATGGAAGTGACCAAGCTTAGGCGCATTTCCACCGACGAACCCGCGTCTTTGGATTCCAGGATTTTAGCCAATCAGAATTTAGGATTGGTTGATTTACCGAAACAAAGTTGTAAACATTCTCCTAATAAAGAAGATTATTTGAAATGAGCAATCACGTGACCTTAAAAAGATAGCCACGATAATTGAGATAATAGGTACACCTGTGCTTGACCTCAGGCGCAAGGCCTTCTTAACAAAAAAAACAAACTAACAAAAGGGACTTAATATTATTACATAATTACTTGAGCATCGATGTGATTAAACATCGGACAGTAACAGCTCAAAGGAAATCAATTACTTATATACAATGGAGTTCCATTAGCGTGTCAGGTAAATGTTTTTATAAGCGGAAGCACCTTTGCGGGTTTTTTTTGAAAAGACAAATTTACCTAGGTAACACCAAAAAAAAAGGACATTTGTATGCCGTATTTATATTGCATAATAAAGAGACATCTCTAGAAAAATCAACTCTAAAAATATTATCAAGAACCAAAACTATAGTCCAAAATTATGAATTTCATAAATCATGAAATTATTTAATACATATTATTTTATTTTTAAATAAACATCTGTGGGAAGACAGCACTTTGAAATGAAAATGCAAAACTCACTTAATAGATAGCTTTTTGTTGTGTTGTATATAATTACTAGAAAATACTTTAAGGTCGGTAGAATAAAAAATGACAATCAAAACTTGAAATTCTTAGGTTTTAATCAACGATTGTGTTTTTAAATTGGTACCTCTTCCTAATTAAGCAAAACGTGTCCATGATATACACATAGCATCTCGATCGTCTATACTGCCTGACCGAGGGCTTTTGATGTATATGTATATAAATAAATAAATTATTACAAACCGTCGTATAGTTTATAGTTTTACAGACTGCGAATGGACTATTGAAAACTAGTTCTACAAAATGGCAGAATCTAATTAAGTCTGTTGAGGATTTTTTTAACAGATATGTAAGCTCTTATTTAAAAAAATTAAATGTTTAAGATCTCTACTCATCAAAGTGGAGGGAAGTAAGTTAACACAACTGAAGATTCAATTCAACATGTAAGGCATTTTAACTCCATAATTGTGTATAGAAAATGTAACTTAAGGAGTAGCAATTGTTAAATTCTAACAGGGCAATAAGGATATTTACTTAACTGTTTTTAACAGAGTTTACTTTTTACAGTAAAATTACAGGAAGTAAAATATGTCAAAGTAACATGTTGGGAAGTTCTATTGGACGATACATGTGTAAAAGAAGCTGAAAATATATGTTAGCCAACATATATTACATTACCCATGTAAGAGCTATTAACAAACAAGCTACATGTAACTAGCACAGCTTATTATTTAATTAATTGGTGGTTGATATGTGAATGTTGAACCCGCTGTTTTTCTTTAATTTGTTTCACAGTTGAGCCCCTGGCAATGGGTTTTATATACATATGTTATACCGTTGAACCGATGATTTTTTATATGTTATGCTGTTAAACTCGTAGGTTTTCTGTGTGTTATATCTTTGAATCCATGCCATTGGATTTTATATCTGTCTGCCCGAATAGCAGAGCACGTAAAAGGTCAATTGATCCATGTGCGTCTTAATGAATCAATTATGTCTGTTGGGTTTTCAGTGCACATACTGTTCTTATGACTATAAAGGGTAATTCTTTTGATATCTTTTAACTTGATTCTAACTAAGAAATTTAATTTAAGATAATATTCACTAATTCATGTGCAAATCGATGTCTCTTGTGTTATTATGAAAACGCTGTTAATGTGAAATAACTTTATTCTGTGTTAATAAAGTTTATTGTGATAAAGGATCATTTGATAAAAAAAATAAAAATGTTATAAAATATAATTAGTTCCAAGATAATCAAACTAAACGTAGTAATGCATACAGAAATGGCAAAAACTTACCCAATTTTGCCAAATGATAAACACCTTTTAAATTCTACTTTAAGCAGACAGTGACTGGCGGTTGATGCTTATTTTAGTTTGTCTTTGACAATTCCTAATAATGTTTAAAAAAACCCAAATCAGTTCATTTTTTCAGCGATATACAGTTTGATATCTGTATGTTTCAAATTTAACTGTAATTTACGAGTCAAAACTTTTGTCGACTGATTCGATATATAAACCCTGGGTAAACCTGGTAAATCTCAAAATATTATCAAAATAATTTTTTAGAAATATATTTAGACATTAAAAAAGTTTTCTTTAATGAGTTCATAATTTTTTGTATAACCAAAATCGGTTAAATTGCAGGATGTCAAGGTTAGGATCTAATTAAACGGGACACGTCAACAAACTATTTCTAGTAAAATATATCTAATCTGTATGTTGTACAACAGGGGCTCTTCACTAACTTTTTTTCTTCATACTTTTTTACCATCCCTTTACTATAACAAACATATTTTATAGTATAAATATAACATACGGAACGTAATTAAACGATAAGCAACGGGAGGCAACTCTACTGAATTAACGTTGTTAAGTGACTCATTCCGTACAGCCATGTTTTACAGAGTGGGTAGATAGATTTTAGCACGGTATGTATTCGTCCTTTAAATTTCATAACCAACTCACCATGCATCGAGAGTTGTTTATGAAATTGTTATCAAATATATATTCAGCAATAATTGAAAAAGGCTTAATACTGATTTGTTTTGAATTATATTCTACTCAAAAACTACTTTCACTTTCGATGCAACTGTATATATATATTTTTTAATGAACAACTGCACCTGATCTATTTCTTTTATACGCAAATAATACATACTGTTTGATTATGTTATGTTTTATAAAATATTTACTATTAATCAAAGTGTGTTGGCATACGCTAGAAGATTGTATTTGCAACGAAAACAAGGACGGGATAATTCACACACACACACACACACACACACACACACACACACACACACACACACACACACACACACACACACACACACACACACACACACACACATATATGTATGTATGTATGAGTATATTAAGTACTCAAAATAAACATTGTAATTTTTGCCAATGATAGATGTCAATCATGATTGACATTTTTAAAAATGTTCTATTGAGTTATTCAATAAGACTCAAGTTTTATTATTTTATAATATTAACAAGTAAGGTTTAGACATGTTTTTGTTAATAAAATGCGGTTGTGGGTGTTCAATTTGCTTAATTTGAGAGAAACTTTACCATTTACTAAAATCAGCTGTCCTATAGGAGGCTGTTAATTTTTATTAATCATAGAACACAACTTTATCTATACCATTGACATACAAATGTAGTCACAAATTTCATGTTTTGTTGTAGATTAACTTTAATGGATCTCCGTCATAGTGCCCAGGATGTGCCCCGATGTGACCTTTGTGAGACCGCCATAGTACATAGCTACTGTCACGTTTGTCATGCCAACCTATGCATACCATGTATAGGCATTCACATCTCAGATGGATATGACAAACATAAAATAGTCCCTTTCCAAGAACGAAGATCAACCCTCATTTATCCAAAATGCGAAATACATCCACACAAAAATTGTGAATTTCAGTGCAAAGATTGCACCATTTTGGTTTGTTCTACTTGTACTGTATCTGAACAACACAGGGGTCATTTTTTTGAAGATATATCAACAGTGTACAAGGCACAGAAAGAACATATTGAAAAGGATGAAGAGGAGTTAGTTAACTTTATTTCTCCTACATATGAAGAAATTGCAGGCGACCTGGAAAATCAGCTTGCCAACCTGGATGGAGGATACGAGAAACTTACAACAACAATGTCCAAACAAGGAGAGCAATGGCACAGAGAAATCGACGTTGTTATCAACAAAATGAAAACTGAAATCAGCAATATAAAAGTAAAACACAAAGACATTCTTCAGAAACATTTAGAAGAAATCAAACAGATACAGTCTCTCATAAAAGAAACACTTCTGGCCATTAAAGAAATTGAGAAATCCACCGAAGTATCTCCTACCATTGAATACAGCTCCAAGATCAGAGAGTTAAGCAAGCTTCCACCCAAGCTTCAGATATCACTGCCAACATTCATTCCAAAATCAATAGACCATGGGAAGCTGTACAGTTTGTTTGGACAGATCACCCCATTGTCTACTGCTACTAAAGACAATCTTTTGTTACAGAACCAACCCAACACTTCAATCAGAGAATTACTGGATAAACCTGAGCTTGTAGCGACAATACAGACTCGATATGAAGGACTACGCAATGTTACCTGTCTAAATGAATACATAATATGGACGAGTGGACAGACTAGTGAAATTAAATGCTTCAACGTTGACGGTTCACTCCTTCTGACAATCCGGGAAAAATCAGGTAAATTCCAAAATGATATAGCTGTAGACAGTGATGGGGATCTACTGTTTATAAGTGGGACAAGAGGGACCGTATATAAAGTAAAGAATGGAAAGGCAGAAGAATTGATCAGATTACGGGGATGGGGGGCTGGTAATCTATGCGTCACCTCTTCAGGTGATCTCCTGGTTACCATGTTCAGTTATGATAAAACTCAATCCAAAGTTGTCCGTTACTCTGGATCTACAGAAAAACAAACAATTCAATTTGATAATGAAGGTAAACCTCTGTACTCTAGGATGAATAAAACCAAATACATCACAGAGAACAGAAACTATGATGTCTGTGTAGCTGACCGTTGGGCTGGTGCAGTAGTGGTGGTTAATCAGCACGGCAAACTCAGATGGAGGTACACTGGCCATCCCTCAGTTACCAAGAACGAACGATTTGAACCATGTGGTATCACAACAGACAGCCAGAGTCGTATCCTGACAACAGATGATGACAAGCATTGTATCCACATTCTGGATCTGAATGGACAGTTTCTCCGTTACATTGATAACTGTGATTTGAGTAAACCTCATGGTTTATGTTTGGACAATAATGACAATCTGTTTGTGTGCGAGTATTTCAGCGCCAAAGTAAAGAAAATTAAGTACTCAAAATGAACATTGTAATTTGTGACAATTATAGATGTCAATCATGATTGTCATTTTTTAAACTTTCTATTGGGCTATTCATTTAGACACAATTTGAGTTTTATTATATTAACGAGTAAGGTTTAGTCATCTTTTTGTCAATAAAATTCGGTTGTGAGTGTTCATGTTGCTTAATTTGAGATGAACTTTACCATTTGCTAAAATCAGCTGTCCTAGATTGTTTTGAATTAACAACATATGTGTTAGTAAAACACATTTTACCACTGAGTTCAAATTTCAGATTAAGATACATGTATGTTATAACTACTGTTTAATTATGTTCTGGCGTGACAGCAAACTTTCTTTTTGTCATACATTGTGAATTAGCGTAAAAATACAAATGTACTGTAGAATGAAAATTTAAAAGTGAACCACCAGTAGGCAGTATTAATATACTAGTTCCTAGTACAGTCAGTTCAAGCATATCTTTTACAACATACACCATAGTATAGCATATCATTGAAATCTCATAGCATAGCATTGAAATCTCATAGCATAGGATTGGAATCTCATACCATAGCATACAATCTCATAGAATCGCATTCGTCATATCATACCATAGCATACCATAGCATAGTATACAACATTATTTTTACTCGGTTTTAAATGTTTTTATTTGAAAAAAATAAATGTTTACATGAAAGATTTGTAGAGAACTTTGGCTTCTTTTTATTTTACTTCAAAATGTGTGGAACTCTTCTGTGTATGGAGGCGTTTTTGTTCAAATCTCATAGCATACCATAGCATAGCATACCATATCATTAAGCCCTTCATTTCAATTCCTCATAGCATAGCATACAAATCTCATAGCATATCATTAAAATCGCATACCATAGCATAGCATTAAATTGTAAAAGATATGTATGAAATGACTGTACCATATTGTGTGTGGTGGCTATTTTCGCAGGTTGTCGCATACACGTTTGCGTTGGTAATTTAAATTACGTGTGGGAATAAAGTACAATCTTTGTTATCTCGAACTAGATGGGACTGTTTAAAAAACTTCGAAATATCCGAGTTAGCGAGATATCGAGGGTAAAACATTTTAAAAATAAATTGTTAGGACTTGCCAATCACTTCACCATATGCATTGTATTCGAGATATAAGTGTCCGAGATACCGACATTTTGCCAACTACTGCACCAGTTCAGTTATGAGGCTGGTGATGGTGTTTAAAAGACTATCTGAGGCAAGTAAAGAGAAGATATCAGTAGTAAATTGCGTAAAGAATACAATTGTTCATATACTTTCATCCGCTGAGACACTGCGTTAACCGGAGATAATCACTGCTCGTTTGCGCCTTCTCTGCTCGGAGTAGGATTTTACTAAAAATTATATCCCATATAAACATACTATAGAGTATATTTTATCAATTGATTCTTTTTCTCGATGTAGGTACACTGTATGAGAGGAGCGAACTTTGAAATGAAAATGAAAAACTCACTTTATATATAGCTTTTTAATGTGTTGTATATACTTAAGAGAAAATACTTCAAAAGCCGGCAGAAATAAAAAATAATAAGTTTTCTTTTTTGAGTTCATATTTTTTGGCATAACCAAGATCAAGTGCAAGTGCAAGTTGTCAAGGAAAGGAACCAATTATACGGGACGAAAACCAACTATTCTTAGTAAAATATATCTATTATTATATCTGTATGTTGTACCAGGCTTGGGGTGAGTTACATTGTAAAGGACTGCATTACATTACCATTACGTGTTTAGCACCTTTTAAAACAGTAGACTGTTTTGCTACTTAGATTATCCGGGGGGCATTGTGTGTTGTTGACACATTCTTCACAGTAAAGAATTCATTGAATGCACAACTAATTGGAATAAATTTTTCAACTGATAAAAAATTCTTAATAACAACTATCCTAAAATGTTATGAAATTGTGTTGTTAAAAGCTAGCTATATATTGACAATTTAAGAATAGATATTTGTTTTTTTTTTATCATGCAAAAAAATATCTTTTTCTGAATAATTATTTTTTCTTCTTTAAAACGATTTTTAATCAAACACAATTTCAGTTATTCAAATCATCACAATTTTAAAGATGAAAATGCATAGAAAAGCATAGTAATGCAAAGTAATGCCATGTACTGCCAGCATTAGACTAAATTTTGGAAACTAATGCATTACATTACCATTACTTGTAAGCAATACACATTACTAACAATTTTTTGAAACATGTAATGCATTGCAATGCATTGCAATGCATTACCATTACATTTCGTATTACCCCAAGCCTGTGCTGTACCATAAGAACTCGTCATGAACTTTTTGGCTTCTATAACTATTTGACGACCCCTTTACCATAAAATACATTTTATACTTTAAATGTAATAAACGGAACGTAATTTAATTGTAATCTAATTACAAGCAAGTATAAAATAAAAATAGCTAATAACGTCTGAGTCGAGATTATTCCCCTTCGTTTTGACTCTAAAGTTACTTACTAAACTTGATAAACTATAAACGGCACATATATTTATCAGTTTTTGTAGATATAACGAGCAACATCACATCTTCGTGAAAATTTGTCCACAAGATTGCTTATTTATATGAAAAAAGTGACTAATGCTGAAGAAACCGTAAGCTCATTTCGACTTAAACCAGCACTTTTCTTTGGTCAACATTTGGTTTAAACATACGCCTTATGAATTTATTATTTATTCGTCACATCCGCGAATCTAGAGTGGTCCTTGGGGGTCCCCCACCCCTCTCCGGAAAATGTAAGCATACAGTAAACAAATGCATTTATACCGAATATATGCCAAGGAGCTCCTCGCAAACAAACAAATCCCTAGGACTCCTAGAAAAAGAAAAAACTCTGGATTGGGCATATGTTACAAAAACTGTTTTGATGCCTTTTGATGGGAGGTAACTCAAGTGATTTAACGTTGTCAAGTGACTCATTTCGTACAGCCATGTTTTATAGAGTGGCTAGATAGAATTGAGCACGGCATGTATTCCTCTTTTGAATTTCTCCATCAACTCGCCAAGCGTCGAGAGTTGTTTATAAAATTGTTATTAAATATATGTTTAGCAATATTTGGAAAAGGCCTAATACCTAACTGTAATAAATAATATTCTACTCAAGAAATACTTTTACTGTTGATGCAACTGTATATCTTTTTCAGATATATTTTTATTCTGAAATAAACCACTGATCTATTTTTTAGACGCAAATAATAAATACGGGTTGATTATGCTTAATAAAATATTTACAATATGTAGTAAAGTGTGTTGACATACGCTCACAAAGATTTTCTTTGCAACAAAAACAATGACGGGATAATTCGAATTCATGTTTTTTAATTTTGAAAAAAAACCAACACTAGCTGGCTAAGCTGGAAAATCAGCTTGCCAACCTGGATGGAGGATATGAGAAACTTACAACAACAATGTCCAAACAAGGAGAGCAATGGCACAGAGAAATCGACACCGTCATCAATAAAATGAAAACTGAAATAAGCAAGATTAAAGTAAAACACAGAGACATCTACAGAAACATTTAAATGAAATCAGACAGATACAGTCTCTCATAAAGCAGACACTACTCGCCTTAAAAGAAATCGAGAAATCCACTGAAGTCTCTTAACCATTGAATACAGTTCTAAGATCAGAGAGTTCAGCAAGCTTCCACCCAAGACTCAGGTATCACTGCCAAAATTCATTCCAAAACCGATAGACCGCGAGAAGCTGTATAGTTTGTTTGGACAGATCATGCCATTATCTACTGCCACAGAGAAAAATAACTTGTTATCGAACCAACCTACTACTTCAGTCAGGGAACTACTGGATGAACCAGAGCTTGTTACCACAATACAGACTGGGCATGAAAATCTACGCAATGTGACCTGTCTAAATGATGGTAGTTTATGGACAAGTGGAGAGATCAATGATATCAAATGCTTCAACATTAAAGATTTACTCCTTCAGACAATCAAGAAAAAATCAGGTAAATTCCCCAATGATAAAGCTAAAGACAGTGATGGGGATCTACTGTATATCAGTGCAATAACAAAGACAGTGTATAAAGTAAAGAATGGACAGGCAGAAGAGTTGGTCAGATTACAGGGATGGCAGCCTAATCAGCCGTGTGTCACCTTTACTGGTGATCTCCTGGTTACCATGTTCAGTAAAGATGGAACTCAATCCAAAGTTGTCCGTTACTCTGGATCCACTGAGATACAAATCATTCAATTTGATGATGAAGGTAAACCTCTGTACTCAGGGAATTATAATACTAAATACATCACAGAGAACAGAAAACATATGTGTAGCTGACTATGGAGCTGGTGCTGTTGTGGTGGTTAATCAGGACGGAAAACTCAGATGGAGATACACCGGTCATCCCTCAGTTACAGAGAAAGAAGCATTTAAACCTTGTGGTATCACAACAGACAGTCAGAGTCGCGTACTAACAGCAGACACTGAGAAACATTGTATCCACATTCTGGATCATAATGGACAGTTTCTCCGTTACATTGATAATTGTGATCTGAAGGATCCTTATGGTTTATGTGCGGACAATAATGACAATCTGTTTTTGTGCGAATTCTACAAAGGCAATGTAAGGAAAATCAAATACTAGATATAGATACTGTAATTTGTGATTGATGCCAACAAACATGAGTGCCATTTTCTAATCTTTTCACTGAATAATTCAAGCAGATACACTACAAATTTCTTCATACTTACATGTAATTGATATGTTCATTCATGTTTTAATCAGTAAAATGTTGTTGTAAATAGTGTGTACTGGTTTTATTTTAGATGAAATTTGCTAATGTCCTAGATTGTTTTGAACCAATTAAAGTGTGATTTAAAGATACATTGTACCACTGGACTCATATCATGTGTAATACCGGTAACTTCATGTACATGTATCATAAGGTACATTTGACCCCTTATCAGAAATATTTTAACATATAAAATTTTCCTATTTTCTACATATTGTATCTTTATATTGCATTTGTATTTCAAACTATTTCTGAAACAAAATGCACAAAAAGTAACTAATATCTTTTGTCACTATAAAACCCATTTCGCCGCAAGGAAATATTTTCTATCACTTAATAATCTGCATTGCAAATATTCACACTTATCACGGCGATGAGTGAAATATCTATTTAGTTAAGGTCAAACAAATTTTACGTAACAAATCATTTTTCAATTAGAAATTTCTTTTGATGTTTGATCTACTCAATTAGTGTCAGGTCATCGGATTAAGCCCCTTTGTCTGTACCCACGCTTTACCTATCTTTCTGTCAAGAGGCGCTCGCAAGGGAATCCTTTCTTATTTTTATTGATACAATAAGTAATTAACCTGTAATGTACCTCACCTGAACTAAGTCGATTTTTGTCCCAAGATCCCAGCGCGTCACTTTATGCTGGATCTTCGTGGAATAAATATCTTTATTGTATATCGACTCCATTTATCAATTACAGAAAAACCAAACCAATAACAACAACCCAAAGCACGAAACATTTCTCGTGACAAAATTATACTTCCTGACACATGTACCATATACCGTACATTGTACATTGTGTAGTGAATGTGATATTCTATCAAACAGTATCCCCCACCCTTTTTTTATTTTTGGAAAAGCAGGTAAATACTATTATAGAAATTCAAAAGTAATAATGTTCATATAGAAAGAATGAACCACAAGGTGATAGTGTGAATTTACATATTGCAATTATTTACGCCGGTTGTTACATGCACTTTTGCGACTTCAAAGACGCGTGTGTATGAAGTATAAGAATAATGACAACACTGATTTAAAATGAGGTAAAATGACATAAATATTTTTGTAATCTTTCTAATTAATAATTTCAACAAAACGGATTGATTAACACTTTGCACAGTCATTTTACTTCTCAGACAATTTAATATATAAATCTATAGAAATTATAACAAATAACAATTTAATATCTGAAAGGAACATAACCAATTTTCTGAAAGGCTCGCTTTACTATTTATTACAAAACAATACAATACCATTAATGTCTAATTGACAGCCACATGAATTGTTGAGACGCAAAAAAGGGAGCCACAACCAAACATAGTACTCTACTAAACTTCCCTTACAGCATTCTCACTGATAATTGAGGGGCTTGAGACAAAATATGTTAAGGGGGTTGTTTTGGAACAGCCGCATGTAGCTGTTGAAAGTCAAACACGGCGCTGTAAATGACACTAACCCGTGTCATCTCTTTTTTTTTTAATACGAAGTTTATAAGTTAAAACTCATGATCAACTCAAGATTCGTATATGTTCAAAATCTGGTATTTGATTGATGACGTTCGTGGTATATTGGAGAATAAGGTTCGAGGCATCTCTTTGAGTCAGCAATAACTGTAGTAGCAGGCACGTAGCATCGTTTTTGAAGGAGTGGGGGCAGACTCATCCCAAAAAATCCTGGATTTCTTAAAAAAAGATTCCTCTCCAAATCGTAAAAAAATCCGTGGAGGGGGAGGGGGGAGTGAAGCATAATATATCTATTTATAACTTCGTTTTTACTCGTATTTCCTTATTTCCATTTCTTTTTTTTTCCAAAAATACTCCCTAATGGTGGGTGGGGGGACTCATGTATTCAAGTTTTCATATGTTAGTTTAAGAGAAATGTTTGCTGGCACAAAAAGTGGGGGGGGGGGGCAGTTCAACCCACCACCCCACCCCTCTGATACCTCGTGCTTGAGTTGAATTAAGAATCTTCATCGACGCTAGGTACATGTACTAACATTGCCTTAAAGCCACTTAGTAAAGCCGTTTTTAGTTTTCATTTCGCACGTTTTTGCGCATTCTAGTAAAATACAGTGTGTTTAATATACTTTTAATGAATTTTTTTCGATATCATTTAAAAAATTGAATACAATAAACAAAATACAAATAAAAATATTTAGAATTTTAAGGAAAAAATTATTTTTTAAACGATTTTGCCGTTGTAGGTGAGCGTTGCCATTGGGCTTTTATAACGTTACAGTATGATAAAATAAAGCTTTGTAGGAGTGCGCAGTAAGAAATAACATAAAAGAAAATGTAAATATCGCATGCCGTTGAAAATCTACACTCAGAATAATGCTATCCTCAATGGTATTTTTTCTTAATTTTTTAATTAATCCATTCTACCAATCTATATTTGTAATACTTGAATGTTTTATTTCGCTCAAACCATATCAATGGTACATGAGGTACAAAAAGAAAAATATTTACAAATGTACAAATACAGAGTCAAGTTAGGAAGAGTACAGAGTTAAATAAATCGAGCTAATATTTTTTTATATAAATATGGACAGTTTTTTTTAATGAATCAATGTCACTGGTATTCAACTTCAACTTCAAATACTTCAAATATATTGCCAAATATGGTGCATTTTAATATTTTGAGATGGTCTCCACTAAAAACCAGACGGTAGAATTTACTACTTTTAATATATAAGGTAGAACATGATATTACTTATCACATATTACAATTTGAGATTATTATTTTTAAATCTGCTTCGAATTAAAAATGATAATTTCCTATACATTCCTATTGTAAAAGTACCTGTATTTTGAGATGACACCTTAAAAGAACCAGACGGTCGATTTCCTTTAAACTTTGTAAATTAACTAGGACTGGTGTAATTTACATATGGTTAAAAAAAATTCTATTGTATCTTTTCCACACAACCCCCCCCCCCCCCCCCCCCCCAAATCGGCCTCCTTAAATCACATATACCTTAAACAACAAAGCTATAAAATGTTAAGAATGACAAAAAACCCGTGACAACTTTAATAAAATCATCCAAAAATAGGTCAATTTATCTTTGATGGGCGTGGCAATTAAATATAAATGTAACATACCAATTTTACATATCGAAAAAGATAAGCTGTCTATTTAATACCTTTAGATATTACAAATATTTTTATCCTTCCCTTGCAACGCAAATATATTTTCACATTCGACCTCGGCCACCGTCCCGGTACATGTAATTATCTAATGTGGTCCATGCGAATGTTTTTGTTACAGAGTGTCAAACACATGTTTTGGAATTTTTTTTATATTAACGAAAATCCTATAAAGATATGTTTTATGAAACCTAGATATATATATACAGGTCTGGACAGATTAGTGGAGATTGTCTTATCAGCAGAGAGTATTTGCTTTGTTATTTAGTTGTATCTGATTTTTGACACCCCTGGATAACCTAGATCATCCGGATGAAATATATTTTTACAGGTCAAAAATTTGATATCTTAGATATTATAAAAGAAATGTGATAAAATTCAACTTGGCTGAGAATTTTTTCGCATCTAATTCAAAATAAGATCCGGTCGTCTTCTTTATACTTAATTAATTGTCCTGTTAATAATCTGATGAATTTCATTCAGAACACCCCCCCCCCCTCCACAAATATGAAGTACCTTAATGTGGTGCATTGAAAATTTAAATAAGTAATTAATCAAAGCTGCAACATTGTAATTTTATAGCGTATATTTTATTTTAAAATGGGTTTAAGGAGTCGAAAAGCGCAAAGACATAGCAAAATGCATTTTGTTGTCAATTCTGATTTTTATGGCAAAATAAATTATAAAGGACCTCTAATATGTAATTTACAATTCATGAATATTATAAACAAGAAAAAGAGAAAAAAAATGTGTGGCACTTTATATCAGAATTACGTACTATATGTATTATATGACCTTGTGCGTATCACAATTTTTTAACACAGGTACAATACTAACATAACATGTATATTGAGCATATAATTCATAAATGCGATAATGCACGTTTAAATACACAATCATATCAAAGATGCACACAAACTCAACATAATATTGTTACAATTTCTTTTATTGGCTTCGCTCAGTCGAACATACATGTTAACCATGTGCTTTCTAGTACAAAAATACACCCCCCCCCTCAAAAAAAAATCCAAAGGAAAAATAAAAAGAAAAAAAGAAAAAAAATGTCAAAAAAGACAAACAAACACATTGTCAAATAATTCTATTAGATATACCTGTAGCTAGCACTTTCTCGAACACACACAAATTGAATGCAACTTCATGTACAATCATGTAGATCTACTGTTGAATGATCAATATTTCGTTCTTTTTGCTTCAGTGTTACGTGAACAATGGTTTTATATTTCCGAACCTTTACTACAGAATAATCCCCTCGCTGCATTATGTTATCTTTTAATTATTCTTTTTTCTTCCACATTCTCTATGTGTTGTAGTCTTTATAAAGTAGACCTGTAAAAGAGGCAACTTATCAATATTCTGAATTTGGTAACCAGATTCTATGTACAGATGACACAATCCGCAACAATTTAAAAATATAATAAATTCTATTTCCAGATCATGCAAGAACGACGTTTATTCAGTTTTCAGTATTTTAAATACACTATCTAAAACAAATTTACAACAAATGACAAGGGTGATCACATCCGTTTTATTCTTTAAAAACCTTTAATAAACACACGAAGAAGCATTTTAAAGACCCATACAATGTACTGACCTGCTATACACCCTGTTAGGAAACACGCAACGTTTCCAGCCACCATGGCTCTCACGACAATCTGTGCCAAATCCCCCCGCCGTGAGGGGACCAGTGCCGACATCCCACCCAGAAATATCCCCATGGATCCGATGTTGGAGAAACCGCATAATGCGTAGGTGGCTATCACCTCAGATTTGCCCTACAGTGTAAAATATACTATATCGATAAAATAACGATCTTCTAGTCATGCCTGACATATAATGATAACTGATTGATTTTTTTCCCCCAGATATACATGTTACAATCCCGAACAAATTAATTTTAGTTCAGAAAAGTTAATAATCATAAATATTAAAAGTGTATTTGCACTGCATATGTAATTTAAACCTGTATGCTAAGAAAGTTCAAAACAAAACAAAATATATAAAAAACTTTTAAAAAATCAAAAATGAACTCGAGAGAAATTAACAAGCACATACTTTTATTTAGAGACCTAAATAAGTCAGAGTGCTGAAAATCGTCAAGAAATTGCATTTGCGACCGTTTATAAAATTAGCAAATTCATGAAAGGGAAGCAACTCTAATTTTTTTACCGACATGATTCCTTTCTTCAGCGTTTGATTGACATATGGCAGCACTATATCATCTCCCTGATAGTACCAGTCCGCCGACGAGTTCCATTGAGCGGTGTAGTCCGTGAAGTTCTTTTTATTGGCGATGAGAACGGACAATTCTTTGTAAGCCAGAAACTCGTTGGTGAATGTCTTGATGCCAACTAGCTCGGCCACTTTACGACAGTCGGAAACGTCCGTCCCCATGAAGTATGCGATCGGGTAAAACACATAGGAACAAATAAGCTGCCAACGGAACAAATTGTACACATGAAATATGTGATCAAATAGAACACATAAGAACATATCTTCTACCAACAAACAAATCGTACACATTGTGAGATCTTTTGATGAGTAAAACTCTATCAAATATGACCTTCATTGCATGCTAGTAATTGATTCAGTTTAATTTATAGGCTTAAGGCTGAATGTGCTATTTTTTATTTCTTAATATATAGTCTAGCTGTATTGCATTGTAACTCAAAGCAAGACACATGTTTCTTACATCTTTGAATTAAAATTATTTATATTTGCCAATTTTAATTTTATTTTAACAAAAATGTGTTAATTATAACTTTTAGCCTCTTTCAAAAACAACACTTTAAAAAAAATACTAAATTGGAAACCTGGAACGAGAGTCCATCCACTCCGACACGGTCACCGAACCAGTCCAAGGTCATGTTGACGAATTCAAGGACACAGAGGAAGGCCATGACATTCACCGCAATGGCGGCCACGACTTTGACAGAGTTACTTGCTCCTGACGAAATGGCTTCAATGACATTTCTGTCTTTCCTGTAACAAGATAACTTAAAGTCTTAAATATATCTGAGCAGTGACCAATCGATGCTCACGTTAAAAGAATTTTATGCAAAGTGCATGTGAAACTTTTTATTTATTTTATTTGAGGAAAAATTGGGACATTTTTAAAAAAAGTTTTTAACATTGCATTTTTTGGTACCTAAAAGTGAGAAAAATGATACGTAATATCAATAAGTCTCATACGATTTGCCCATTTTGTCAAAATCCTGTTTTCTGGTCCGTTCGGTCTCTGGGTAGGCGAGTTTGGAGATGGCGAGAGCAGCAGGGGCAGACATAACGGAGGCGGTGATAAGGTGGTTTGCGGGCACCTACAAAAAATACAAATTGCAATGATTGAGATAAAGAACAAGCTTTTGTCATTTGCAAAAATGTATATACACTATAAAATACTATCAAACAAGACGAAAAACAACAAAACTAACAACAAGATGAAAAGAGAGAGAGGGAGAGAGAGAGAGAGAGAGAGAGAGGAGAGAGATGAAGATATTTGATGATACATGTGATTAATGATGATGAAGATAATGATGAAATGTATGTATACCCCGAAGTTGATATAGGCTCCAAGCACGGACCCAGCTATTGTAGCGAACCCCCCTGTCATAACGGCATGAAGTTCTGACTTTGTCATGTCCTTTAGGAATGGTTGAATCATCAATGGAGCCTCGGTCTTACATTTTAAAAAAAAAATATTTACATAATGGAAATGAAAGTACAGTTGTCGCTTGCAAGAGTTATGATTATCAACGCAAAAATATGTATTACAGACAAAATATCTAAATAAATATGTATAAGAACTCACCATGCCTACAAATATGTTTCCTGCTGCGTTCAGTGATTCGGCGGGAGAGGTTCCTAAACAGAAGGAAAGGAACATGCCCATTTTTTTGACGATCACTTGCATCACCCCGAGGTAGTATAAGACTGACGTCACGGTGTAAAAATATACCACCACTGGAAGCACCTGTCACGAAAAGAGAGAGAAAGAATGAGAGAGAGAGAGATAGAAAGAGAGAGAGAGTTGAGATGAGATATAGTATGTTTAAACCAAAAGAATAAGATGACGTGAGTATGAAATTCAAAAAGTGAAAGAGGAAAAGAATGCGAGAGAAATGAAGAATATACAAGGTAAATTTTCGGGAACTTTCTTTTAATGCCATAATTTGCTGATGAAATGAACTTACTCTGAAAGCAAAGAGTGAGTACGTGGTAACCAGAATATCACCAAAGAGGAACGTAGCACCGGCATTTGAGTAGTTGAGAAACTCTGTCACTCGATCCCCTAACCATTGAAATGCCTGGTAACCCCACGACGTCCTCAGGATAACCAAAGCAAAGATGTACTGCAATGCAAAACCCCAGAACACGGGCCGCCACTTCACCTTTGAACATTAAGAAAAGTATCGATATCCGTTCACTTGGTACATTTAAGGAGGCTAAGTGATAAAATAAAAAAAATACCAATAAGATACTGTATACGGGTTTATTTATGCCTCGTGTAATTTTCGCCCTTCTACATATGCAATTGGTTTTGCCCCGTCTTGAATTCGCCAGGACACTGTTATTTGAGACACTGGGAATTCGCCCAGTCTTAAATTTGCCCCTGACAACAAGGGCAAAAAGAGCGAATATAAAACGGAGGCGAATATTATATATATCTTTTTTTTCTTTCAGGTATGACTTTTTTAAGCTATAACATATAATCTAGTTAAGAAAAATTCGTTATATTTAAACTTTTAGATTTTAAGTATTTCTTTGTGAATGCAAAATGCATTGAAATACATCATAAAGATGCTGTGAAAAGTGATGCAAATAAATACCTTTGCAGGGTTCTTTGAGAATACGTAAAAGATGATAATATACAGTGCCAGACCGGCAACTGAGATGGCATTTTGTGGGTAGTCCAAGAGAACGTCATAGATGATGTATGCAGCGAGGGCAATAAACACTGCCAGCATAAGGAACCTAAGTAAATTTAAACTATTATATTCAACTCAAAATGTCTAGAATATAAGAACTTATATTTTGCATGAGTTGTTCGTCTTCCCTGCAACACAACGGTATATACAGATTACAAACAAACCATATTTGTGAAAACTTTTGGTATTTATGAGCAAAAGCAGTATCGATCGACCAAAATTTGATTAATACTGTAACATATATTTGCTAACATTGTTAAATATGCAAATTAAATTTGAAAAATTTACGAACCTTCCCGTGTGTCGCTTTATCTTTTTTATTTTCTTTTCTTTGGACAACGACCTTTCTTCCGAGCTAAATTTAAATTTGAAGCCAGACAATCGGTTGAAGGTGTAAAGCAATAGAATTAAAACTCCCAAAATGGTACACACTAATAGACGGATGGAACCCTCATCCCCAAACCTGTAGTACATAGCATAGCCAAAATATGCGAAATACAGAAGTAAAAGCACAAGTTTGAATAACAGTTTGATTTTTGATCCATGTTTGCTGAGAGTACCCACGACTCCGGTTTGGATTTTATTTGCGACTCGAGCACATCCGGTGTAAACTTCATCATCCGAATTTTCTTCTATTTCAAATTTGACGCTATTATGTTGTACGGAATCGGGGTGATCTGATAATCCATTCTAAAACCATGAAAAAAACACTATTAAAAATAATTTTATATCAATGATATGTTATGTCTAAATCTTAAAGTAATGACATTAGAAAGACTATCTGCAATATAACCTTCTAAAACAGGATCTTTTGGAGATGTCAATAAATCATTGCATAATTGAACCCACAAAACCAGGATCTACATTTTTTTCTTACGCTTGTACCTAACATTAGCATAGGAACTCTTTAAAATGAATAGTACAGGCAATAGGGAAACTTGTTTGAAGGTTCAAAGTTAGATGAATTCCTTTTTATGTCACCTGAGTCACTGGTCTTTGTTCGCCGTCGTGCGTCGTGCGACGTTCGACGTCCGTCAACAATTTTACATTATTTTCTAACTTCTTGAAAACTAAGTTAAACCATTTGCTGATTGGTTTGAATCATCTATGGGATATGAGAAATCGAATTTGCGAAATTAATTACTGTTCCATCTCTGGAACTTCATCGGCTAAAAGTTACCAAATATGAAAAACGCACCTACTTCTCTTCTCCCACATAAAAAAAGTTAAATGCATTCATAAAACCTTCTACCTAAATTGTGAAATTTATAGCCACTGGATGATGGGTTCAGGACTTCTGGGCGGGGCCAATAGGGTCATATAATGAGAATGTATTAAATGTTAGAATGTCTTTTTCTATGAGTGAATGCATGATTATCGTAATGACGTCCATAATGAAGCCCTCTACCATAACTGTAAAATTCATGGGCCCTAGGTCAGGGGGTCAGGACGTTTGCTGTGGTCATTATGGTCATTAAATGTATAGTGAAAATGTACATGTATATAGTCTTAGAAACCATGTAGCTTTGAATAGATGTTTGCAAACATCAAAATGATTAAAACCTTGGGACACAGTCAGAGAGGTATCGGATTAGGGGTAAGACTCCAAAATGAAGCTTAAGATGTAAACATAATAAGACTCCGTGACAGGTCCATCTGGAACTATGTTCCCCCATGTGACCGTTAAAGCCTGTGGGCCTCTTGTTAGAGATCACATGCAATGCAGTACGCACCTCTGTAGATCTGTATCCTAAGTTTGTCACTCCTTGGCTTGCGGGTTTCATTTCTATAGAAGTCACTTCACTGTCCATCGTCGGCGGCCTCTATGGCAAATGTAAAAAAAAAAGGTGCAAGATGACTTTAAATTGCCAAAATGCAAAATTGCTACATGTATTTGCGTACATGTACATGTATGTATTAATTGAAACTGCAATTTTCAGACATATAGTTTCTTACTAAGATAGGAGTTATCTTTTTACTGTGACAGTAACGTTCCCTACGATTCAATAATTTTTCGACTCCCGCGAAAATTAGACACCACGAATTAAATCAATCTAAAAGCCTAATATATTTGGTCGTTCAAATACTGTCATTGGACGAAGTTTGGGTCTTTTTTTTTTAAATTTTACCTTTGTTTGTATACCTTTGCATATAAAACAACTGTCACATCAAACGGGATATTTATGTAATGCTGTTTCTACTTTAAGAGTGGAAATGATACTTGTAAAATTCAATTTTGATACCGATTTGATTTATTAGAAATAGATAAAAAGACAATGACCTAAATCGCATTTAAATGTCTTCCAAGAACATATGCACCTTTAAAGCTTGGAATTTAGAAAAATCTTAAGAAATCATAATATTTATTTGACCCAATAGGGGGAAATCACCCTTTAATGTAAAATGTCTGGGTGCGAGGTGTGCACCCTCCCTCCCTCTCCATTTATTGTCTAGCCTATTCTACCTGAAATCTAAGACTCTCAATTGAAAGATAACAGATTTTATGTGTTCTAAATCTCAGTCTTTGAGGGTCTTTCAGTGCAATTAGGCACAGAATCCGGATGTTTGTACAGAAGGCCTTGTTATGATATAATTTGCTACTGAGAGTGATTAAACAAACTCGTTGTAGCGATTTATCTTTCGACAATGATAACGATATCAAATTTTAAACAAAATTAGTCTTCGAATGTGTACATAAAATATCTCACTACGATATGGACAAAATTGAAGATTTAATAACATTACGGAATATGTACTGTAAAAAAAATATTATGAAGACACTTTATGTTAAAAAGGTATTTAGAAATTAAACAAGGTTTAATTATAAAATGAAAAGGTATTAAACACTAAAATGTTGAAATGTTTCTATTGCAATTTTGTGTTTATATATAAAAACAATTCTCATAGTATTAGCAAATCATAATACTTGATATTCATATAATTGAATGCACACATACATTCACCTTTCTGATATAAATAGAAATCATCAACGTCTAAAATATCAATCTTATATACTATACAAGTATATCAAATAAAGCTATCATAGTAACTACTTAAAGGTTCAAAAACATTATCTCTTGTTTAAAAGTTAAATTTCTTGCATTATCTGTACAATTTAAAATCACCACTAAAAGCTGATAAAGAGCGACGTTGTCATACCTTTTAAGGCAATACACAATCCTATAAAAAAAAAAACCCTCACACAATCATTCAATCAAATCTGTCACGGATTTATGAATTCCGATCGGAAAATCTGGTGGGACTTTAAGGTCTAGTGCTACTTATCCGACCTGGATGAAGTCCTCAGATAAGTCAGTAAAACGGTTTGCGATAAACAGCGATTGGTGTCTACCCCCCTCTCACACACTGTTCAACTTTTCACCATATAAAATTGAAGTATTTACATTCTGTCGTTTCCAGGTCTTGGGGGTACATCGGGCCCGACATGTCACCTTATCAATCCTGGTATTTTTTTCTTTCACCAACTTCACGTGATGTGAAGTGCGTCTGTATTCTTTCCCCGGTCGTGTTTATGTACACAGTCCCCCATTTTTGTGGGAGGAGTCGTCTTCGATAATTCAACAATTGTTGATTCAGTTAAACTTATGCACCTTTTTTTTCACCTAAGGCACTCATGTAGCCCAGTTCATATGTCTTTTCGCCTATTGTCATTCATTCACGCTTGAACTCTCATAATTATTTATGTAAACATGTGCAGTGTACAATGCTAACGTTTTAGGGACAACAGATCATTAACCTTTAATTCCGAGGTCTCAATCCCGGATTATTTGGGAAGACACTGTTTTAGATAAAGCGATTTCAAACACTTCCTGGTTCCGCTGTCACCAACTTTCCTTAAGTCAATACTAAGCCTCAAGTCATGATTTTGTACCTTTCTTTTAAGAATTTGAGTTAAGGACCGAGTTAATTAAATGATTTATAAAAACTGGTGACGGCGGAGCATGGTCAATTTGAACAAAAATTCAGTAAATAGTCGCAATATGCGTAACTTGGCACTTATTAGACTTACAATGTATGGCGAAGCCAGGCAGAAGATACAGGTTTCATATACTAGTACATACAATGCATTCTGTATGTAAAAAAGGTGGTTTGCAGTTTGTTCCTTTATAAACGTATGCATCGACTTAACTAGCATGAATTATGTTTTTTTATAATCAATTGTAAAATTTGCTAATCCTGAAAAAGGCATGGAACTAAAGCCATTACTATATCAAGCATAATAAATTATATACAGTTTATCTGAATACATTTTAATAAGAGAAAAAAAATACTTTTGTCATCTAAAAATATTTATTCTGAAATTTGAACGATAAATCTTAATGTTGAATAGTTTATTTAGGCAGTGAAATGTAGAGTAGTTGTGTTAATAATTAACGGCATTTGCCAGTGTGGTTACAGTTTACAGCGCTATTGACGTATTTGATGCAAGGTCCACCAGTCTTCTAGAAAGAAAAAAGTCCAATGATTAAAACTAAAGAACAATATGCAAAATAAAAATAAAAAACCCCGTCAGTTTTGCTTTCAAATTGACTTTGTTGTCAACACTTTGCTCTCCCCTGCAGGTACATGTAACTACTCCATATCCCAAAAGTCATTCAAAAGACCAGTTTATATCATTTTACTGAATATATGATTGACCGTCCGGATATTCAATGCCACAGTATATTTCAGGAAGAACACTCAAAATTAGTACTGCTGAAATAAAATGAAGACTCGACAAAATGTCATGTAAAACTATTAAATTCTCTTAATAATTAGATATGTTTCTAAAACGAACATTTCTTTACTAATAAAGGCAAGAACTCCCTTGATTATCTCATAATGCAAATCGTCTCCAGGAGGCTAAGAATAGAGAGAGTTTTTTTCAGCAGAAGTGGGTTACCTGTTTATATATAAAGAACACGAAACACACCGCTTCAATCACTTGATTTAATTTATCTATGATGTTCTCTTTATTTAAATCGGTCAAAATACCTGGGTAGAACGGACTGTTTTGTCTGCTACTTTGCACCCAATGACACAAACAGAAATGTTGTGTTTATTTAATTGTTATCAATCAAAGATAAGCGTGTGTGCATTCTTTATACAAACGATCTGAGGTTAAAGAACATTGCTTTTACAGATTTCTTTATTTTTTTTCTTCAAATTTCAATTCGAATTATTTTTTGCAGCAGAACTCTAATTCTGTGCACGGTCAGTTTGCTACTACATCTGATTTTAGTACATATAGTAAGTACTAGCGAGCGCAGCGAGGCGGCGCGAAGCGCCGCTCGCGTAGCGAGCTCCATAGACAACGTGTACGAACGGAGGAAATTCGAGTTGAAATCTGCACACTGTTCAAAGAAAATTTTGTGGACCCGCGTGAAAACGTTCTACTATCCCAGTGATCCTTTGCGGTGCATTGCAACATGGCGGAACAGGAAGCGTTTCTAAGGAAAATTCTTACCTGTAAATCGCATACATCATTTTCATTTACCAATAAAAAGTCCTTCAAAAACATCAAAGTATGCAACCAATATGCTTACCTAAAAAAAAACTGTACCTATCTGAATTTTTGCTAACAAATGACGTAATTTCCTTCCCTAAATTTGTCCGACAAATGGGACGTAGACAAAAAAAATTTGTTTGATGAACTGTAGGTTAAGCTCGTTCTTTTTCCTGCGCACACTGGTTCTTAGAGCTAGCTTCGCTCGCCGGCGCGCGCCAGCGAGCTGCGCTCGCTATTAAAAGGTAAAGTAATGATAAAAAATAATTGTATTTAAAAAACAAAACGGCTTTTTGTTTATCAAAATATTTTAATAAGTCTGTTTAACATTGTATTAATGCTCTGTGGTAGTTTGTTAAGTGTAAACGCCTAGAAATGGACCATTGGAATAAAAGTTTGATAACTTCGGGTTCCTTGCGGTGGTAAAAGTTTTCGAGACAAAGCCAAAGATGTTTGGTTAGGGCAAGTCCACGGGTTGCATTTAACAATGAAGACAGATGTGTGGTTCCTTCTGCGCTCGCCAATACGGTCACACCGTAAAACATATTAACAACCTAAGTCTTTATAATCCTTTATTACAATTTTTATGGACTTAACATAACAATTGAAATTATTACAGAACAACACATTAGTTCAATACACTGTATATTTACAACAGAAAATTAAATTATATAGCGAAATTACGCCTAAAATTTGAACTATCAACTTAATGTAGAAGACACATATAATAGCATTTTATTTCATCGATTTTTTCCAATCAGAATTAAGACAATAAGACAGTGTACACACATTGGTGCTTGAGGACAGGACCCCCCCCCCCTTCCCTGATGTTGACTGCCCCAGTACCGTTGCCAATTTTTTGAAGTAAAGTACACATCATGTTCAATACCAAATATCTAAAAATTAATGTGATCTTTTAAATGCAGTGTGTGTGTGTGTGGGGGGGGGGGGGGCAGGTGATTACATTATTATTTTTCTTTATTTTTTATATTTAAAATAGAGCATAGTTCCTAACTAAAGGTATTTCTATAAATGAAGAAGTCAACTTCCCCTGTTATTTAAATTGGGCCGGGGGGGGGGGGGGGGGCGGGTCCTGTCCTCAAGCACCTGTGAGTGCACATTTTGACTTAAGCATAGGACTGCTTCATGATTCTTCCGCCTGACCGTTTTTCCTGTAAGAAGTATCAGATAACCACAAGTAAAACAAGCATTTTTCATAAAATACAATTATTAAAAGGTGGAGTAAAGTGATGAATAATATCAAAACTTCCTCGATATGACCTTCATCTTTTGTCGGAGAAAGGGTCACGGACGCTCTATATTTTCGGCTGTCAAAAGGAATCAAGGTCACAAGCCTTATACTTAGTATCCTTTTAGATAGTATTGTCTGTCTTGCCAAAATGTGCGATTTTAAATAAAAACAATACAGAAATCCGTACAGATGCATATCCATGTAATAAACTTAAAAGGAGAATAAATAATACGGGGCTGGGTAACTTCCATAATTCCGTCCTTTGACTTTCATCTTTGGACTGTAGAAGGGTAAGTTAACACAAACACAGGGTTGAGATTAGTACCTATGTAACATGGATCGTATAAATTGAAATGAAATGTTCAGAAATTGTTTTACCCACACGTAAAGTGAAATTTTACTGTCCTAAATTTAATATAATTCTGAAAATGATAAAAGTGATAACACAGTCATACACATGTACATGTAAATGTTATGGCTCTTTGCGTCCGTCTGTCTATGTGTCCAGACTTTGCATGCACTTTTTGATGCAAGATGGTCAAACTTTGGCAAATACCTTCTCTATTGTAGGTATAAATAAATTTTTATTTATTTAAATGTCTATGTCAGATATCTAAAGCAATTGCTTTTCCATCTGAATATCTTAACTGAAGAAATAAAGGAAAACTTAATAATCAATGAATTATAAAATCTTATTTGCTTCATTACTTGACCATCATCACCAAACCTCCATCCCTCTCAATCCTGTTCTTCCACCCTCTCTCCTCTGATATCAAATTCTTCCTCACATCACTCTTTTCACCCGACCCTCTCGTTTCATTCTTTCATTCCTCCGTCTAAACTCATCACAATCGCTAGCCCCCCTCCTTTCACTCTACTATCTCGCCCTACCCTCTAACCCATTTGCCTTTTCATTCCATTCCTTTTTATCCCCTTTCATTTTGATCACCCCACCCTCTCTTTCACTATAACCTTTCACCCATTTTCCCTCTCACCCCTCTCTCCTAATCCGCTGGAGTAAGAGTAAGTTAGTTAGGCGGTTTCCCCTCTTTTACTCTCTACCCACTTTTTCTCTCTAATTACATTTTCCTTTTTCATCCCAGTCTCCCTTAATATTCTCTCTCTCTCTCTCTCTCTCTCTCTCTCTCTCTCTCTCTCTCTCTCTCTCTCTCTCTCTCTCTCTCAAATTCCCCCAACTCTAGCTCCTAATGAGGTGAGAGAGTAAATAACAGTGGTACAGTAGGATGAGAATGTGAATAAAAGAGGAATCGAGAGTTGAGCGTGTGAGAGTAGCATGAGAGAAAGAGAGTGAGAGTGAGTGAGAGAGAGAGAGAGAGAAAGAGAGAGAGAGAAGCAACACTCATTCTTCCCCTGCTCTTACCCTTACTCACTGCCTCTCTAAAATATACAGCAAACCACTACTTTATTAATTTAACTTCAAAAGTTAAAAAAAACTTAGTTTATTAGATAGAGTCTTTTGGTTCAAAAATGGATTTTCTAATCTCCCTTTTCATTATGTCAATATTAGCAGATCTGTCTGTGTGCAAAAGATGACCATGAAAAGTATATTTCCTATCAGTATGGTGTATATTTTTCCAGAATTTAAACGCGCGCAATAAAGACGTTTCCTATAGCCTTGAAGAATTCCAATACATGCAATTGCGATTCGAGTTTTGTGATTTTTTTTGCTGAATCTTCGTACTGGATACACATTTTTCACCAAAGGTTCTTTTTGGTGGCTACAATTGTAGTAGCATAAATAATCAAATTATGATTAACTAATTCTCAGGTCTCTGATTAGTTGACAGTCAGCATTGTAGAAAAAAAAATAAATGTTATATTCATCTGCACGTGACCTATATGAATTTATTTTTTATATTTTTTAATTTGGTTTTTTTCTAAATTGTTACGATAGGTTAATATCATTCCTGCTGTCGAATGAAATTCCACGTTTCTGGGCTTTGGCAATGACTTTAAACTGACATTTTTATTTGGTTAGTTTATTCTGTATACTATTAACTGAAACTGCTGCAATCACATTCGTTTTCAAAATGTCTTAGAATGGTCATTTTTCAATCTTTTGTGCTTGCAAACATGGCAACCAATCCCAATAGTAACCGTTTAAGGTTGTCTTGATGTTTATTATTAACCAAAGCATTTTGAATATGAAGAAAATTGGTGACTGCGTGGCAACCGAATTCTGATATTTACGTATATACATTGGATCAAGAACATTTTTCCCGGGGGGGGGTGGGTGGGTGGGTTCCGAAGCAGTGGCGTCGGAAGCAAAATTGAAAGTTGGGTGGGGGTGTTGTGCTACACTAATCATCAGTAATCTTGACAAACAAAAATGGAGGGGAGAAACATAGTATACCTATAACTAAAATATACATACTTAGGAAAATAAACATAATCCCTAAATCATGAAATTCCTAATCCGTGGGGGGGGGGGGGGGGAGGCGGTTACGAAGTATACCTGCTGCTCCAAAACAATTTATACCGGTGAAAAATATTTATTCCCAAAATCATCAGATAGATATATGTATTTCTTGGGGGGGGGGGGGGGGGGGGCCGAGGCATATTTTCGATAACTTTAGAATGTAAATTTAATAAATTTTCATTTTCAGGGAGGATCCCCCTCTTTATCCGCGCGTGTCCCTATAAATACATGTACATATTTGAGAAAAACTTTACACATGGTTTTGATGCCCACGAAACCCTCTACCTAAATTGTGAAATTCATCTTGGCCACTGGGTCAAGGGTTGTGACCAATATGGCTGCATAGTGAAAATGTATCAAATCTTAGAAAATCTTCTACTTTACTCCAATATATATATTGAAAAAAAAGCTAAATGCATAGTTATAATGTCCATGAAACCATTTAACTAAACTGTGAAATTCATGACCCCTGGGTCAGGGGTTCAGGCCCATGAGTAAGGCCAAAATGGCCACAAAGTGAAAATATCTAATATTTTATAAAATGTCTTGCTGTACGTTTACAGTCGTGAGAAGTATGCCAAAACTGTGGACATTCAGTAGACATGCATTTTTTTTTAGTTCATTTCAGTATACCTTTGGTTGTGCGTCTTACATTATTTAGCAATTTTGCATTTTTAACTTGATCCCAAAATCCTGCGCATTGTATGCTAGAAGAAATAAACTGCATGTACGTGAGTGCATTACAGCTTTGAATATTATAAGAAATTGACCTATAAAGGCCTGCAGGTCTTTTATCACAATAGTTTACAATTTTTGCTCCCCCCCCCCCTTCCAGGGGAATTTGAATATAAGTAATGTAATATTGCAGTTTTTTCTAGTACATTAAACAAAGTCATACATGTTTTATAAATGTTTTATTAATAAAGATAAATGGTCCTTGTCAATTTAACCCCTTATGATTTTACTTATGATGTAACTTTCGCATATACATGTATGTACATGTAATACCAGTATGTTAGTTGTATAGAACTGAGCAACATGCATCTGAAATCTACCTCTATCCTGATAATTGCACACCATTTGTCAATTTATTTGACAAGGCACAATAGCTGTTATATCATATGTAAACAAAATACTCAAATGCCCCTTCTTTAAAAAATGCAATAAGATTAAAGAATTTTTTTTGGAAAATAAACTTAATAAAATTTATTTTATGAATGAGTAAAATTTACTAGTTCAACAGTATGAAGAAAGTGAAGTTTAAACAATGAAATTCAATATGCATACGAAAAGGCTGTTTTTGTTTGATTTGCATCTCATTTGTACAATTGATGATGTCTACTTTAGATATTTGATTTTCTTTACATTGCCTTTGTAAAACTCACACACAAACAGATTGTCATTATTGTCCACACATAAACCAGTAGGATGCTTCAGACCACAGTTATCAATGTAACGGAGAAACTGTCCATTATGATCCAGAATGTGGATACAATGGTTGTTAATGTCTGCTGTCAGGATATGACTCTGGCTGTCTGTTGTGATACCCCAGGGTTCAAATGGTTTGTTCTTGGTAACTGAGGGATGACCGGTGTATCTCCATCTGAGTTTCCCATCCTGATTTACCACAACTACTGCACGAGCCGCCCAGTCAGCTACACAGATGTCATGGTTTCTGTTCTCTGTGGTGTATTTAGGATTAGCATTCCCTGAGTATAGAGGTTTACCTTCATCATCGAATTGAATTGTATGTTTCTCTGTGGATCCCAAGTAACGGACAACTTTGGATTGAGTCCAATCATCACTGAACATGGTAACCAGGAGATCACCAGTAGAGGTGACACACAGCCTACTAGGCTTCCATCCCTGTAATCTGATCAACTTTTCTGTCTTTCCATTCATTACTTTGTTCACTGTCTTTGCTTCACCATCTAAGTACAGTAAATCTTCATTACTGTTTACCGCTATATCATTGGGCCAGCAACCTGATTTTTTCTGGATTGTCTGGAGGAGTGAACCTTTAATGTTGAAGCATTTGATATCATTGGTCTGTCCACTTATCCATATCCTGTCTTCATTAAGACAGGTAACACTGCGTAAACTTTTATACCCAGTCTGTATTGTGACAACAAGCTCTGGTTCATCCAGTAGTTCTCTAACTAAAGTGTTGGGTTGGTTAGGTAACAAGACATTTTCTTCTGTAGCGGTAGATAACGGGGTAATCTGTCCAAACAAACTATACAGCTTCTCACGGTCTATTGGTTTTGGAATGAATGTTGGCAGTGATACCTTAACCTTGGGTGGAAGTTTGCTAAACTCTCTGATCTTGGGGCAGTATTCCATGGTTGAAGATATTTCAGTGGATTTCTCAATTTTCCTTAAGGCATGTAATGTTTCTTTAATGAGAGACTGTGTCTGTTTGATTTCATTCAAATGTTTCTGTAAAAGTTCCCCGTGTCTCTCTTTTATCTTACTAATTTCAGTTTTCATTTTGTTGATGATGACGTCGATTTCCCTGTGCCATTGCTCTCCTTGTTTGGACATTGTTGTTGTAATTTTCTCATATCCTCCATCCAGGTTGGCTAGCTGATTTTCCAAGTCGCGTTCAATTTCTTCATATGTAGGGGAAATATGATTTTCAAGCTCTTTTGTATCTTTTTTAATATCATTTTTCTTTGTTTTGTAAACTTCTGTAACTTCTACAAAGTTATGTCCCTTGTGCTGTTTTGATGCCATGCAGGAAGAGCAAACAAAAATGTTGTTGCAATCCTTGCATTGAAATTTACAATTTTTGTGTTGATGTGTTTCACATTTTGGATAAATGAGGGTTGATCTTCGTTCCTGGAAAGGAACTATTTTATGTTTGTCATATCCATCTGAAATGTGTTTGCCTATACATGATAAACAGAGGTTGACATGACAAAAGTCACAGTAGCTGTGTACTATGGCGGTCTCACAAAGGTCACATCGAGGTATATCCTGGGCACAAGAATGAGGATCCATCTTTGTTCTATGAAAAAAATATTAAAGATTTCTTATTGTTTGTTCAATGATAAAGATAAAAGATTTCATACAGAGAGTCAAAGTGATAAAGTGATTTTATAAGTAAAACAATTAAAAAAAATAATTTCTATAAAAATTACTACCCCCCCCCCCCCCCCCCCCCCGGGTCAGTTTATTTTACCTTTTAGCCGAACTTTGGTCTTGGAACACTTCAAAACTGCTGCCTTACTTTATAAATGACTAGTTTATTATAAATTAAGCTGATGTAGTTGCGTTTGATTAACTTTAACTGTATAAGTTTATCGAACATACACATTTAGCTATTATATTCAAAACGAAAGTAGCTTAAAATTAATTTCCAATATAATTAGAATTCTATGATTCAGTCATTATAGCTAGCAACTTATTTGTTGATTAAGTGAATATGCAATTATAGATAGATTACACACCTTTTTAACAAGAAATTACGCAATCTCTAACTGTCTGGTAGGTGTGCCTGTAACATGGCTGTTCCTGTCCAAGTAACCAACTGATCAGAAATGAAAAAAATTATCAGAGTTACCTCCCGTTCATCGCTATCGGCCGTTGTCTGGCACAACGGTAGGGTCTTCCGTCCTATGACTTGTGGCCGTGGAACACAGGACCCCTGCCGTTTTGAGGATGGCAGTATGTTTAAAACTCCCTTTGTATCAGTCGGGTTGCAGATCGATTTTTTTTATCGCAAAATGTTTAATCGACAGATGCTTGTTAACTGGAACCCCCCCCCCCCCCCCGAATATTACAGACTGAGTAAATCGGGGGCTACTCTCATATTTATAAATAAAATAATCTTTATAAACTGTTATATCAAAATATGTCCAAGTAACAAAATTTAAAAAAAACCCCACTAAGTAACAAAAATAAACAAAGAAAGAGAAATACACCCATTCCCCCTCAGCACAAAAAATTTATCTGCAGAAGGGGGAAGGTGTTTATAAAAAAAAAATGTTTTGTAGTTTTTTTATTCTGTTCACTTGGACATATTTTGTCCAATTTTTAAAGTTTTTAAAGATTATCTTTTAAAATATCAGTAAATTCTCTTGGTTTTTCTGTAATATTTTGTCGGGGGGGGGGTCAAGTCAACAAGCACGAGAGTGGTTTAACTCTTAAACGTTATATCGCCTTGATGAAATTAATTCAAATACAACGACAACAATTCGAATTAGAACCATACTTACACAATTCGGTAAAAAAGGCTGGAGAAAAAACCCCAATCATAATATAATTGTTTTGCTGTCTTAAGCAATAGTTATTCTATATTTATTTGGTGTATCCTGAGATTTTTGTCGAAGGGTTCAATAATAACGAATGCGTCTTGTATCATGATTCAGTAAAAACGTTCACGTTTGAGCAAAAATTATTTTTTAATGATTATTATTAATCATCCAAACTACTGTGAAATACAATATTCCTTCCATGATTAAATTTTCCTCGATATTCCGCGCAAATTATGCATAGCTCGGATGACGGTTATTGATAAATTATGTGTAGATCCAGAATTTTTTCGATAAAATTATTCTTCAGTTTTCTGATCCCCCGGACACCCTCCGCAATGTAATGATTAACTCTTGTTTAGATAATTTCCCTGAACATTAAGAGCTTAATTTTTCATACACATTTAAGCGAGTTCGTTATAACCGTAAAAGTTTGCAATGATACATATATGTTAAAATGTTGCAACAAAACTTCGCTATATCTGGGATTTGGCTATATTCGTGTTTGTTCTAAACGCGTTTTACTGTACTATGTACGTTTAAGACAAAACAAATATTTTGATTTTAGTTTAGGTAAAGTCCGATCACATACATGTATGAAGAACAATACATATATTTGTTGGCAGAAATATAAATTATTTTTACATTGTTTTAAATTTGCCGATTTTTGTTTTCTTGATAGTTTTTCCCCTGTTTTAAACATACATGTACTTAAAACCGGAGAAACCCGTAATGTGTTAAGATATAATAATTATATTTTCATGTATTTTATGCATCAGTTCAATATCAATAAATGTATTATACAGTGGGTGTAATTTTATCAGGCTCTACCGGGGAGGGGGCAAAAATACCCCAACTTAATCTTTACAACCAAACAAAATATACAAACAAATGAAAACAAACCATCTAAACCTTAATGCAGGGGAGGGAGAGGGCATTTAGATGAAAATCCCTGTTCTATGTATATATTTAATCAAGAGAAGATAATATGTTTTGAACAAGATATAGGTGGATTGCTCCCTGTTCCTTCCTAATCCCTGATTAAAGATGCCTGATTATACATAAGGTTGTGGGAGGGTGGGGGTCCAGACATCCCTCCCAGGATAACTTGAACATACTTGTATCACATTGATTTCCCGAATAAGTAGTAAAGTTACCGAAAATACGTCTTTGGTTTCCCCAGCTTACACCCCCTCCCTTAGGAAGAAAAAAAATAATATTGATCACCTAATAAGCTGTTGCAAGTAAACATTTATACATCTTTCCAATTTTGTAAAACTACAGTTTGTATATTAAATAATGAAAGGTCTACATGTAGTTATACGATTATCCTTAGTTTTGGTGTGGTGCTCTCATGATAGGACGCAGTGACATAATACTTGTAATTTTATGAATTTTTGATAATGAATTTTTATTGTTAATAATATCTTATCTATACCATTGCTCATTGTTTTAGTATTTTTTTAAAAAATATACATTTATAATAAAAGATAGTTATAAATGTACAGGTAACAGGCGGAGAATTAGTGAAAAAAGTATATTTTGCCCAAAAAAATTGTACGATATAATTGATAAATTTACTATGTACAACGGTTCGTTCGTGGGTCATCGTTTTGACTATAGAGCTATAAATATACATTGTCAACTTTAACTACAGAATCAGCGATACATTAAACAAGTAGTATACAATGTATACATAAAATATGTAAACTTCATTAAACTAATCGATGTTTTATACCATACACCTCATACCTGTACAGATGTCTATTACACCTGGGGTCCCACATAGGATATGAATACACTTTACTAATTCATGCGCCATGAGAAAAAGTATAAACCTCCCCATGTGCATGTTCTGAGTATATTTATTTTTGTTACATTAAATGAAACGTTCAACTTTACATAACCAATTTGATATGTACTTCTGAAAAATAATCAATAAATTATATCTACTCCTTAATCAAAAATTTGTTCTCTACAAAGTTCTGGCACAATTTTTTTTAGCTGTGGACGCATACTAAATTACATATAAATATGGCTGTTTCATGTATGTTTTATATCCCTGACTAAGACCAATAATGGCGCTAAAGCGCGGTATTCAATTTTTCTGCAGGCACGTAGCATCGTGGGGGGGGGGGGGGGGGGGGGGGGGCAAGGGGGCCTGCCCCCCCCCCCCCCCACTTTTTCTCGCAGCGACTAATTTTTTAAAATTTACATATAAAAAATTGAATTATCATGGAGTTGGCCCCCCCATTTTTTTTGGAGGATGTAAAAAATTGATATGAAAATGAGGAAATTAGGATTGAAATTGAAGTTATATTATATACTACGCCAGCCCCCCCCCCCACCCCCCCCCCCCCCTTCCACGGATTAGGATTTTGAAGATTTTGGGAATTTCAAAGTCTTAATTCTTTTTTTTTTTTGCTTGTCAAGATTATTTGGATGAGTCTGCCCCCCCCCCCCCCCCCACTTGGATTTCAGTACACTTTCATGTTTATTGTGGTATCGTTGGGATTAATTTAGGGCCGATAACCCTCATTTTACAGTCATTGGAGTAACTGCAGGTCGTCCATCGAAATTTTTCAGACCGAGAGTTAGAGCCCTGCAGCTATTATTGGCGTTCATTTTGGTCAAATACATGTACACCGATGAATATATGACCAAAGTAGTTCAAAATTAATAGTGTTCAGTACCGTCAGCAATTTTAACAGGATCGAGTTACTTCCCGTCGGTATAAAAGATTCTTTTTTTTTTATCCAACAAATTTCAACTTCAGTCGTCGTAGGGGACTTATTTTTGTAGATAGTTCTGTTATTATGACAAATTAACATTTGTGTTGACTTTCCTAAATTTGCAATTGTGATTTTGTTAGATTTTTGACTGTATATTTCTGCCTTACATATTTAAAAATGGCTACTTAAAGAGAGAAAACTTCAACTGACTTACCCCCCCCCCCCTCCCCCCCCCCCCCCCCCCCCCCCCACGATTGCAACCAGAGAAATAGCTCGCTCGGAGCAACAGTAAATTTTATTATACTTTTATGTTAGTACAGAAATCTGATTGGTTTAGACGCAGTTGGTAATCCGTTCTCTAAAACCCCTGTTAACTGGAGCTGCGTCCTCACGGCGATCCTGCTGCGGCCCTAAATAATGTAAAACGCCAAGGTAAACGCAGTAGAGTCTCCTACAGCGCCGTAAGAACGCAACGGCATCTTCGTCAGTCGCGGTGGGATCGCCTTGAACATTGAAAAACGCCATGCGACGGCGCACACTTTGAACATGCACAAAGTACGCGCCATGGCTCGGCGTTCTGATAAACACGCCGTAGAAGCGTAGTGAGATCGCCGTGACAACGCCGTAAGATCTCCAACAGCGCCACGAGAGCTCCGTCGGCGCGCTTAAGGAACGCAGCTAATCGCAGTGTAGACGCAGTGATAAGTCAATTGCGCTTGCACGGAGACCTCAAGGAGTCCTTTGAGATCCCACTGCGTCTCTATCGCGCTCTCGCAGGGCTCTCACTGCGCATCCACAGCGTTTGAACAAGTTGTTTTCCATTTGGCTGCGTTCACACAGCGACCCCAAAGAGCTGTTACTGCGTTCATCGCGCTCTGGTGACGTTTCTTCTGCGTTTATACCGCGCTCCCATGGCGTTTCTACTGCGTTGTCATCAAGACCATGAAAACTCGAAAAATGGCTGTTGTACAATAGCAAATGATGTAATAATTATCAAACTGGATGTAGATGACTATGTAAAAAGTAGAATTTGCTAATATTCCAAGACCTATCAATGGGCGTAGATGGAATTCATGCCAATTGGTTCTGATGTTTTCAAATCTTTTCTTTGTTTTCTAACAACGAATAACGGATCTTTCTTGTAGACCAAAATCTGACTACTAAGAGTTTAATCCTAGTCCTTCACAAATTGTTTAGAAGTAACTATGTTTCAATTACAATGTACCTTTTCATAAAATCAAAACAATTTTTTAATCATTTGTTTACTAGTTGTAAATTCTTGTTTGTTTCGCATACAATTGTACAAAATATTAATCTACCAAGAAGTAAAGAACGTCTTGTGCACGCAGTCAGCGCGCAGAGTACGCCGTGGACGCGCGGTAAAATCTCCTTGCACGCCATGAGCGCGCGGCGGAGACTCAGCGAGAGCGCAGTGAATCGCCAAGTAGAACTCCGTGGAAACGCAGTTACACGCCGTGAGAGCTCCATAAGAACGCCTCGGTCGCCGTCAGGACGCCGTGACAACTCCACTTGTAAAATTTTCAAATGAAACTGTACATTTTTTCTTAATTTTCCTTGCGATCCTATGGCGATTCCATGAATTTTACAACGCCGTGAACACGCCGCGGGGATGCGGTTGGTGTGACAGGGCCTTTACCATCAGCGTTAGCAACACACTTGGCAACGGGTAACACAACAAATTGTTACATGCGCGTAAATTATGCGCGTACGGTTCTCCGTAGAATTCACTTCATTTCTATATAAAACAGTAAAATTTTCTTTAAAATTAAGACATTCAGTATAATAAAATAAATAGTGCCTGTTATGGAAGGGTAACTGTTGAAATTGACACCCCTCGAAAACCATTGTCAACCTCCGCTTTGCGTCGGTTGACAATCGTTGTCTCAGGGTGTCAATTTCAACAGTTACCCTTCCAAACAGGCACTATTTATATAATTATGTCAAACAAAAACTATTTTTATTTATTTGTAACCCGGTCAATTTGATTTAAAATATACTTTGTGAATGAAATTTTAAATTCTTAACTATTTTAGCTTAAAGACCCAATTTTCTTTTGTATTATCTGAATGCGTACTGCTCTACTCAATGCGGTCCGTTTCATGCATATATTGATCGGCAAGAAAAATTTAAAAAATGTACTTTTTGTAATATTTTCAATATTGTTTGAAAACATTGATAGTATTACATAAAATATATTGATAGATTTTAATGGAAGATTGCTTCATATAATTTTGCTTGCAAAACTACTGTCTTGCAATGCTATTTCATTTAGCAAATAATTCGTTTTTAGACGAGTTTCTCTTCATATAAGTATACTGTGGTTTCATCAATATTCGTTGAATACCAATTTTCATTGATTTCGTTGTTAAGTTTATCCTTAAAAATAAATATTCATTGAACTGCAATTTCTACTAATATTTTGCATTGATAAGGTCATTGGCCACGAATTTACGTATCCTTGAAACTGTGATTTTCACTTTATCCACGAAAATTGATACCCTTGAATATTAATGAAACCACAGTATTACGTATGTTTCTGATTAAATTAGTAAGCGTCAATAGGAAATTGTAACAGTGTAGCAACAACTTAGTCATGTTAAACAGGTGTGATGCATTACAGAGTCTGGGTAGATGTTCAACAAATTACCCATCAGCATCACCAAGTTTCAAAAACTGAACACGCCATGATGTTAATTTCACACTTCCTTCATCCATATTTTTTTAAAAGGCACCAAATGCATGATTGCATTACACCATTATTGTCATAACTTAAAAAAAAACAAAAAACTTTCCATGGTGATTCATTCAGGACATGAAGGTGCATCATCTGCATTTATCACTACCTTCAAAACCCGTATGTGAGTGTGAATCGTCAAAGATAGCGTTTTATTGTTTATATTTACATCTTTCTTTTAACAAATTAATAACTTGATCGTAAAAAATAAAATTAAATACATAATTGTTAATGTACATCGGTAAGTTGGCTATAAGAAACAGTCAACTCGTTTCCTATGGAAATTTGAGCCTCACATCATTTTGATTATTTCGTGCAGTTCGTGATATTTCTTAGGTCGCTGTAGGTTTCGACCAATCGATATTTATAAACAGGGCGTGTAGATATCAGTCCTGTCAGTTTCTACAGAGCTATGAACTGCAACCAATATTTGTAAGAAATAGACTGAACCATTCTTGTCAGATTAAAATATAATGATTTACTTGTATTTTGCAATACTCTCAGTCTGTGAAGAGTATGTTTTATACACTTTTTTATCAATTCACACAATCTTATTACATGTATAAAGCAGAATAACTCGCAGAATAGCTTTAAGAGTCCAATACCTTTTATGATTATAATCAAAGTTTTCATAGACAGTACAGATACCTGGGCTAATTTGACGTATATTAAAAATGTTTTGCATTATATAGCATTATGAGACACATTGGACCATAATTATTTAAGTTATTAAAATGCATAATCATATTCATATCGTAAGTATACTAAATCGTGGCATGGTCACATCTTTAATCCTGAGTAAGCTTAACCCCTGTAAACACTCTTAAAACAATTACTCTCAACAAACTGACGTTCATTCAGCTTGATAACGTAATCCTTTATTATATTATGTCCTAAGCTATAAGTCTTAAGAAAGAAGGAATTTCGCAGCTGAGCAACTTAACATTGCAAACACGAAGTATGTAGAATGTTACTAAGAACAAGATTACCATATATTAGATATATACCAATTTACAGACCAACTGACATGCTTTTCAATCTACGTTCTCTTTCAAGTTGGAATAGTACCTACAGTTTTGGTGCAAGCCTTTGCAATTATACAATGAGCCCAACAAAAAAACAAGGCATTTGGAAGAAATCAACAGTAATTTATTTTCTGTTTTATTATAAATCTTAAACAGGTTTTAAAGTTTTCTTTAAAAAAAAGTTGATTCAAATCAATAGTCTATAAATTTAAAACATTTTGTGCTAGTCTTTCTTTCAAACAAAAGAAAAAGATGCAATGTTTTAAATTTATGTTACAAAGGATCTAAAAGACGTCTTTATCGGCAAAGTCAAAGGTGCCTTTAACGCTAATACAAATGATGAAGTCCTCATTTCTTGAAATGATGGAACAATCCACCAAAGGCTTCACAGCAGGGTACGACACAGCAGTTCGCACAGTTGGTGTAGATTCTTTGGCAGAGACCGCAGTTGATCTCCAGAATCTTCAGACAAGGAGTAATATACCAGACGTGGTAGAAGGCAATGATGGCGAACTCGCAGCCCCATTCAGCAGCGATGCAGCACCCAAAGCACAGAGTGAGGATCTTGTAGCACAGTCCTTTCCACAGATTGAAGCAGAGGTGGGAACATTTCCATACCATGTCAATACTGTGGGTACCGTCAGGCTCTCCTAGGACATCATTGAAATGAAGAGTCTGTCCAAAAAAAATGTAATAAGCATTACAACTCATGCAAGAATACTTTGAGAGCATTGGGACAAGTTGGGGATGGTGTATGTAAAATGGCCTTAGAACTAATTTATATTAGTTGCCTATCCTTGAAAAAATATTTAAATTGCTATTTCCCTACATATTACTTGCTTAGAATTTTTTTTCTTTTAAAGCTTTAAAATCTGAAGGATTACATTATATATATATATATATATATATATATATACATATATATATATATATATATATATATATATATATATATATATATGAAATTTCTTTTCATTTTATACCGTTTTTCAACATATCTCTACAATGATTATGTAGAGATATGTTGAAAAACGGTATAAATTGAAAATATTTGATTCAGAAAATTTGTTTTAAAGAAAAACTAAAACAAAAAAATATTTGATTTGAAGTCTTAAATTCTTACCCCAAGATGAGCGTTCAATCCATTGGGATCCCTGTTGGACAGATCAATCTCGTCTCCGCTCATGTTGAATGCTTACAGTTCGAATTCCACCGACAAACTGATTTCTATTAGTATATGGTCACCTAATCGTCGGTTGACATGGCTCGATTGTTTAGTTTATATATTTATATTGGAGACCTGAGATTAATACAACTTAAAAAGGGGGATTATTGTATTAATACACACGGGCAATTGGTTATTGAATGTTTTTATGTTTTGGTCTGAATCAAAAGTATGTATCTAAGTGTGTATCGCAGCAAAGCGGATCTATAAAGAGCAGGGGTACAGGTTTTTAAAAAAAAAATAATCCATCAACAAACCTACTAGTAAATAAACGTGCGTATATTTATTTAAGTTTCTTATATGACATGCTGTACGATGAAAGAAAATTTTTAAGGAATCTAATGAAACTGCTTTAGCTTTCAACCAGCCCCACCCAACACTACCAAAAAAAAAAATTCGGAAGATTAAATTATGCCATTTTCTATAAATTCTTTCTATAATCGGTTTTATAGAATTTATCCTCTACTTTTTTTTAAATCGACTGCCCCAATCGATCTTATAAGGTTCTTACATGAATTCATGTAATTTAGAACGGAACGTTATTCATGAATTTAAAGGAGAATGCTATTGATTTAATAACATATAAGAATTACCACTGTAAGAAAAGTTTACAATGATTTTAAAACAGATGTATCATTGAACACCGATATGTATATGCAAATACAAAAACACAGTATGTACTATTCACTATCCAAATTTATTCCATAGCTACAGTATTAGTAAGACATTTTGTTACATGTATATCTTAATTGATATTTATTAACATTTATTCTTTTGAAAAAAGTTATGAAGGAATGAATTATTTTGTCAACGTGATAAAAGTATTTTCATACAATAATATTTTGTATATACATTGTATATAAGCTTACTTCCTCTCCTACGTATTTTGTAGACTTAAACATATGTTTTTTGAAACTCACATGCGCAATTCTAAACATACGTGTCTCGAATAAACAAGTTTGACGAAGTAATGTATTAAACGTCAATATGATAACTCTATGCAATGTATCATAAGAATGGTCTTGACAGTTAAATGACAAACAAAACGTCGTGTCTCCTGGGTGAACAAATATCATATCCTTAGAAGTTTCGGGTTTATTTCAATTCAATGACATGAAAAAACCTGAGATGAGCAAACGTCATATATAGACATTATTAAACTTAGTCTAAAATATTGAAAAATTTTAAATGTTCATACACCCCTTTCGGCACCCCCCCCCCTTTCCAAAAAAAATATCAAAAACGAAAAATAGATTCAAAATAATGGAAATAAAAGAAGAAAATTAAATCTTTAGAACTCGACGTACTTTGTATCAATTTATGTCGTTTGGTATAATGAACAACTTATTGAATGAATGTTTGGGATATATGAAGATTCCTTTTCAAAAAAAAAAATTATATTTCGGGCATTGTCATCGGAAAATGTTTTTTTTTTCTTGAAATATTAATATCACCCTTACCATCAACAAATAAATTTACATGTATATTAGTCCTTGATAATTTTTCTTACAATATCAATGCAGATAAAGAACACCACTTTCGCCCCCTATTCAGAGAAATAAAGAAATTAGATTGTTAGTATTGAACAAAAACATATTTCTTTTTGTCTTCGTCTTTTTTCTTTTCTTTCATCTCTGAATGCATGGTGCGTAACCGAATGCGTAAGCCTTGTGGCAAAACACTTTGAAAAATAACGCACTTCGGAAAAAAAATGTTCGAACACGTTTGGACCTAATCAACGCACTTGGAATTTTTTAAATGCGCTTTAATATGAGACCAAGTTAACCTAGTTTGAATTTTTTTCAAAGTGTGTAATAAGATACATCTACATTTTTTATTATCAAGACACTTAACGTACATTGAATAAATAATTTATGTAAAAATCACAAAATTCTAACCTGTTGATAGTATGATGTTTTGTTAACACTGGTGAATCAAATTTACCGTCTTTGAGAACGGGGATGGGGTTGGAGGTGGGGTTAACTAAATTTACATGCAATTACCATGACATCATTTAATTGATAACAGGAAGAAGGTTCAATATCCCTTATTTACCTTCCAAAACATGATATTCAGTAAACGTTTAAGAACGGAAAAAGATATACGCCTTGTTGTAAATATTTTTTCTCGCACTGATGTTTTTAAAATATCACAGTGCATTCAATAAATGAGTTGTTCTTTAATGTAAATTGTCAACCTACGTAAGTTTATGAAAAAAAGAAAAAATCTAATTCAGAAACTGTTTGTCAATTTAGCAAAGAATGCATTGTGTGTGTTTTTTTTCAATATGTCCAACTGAGCTCAAAAGTTAAAACAATCGTCAAGTCTATATTAACTACAGTATGTTAACCAACTTGCAAAAGAAGCGTAAAGAGCTGCCTACATGTGAGATATAAAAACTCTCTATTAATAACATCACCAAAAACCTTAAGCAGGCGTAAATCATGCACGGCTAAACCTGTCAAAGATAAAGATGGTAAGGTCCTCACCAAGCTAAACGAACATATGGAAAGGTGGAATGAACACTTCATCGGTGTCCTGAATAGGCCAAAACCAGATCAACCGGTAACCTTACCACCGAAAGAAGACCTCTACATAAAGGTTGACAATATAAAGAAACATGAAATCAAGAAAGCCTTAAAATCAGAAGAATGGTAAAGCGGCAGGAATTTGATGGTATACCACCTGAGGCGCTAAAATATGCTAATATATGGAGGAGAAGAGATACGTGAATACTTGTGTAAGCTATTAAATAAAATCTGGGAAGCCAAAAGAATACCAATAGAATGGAACAAAACTAATGGGCTACTTGTAAAACTGTCTAAAAAGGGAGACTTGAGCTGCTGTGAAAATTGGAGAGGCATATCCTTACTACCAATAGCTAGTAAGATCTTCTGTAGAGTCATATTAAACATAATGAAAGATGCAGTTGATAAAGTTTTACGGAATGAACAGGCAGGCTTTAGATCCAGCAGAAACTCTACTGACCAAATAGCAACTCCAAGAATAATTGCTGAACAATCTGTCGAATGACAGTCATCATTGTACATAAATTATATTGATTTTGAAAAGGCATTCGACAGTGTCAACAATAATGGAATGTGAATACTACTGAGACACTATGGAATACTATCTAAGATAGTGAATATCATAAAGACCCTATATGAAGTATTCTCAGTCAAAGTGATACATGAAACATTCCTCACTGATTCCTTTTAAGTATATACCGGATTGAAACAAGGCTGCTTACTCTCGCCCACCCTCTATTTAATAGTGATAGACTGGATAACACAAAAGGCATTTGACAAGTCAAGGAGAATACAGTGGACAATGGTCAGAAAATAAGAAGACCTAGACTTTGTTGACGATCTTGTTGCCTTACTGTCCCACCAAATAAAAGACATCGGAGAAAAGACCAACATACTAAGTGAAATTGGAAAGATGATAGGGCTCAATACTAACAGCAAGAAAACAATAATTATGAAAGGGAAGATAAGAAAAGGTGGACCAATCACAATCGAGGGGGAAGACCTGGAAAAGGTATAGCAATTCATTTACCTAGGGTACATTATTAGCAAGACAGGTGGCTCAGAGGAAGATATTACAGCCAGAATAAGCAAAGCCCGACAAGCCTCCTCAATGCTCAAACCAGTCTGGAGTTCCACCACACTAAGGGAAAGTACAAAGATCAGGATATTTAACACCAATGTCAAGTCGGTGCTTCTATACGCCATAATACGGATGTCAAACCTGGAGACTAACAACAGGACTACAACAAAAAATCCAGGTTTTTTACCAACAAATGCCAACAACACATATGTAAAGCATCTTCCAGAGTCAAGAGTTTCTGATCCGCTCCGCTCTTCATAAACCCTTGACCGAAAAGACAATACATATGCGGGTTAACGATTACGCCATCTAGTGAGAGATTTCATTTTTGAACTTTTGTGACCTCTTGTTCTAGCCAATCAGAGAATGCGTTATAAACAGAAACAATACAGCAATATGGCTGCTCCCATGAACAAAATCAATTTTGTAGAAAAAATGGTTTCACTCGGACTGAAAACCGTTAGCAGTACGTCAAATACTTACTCGTCCGTCTCAAATTTATTTGACAATGGTTCAACATTGATTAATGCACATTGCACAATTAACATCATTATTAACGTTTCTTATAGGATCATGCAAACTTGCATGGCACCAACCATCGTGCGAGGTTTCTAACCGCGTCTAATTCTGCCTATTCGATCAAAGGTTTATGTAGAGCGGAGCGAATCAGAAACTCTTGACTTGGGATAATGAAGTAAAGTACCAGCCAGGAACTAACATCCCTCCAGATAAAAAAAAAACAAGGCGACGGATTGGTCACACATGGAGAAAGCCCCAAAACAACATCATCAGAGAGACACAAGACTGGAATCCACAAGGCCAGAGAAAACAATGGAGATCACTACACAGCTGGAAAAGAACAATATTGAAAGAACTTTTCAAAGTTATTTGGAAGTATTGGTAAGACCTGAAATGAGGCAAAAAGAAGTGAGATGGAGAGCGACTGTAGTAGCCCAATGCTCTACAAGGAACGAAGAGGACTAAGTAAGTAAGTAAGATGATATCCCGCGCAATTTACACTTCACATATGAATATGATATACAATGCCTTATATGTTGAACCATATTGGTTTATTTTTGTATATTCTATGTCCCGATTTTTTCTTCGTTGCTTTCCAGAAATTATTCCTATAAATTCAAATAAAAAACAAACTACATCAATGTCAGATAAATTACCTGTTGTAACTTTGCTAAGATTGCTCTCTGAATTTTAAGGTCCGATACAAAGACTGCTTTGAAAAAAAATTGGGATCCCCCTCTCTCTCCACTATTCAACTTCTCCGTCTCATTAATGAACATAGACGTACACTGTAGAACACAATTTATTCACTGTTTACAAATTACTGTATAAGGTTTACTACCAATCTGTCGTTATATAAAAACTGTATAAAATTAAAAACCGCTAGTTTATGCATAACTGCCTACATTATCTAAACCAAACTTCAACAAGGCTAGCTTTTTAAAAAAGCTAAGAATGTCAGCCAGTGGAATATTAATTTTTGGATAAACGTGAATAAACGATCTATTCAAAATACGGGATATACATTTTTTTGAGCGATCACAATATACGTGTGTACAATGTACATTTAGTTTGTCCTTTACGTTTTATGGCTGCAAGTGAGGAGACAAAGTTTGTTATATCATTGGGTTGCATTGTCCACCCCATTAAGATAATAGTTATCATATCAACTTTTGCGTCTCATTTTCTAATCTATAATTTCAAATCCTGGTTCTGGGATTCATGATTTAATTAAGGTTGTTTCTACACCACTAAGGAATCATTTATATGCTTTCAACTAAAATTGATAAACCAAAAGAATATTAGAAAGCAATTCTTTATTTTCACAATAAAGCTTTCTGATAAAACTTAAAGCTAAGCGGTGCAAAAGATCGAAATAAAAAAGTTAAGAAGTCTTAATCGGATAAAATACATTCGCCAAACTGTATAGATTATCTAGCTATATATCGGGTTAAAACAAAGTACGACGAAGGGGGTGGGGGGTACATTTCCGACCAAAAAGATTTGGTGCAACGTAGGAAGCTTTAAAAATAAAACTAAGTCATAGTAAAACAATTTAATAAATAAGTTACGTCTGTAAAATAATAATATAAATCGCATTGCAAAATTAATATTAAATTAATATAAAATATATGTTAAATGTTGATATATATCTAAATATGCTTTAAGAATGCTCGTAGTTTCTAAAAAGAAAAGAGATGTTAGTAATCATGTTATAAAAAACATTGTTACTGATAGCTAATTAATGAAAAAAAACCAATGATAACATTGAACATTTCTTTTAAAAAGTGCAAAGGTTAAAAGTTAAAAGCAGCTGAAAATTGAATCTTTGCATAAACGTTCATCGTGGAAATATAAAAGAAGGATGTATTATTTTTTGAAATGATGGAACATTCCTCCGAAGGCTTCACAACAGGGTACGACACAGCAATTTGTGCAATTGGTGTAGATTCGTTGGCAAAGACCGCAGTTGATTTCGAAAATCTTCAGACAAGGAGTAATATACCAGACGTGGTAGAAGGCAATGATGGCGAACTCACAGCCCCATTCAGCAGCGATGCAGCACCCAAAGCACAGAGTGAGGATCTTGTAGCACAGTCCTTTCCACAGATTGAAGCAGGCGTGGGACATTTTCCACACGCAGTCAATACTGTGGGTACCGTCAGGCTCTCCTAGGACATCATTGAAATGAAGAGTCTGTAAAAGTCAATCACATTTATCTTTGAAAAAATCAAAGAGATAAAATTTCAAAAAAGATCAAATGCAGGTATTGTATGTCTATTGTTTAGTTTGTTTTGTATATTTATATTTTGTTTCAAATTGTTTTGCTTAGGTTTTTATGGGTTTCGAAATGTACATTTATACCTTATTAGGAAAGAAAAGGATGATTGAATATTTTTTGTAATTTTTCATAGCTTCAAGAATTAATTTATATTGTTAGTCATTTATTTTGCTATGTTATTGTTCCATAGTAATAAAACAGGTCATTACAACTATCACTATACATAACGTCAGAGAAAAATGAATGTAAATAGGCACAGATTTACTGTTATAAAAACTATAGTTTTTATGGTTTTATTTCATCATCATTTAATGTCAATTACATATGAACTGTTTGCGCCTATGAGAAAAGTTAAAGCAAGGCTATTTTTTTAAAGGGGCATTTTAAAAGCTCCCTTTTTCATTTTAATTAAAATTTTCGCCTAAAAATTCAAATATTTACTTATGCTTAAGATAAAAAATATTGCCAATATTCATTTGAAAACTTTTTACACACTCTACTGTATCCATATGACTAAACAAGTGTGATAGTATAAAAATACCATATTAAATAGGCCTACGTCAACTTTATAAATAAAAACTGTATTTATTTCTTACCCCCAGATGAGAATTGAGTCCATTAGGATCCCTGTTAGACAAATCAATTTCGTCACCGGCCATTTTATTTATTATTGTCCGTGCTTACTGCTAAAGACTTCTGCGGAGTTTGACAGAACACGGCTGTTATTTTCTTGGTCTATATATGCCGTGTTTACTTGACCATGTCTATTTGTCGTAGAAACCAAAGGTAAACCCCTTGTGTTAACTCTAATACACCGATTAACTGTGTAACGGTAATTTTGGATTAAAACACCAAACTTTGGTCATTGATCGATGGACGTTCAAGTAAAATTAGACCTTAACACACTTTCAAAAAAGATGGGTAACGAATGGAAATTTATCTTTCTATACGTCCAGCTATCAAAAAATGCATTTAACTGGCTGTGTTTGTGCTAATGCAGCGAGATTACGTGTACTTATAATTACATTTATTGTGAATTGTCCTACGTTTGGTAAATCCAGTTTTGTTCCCTATATTTTTGTATATATCTTGTAAAGTTTTCTTTATCTATAAATAATTTTAGCCACTTTCAGTGAAATGTTTATTAGCGGTTATAATATATATATATATATATATATATATATATATATATATATATATATATATATATATATTTATAGTTTTTCTTGGTACTGGGGATAAATAAACACAAAGAATTTCGCCCTACCGGGCTCCTCAGTAGAAACATGTATGTCGTGTAAAATCTACTGAAGAGCCCAGTGTGGTGAAAGCGTTATATTAAATAAAAGTTGTTTTAACATTGGACTTATTCTCTGTGTTTATTTGAATGGTAGTTCTCTTTCTAGGAAATCATTTTTAGTCTGTTTTCGCTATGTTTAGAAAAAACAATATCCTAGTGCTCGTTACATTCCATTTTGCTTTAAAAATTGTTTTTCTTTGTTAGCATTCAGTATTGTAACGATCTTTGGTTAGGTATGAAAGACTTGTAAGATACGAGTATATACATGTATATACAAAACTCAGCGACCGACATTAAACATTTTTGGTTTACTATTGACTATGCCTTTATAAACCAGTATATTAATAATTAATAACTAGAAAAAGCAATTTTTTTAATTGATAAATTAATTTATTTGTACCTTTAGTTTTAGAGGGTACTTTAATTTTTGTTTTGCACACCAACACTAAATTATAGATAAAAGAACTATCAGTTAAAATGACATCAATAATTTGATTAAAGATATTTTAAAATAATACAAACAATATTTAATTTATTCATTGAAGGCTAAACAAGGATGTTTTTATTTAATGTTGATTATCGAAAAGGCGACGTTCACCGACTTCTTGAAACATTTTGCATGGCCAAAAACAATGAAGCAGGTTACTTTGCAATGTGATTTGGGTAGTTACTATTGTAATGCTAACCTATGGACTAGTAAGAAAACATTTGTTTGACGTAAACCTCCTGATTAAGAAAGATTAGATTAACAACTGTGGTTTTTAAAAAAAAAGAAGAAACCATTGTTTTTTTGTGCTTCTTTGCTTCAAACCAAATTTCATAATCAGGATTAACCTGGTATATTTTCATCGTCGTGTAAAATATTTCGGTTCAGTTGGCATATAAATCAGTTCTTATTATGCCCATTAATTATAACTTCATTAATTAAGAGGGCTGTATGGTCGTGGCCATTTTTACACCGTTTTGATTTTATACTTTGGTTTTTCTGAGATTAATCAGACTTTGGAGTGATACCGGTATTTGTTGATGTTAGTTAAACAAGAGGCCCATGGGCCACATCGCTCACCTGAGGAACAATAGGTATGATAAAATCAGCTTACTGGAGTCATAATACAAACTATCTGGACAATGTACATAATACATGTAGATCCTGTATAAATAAAATCCATTTTCCCCTGAATATTCTTATGGTTATAATCATTAGTCCCTTTTCTAACAGGATGATTTTATAGTCATATCATATGTTGAGTATTGCAGTTCTCAAAAAGATACTTAACAATAGTTTATATATGGGATATAAACGTACATCAACCTCTGAACCTTCTCGTGAGGCCAAAGAATTGTCCTGGGGCCAAAGTCTTAACAATTATAAAGAATCATCTGGCTGATTAGTTTCTGAGAAGATTTTAAAAGATTTACCCTATATATTCCTTTGTTAAGCTTTGACCCCCCATTGTGGCCCCACCCTACTCCTGGGGATCATGATTTTCGCAACTTTGAATCTACACTACCTGAGGATGCTTTCACACAAGTTTCAGCTTTCCTGACTGATTAGTTTCTGAGAAGAAGATTTTTAAAGATTTACTCTGTTTATTCCTATGTAAAACATCGACCTCCCATTGTGGCCCAAACCTACCCCCAGGGTTATGATTTTCACAATTTTGAATCTACACTACCTGAGGATGCTTCCACACAAGTTTCATCTTTCCTTGCTGATTACTTTCTGAGAAGAAGATTTTTTAAAGATTTACTCTATATAATCATATGTTAAACTTCGACCCCCCATTGTGGCCCCACCCTACCCCCAGGGGTTATTATTTTCACGACTTTAAAACAACTTTGAATCTACACTACCTGAGGATGCTTCCACACAAGTTTCAGCTTTGCCGGCTAATTAGTTTCTGTGAAGAAGATTTTTAAAGATCTACTCTATATTCCTTTGTTAACCTTCGATCCTCCATTGTGACCCCACCCTACCCCCGGGGGGCATGATTTTCACAATTTTGAGTTTACATTACCTGAGGATGCATCCACACAAGTGTCAGCTTTCCTGGCCGATTAGTTTCTGAGAAGTAGATTTTTAAAGATTTACTTTATATATTCATATGTTAAACTTTGACCCCCCATTGTGGCCCCACCCTACCCCCGGGGGTCATGATTTTCACAATTTTGAGTCTACGCTACCTGAGGATGCTTCCACACAAGTGTCAGCTTTTTTTGGCCGATTAGTTTCTGAGAAGAAGATTTTTAAAGATTAACTCTATATATATTCCTATGTTAAACTTCGATCTCCGATTGTGGCCCCACCCAACCCCCGGGGGTCATGATTTTCACAAATTTGAATCTACATTTCACGCAAGTTTTAGCTTTCCTGGTTGATTAGTTTCTGAGAAGAAGATTTTTAAAGATTTACTCTATATATTCATTTGTTAAACTTCGACCCCCCATTGTGGTCCCACCCTCAGGTGAGCTAAAAAGGCTAAGTTTACAATACAATAAGTTGTTAAAGTTGGTTTCTGGAAGAACAGACTTTGAAAATTTTCTTAATAAATATTGACAATTTTTTTTTACTTTTTTAATCTTTAGTTTTTAAGATCTGTGTACAAACATAGAATTGTGAGCAAATCTCTATATCTTGCTTATAATTCGAAGCTTAACACTCAATTATGGTTAGTAAATAGAAATTATAAACAATTAGAACCATTATAACAGGAGCTTGGACTTTGGGTAGTTGTGTCAAACAGCAATGTGACGTATGCCTGTCTATTTCATTTCTGCCAACTCAGGGAAAGCTCATTGAAATCAACACGATTTGTCTGGCTTTTGAGCTAAGACTACGCAATCGGTGCATATTTCACTTGAATCCAGCATCATTTTTAAACATGTTTTGACGCAAGAAATGATAGCTACGTCCTACGGAAAGTCCAAGGCCTTGTTAGAATGGTTCTAAACACAAGAAACATGCACTACATGTATAACAAATTCATTTTTTGGAAATGAATCATATATATACATGTATATACCTACTTATTTCCGACAGCGATATCAAACTCTATTTAAACTAAATAAACTCGAGAAAATGCCGAGCATCTCAACAAAACCTTTTGCATTAATCTATCATTACACAAAAGATAATGCCGAATTACCGATAGAATGAATTGTATTTCAGTAGGCACCTACCCCATCATCTGATTTTGCTTATTTTGCGCAGGTAAACAGTTAACTGTTTGATTTACCGAAGTCTCTGTTTGATTTAAGACGTAAAAATCACGAAATACAGACGATAGTTTCCAGGTTACAAAGCATAAATAATGAAAACGAAACGAAAATCAGAACAAGCGAACACCAACGTCATGTGTGAAAACTGTCAACGCATTGAAATATTTAGCCTCAATTTACTTCACAAAATCGGCACCAATATATTTTGCATGATTCAAAATTTCCCTTCATACGCGAACTGTTGCACAACAAGCAAATTCATCATAGTCAGATCGACCCTTTTTCGTATAATGTCATGGCTGCTTTGAACAAAGAACCTCGTTTTAGAAGTATGGAATACGAGTCGTGGTAAAATGGATATGCAAACCCGGGCCGTGGCAAAATAAAAGCCGGGGCAAATCGGCAATCGTCAATTCCAAATACGCATTATTTTGCAGCAATATTTACAGCGAATACAAATATACTAATCCATCAAATATCCTGAAATTTTAATGAGATTGGCAGATTAATACCTGCCAATCTTTTGTTTTGCCCTGGCCAAGTCTTGCCTACCCATTTTACCGGATTCCGAGCCCGAAGCTATTAAACTGATTGAAACACGCCTTTCCTTTATTATTATTTTCGTAATAACTCAGATTTGAAACAGAATTACCCCTTAATTTTTGCAATTTATATTTTCCTTCCCATAAGGATATTAAATGATAAAGTACGTTGAATTTGCCTCGGTAGTCCTTGAGAAGATTTTTAAAAATGCACCCCCCCCCTTTTGCTACAATTTCAAGGTTTTCTCCGCTTTGAAAACAGATCGGACTTTTATTTCTGCAATTTATATTCGCCCTCCCATAAGATGCTTTGTGCCAAATTTGGTTGAAATTGGATAAGCGGTTTTAGAGAAGAAGTTCAAAATGTAAAAAGTTTACAGACGGACAGACGGACGACGGACAAAATGTGATCAGAGTAGCTCACTTGAGCTTTCAGCTCAGGTGAGCTAAAAATAAAAACAACAAAAATGCATTATCTTCCTTCTTTCTACTTCTTTTAAAGAATTACAATGGAAGTAAAATATCGCAACAAAATTTATTTTACATTTAAGAGAGATAAACATTGTGAAGCTAATAAACAGTTTAAAAAAGAGTATAGCTTTATCTATTATTTTGTCAATTTGTGATTCTAATGTGTTCGAAAAGAAACCAGTAAACATTACGAAAATATCCAAAAGAAATACAGATAGTGAATGCATATTTCGACAAAACAACGGAAACATCTGACTTAATATCTCAACAAAATATTGTTCTAATTATGGGCGTTTTTCACGTGCTTTTGAAATGATGGAACATTCCTCCGAAGGCTTCACAGCAAGGTACCACGCAACAATTGACGCAGTTGGTGTATATTCGTTGGCAAAGACCGCAGTTGATTTCGAAAATCTTCAGACAAGGACTAATAAACCAGACGTGGTAGAAGGCAATGATGGCGAACTCACAGCCCCATTCAGCAGCGATACAGCACCCAAAGCACAGAGTGAGGATCTTGTAGCACAGTCCTTTCCACAGATTGAAGCAGGCATGGGACATTTTCCATACGCAGTCAATACTGTGGGTACCGTCAGGTTCTCCTAGGACATCGTTGAAATGAAGAGTCTGTAAAAGTCAATCACATTTGTCTTTGAAAAATCAAAGAGATAACATCTTTAAAAAAGTCATTACAACTATCAACATACATAACGTCAGAGAGAAAATTGGATGTAGATAAGCACAGGTTTAATGTTATAAAAACTAGTTTACTTTGTTTTATTTCATCATCATATAATGTCAATTACATAATTATGAACTGTTTGCGCCTCATTTCCTAGGAGAAAAGTTAAACAACAACATTGTTGAAATGAAGAGTCTAAATATTAGAATAATAATTTTTATGTATTATAATACATCGTACGTAATATATCAGATCAGATTACAAAAATAGTGTGATGCAATCGCAGCCGACTATAGACACCAACTTAAGGTTCCTCACTACACCTTGAAATAGTTTCTCAAATCAGCAGAAAAATTACTTGATTATGATAGATAGCATGATGGATAAGAGGTATATGCGTCATATAGGCGAAAAAATGTGCAATTTTAGATTTTAAAAAAATGATATTTTCAAAAATTGCATTCAGTAAACATGAACAAAAGCCCCAGGCGTGTTCGAACTCATGACCTGCAGTTCACAAGCCTGATACTTTAACCCTGAGCGATGACGATATACATGTACATCTGAATCGATTGATACAAACAGTTTAACAAAACATTTAAATCGCCATCTTGTGACGTATTGTCTTAAAAAGTATAAGTCACGGTGTAGTGAAGTACCTTAAATGAAACACTAATTTAAAAGGTGTATTTGAAAATTGCAGTTGAACGATTTTATTTCAGAGCGCCGCTTTGAATTGTCAAAATAAAACAACAACAACATATCTAACTGCATCTATTTGACTTTTTTAAAATGTTAATTTAAGTAAAAATGTAAAAAAGATGAGGAATCATTTTAACGCGAGCTTGAACTTTGGGTAGTTGTGTCAAACAGCAATGTAACATATGCCTGTCTATTTCATTGCTGGCCATTCAGCTTTGGCTCTTTGAAAACAACAAGATTTGTCTGGCTTTCGAGCTTAAAGACTACGCAATCGGTGCATATTTTGCTTGAAACCGCGTCATTTTCATCTTTTTTCTGACGCAAGAAATAGATAGCTACGCCCTACTGAAAGTCCAAGGTCTTGTTAAAATGGTTCTATCAAATGAGCATACTATATGTATTAATTATACTATTACAGAATTATTTTAATTATGTACTTTATGCATTCAGCTTGAAAAGTAAAAATATCGTCGTTAAGTCTAGTGAAGCAAAATGAACACATATAACACTGTTACAGCTGTATCACTACATTTTTATTTAAGATATAGCGAAATTTTTCAGCTTTTTAAAGCTTTAAAAGGGACATGGTCGGGATTTTGGACAAGTTCTTTTTTTCTGGTTTTTTTTCTTTACAATGCTTTAGGAATGCATTTCTAATGATCAAAATAAAATTCGAGAGTCAGTCGTAGAGTTATTAATAGGCAAGATACAGGGCTCACAATATTTTGATATGTAAACAAGGCTCGTGCCCTGTGTTTGTTTACAGAAGTTCCATATACCAGTAAAATAATCTTTTTCAAGCTAATTTTTTTATTTCCTTATTCATTTTAAGCATAAATAAACAGTTCTTAACATCGAACACATTCATTTTAGTTGTAAAACTGAAATCTTCACTTCAACATTCAAAATGTAAACAAAAGCTTTGTTTATATAGCAAACCATTGTAGGCTATGTAACTCGCTTATAACGCAACGAATGCCACTCAAATTTTGGTTGCCTATTAAAAATGCCTTACTGAAACATTTTAACAATTAAAATCGGAAAAATAATTCTTGACCAAAATCGTGACCATGCCCCTTTAAAGGGAAAAGATTTAAGTGGTAATATAGCCTCTCAGAATCTTATTCGCGTTTGACCTCTGCTTTTGAGTAATTCTTCCAAAATCTTTCAATTCCTAACGACCAACCATGACGACAGGATCCCTGATTCAATAAGTAGCTTGTTTTTGTTCATTTCAAACAATTCTACAAAAGGTTGATGCTGGGGGTGTAAGGCGATCGTAGATTAATGTATTCAAAGAAGATTACTGCTACTACTTGAAAGACTTATAAAAGATCACTTCACGGTCAATATTAAGTCTCAATTAATCAACGGTTTAAAAAAGATCCGATTTATTTCTCACGATTGGTTGAGTGTAATCAAATTATAGTATACATGTATATATGTATTTGTGTATCTGCAGGTACCCAGTGATCTCTATGTAACACATAATAAAGGGGAATTCATAATAGCATTATTACGTGAATGTGGACAATGCTACGAAATGCTAGACTAAGTACAAATAGTTTAAAAAGCCAATTTTTTTACATCTAAGATTTTAAGATAATTATATCATACGACAAGCGGTTTTATTTAATTTTCTTTTTTTTGGGTGGGGAGGGGGGGGGGTCAGGGGGTATGCAAATTTTAATTTTTTTTTAATTGGCAATCAAATTAAAATGTTTAGCATGAACAGATGATACAAAAACTAGCAATTGAAAAGACATTTTAACTAAAAGTGCAGGCATAAGAAACAGTAAAGATAATTAACTTGATGGGAAATTTCGGGTGAACATTATTAGATACGAATGTAAAAAAAAAATGTCTAGCTATTATTGCAATTGTCATCAACCTTATTTTTTATCTATTGATACATATAACACGAAGCATGATATCCAAAATAATAATATTTAGAAGAAAAAAATTGTTCAAAACCATTAGGCCTACTCTTTTTTGCATACCCTTTTACACTTTGCACACGCCCACAGAACCAAATAAAACAACCAAAATATGTAACTGCAGGTCAGTAGCTCCCGGTCTAATCTTCGGATGGAGTACCCAGAAGCTACAGTTTCTTGTTAAAAAGTTGCTATTTACGGCGCACAAAAAATTGTGGTAGCTCTAGACTGAATTATCATATTTTCGAACACAATCTGTACATATATTTGATCCCAGAAAATTTCTAGGACATACTTAACTACAGATATCATCACTTTATTTTCCTTTGGTTTTCATTTAAACTCCAATAGATTAGCCAGTTAACTATTAATTGAAGACGTATAATTTGTTTAGATGTCAAAATGGTGGCTCTGGATTTGTACGTGAGTTTTATATTCTTCTTTTTCCGAGGTCGATTAGCGTAATGAAAAGAAAGCCTCAGGCAAGTAACGATATCAATTGTAAATTGTCTGAAAAATTTAACGGTACTAATAAATTGTATAGACTATGTATGGAAATAAGTTTAATCAGTTCAAAACTAACACAAGTTTTGGTCTGTAACTGTAAGTATCAATATTTTAACATGTAAGTATCTTTATTAGCTCCCATGTCATATGTATCCAATTTTTTCCGACCAAACGCTACAGACCTGCAGTTAGCAAAATATGTTATAATACTTGGTCAAATACTAATTAATGACTGAAAGTCACCGGGTGTATCAAATATAAAAAGATTTATGATTCTGAACACCCCCCCCCCTCGAAATATAGAAGTATCTTATGTTTATATAAAAAAAAAAAATATGTTTAATTATTCACTCTAGAACAGCATTTTTAAACAAGATTGTTTGGAAATGGAAATGCTTCCTATGCGATGGTATGTGCAATGTTAAGGAGGAAAACTCATTCTCTGAGTATTATAAGGTGATAATTAATTTGGTTAATTTGGTAGGAGCGTGCGTGCGTGGTCAAATCCATTAAAACCTGAAGAACTTTATGATAGATTTGGTCATTCTCCGACCAAAATTATCATCTCATAAAACTAAAAAAATAATTCCTTATTACATAAATTTATATAATTTTCAGCAATGATACGATGAAATATTTATAATATTGACATATTTATGTGATTTTCATTTCTCTTGATATTGCAAACCCCGCTTGTGCCCCAATAATGCGTCATTTGAATTTATTGCACTGTACATTACAAAATTGTTACAGACAAAGACACTAAATTATGTAAATGTTGCAAATTATTATTTGAAAACATGTCATCTTATTTAATAATGTTCAGAAGAAAGACAAATGTTTGAAACAAAACCTAAACGAAGGGCGAATAACAGAGGCTGCAGGTATAGGACTACCTTTGCAAACAAATTATTTACATGTAATAAATTTGTACATAAAATGCTTATCGTGGTGTTAATAGTAACTAAAGTCTATAACAGATAAAAACCTTAATAAAAATACTTTTGCGTGTAGTATTTAAGAATACTAAAAAGAGACAACGTGCACAATCCATGTCATGATAGCTGAATGTGCTATACACTTCCCCCTGTTTCTTTAAATGACCAAACAAATAATCAAAAGATTAACATGTTAGATTTTGTATTGATTTATGATATGCTATCAATGATGCAGTCGTGGTGCTCTAGTTTGAACAATCTGAAAATGATATTAAAATGTGTACCAAAAAGAAAAACAAACAGACAAACAAAAAACCCACTGGAAAATGTTTCATAAAATACAATACCGGTACAAGAAATGTGAATTTCGTAAACGAGCTTTGTATCGTACATACCCCTAAATGGCTGTTCAGATTATTTGGGTCTCTGTTATCGAGATCGATTTCATCGCCTGACATTTTGCTAACTTAGATGCTGCACGTGCAAGGTGTTGTAAAGGGTTCGCTGCAATATATGTTGTGGTCTGAACTTTAAAAAATTAAACAAGACATATCGTCATTATTGAAGGTCGTTTGCTTGGTGATTAACAAAACATTGGCGAGTCCAACAGAGGACTTAGAAACATGCAACTTAAAAAAGGGTTAATTTCTACTTGCATCTGATTAAAAAGAAACCGACCACATCTTGTTTTTAATACAACACTGTAGGTGGTGTGTTACCAAGCATGGGATTTCGTGTTCATTTTTTAAGAAGATTATATTTATTGTCAAGATTTACAGTCGGGAGTTTAAACCATTTAACCTTTCTTCTCCACGTAAGCCTGCATTAATCTCCGATTTGTTGGTAAACGTTTTCATACATGTAAACGTCTATTTTCTGATATTATGTATTAAGTTATCCTATCTTTTTTCCAATTTCTCCCAAATCTTATTTTAAAGTTCCTTTTAAAATACAAAAATATTTATCATTATTATCTAATTAAATTGGATATCATAATATTATAATATTATACCTCTCATATCGCAGAGAGAGAGAGAGAGAGAGAGAGAGAGAGAGAGAGAGAGAGAGAGAGAGAGAGAGAGAGAGAGAAATTTGCAAAGGGAGAAAACCTGATTTAAGAAAATATATTCAGATCCAAAAGATAAGTTATTAAAGATGGTGTGCATACATTTAGACAATGCATTATATTTGATAGCTTGGTAATTTCAATCTTTGACAAAAATATTTTAAACGGGTTCTCAGGTAATATTGTTTTATATAATATCTTCAATCATTTAGATAATGACAGTTTTCAAGAAAACAAAATGGATACTAAATTAAATCATATATTATTACGATTAAGAGAAAAAACTTTTTAAAAAATTAACATAAACAGAAATTTTGAAAATATATATATCAAACTGCATGGACCAAAAATTATATTTTTTATAATATGTTATTCTATATTGTTTTAATTTACTTGGGAGGGTAATTTTTAAAGAAAGGTACATTTAACATTGACGTGCAACACCAACTGATCAGATAGGCTCAAGAGTCTTCTGATTAATAACCATAAATGTTAAACTCTTACGGATTCATTTTAAGACTGTAAACTTTTTCCATCCAAACCTATTCATACAGTTAAAAATATACGTATTTGGAAAATTAAATCATCTAGTTAACTATTTGAGATTAACAGGAATTTTTGTCACGCCCAAACTCCAAATGGAATAGTACTACAGAATTTACTATAATTGTTACACTTTTGAACTGTTTTTAAAAATTCATTACAGTACATAACATAGACCTGATGCCCACTGTTTAACTTATTTATATGTGCACTTTGATCATTGCTATTTTATCCGTACGTTTCAAGCATTGTTTTGATCGTGTTTTTGCATTTGCCAGGCACGTACGTAGCATCGTTTTTGAAAGGGGGGGGGGGGCAGACTCATTAAAAAAGACAACTTCCCGAAACCATGAAATCCTAATCCCGGGGGGGGGGGGGGGGGGAGGGGGGGTGCGTAGTACACCTATAACTCTTCATTTTCATTGTTCATTTTTTGTAATTTTTACTTTTAAATTCTTTACTTGGTCTCAAAAAAAGTGGGGGGAGGGGGCAACTCATTGATAATTCACTTTTCATGATCAATATGTGAATTTAAGTAAAATCTTTTCTGCGAAAAAAAAGTAGGGGGGGGGGGGGCAGGCCTCCCCGATGATATGTGCCTCTTTACGCACGGATATGCATGTGCATGTTTGATACTGCATTAAAAATCTCTGACGCGATAAAAATGAAAGTGTTTGATTAAGGAAGCTACTAGGTGGCCAACAAATTCACCATCAGATTTGCCATAACTTTAAGACATGATTTCTTTACCTATGCACTGTTATTAGTTAAGAACAAAACACATATATATATAGAGCTCTTCTTCTAAAGGAGATCAATACAGTCTAAAAATGGCCACGACTATCGAACCTTCTTAAGGAGGCCAAGAGGTCAACAAAGAGGCATCAGATCTGTTTTTAAAGTTGACATGTGATATTTTTTTTTGTATTATGGCTTAAAACTATGTAAATATAAGTAATAAGGAATCATTCTTTGAATATTATGAAGTGACGGGGCGTGTCTGTCGGGGCGTGATCAAATCTATCATAAACCCCTTCGGCTTTATTGGATTTGATCACGCTCCAACCAAAATTATCACGTCATAATACTCAAAGAATGATTCCTTATTCCTTAAGTACAGTGACGATATACTTAGCTTATATTCAGTGAGGAGTAACATTTTTACATGTTGACTAAACTTAATTTTCTTATTTTCGATGTTACACGATAAATGAATAAATGTATAGATTCTGCACTCTCTCTCTCTCTCTCTCTCTCTCTCTCTCTCTCTCTCTCTCTCTCTCTCTCTCTCTCTCTCTCTCTCTGTATCGGTCGAGTGATTATCAATTTAAAAAAAAAGATGAAAATTAAATAAAAGTCGTTTATAGAGTGCATACAGTTGCATACGGGATTCCAAAGTTTTAAGAAATATCGCGATTCTCGGATTTTTTCTATTACTGTACATTGTACATTATAACTTACACACATAAACATTGACTTCTGTTTCTTGTATAAAAAAGAAAAGATGAGGAACCATCATCTTTGAAGATGAATTGTACGTCCATGCATGTTATTAATTGTAAGTGTCGCACATCTAGTGTTTTAATTATATTTATCAATAAACATGAATTGTTTATTTATAAAACGGCAATTTTATCGATTTGATATCAAAAGTGTAGTAGTATAATGACCGCATTTACAAACCTTTAAGGAATTTTGAATCATGTACGTTACTGATTTCAGATGAATATTAATAATCATATAAAAATGCTAGAAATCCATGAAAATGTGGTGAGTTTTCAGGCATGTTATAATTGATTTTTTTTTTAATTTTACGGAAAATAGCTCAAAAAGTACACACAACAAGTGGATTAGGGTTGTTAAATTGCACAAGAAAATAAAATATGTTGCGCTCATATAATACACAAGTTTTTCATTCGTACAGTCAGATATAATTTTATGTTGTTACATTAAAGGCACTTTAGATGAAAATGTCACTTAGAATCAGATTTTTCCATGAAATCAAATGCGATATATCAGAGTAGACTTTTACGCTGTGAAAAAAATTCTCAAACTTTTCGAATCCGTAAGTTACATGCGTTTTAATTCGTTAAATAATTTCAAAATTTGATCGCAAATTCTTTAGTAATAGAATTATGCAAGAATTTATTTTGTATGTTGGTCGTAGCACTATAATTGAGACACAGCCGCTTCTCTCGTGTTCCTTCTGACTTATTTAAGAAGTAGATTCGTCTCCCGTGATGTGACTATTTAAAAGAAATCTTTTGAAATATTTGACTTGTATTGTTTCACAGTAATTACTGTGCAGATAACTGTTTGATTTGAAAAATACTGCTCTGCATCAATTCGGTATGTCTCAGCCTTCAACCCCTTTTATCAACAACGAGTATGCAGTGTCCTTTTGTTTTTCACTTAAATAAATCATGCATGTATTGCAAATGTAAACAAAAGCTATACAATTTTACTCAGAATACTTTATAAATCATCATCGTAAATCAACGATTAGTGTCATTCAATCATACGCGATAAGTAAGCGTATACGAGGCGGGCCTTAATTTCCAATGACGATTTATAAAAAAAAAAAAAAAGTGATATCCCAATGTTAGAGAATATATATTTTTATCAAACACTAGAATGGAAAATGTGGTGTTTAAGTTTCACAGCTGATGCAAAAGCAGCATTTTTATGATATCTCAGCATCAACGTGTGTGCAATATTACGCATTCGAAATGTGCAGACATTGACGTTACACGTGTATATTTCATTTATCAAATGTTTATTTTTTAAATCAACATGTAATATTTGACTGAAAAAATATTAATCGCCGTACTAAAACAATGCCAGACTCTAGTTATTCAAAAAGCACAACACAGACGCTGAAAAAAATAGAAAGAGCGAATAGAAAAACTGCGTTTACATTGCCGCTAATTTGACGTCGTTTTCTGAGCATTGTGACGTCAAAAGATAAGGGCCCTTTTCTCATGACGGCAGTCATATATATATAGAGAGAGATAGCTTTTCATTTTCAGGAGGTAAATACAGACAAAAATGGGCCATGACTATAACGCCCTATTAATATCTTGTTTGTATGACATTATTTATGTATTTGCGTTCATTCGTTGTCTCGTACATTGAGCGAATTGAGTGGTTATTATGTCTTGTCTTTTTGATGATATGTGCCTCTTTACGCACGGATATGCATGTGCATGTTTGATACTGCATTAAAAATCTCTGACGCGATAAAAATGAAAGTGTTTGATTAAGGAAGCTACTAGGTGGCCAACAAATTCACCATCAGATTTGCCATAACTTTAAGACATGATTTCTTTACCTATGCACTGTTATTAGTTAAGAACAAAACACATATATATATAGAGCTCTTCTTCTAAAGGAGATCAATACAGTCTAAAAATGGCCACGACTATCGAACCTTCTTAAGGAGGCCAAGAGGTCAACAAAGAGGCATCAGATCTGTTTTTAAAGTTGACATGTGATATTTTTTTTTGTATTATGGCTTAAAACTATGTAAATATAAGTAATAAGGAATCATTCTTTGAATATTATGAAGTGACGGGGCGTGTCTGTCGGGGCGTGATCAAATCTATCATAAACCCCTTCGGCTTTATTGGATTAACATGAATTGTTTATTTATAAAACGGCAATTTTATCGATTTGATATCAAAAGTGTAGTAGTATAATGACCGCATTTACAAACCTTTAAGGAATTTTGAATCATGTACGTTACTGATTTCAGATGAATATTAATAATCATATAAAAATGCTAGAAATCCATGAAAATGTGGTGAGTTTTCAGGCATGTTATAATTGATTTTTTTTTTAATTTTACGGAAAATAGCTCAAAAAGTACACACAACAAGTGGATTAGGGTTGTTAAATTGCACAAGAAAATAAAATATGTTGCGCTCATATAATACACAAGTTTTTCATTCGTACAGTCAGATATAATTTTATGTTGTTACATTAAAGGCACTTTAGATGAAAATGTCACTTAGAATCAGATTTTTCCATGAAATCAAATGCGATATATCAGAGTAGACTTTTACGCTGTGAAAAAAATTCTCAAACTTTTCGAATCCGTAAGTTACATGCGTTTTAATTCGTTAAATAATTTCAAAATTTGATCGCAAATTCTTTAGTAATAGAATTATGCAAGAATTTATTTTGTATGTTGGTCGTAGCACTATAATTGAGACACAGCCGCTTCTCTCGTGTTCCTTCTGACTTATTTAAGAAGTAGATTCGTCTCCCGTGATGTGACTATTTAAAAGAAATCTTTTGAAATATTTGACTTGTATTGTTTCACAGTAATTACTGTGCAGATAACTGTTTGATTTGAAAAATACTGCTCTGCATCAATTCGGTATGTCTCAGCCTTCAACCCCTTTTATCAACAACGAGTATGCAGTGTCCTTTTGTTTTTCACTTAAATAAATCATGCATGTATTGCAAATGTAAACAAAAGCTGTACAATTTTACTCAGAATACTTTATAAATCATCATCGTAAATCAACGATTAGTGTCATTCAATCATACGCGATAAGTAAGCGTATACGAGGCGGGCCTTAATTTCCAATGACGATTTATAAAAAAAAAAAAAAGTGATATCCCAATGTTAGAGAATATATATTTTTATCAAACACTAGAATGGAAAATGTGGTGTTTAAGTTTCACAGCTGATGCAAAAGCAGCATTTTTATGATATCTCAGCATCAACGTGTGTGCAATATTACGCATTCGAAATGTGCAGACATTGACGTTACACGTGTATATTTCATTTATCAAATGTTTATTTTTTAAATCAACATGTAATATTTGACTGAAAAAATATTAATCGCCGTACTAAAACAAGGCCAGACTCTAGTTATTCAAAAAGCACAACACAGACGCTGAAAAAAATAGAAAGAGCGAATAGAAAAACTGCGTTTACATTACCGCTAATTTGACGTCGTTTTCTGAGCATTGTGACGTCAAAAGATAAGGGCCCTTTTCTCATGACGGCAGTCATATATATAGAGAGAGAGATAGCTTTTCATTTTCAGGAGGTAAATACAGACAAAAATGGGCCATGACTATAAAGCCCTATTAATATCTTGTTTGTATGACATTATTTATGTATTTGCGTTCATTCGTTGTCTCGTACATTGAGCGAATTGAGTGGTTATTATGTCTTGTCTTTTTGATTTTCAAGGAGTTTTAAAAATGAAGCAGTGTAGCATTAGTATCAAAATCATTATTATAATGATTTTGATACTAATGCTAATTTCTCTATCAACAATCATTTCTACTCTATGTATATAATTATTTATCAGGAACTGCTGTTTGAGAGGACCGGATGGATCAGACACTCTCTGGATTCCTGCTTGTAAGAACCAGTATTTTTTGTGTTCGTCTTATTCTGATCACACTTGTCTCCATAATAAGGCATCCAGCAAATTTTACTATTAATACCATATATGCGCACGCCATGCGCCTTGCATTACTTAATTAACAATGCAAAGACAACCTCATCTAAATCTTTATAAGTACACGTAGATTACTAAAGACCGTTACTCTTATCCGTTTGCCTTGAAAGTAAAAAAAAATATATAGTTACATACATAATGATCATGTTTTTCTTCACTTATGCGCAAGCTATATATAGAATATTTATCGGAAGTATAAATTACCTACTAAAAGGAAAGTAATTCATGCCATGTTACTTCGGAAATCAACAAAACGGTGCTATATAGATAGTTTATTGCATGTAGCGTAATTGATAGCATTACATTAACAGAGCTGACCAATGATATTACATGCAAATTATTTACATGTATTTAAAAGAAAAATTTGTTTCATTATCAGGCACGTAACATCGTTTTTTAAAGTGGGGGGGGGGGGGGGGGGGTCAGACTCATCCCAAAAATCATGACAAGCAAAAGAACAAAAAGAAAAAAAAAAGGGAAGCTAGGACTTTCCCAAAATCGTCAAAATCCCTGGGGGGGGGGGGGGGGGGGGGGGGGCAAGTATATAACTAACAATTTCAATCCAAATTTTTTTCTTTTCATATCAATTTTTTACATACTCCCAAAAAACTGGGGGGCCAACTCCATGATAATTCAATTTTTTATATGTAAATTTTTAAAAAATTTGGTGCTGAGAGAGAAAAAGTGGTGGGCCAGGCCCCCCCCCCCTCCCCCCCCCCCCCCCCCCTCTCCCGATGCTACGTGCCAAATTATCCAGTTTTCATAAAGGGATTATCTTCGATAAATGAAATGTACTCAAAATTAATGCCCTCAAAGTCAATCATACAGTGTTCATGCGCGGATCTAGAGATGGGGTCGGGGGGGGGGGGGGGGTCGGGGACCCCCCCCCCTGGAAAATGAAAATTTATTAAATTTACATAGTAAAATTATCGCGAAAATATGCCTCGGACCCCCCCTGGCAAACACAATTATCCTTCGGACCCCCCCTGGAAAAATTTTCTGGATCCGCGCATGGTGTTGCTGTATTTCCCTAATTGGTTCAAAATTCCTATGAGATTGTCATGCAGCCATGTGGTTTCTATACATACATGTACAACAAAAAAAGAAGGTTTTGAAAAAAAAACAACACCAAAATATTGAGATATTATCAATAAAAACTTAAGGTTATACATGGAAGAGGGAAGTGTCGTTTTAAAGTGCTTCAGATATTTGATCAGATTTTCGACATCCGGTCGTTATTTCCGTGATTCATTTTCTGATGTGCACTAGCTTTATGGCTCTCGGATTGAAGGTAATTTTTTTATTTTTTATAATTTTAGCTTTGCTACCATTTTGATACTTAAATAGGATTGTTTATAACAGCTTACTTATTAAGTTCATGATATATATTGGATGACATGTAAATTAATTGCATGCATATCATTATATATATAATGAATGAAATAGTATACTGTAGAAGCAGAAATATTCGTTGAGGATTTAATTTCGTTACTTTCGTTGGCAGAATAAATCAACGAAATTAAATCCATGACGAATTTTTAACCCAAGTATTAATAAATACAGAATTGATACGTAATATACTTTAGGTATAAGAATATGACGAAATTAAATGCCAACAAAACTGTATTTGGTTTATAATCAACGAAAATTTTAATAAATGAGAATATGTGCTTCTACAGTATTTGTTTTCATATGAATTATACATCTTTTTTAATGATTTTGAGAAACGATATTTTTAGATTTCACTGAAAGGAATCAGGGTTGTTTCCTCTGTTTAAATCAACCACCACGAGTTTCACCATAAATAAGCCGCTCCTGAAAGAACATGATTCTTGAAAACAGAGACCCTAATGGCGTTATTAAGGATCATTTGGTAAGTATGGTCAAAAGAAGAATGGGTGGTGAACAAACCCTATAAATCAGATCTTCGTTAGAATTTTAAACCTGATTTTTTAAGGCTATTGACTTGCATGTAATAAATATTTAGTTTTAAAAAAATCCAAATATTTTACATGTACCTTTGAAATTTGAGTATTAAATTTTAACCTATTATGTCTCCTTTTTTTCCAAAATGGGAACTTCAAGACTATCATGTGTTTGAACGTGCTTATATATAAAGGACATCAATTTTAAAATAAATATGGGGACATCAGAAAATTTTAATTGTAAAAAAGTACATGTTGAATTTAAAGGTGTATGTTGCGTATCTGGAGTAAAATAAATTGATCTGAGTTTGAGTAAAAAAATACATCATGCTTCTTATAATTAGACAGTTCAACTCCGGGCCCTTAAAACATGTCTTAAGTTACATTTATTTGTCTCTAAACTTTGCTACTCGTCCTATAAATACTATATTTGTGGTTTATAACTTATAAAGTAAAGACATGGAACACGAAGTCCTATCTTTTAATAAATTAATGAAGCAAATGATCATTACTAAAGCTATTCACTAAGAATACGCCGCATATACCTTTAATTCTGACAAAAACATAAAAACACATTTGATGTTGATGGTTTTTTTTTTTTAAAATTCAGTTTTTGTTGTTGTTGGTTTTTTTTTAATATTAAAAACAGATTTCTTTTTTTTTTCCTTGGTTATAGGGAACCCGATTCAATCAAGTAATATCGGAACCAAAAACCTTGGAATCGCATGCCCTATTCTGGTACCCTAGCACCCTCTGTTACGACCGGTGGCGTCTGTTTGTCTATCAGTGCTTGACCTGCTGCACCGGGCCTTGCATAACCAATTATTTCGCCGCTGTAATTGGTTATTTGACCTTTTTAATGGTCTGGGTAATACAGCCATTTTGTCGTCTGCAAGAAACCTGCGTCGAATCACTCATCGCCGTTACTCGTCCACTTTGCCAGGGGCATTGTTCGTGCGTGAAAAAAGCAGGAAAAGCTGTTTTAAAAGGTGTCAAAGATACCGTTAGTGTCCTTGTTAAGAAGTCGGGTTCAATCCTTGATATATAGACTATTGAGCTGAACATGCTAGAATTCTGAAGAAAACAATTCTTTAAATTCTTTACTTTTTATGATAATACATGTATTTGCGTGTATTGGTATTTGACATTGACCTGCTTCTGAAGACATGTTTTATGTTAAAATGCATTAGTAATTAGATAGAACTTCACGGCAAAATATTTCCTACTAAACAAATAAGTAATTAGTTACCTGTTATTCGCCAACACACTACCCTAAAAACCAGATCCGGCCGTTGACAGTTTTTCAAAACAAAAATTATACTCTACCTGTAATTGCCGTACAATGGCCATGGTCGTATGGTATTTTTAGACATAATATTCAATCATGCCTGTACAAGCACAAAACATCAGCCTCTCTCTCTCTCCCTCCCCCCCCCCATCCCATTTTTACTTTTTTTCTCGCAGCAATCAATTTTCCGACATTTACATATAGAAAATTAAATGAATATAGAGCCCTCCCCCCTCCTCTGTCCCACTTTTTTGGAGCACGTAAAAATGTGAAAATTAGAATATTAACACTGAAATTGAAGTTACAGGTATATGGGGGCTAACCCCACCCCCCCTCCCATCCCTTCCATTTTCTAAAACAATGTTGTGTCTGATGTTTGTGTTGATGTGGCTGTCTTGCTTTATCAGATGTACATGTATACATAGTTTGAACTTGTAAAGCCTAAAGACTACTTGATAGGTCGAAATAAAATCCAACACTGACAAGAGAGCTTGTTCGATTCTCCAAAATTCACTTTTATTATTTATATAATAATTGATAATAATTGTTCTATTTAAACCAACCATTGGCAGTCGAACTATCGAACTACAGAAAAATAATGCCAAATCAATTTTGTTGTTATATATTTACCGGTCATAAATGTACAATATTCCAAGAATAATTACTTTAACTACAATTGCTCACATTAATGTATTTAATTTCCCCTATCTCCCAAAATCTGTGTTAAAAAAACCCCACACACACAGGAGTGCGCTCAGAATGTTGAATTTAAGTATTTAAAATTTGTCTCCTTGAAGAATTCTAATTTTGGCAATTATTAAACTATGTTAATTATACGATAATTAAAAAAAAAATTGTAGCTTTATTTATCAACTTTAACAGTTACAGGTATACATGTTAAGCTAATAATTACCCCCCCCCCCTTTCCGAACATCTTAGTAGTCGATTCGATAAGATCCATGTTCATTGTGCCCATTTGATTTGACTTTTGCTTTTTGAATTAAACTTTGTCAAAAATGATACAATAAATGCATTGTATAAACTCTAAAAGTGTTTGAACTTTCTTGCCAAAACCACACTGCTTTAATTCTATATCGGGTTCAATATTTTTGTACTACTCAAAAATGTATAAACTTTCAAAGAATTGCAAATTTTTCAATTAAATCAATTTCTGAATTATTTCATTAAAATTAATTATACTGGGCGCAGCGAGGATTAATGGTAACACGTGTATATAAGAAAATCAGTGAAAAATGAAAGGTGAATCTGGGGTACTAAGGCCAAATATAAAATTATTCCAATCATGGGCGCCGCCATATTGGCAGCCATTACACTGTGTATTACTACGCCGCTGTAAAATGTAAACAAACATCGCATGCAGCAAGAAAATGATAAACGATCGAACTAGCTAATCAAAAAGACATTATTTTGGTTAGTTGACTACAATTTAATCATATTTTCATTGAAAATATTGTCGCATGCTCTGTTTTTCACTTGCACTCTTTGTAACGCGCGGCGGGATAAACCGAAAGTACACTTTTAAACGTCAAAAGAGAAAGTTTGCAAACATCTTTTTTTATGTAAAATAATGCGAGAAAAATAATCATTCATTATATACTCTTGTGTGAATGTGAAATTCCATCTCGGGGCCAAGAATCACGGTCTAGGACTCGACAGAGCCTCGTCCTAGACCGTGAAATTTGTCCCCTCGCTGGAATTTCACTAATGGCGTGCGACCAGTTCTCGCCGAGTACCATTTCTCGCCAGTACATTGTGACGACATTTTTCGTCTATAATTTTATGTGTTGATTGAATGACGTCATAATGTACTGGCGAGAACCGGTCGCACGCCAGTATCCAACACTCGTAATAATGAATGATTCTATAAGTCTTTTCTATCCCTCCCAGGTAATAATTATTCAATGTTTTTGTTTTTTTAAATATCCAAAAAAAAATTATTTTGAAAGTACACGTATGTGTTTTGGTTTTCTTTCTTAAATTTCACACAGCATTCTATATTTAGAGGTCGCGTCATCAAGCTAACACTGACATTCTATATTTAGAGGTCGCGTCATCAAGCTAACACAGTTGATGTTAGGATCACGTGACCTGGTGTACACATTGTTTCACACAGGGTGTTCTACAAACTAAACTCATCTTCTAAGTGAAGCCTCTTGAGGGGTTATAGTACTAGGGATATTTATGTTTATTTAATCATGTTAAAATGAACTGAAATTGGTTGACGATTTATGATTTTTCGAGGAAATGATGATACGTTTAGAGAGTTCTTAACTGGCTTTTGCCTTATATTCCTTGATGACCGTAGTTGGGCGAAGATCTTCTAGTAGTTTCCAGCACATGTTAATTAATGTCAATTAAAATCCCTGTGGTACAAATAGACGATATAAAATTGATCCGGTTTGTTCCACCCTTCAATTTTCGAAACTTATAATTACATTACTTATAATAAGTATGCGAAAAGGATTTTTATGTGCTTCAACTAGAACCACAATCAAAATTGATTCTTATTTCCTAACGATACAGTGGGTAAAACTGAAGTGAAACAGACATAGTTTTCAGCTATATATATATATATATATATATATAAAGGATATCTATATTGTGTGATTTTATATTTGCTTTATCCAACGAGTTGAAATGGTGTATATATTCGTAAGGCTTGCCGAGCGAATATAACCATTTCAACGCGTTGGATAAAGCAAATATAAAATTACACAATTATAGATGTTCTATTTATCTCATGCAATTTGATTTATATTATGAAGCTTTTGAGACAGTCCATCATATGACCCGAATTGATTTTTTTTTTCAAATATTAAAAACGATGATGCAACGTTGTGTTATGCGGTTATTGTGACCTTGCGCAATACAATTTAGTACGTCATTGCGTTGACCCTGAGGTCCACGCAGAAATTATATCGATGTTAAACCGGATGCTATGGGGAAAATTCAGCCTGCGCATGAGCTAGCCTGGTTCCTGTGCGTAATGGGTAGCTCAGGGAACCAAGCAAGCACACGTTTATCTGAATCGGGATCGGGATTCCGTGCCATGTGCACACATAAGTTCAAAGGCGCTGTAATTGTAAAGTTGTCGGTAACAGTACAGAAACAAAGTATTCCTTTTAAAGAAATGATTGGCATGTGATATGAACTATCAGTATTATGAAATAAGTTAATGTTATGCCGAACTGTAACATGCATCAAATAGCATAATTTTCAATGTTTTGTTGTTTTCCGAATACACATGTAACTTTACTTTTATAGTAGGCGAGGATATAGTACTTCCCGATAAAAAAAAATTTAAGCATTTAAGTATGATTAAATAGTTATGTCACTGTATACCAGTTTAAATCTCAAGAAAAATGCATCAAAATATGAAATTTTTAATTTACAGAAAGCTGTCACTGCATAGTTAACAAAGTAGTGCCAATCAACTTCATTCATAGATAGATCATAATTATTTTAGAGGTATGACCCCTTTAAATTCTGAGATAAATGTCAGGGTTATATACGTAATACAACGTACAAATTTAGTGGTTAAAAGCAGAGGGCCAGAGTCGGTGGAATCTCTGATATACTTAAGGCTTTCACGTTTTCGTTGGAAACACATGCAAATGGTCCACGTATTATAGTCCTTTTTTAAAGGACAGCAGCTTGTTTCTGAGATAAATCTAACTGTTAATGTAAAGTTTCACTGAAATAAACCTTGAAATAATTTTTTACCTCTAAATAGTTTTTCTTAGAGCTTAATATTCATTTGATTAAATGGAAATACTGATCAGAAGACCTGAATAATCAAGTCTGTTGACATATGCTCCTTAGTTTGAATTGACTCGAACGAGGAAAAGTTGTTGATGTTTTGTAACACAAACACCAGCCTAATGATTCGGGATTGAAAATAGTGAATAAGGATGCTTACTGGTGGTGAAATCAAAGTCTTCTGAAACATTATTTCGGTAAGTTCTTGTATATAAACAAAACCAGTAGGCTCTGTTTCCATCGCGTCGTCAGGATGAACTCCTTGATAGTTAACGTAATTTGCAGTTTTATAAACTACACAAAGCAAATTGAAAGTTACTGTAGAATGGGGCCAAACTTATCAAAAATCTTGACAAACAAGAAAAAAGGTCTTTTGGTTACGGTTATGTGTAACTTTGCAAAAGTGTGTGTGTGTGGGGGGGGGGGGGGTGGGGGGGGGGGGGGTGGGGGAGCTAAGCCCCCCCCCCATCCCCCCAGCCCGGATTCCGTCGCCTTTGCTACGCAGTTATGTGTTTTCCTTCATATTTGTAAAAAATTGAGGTCTTAAACAAAATCCATTTTATATCACTGTTTGTAGTAGATATAGTTATGTTGAAAGTACTAGCAAATCTTCGAAAATAGGTCACTGAAGCGTTAAAGCGAGGGGCTGTGTCAAAAATAGTTCGGACCGGAAGTGTTTGATAAAGCATCACCCGTTTGATATTGCAAAGGTTTATCACACGGGTGATATACACCACACGTATGATATATATATATATATATATATATATATATATATATATATATATATATATATATATATATATATATATATATATATATATAATTTACAGTTTCTTCTAATTTATTAGTCCCCTACCGGTTTTCACCGGAGGGGACTATAGCTTTCCTCTGCGTCCGTCCGTCCGTCTGTCTGTCCGTCCGTCCGTCTGTCCGTCTGTCTGTCTGTCCCACTTCAGTTTTCCACACTTTTTTTCTTTATGCGTTTGAGGAATAATACGAAATTTGCTGGACAGCTTCAAAATGTCAAACTACAGATCAAGTTTACACTTTTGTAGCGTCTGGTTGACATATTTTCGAGAAAATTAATTTTTTATATTCTAATTTTTTAATGTTCGGGTTCGATATTCTGCATAACAGTATTTCCACAAACCGGTAGGGGAGGTGTATTGCTTATGCAATACTCTCAGAATGCTTGTTTAACTTATTTTGAGAATTGACCGTGAAAGCTTTCAAATTGAAATTTACTCACAACTTAGTGATAGGTTTTTGTTTTATTGTACCAGCGCTTGTATGTACGTGTGCGCGTACATGAATACTATAACATGATGGCTCGGTATTAAAGCTTTTTTTTGTGAAGGCATCATTCACTGCAAGCATAAATTCCAAGATAATCGTTCCTTTCTGGGCATGACATACTGTGGGATGATTTTAATTTCATAGAATGCAAATAAAACTACAAGAGCTTGTACTTTGGGTACATATAGTTATGTCAAACAGCAATGTGGCGTAGGCCTGTCTATTTCATTGCTGGCCACTCAGCCATCGAGGGATGGTTTTAGAGTAAACATGATTGTACAATGTATATAGCAAGAATTTCCTCAGTTAAGAACCATTTCTTGTATCCTTGAAAAAAACCCAGGAGATGTCAGCATTCTTTGCAAATGCATTAGTTTTGGCATCTATTTTATACAACTCCAATGAGAATTTAATAACATGGGATTTTTATAGATGTGGAGGGGGGGGGGGGGGGTTCATATCTGTACAGTTTCCCCTACACCCCCTCCCCCAGCTAGATCAGTGCACGTATATTTGCATGCATTTAGTTTTGTAAAAAGAGTTCTTAAAAATCGAAAAAGGGTTCTTTAAAATCAGAGAAGAGACTTAATATACCAATCATTGATTTAGTGTGTATATACATGTATCATTCAAAACAAAACTCCTATTGAATATAACTGCTTTACACATATTTTGTTGTTGTTTAGTTACGTTAGATAAAGCGATCTTGATAAACCTAAATTTCAAGAAACAGGAACTTAATATCCGACGACGAGTAAGATGAAAACGAAGATGGTGTGTGGATAATTTGTTCGCAGATTAACTGATAACGAGTTGGGACAAGGAAACAGGGCATTTTCTTCCTGCTTCGAACTTTCAATAAAAATAATATAATTCTAAGAAAGTCAAGTAAACGGGTAAGTATTTTTATAAATTTTGCTTTCTAAACATATTCGATGTCATTGTAATGACTGAACATTAACAAATCTTTCATAATAATTCTCTGAGAGAAAAAATCGCGTATATTTATTTAAAGTTTTAATACTTTATTATTAATTAAACAGGTCTGCGTCTGTCAAGTCTTTGGGTCCAAGCTTAGGGGTTTTTTTTTACCCCAATTTCCTGCCTGGCGCTCAACAGACTGAGGTATGTTTCTTGCACACGCAATATCCGCCTGCGACTGTTATTATATTAATAACTTATTATAATAAATCTTAAATACGCAAGGAGTTCGAATAGAGTAGCCATTTCTCGATCAGTTTTCCGCCAAAAAAATCCATTTAATGATATTGAGAAGTAAATTAGAATAATATAAATATTTTAAAATAAACTTATGATTTTTTTTTTTAAATTAGTTTTATGAAGAGTTGATATACACAGACAGAAGATGACGGACGCCCAAGAATTACTAGCCCACGTGATTGTGGATCCAAATGACCATGACCCAGAAAAAAGAATGGAATCCTTTAACGTAAGAATATTACAGTAGTATAATTTTTCCAAAAAATTAAAAATAAATTGTACAGAAGGATTTTGATCTAATATGAATCAATCGAATCGATACAGCTTTCATGATATGGGTCGAAAAGATTTCCTAACAATCCTTTTTTTTTGTTTCTTAAAATGAAAAAAAAATATGTGAAGCAAGAAAACAACAGGAAAATAATCCTTATATTTTGATGATGTCATTCGATTAATGTATTTTGTTTTCATCTGAGAAAAAATGAACAATAAGTCTCTTATAACGGATTAAAAATTACGGAGGATATGATTAGATTCCGCCATTGGCCGGAATTACATGTATTAGTTTTAATACATCCGCTCCGATCGCGAAGAAGACGGGGATATGCTGTTTTACCCTTGTGTGTCTGTCCGTAACAAATTTCTGTCGCATTTTTGTCAGTTACCGATTGACTGCAAATTTCCTCAATCTACACACACTCTTTGTTTAGGTATAAAAATTATGACATTTGATGGGATCTCTTTTTAATAATAGGACATTTGAATGCAGTTTTTTTACGTGAATCGGAGAAACTGTCCATTCCCTTTTCAAGTCTAAATTTTGAACAAATTGTTGTCGAAGATTTCTCAGCAATTATAAATCGTAAAGTTTCAGCGAAATAACGCAGTTGATGATGAACCTTAAGCTTTCACTTTGTATACATGTGTTTAAAAATGGCTACAGCGCTAGCTCACTTATCTTTTTTAAAAAAAAAATTAGCTTGTTAGTAGATTACATCGTTTCAAAAGACTCATTTTAAAGTAAAAAAAAAAATCGAATTATTGTATCTTAGATAATTTTTTTTTTTTGCAGGAGTTAATTGATTTTGAGAACATCTTTGTGGAACCCCCAGACTTGCAATCTTGTGACATAGTATGGTTCTGCTCCAACTTAACCTTCCAGGCGACCAAGAATAGAGTCTACTACAGTCAGCGGTTCTGGTTCTGTATCCTAGCAGCAGTTTGGGGTATAGCATTTGCCGTGACGTCATACTTAGAGACGTTCTGTTGCCGACCAATAACAGAAATGATAAGGTTAATTGCGAAAATTCCCGGTCCGCGTAAATGTGTGTTGATCTATACTCGTTGCTTTAAACAAGTATGCTTTGGATGCTTCATAGACGAGGACGAAGACGAAAAAATGGAGACTAAGAGTGTGTGAATAAAGGAAGGAAAAATCTTGATCGTCTTGTTGAATTGAGAGAGAGAGAGAGAGAGAGAGAGAGAGAGAGAGAGAGAGAGAGAGAGAGAGAGAGAGAGAGAGAGAGAGAGGAGAGAGAGAGAGAGAGAGAGAGAGAGTTAATTTGTTGTTTTTATACTTAAAATAAATAAGATTTTATGTAATATCAGTATATCAGCTAAAATAGACACATTAAAAGTAAAGTAAATGTATAATGTAGTATTCGTGGTGTCCACATTAATATTGATAATTCAAGACTTTTTAAAAAGACTGTCTGTTTCTTCATTAAAAAAAAAAAGTTTATGAGATATGTTCTTTACAAGCAAAATGATTCAGCTCTGCTCGTCCAGGCTGTTTGTCTATCTATGTTTATAAATGACGACATATTGCCAATAAACTAAAAAAAAATACATGCACCAGAGTAACTGCTTTTACCTTTGATATATCATGGTGTGCGTAAACTATAATTAAATTTTACCTGATAAATTATTATTGTATAATTAATTAAAAACCTATTTTCAGTTTTGATCAACCAGCCCAAAATAGCAAAAATGAAAATAAGATTGTGCACACGCTTTGGCGGATCCAAGTCAGTGGGAGTAAGCATATATAAAGCATCAAAACATAATTATGCTTGCAATGAAATAATATTGAATGATTACGAAAAGAGTGACTATATTGACTGGTAACTTACTTAAGTTACTTTAGTAATTAAATTTCAGATTTGACAAATGTTGAATAAACAAGATGCTGTCCTCTTAAAACAAGACTTCAATACGTGGACCGTATGCACGTGTTTCTAACGAAAATATGAAAGCCTTAAGCTTAACCAAGATTACACCGATTCTAACCCCCCCCCCCCCACCCCCGCCCCCACCCCCGCCCCCGCGCCCCTTAATTTCATTTATTAGGTCGTATACTGTGGAGACCTCCAAAGTAACGATATTGATAAACAATAGAAGCTATCCTCGATACTGCCTTTAACCTTTAACCTCTAAATGTTTAGGTTTGATCACGTAAACCTACCATCCTTTTTTTTTTACCTTAAAAATTGTAAGATAACATACCTCTTAACTTATTTATGAATTATATAATTTAATGAAGATTACATGTATAATTTAGGAAATTGCAGGGTTGTCAACACATTATCCGTTAAATCTGTCGTTACCTTTTAAATATGATGAATTTGGTCATAAACCAGTATTTACATTTAATAAAAAAAAACATCCAACTGTTTAACTTTTCTGTTAAACATTTTTTTCATGTATTTCTAAGAGCTCTTCGCCTAAAAATGGTACATGAAAATATAGCTTAAAAATGACTATAGAATCCAGATCCCGACTCAGATTATTAAAAGATAACAAAGAGATATTAATAATAACATTATCTATTATACTTAAGATTTTTGTAATATTTTTTCCTAGTAGTATTTGATTAAAATTCAGGATATATGATAGAAACTAAGAACTTAAATTTGTATATATATATATGTATATGTAACTGACTTGAAAAGTAGCAAAATTAAATCGGATAATATCAACTCCGCTTTGCACAAACACAGAGTAGTATTTAGAAACAATATTTAGTGACAATAACTTGTAAATGTATCATCAAACAACACGAGTATAACCCAAGTGTTCCCAAAACATGACGTGCTTTTTCTTTTATAAACGCAAGAGTCAAGTACGTTTGAAATGATGGAATATCCCTCCGACGGCCTCACAAACCGGAGTCATGCAACAGTTGATGCACATTGAATACAGGCGCAGACAAACTCCACAGTTGATCTCCAGAACCTTGAACATCGGGGTGATGTACCAGATATGCCAGAAAGCGATGAACGCAAACTCGCAACCCCACTGCGCAGCCATGCAACATCCGCAACACATCGTCATCAAGTTGTAGCAAAAGATTTTCCAACTCTCAAAGCATGAGCGGGAAAACGTCCAAACGCAGTCGAAACTGTGCGTCCCATCCGGTTCGCCGATGACGTCATTAAATAGTAGAGTCTGCACATGTAAAGTAAAATCATTAGCGTTAAAGTTTTCTTAGATGTATTTTTATATACTTTTATTTTACAAATATCTATAGTATGATTGTTTATTTGAAATGTTAAAAGTTATAATTGACGGACGAATGCGATATATTAATTTTTTTTTTTCGTCTTTGAGAAAAAGAACCCCGTTAAGTGATTCTATTGCTTTAGGACTTGCAAAACAATTTTTGAAATATATATTTTGAATATTATAAAATATTCGTATAGTATTCACTTAGTTTAAATGATAAAAGCATGTCGATACTATTATCAATATTCAGTCTGATTAAAACCATCCATCCCCTTTCTACTTTCGTCAAATGAGAGGGAAAAGGGGGAAGGTAATTTTAACCAGACTGATCAATGTTGAAAGCCATACGAAAAAGGCATGAGTAAAAAAAAAAGACCCAGTCTTGGTCACTTACCCCGAGATGACCATTGAGGTTATTGGGATCCCGAACTACCATATCATTTTCTTCAGGCATTGTTGATCCCGAATTATTTATGATCAACAACTAATGATATCTAAAAGAACCGAGCGAGCTTCGAGCCCAAAAAAAAAATGAAGCGGGTAAATCAAAATGTGTAGACACTTGCCCTGGTCAAAAACTGACGCCTCTAATCAAGATTTGCAAAAATACCGACCTTTTAATTGAATATTGACCAAACAAGAAACCTGAATGCAAGCGGCAGACGGCATGAATTATGCACGGCCTGAATTTGTGTGAGAGGCGTTATTTTGTCAAATGATATTTGCATTTTGTTATAATTACAAATGTAATTTCTAAACTATCCATCATCCATTGTTACGATTGTATATTGTGATCGATCATCAGAGTTTTAAATATTAATATTTTTAAAAAACAGAATTATTGGTATACAAAACGCGACAGCTGGTACATAACACATTGTTGTAATAAAGACAGTATATCTTTTGCATAATTAAATATGATACTCCGAACCTACCTGATATACATTGCCCCATCTGACACTGAAAGCAAAATTTGCCAATAACATTGTTCAATGTATAAATGTTATGTTAAATCAGATCATTACATGACAAACATAACTTCTATTTAGTCACTTTTGTGCGATTTTGAAGAAAATTACACATACATGTGAAAAAAGTACATAATTTTATATAATCGATTAAAGGAAAATCATCCAAGATATCCTCATTGACACAATATCAATTTTCACTCGGGAAAAATCATAGGAACGAAAACAGATTTCTTATGAAAATTTATAGACATCTTTTCTCCATTCGGAAGTCACTCGAAATACCTCGCGCAGTTTTTCAACGTTATCCTTCGGGCACTGTCGTGTTTGTTGCAATACAAAACCCCCGCAGACTTCTTTATTATTGGCCTGTTTTTTGAAACCTGATAAGTTTGTGGGGAGTGTCAAATGAAAAATCTTGGATTTTGTTCATACCTTCAAATAAACATCATTTGAACCTTGATGTATTCATAGATAATGAGTATTTAAGCAAAAGGTCAATCGAGCAAATGGTGAAACTCTGCCATTTATTCAACTCAGCGGTAACTGAATGGTCTGGACAGGTGACTGAAACTGAATGGCATAGCTTTATCATTCAGTTAGATTTAAGTAACATTTCAGTTACATTTAAGTTACCTGAATGGCACAGCTTTATCCTGTGGAGGATATCTTGGGATCTTAAGCACAAGCATAGTGATACATTTAGTTTGATGACACTGACTAATACAATCAACTACATCACATTCTAAGGTAGTTGATATTGATTTGTATGAAACGTTTCTGCTATAATTGTTATTAAGCAAAAATCAAAACAGAAACAGAAGGACATCAATTGGTTTTAATTCCGATGAAATTTGACTACATTTTTTATTGAAAGATTGATTAAAAATTTGCAATCTCATTTTATTTAGCTGTTTAGATAAACAAATAAACTTTGGGATGCAGTAAACGTCTCTGAATCATTGAAATGACTATCTGGTAACTTAAGTCAATTTACAAGAAATTCCTACGACCAAAAGTACTAGTAAGTCAGGACATCAAACTTCCAACTATTTCTCCAAAAAGAAAAAAAAATAGACTCTTTTGCTTGTTTTATAGAGAATATATAAGTTACGAAGATGCAGTGGAGAAAATGCTTCATTGTAAATCGACTGATAGATATGATCCACTAAACTAAGCATTTTATCGCTTAGCTAAGTAGTTATCTCAGGGTTTAAATTGGATCTATCTGCTATCATGCCACTATACATATCACAGGTGCTTGAGGGAAGGACCCCCACCCCCGGGGGTGAAATAAAAAATTGGGAACAATTTAAACATCACATAGATTTTCAAAAGCATTCACCCCTGTCATACTGTCAACATATGATTCTAGGGAATGGCTATGCTGCTTCTTTGGAAATTGAATTTGCAGCTTTATTACTTTAAAAGCAATTCAATTTTTGGCGTAGGTGCAAAAATGCTAGAACTTCATACCATATTCTTACAACATTTCAACCATCTTCTTTATCAGGTAGTTCTCCTATTAATTTGCTACTCAAAGATCAACACTCTCGGTACTTGACAACTGCTATGAATGTATCTCCCGGTCTGAAAAAAATTGGATGGACGACCTGGGAGCTACAGTGCCTCCCATAATAAAAATCTGCAATTTACGGCGCACAAAAAGTGCGCTAGTTTTGCACTGATTAACCTTGGGCCCGTTTCACAAAGCTGTCATAAGATTTATCATAAGACATGTCTTAAGATTGTCATAAGATTTGACTTATGATTATCATAAGATATGACATAGCTGTTTCACAAAGCTGTCATAACTTTAACTTATCTTAAGATAATCTTAAGATACACTGTGATTATTATAGGAGCGATTGCATAACATTCAATCAGTAAATTGTAAAGTAAAGAATTTATTTACGAAATCTGCAGTATAAATATATAATTATTTAATAACATTACTTGATACTTTATAATGTACCGTATGTTTTTGTACTTTCTTTTGATAAGAACAATAAAAACAAACCAGTGAAGAAAATAATGTTCTTTTATTGATTGATGATTATTAAGGAGGCTGAATGTTTGAAAGATAAATCTATGAAAATATAAAATGATAATTTTGAAACCATAGAATCTTAATTTGTTCTATAGTAATTCAAAATTGTAATTTACTGACCATTTGGCCTCCTAAATACCTGTATACAAATGCATGGCTCGCATTAAAATGATGAAATATCTTTAAATTACTATTACTTTATCATTACCCGTATATAAAGCAAAAGAAACAATTTTGAAATTTTGATAAAATTTGAATGAACACAATATTCAAAGGAAAGATGGCAATTACTTAGTTCTCAGAATCGAGTTTGAATTAATCTTCTTCTAACTTCAGCACCGTCATTGTTTACTCCTTGCTATATAACATTGTCTGGTTGTTGAAAAACACGATAATTATTTATGTTTCGGGGCACACGGACGTTGTTTTTTATGCAAATGTTATGTAGCACCACACAAGTCACGATCCCACAAGCTTTCTCGGGCCGGAAAAGTAGGGTCCCTCCGGAGCGATCGATGCATCGGAACCTCGATCATTTTAAGGACACCAAACGCTCGCTCAATGGGGAGGGGGGGGGCGGTTTTAGTGTTGGCATCATTGTATGCCTCCTCAAGGGGGTTGCTTGGGTTCAAGACGGGTTTTAGTAAGTGATTCTTTAACGGGTACGCACTGTCACCAACTAGACAACCTCTGTCAATGTTGCCATTCTCAAATATTTGACACAAAACAGAATTTGAGAACACAAATGCGTCATGAGATGATCCAGGCCACTTTGCTACCAAATTCAAAAATTTCAAATTGGAATTGAAAACTGTCATTACATTCATTGGATGAAAGTTTTTTCTGTTAACAAACACATACTCATGAGTAGAAGGTGTCTGAATAGAAATATGTGTCCCGTCTATTATCTCATTTGGGAAATTACATACTAGTATATGAGCGAAGTCCAGTATAGTATTGTTTATATCTCTGTAAGTAGAAGAAATTTAATGTAGACAGGACTTAAGGCAACTAGAGTAGATGTAACAGCGTAAACAATTCTGGACACACTTGCTTGACTTTTACCATAAAGATGTGCACATACAGCTCGAAAACTTCCACTTGCATAAAAGCGAAGCGCAACCATGACTTGCAATGATGTTGGAAGGGCGTATGTGATTTTTTGGTTGGGTGCTCTAAACAATCATTGAGCTCATTACATAAGTCAAAGATAACATGTCGTGGCAAACGGAACTTCTCTAAGATGTCACAATCGTCCATGCAATCTTATGGGTTGATTCTGTCCCTGAATACACGCTCACGCCTTATAAGTTGCCTATTTCTTACATAGGCCGTCGCCATGTTTAAAATTGACTTAAGAGAAGTATCTGGGTGTCTTAAGATTAGGAACAATCTTAAGATTATCATAAGTTAAGACACTTTTGTGAAACAGCTATGATAAAAACTTATGACAAATTTTGATCTTAGGACAGATATTTGTCATAAGATAGCTTTGTGAAACGGGCCCCTTATTTCCAAACACAATCTGTACAAATATTTGATTCCAAAAACTTCCACGGACATTTTACTACAAATATCGTCACTTCACTTGCCTCTGATGTTCTTTTAAACACCATCACCAGTCCCGTAAAGTGAAGTGGAGCTGTTTGTTTACACGTGAAAATGTCGACTCTCGATCTCGACGTAAATAAGGAATAAGGAATCATTCTTTGAGTATTATGAGGTGATAATTTTGGTCGGGGCGTGATCAAATCCAATAAAGCCTGAAGGGCTTTATGATAGATTTGATCACGCCCCGACCGAAATTATCACCTCATAATATTCAAAGAATGATTCCTTATTACTTATATTCATATAATTTTAAGCCATCATACTATAAAATATTTAAATATAAATAAGCAAACCCTGCTGGCGCCTCAATTTCGCTTTATGGTTTATATAGTACAAAATCGATACGTAGTGTTATCACAGGCAAAGACCCTGGAAAATGTAAATATATTAACATACTTCGTTTTCCGGGGTCGGTTAGCATGTTTAAGAGAAAGTCTGAGGCAAGTAATGTGATGATATCAGTAGTAAATTTCCTGAAAAAATTAATGGTACTAACTGTTTTCACAGAATTTGTGTGCAAATAAAGTTAATCAGTCCAAATATAGCGCAATTTCTTGTGCGCCTTAAATTGCAGATTTTTACTATGGAAGGCACTGTAGCTCCCAGGTCGTCCAATCGAATTTTTTCAGACCGGGAGCTACATACCTGCAGCTACTATGAATGGTGCACAGGCAAGCAAAGCAAAAAGTCAATTCATCTAGCAACCATTTAAAATATCAAAAAATTGAAGACAATGACTTTAGATCTCAATATCAAAATGCAAGTGTTAACAAGTAACCAAGTGCTTAAATCCCTGACATTTCATGTTAGCACAAATATGCGAACGTTCAACAAAACAGTTTATCGCATACAAATAACAACGAATTTCAAAATTTATATGTGAACAAAGCAAACAAGCGCACCAATTCCTGATATTTCATGCGCGCACAATCATGCAAATGTTCATCAAAACACTTCATAGAATTAAAACAATGAATTTCAATCTCAAAATCAAAATGCAAGGACATGCGAACACAATAATGTTAATACGGAATTTCATGATTAAAGTGTATATATAACAGATGGTGACAAAAAGGAAACTTCATGCAGTAAAAAGACATCAAACACAAAATGCATACTCTTTTATGCATCATATGTTTCTACGGCAGGAAAAAAACTTCAAAAATTAAAGTTTGCAGAAAATATGGCATATAATAAAAAGAGCCTGCAGAAAATGAATCCTATCAAATATACAAACTAAGAAGCTCTAAACTACAGAGACAAATTAAATGCAAAATAGAAAAATACAAACTAAACGAATCTGACATTCCATCACCTCCCCACTTTATAACAATGCAAAGTATGATAAACTATGAATTCTATAATTACAGCTTCTGAAATTCAACAAATGTCATATTTTTTTTCAATTTTGCATAATTTGCAAGTAGAGGAGACGACTTGAGAAGAAAATGTCCAAAAATGATATCTGATATCTGTAGACTTTTTTAAGGACAGACATGACATTAAGTTATTTTCATCATCAAACAAAGTGGACCAAGCTAATACGTACACTCTCTCGTTGCATGAATGTCCATATGCTTCATAATGAAGAAATTGCATCATCAGGTCATTGTGTCACCTTTTTCAAAGGATATAAATGAGCCTGCGAAGAATTTTTATAAAATTTCTCCAAGAAATACATATTAATATTAAAAATCAAAAGAAAGGCAAAAATGATACATGCAGAGAATTCAGAAATGAACAATTCCGCACACGTTGACATGCATAATCATCAGTTCTGACGGATTATTAAATCTTCCAGAGGATGGAGAGCTTTCAGATATAACTACAATTGAAGGAAAATACTCCCACAATAACGTCCGTCATCAAATTACCATTGATTTTGTGTATACATATGAAAGTTATTTACACTCAGCTGCACAACTACATGAATTAAATAAGCATGTGAAGGAAAAATTAATGTTAAAAAAGTTGTACAAGACATTTTGGAGGAATATAAAGGGGAATGTTACTATAAACAAACGACAAACAAAAATATTCCATGGTCAACAAGAGGCAAAATTCCCGTGTCTGAATTCACAACCCAACATTTTGTTTTACTCGCTTTCCATATAATTGCTCTGGTGACTTTTACACTAACAGGTGACTTTTAAAATAACAGACCAATTTCTTTCTCATCTATGAGTGCATGGGTTGAACATTTACAATGGTTTGATAATGGCAGGATTGCAAAACACCTTTTCTTTAAATTTGTTGTTTATAACATGATCATGCGAAAACGTGCCTTAGAGACAAGAACGTACATAATTAAACAAAAATTTGGATACAACCATTTCACAGCTGCTGAATTGAAAACTTATTAAAAATAGTTACAAGTCAGAAATTCTGTTTTATGATGGAAATTTAAGACGTACAACTCAATACTAAGATCAATGGGCGAAAGAATTAAAGGCATTGTTACAATTAGAAATAAATGAAGGCAAGGTTTTACCTTTTCTTCACAACAGGAAGTTGTGCAGAATTTCACTTTTAATCTTTCAAAAGATTACCATTTTTCAAACAACAGGCTCATTTGTAGATCGGAATGATAAAAATGTTCTTTTTTAAAATCTCAAAGAAAATACATACATTATCGGTCAATACTTCGACCTAAGAACACAATCATATTTTCAAAATCTTATTGGTTCTGTTTTTGATGTTGACTTCTATTGGTACAGACAAAATTTCGCTTTATCCAGAGGTATGGCTCATTGGCACGATCTTTGTTGGAGGTTTGATAGAGAATCTCATGATCTGCTGCACAGTGCTAACACAGCTAGTCTCACTGAAGAACAATGTGCCGATAAACTGTCCCTCTGGGCTCGTGTGAATTTTGGCCTTACCGCTAATAATCATCCCTCTGGCAAGAATGAAACTGGTTGTCCAAACAAAAACTCGAGGCCTCCTCTAGAAGGTACTGCTCCCACACCTCCAGAAGAAGATAACCCCCTATTAAAACTTTTACTGGATGTCAGTTGTTCTCAAAAATCTCTTTAGAGGATCAATTACTTCTGAACTGGAAGCGGAGACTTTCGAGGATTACCGATTAGATATAGTAATCAAAGAGGCGTGTTCAACAGAGCGAGAGCTTGCCAAAATTTGTGTTGCAGGTAAAGGGAACTCCAGTGAGCGCTCGCAATGGGTGCTTCTCGCAAATTTACGCGAATATAAATTCATCGCGTTTAATTAAAACGGAATTTACAGTATTATTTTTATCAAAGCTGTTTGTTTTCTATTCCAACGCCATCAAGTCGGCGAGGGGAGATAACACATACAACGAGTTGGATAAAAATCAAATACCACTGAAACCATGATCAATTCTTTTAATCACTTGTTTTAACCAAGTTACCTATTTAAAATAAGTCATTAAAAATTGATTTTTACATCAAAATAAAAGGTAGATAATTTCATTCTTTTATTCAAGTAAATTTGTTTTCACTTTGATCTTTTAATCAAGTATTTAAATGGGTAAAAAAATAACTAAAGCAAAGAAAATGTCAATGGTGTAACAAGAAATGGCAATGGTGTAACACGTCTCATTTTCCAGATTTAAGAAAACACAATTGCAATTAAATAGCCAAGCTTTATTATGGCAGTGTCTAACTTGTAAAATTGATAAATAACAATTTTTCAAAATGCTCAAAATATAAATGAAATAGAAGAAAAAATAAAATAAACAAATAATGTCATGTGGTGTAACAATTTTGTCAGTGGTGTAACAACAATTTTTGATTACACCACTGACCGTTATACCACTGATGTATCCAGTAGCAGTATGACCCAAGAAAACAGAAACTACACAAAGCTACATAGCCTTTGTTAAATGTGATAAACATTCATCATTTACGTGAAGAACTTTTTTGTTCTTTCATAATAGAAAACCTTAAATAGCACGTTACCCAACTGACACAGTTTCCAATGTATTTTTCTGAGCATACTACATTTTCTGTCATATTTTCTCACAATAATGTCATCACTGATACATTTGTCTTTTTTGCAGCAGTGAATGATGTTATTATGATCTGGAAAATTCCAACTTTAGTACAATATCTTTTAATTGATTTATTATAAGATATTTTTAGATAATTCGTCTTGTTACACCAATGACAAAAATTTTTTCATACAAGCATATATCTCATCAAATTCACTGTTGTTTTAAAGAGAAATTGTTAAGGAGCATAGCAGAAATTAAAATATGAATGTTGTTTTGAAAATCAACGGTGATTTTTGCAATAAAACATCAATATTATTGAATATATTGAAGGTTAAAGACGTTGGAAAAATTTACTGACAACATTAAATCACTGATATTTCAAAACAAATGATGATTTTTTTTTTACTTTAAGCAGTAAAATTGTAAATTTATTTGTTCAAAAATAAAGGTTTAACTTTTTTTTAAATCCAATAGTAATGTATATATTCCTAAAAACATTATCCCCCCTCCCCCTTTAAATTGACACTGACGCAAAAGACTGCAAATTTTGATAATGACCCATATATATTAAATGTTCACGCAGTTTGATTGTGTCTACAAATAACTTTTATCACCGCATGCACCTTAGACGTACATGTACATGTATATATTTGTTATAAAAAGGAATATGTTCATTAGGATGATAGCTTTGATAGGAACACTTGCGTTATACTACTAGTATTCTTCACAAAATGTGTTTAAAATATGTCAATTTCCACCATCATGATAGCTAACTTCATATGTTCATATGCATAAGTTAAAAGTTAATAAAATTACGTACATACATACTGAATATCAATATCGACTCTAAGTTGTTGATTAAGTACAATCATGTAAGTGTAGTATGTCCCAAAAATTAAACAGAATGTCAAAATTATCAACTTACACTGACATACATGTAGGTGATGTCTTATGTGAAACATGTTTAAGATTCTGTAGGATTAGATTATGACTACTGGGTATCTTAATTTCATGTGAGCATTTTTGTGTTGCTAGTCAGTATAATCAACTCGCTTGTAATAAGCAGATAAAGAAATTCAGTGTAAGTGGCAGAAATATCGTAAAGTAATTCAGCTGGTAAAGGTGTATTGGAGAGAGAGAGAGAGAGAGAGAGAGAGAGAGAGAGAGAGAGAGATGCTGATAACCTTTCATTTTCTTCTCATGGGTTTTTCACTAACTTATTAACTAATTTTGAAATTATTGACATTAAAAACTCTAATTAGGACAAGACTTAAAATATGATAAATTCCTGAAACATCCTGCGATTTTTTTATTACATGAATTAACGCAATAAATAATACGGAGTAAATTCTCCATTAATAAATCCCGATTTATGATTGATACAAAGCACAAACGTTTGTACCTTATTCTTACTTATAAATGATTCAAATTCAAATGGCTGCAATTTATCAATTTGTAGTAACTGTTTTTAATCGATAAAAAAAAATATTCAATTTTATTGGTATGTAATTCTGATATAAAACACCTGTACATTTTGTTATACTAACCATTGATCAAAAGTATTAATACCAGTATATCTTGTAAACACGCTTAACTAAAGATATGTCACAGCATGTTATTTTTCTCTGATATTACCAGTTATATTGAAACCGAAGAGGTAGCAATTTGAAGCGCGGTGACCGCTATGCAAACAAGAAAATACTTCTAACGTACGGGGTTCTGGCGATAAATATTCGAAGCTGTAAAACTTAAGGCCCCTCCCGTTCCATATATACCTATACCCGATGTCCAAATACAAAGAGACTCATTTATTAGATCTGCATTCACCTGAGAGCTTCTAATCTCCATATTTTCGGTTACTGTGTTCACCATGGCTCCTAGCGATCTAGACCTGTTTAACAGAGATCCAAATGAGATAAATAGTCACATCAAGGTATTGTTTATTATGATAAATTATAAATTTTAGTGAATTGAAAAATTTATTTCTCTAAAATATTCTGTTGGGTTTTTTTTACTCTCGGAAACGTCTTCCTCATACAAAACATAACATTGATTGATTCGGAAACATTTGCCAGCGTTTGTTTGTTTTAATATGCTTTTTGTGTTCTTTTTTGTTAAAATAAACTTTTTATTTAAATTAACATCGTAAAAGAAGCGCCAGCTATATGTAGCTTTCATTGCAGATTTATTTTTAAAGTAACACTTTTGTTATTATCGCAAATCTTACATACGTTATCACAGCGCATTGCCGTGTATTTACCTTTGTATACTATTCTAGTACCATACTGCAGTTGACATTGTCAATTTCATCTTGATATAAACTAAACTGTAAATATCGTTTAGTGCGAACAAGGATAAAGCAAAATCTCGTATACAGCGAAGTTTAAAAGACAAAATTAACGACGTTGAATGGTTATATCTTTATGTTTAAAAATCAATTTACACACTGATACATTGCAGTTTTTATCAACATTTAGGTTGCGTTCGAGGACGTCTTGGCGGAACCGGATGGAATACAAAGCATTACATGCGTCTGGTCTTTTTCCAACCTGTGCTTCCGGTTTTGGCGAAGCTGTACTTACAAATTAATGACCTTGCTCTGTGGCATGTGTGTCGCTATGTATTGGGGCTGCGAGTTTTCTTACATAGCTTTCATGCACATTTGGTACGTTACACCTTGCCTCCGTACCCTGGAGATCAACTGTGTGTCCTGTCAGAAGATTTACGCTTTGTGCATCAACTGCTGGGTAGTCCCCTTCTGCGAAGCGTGTGGAAGCATTTTTATTCATTTTAAACGATAAAACATGAGAGGTTTTTTTTCCAACCTTAGGAAGTAGTTGAATTTTTAGTTGTGAACTGAATGACAATTATTTTTTTAGGAACACTAACTTATTGCATCTCGCATAATTATAAGATATTTATAGAAGTATATGTGTACCTGTACAAACGTTTTAACTTATATAAAATATTATCACTTCTCAGCGACTTCTTTGCCTAATTGTTAACTTTTTAGCTTTTCTTTCAGACATTGGTCGTATGCATATCCTTTAAGTTTCCGTTTATATGAATTCACGAAGTAAGCATGTGTTGCATAAGCAGGCTATACCAGTCTCAAAGTTGTTACCCCCCCCCTTCCTTATATTGAATGTTAATGATCGGCATGTAGCAACATAAAGACATTTAACCAAAGAGGAACTATAATGTCAAGATTTACATCCATTTAAATTTTAGTGAAGGAAAACCCCAATCAGAATTATTAGAACAAAGAAAATGTATTTAAAACTGCAAATTTTCATCCTTATAGTTTTGACGGTATCAATCTTTTAACTACGTTGTATATGTGATGTGTCATCTTGAAATTTTTTATAATTTGGTTTCTTAGGCGTTGAAAAAGGTGAAAAAATGCAAAGGATATTATAGGAAAAAAGACCCCCAAAAAAGACACACACACACAAAAAACAACCCACAGAGGAATCCTAGTTGACTGGCGTAAGACCAGAGGATTGAGATTCAAGTTTTACCTCTAGGCAACCTCTGCATTAGAAAGTAAACGTAGAATTCTTGGTAATTCGTGCACACCTGCATGAACCTAAATCTTATCAGCAAAAGACTGTTCAACCATTTTCAACGGAGTCTTTTATCTATTGAAACAACTCAAACTTTTAATCGATAGTATGTTTCACCTAACATAATTGTGTTTGATTAGGTTATCGGGTTTTTCGCCATAGTTTTTTTTAGACTTGTTAAATTCATCGTATTAAAATATATGAACGATTTACAATTTTAATAAACAGGGGTGATATAAAGGTATTATCTCTTTCTTATGAGGAAATTTCATGAAAAATTTGTAAATTTAATGCTCTCTATGGTGATTCATGGGGATATAAATGTAGCAACAATGTAGAAAAAAACCTGCAAACGCGGTAACGTTTTTCATACCAAAAATTCCCACAAAATTTTACGACTGATTCACAACTTTACTTGCCTCAAACGTTTTCCTTACAACCGACCTCAGAAAGTAAAGTATATAAAATTCAAGATGTCGGGATCAAGAGTCGTAATGTTTATTTCGAAACAAAATCACACGATTTCATTTTACGGACTGGGAAGGTTGTTTAAAAGATATTCAAATACACGTAAAGTAATGAAATATAAAGGAGAATGTACAACAAAATGTTTGGTATTAGATGTTTTACAGAAAACACTGAGATAAATAAGTCCAAACCCATGCACAACCTCTTGTGCGCAATTTTATACAGTTTTTGCTTCAGCTCTACGGTACGTCAACACAAATTTTCCCGTAGAGCTACATTTGTGCAGCTTATAAATAGTAAAGAGTAAGTACAAACTAAATGATTGATAGGTTCATCAGTACATTAGATAGAAGAAATGGACATGCTCTTATTCATAGGAATTTTAGACTGACGTAATTTAATGCAGTCCTTGTTTTTGTATTGTTAGCTGACGGATTCGGCCGATCGATAAACTAGTTAGAACTGGATTGTGTAGATTTCGGCCCTGTCAGCTTCTATAGAGCTATGAATCACAATCATTTTTCATAAATAAAGATAGGAGAAAATACTCTGTTGTTGTAAATGTATGTTCCAACTATAGCCGCCAAACTCATTTTCGGTATTCCAAGTGACATTTTGATAAACTGAACGTAAAATTTATTCTTAACAAGCAATGTTATAAGAAACAATTTAAAAATATATCTGCGAAAAAACGATTTAACTTTCTCAAATAGAGATATTGATAAGTTTTTTTTTCTGACGACCTCTTACTATACCCATATGAAGGACCTATTCCGTATATAAGTATTTAAAGCGGCAATAATTGACAGATACAGATAATATGAAAAACGAACTCAGTCGCTATTTGACCTCTCAATCTAACAAAACAGTAATATGATATTTATAGTTTACGTTGACAATAAAACACCCCCTCACATTCACAGCTGACTGTACAAAATGGAAGGAATTAAGAAAAAGAACAATCATTAATCAATATATCTTTCATAATTATTTATAAAGTTTATTTGACGGCTGGTTACTATAGAATATTGCTTTGTAAAAAAAAAAATGAAAAGAAAGATTCTTTTTCACATTTAGAAACCAGAGTACATGTATGGTTCGAAACATAAAAAAATATATAATAAAATGGTGAAAATATCCTATTATTCCTTTAAGTTAACTACATGTATCACAGTCGTGAATTTAAGATTTATAGGATTTTTTCATTCAATTTTACTATGAAATACCAAACAAATTTAAGTTTTTCGAATCTGTAACATGTACACATCTGACTGTATTTGTTTAATCTGCATCTTATATTATTTAGCATCGAGTAATACGTGCCGGTTCACCTGTATTCGTATATATATAAGAAGCCTCAGAAAAATATATGTCACATTACATCAAAGTCAAGTTCTATGGCTCTTGCATTCATATATTACTTAATGTTCCATCAGTAATACTTGTATCAATTCCAAATATTTAATTGGCAGGAGTAGTTATTAGGCTGCAGTTTAAGTGTAAATGCACTAATTTCAATCGGGATATTCCAAACTGAAGGAAATAACTATAGTTATCATTGTGCCTAACCTTCATCCATTAACTTAAGTGAAAAAAGCCCAAATTATTTCTTTTGAAACGCCTCTTCTACTGCCTCAGGTTTAATAACACTGTCCAAAATGAACAAAATGCAATTTGTATTGCAAAAGAAATGATAGTACCCCGGATGAAAAATTAAACATTTGAATAAACACTGAAATTTGTAACAATGATGCATATGTCAGTCAAACAAGATGGACATTTTCAAATTTTGTGATTGAATTAATACACTGTATATAATAAAGTACATGTGTATATACCTAAGTTTCAGTTATGCTTCGATCAATGAAATTCTCTTGTGATTAATGTAGACTTTTTTTATTTTAAGTTTTTCATGTACTGAAGTCAAGAATCCCAGCTTTTTTAAATTGATTAAGTGGTGTGTTTTGGGATACATGCCTAAACAAATAGTGTTTTAAATTTCAAGCATCTTCAAAAATAATTGCTGAGAAATCTTTGACGAAAATTTGTTTGAAAATTTAGTTTAAAAATAAACAAAGTTGTCATTTAACAAGAAGTTGACGACCGATTGGTACAAATAAACATCCCACGTTATGGCATGCCTAATCAAATAATGTGTTAAAATTTCAGACATCTGCAATGAATAGTTGCTGAGAAAAATGAGACAAAATATTTTGTTAAGGACAGACAGACAGACGGACGGACAGACACACAGACAGACAGACATACAAGAGTAAATTAAACAGTATCACCCCATCTGCTTCGAAGCTGGGGTATAAATATATATTTAAAGCAATTTCATAAACGACTATGTATGTATGATGCAGTTGGCTGAGAACTTAAGCGATGGATGTACATACCGTGACCAAATCTACCCACTCAATAAAACTTTGCTGTACGGAATGATTTGTCACTTGACAGCGTTAATTCATTAGAGTTACGTTCCGTGCCTCATTTTCCATTGAACTGTCTACAAGCTTTTTCATATACCACTAGATGAAATCCCGCACAATCGGTAAAAAATCACACTTTTACACAATAATTAGTTAATTTTCAAGTTAAATAAGATTTTTTTTATATGTTGAAAAATATTATTAAGTATTTTCTATGTTCGACGTCTTTATTTAGATTTTTTTTCTATTTACGAATTTTGAAACATTAATTAAAAAATAAAAGAGCAACTGTCAAGATTTAAACTGATATTGATTTTATGCTGCCTAAACTCTTTTTTTGTTGCAGCTGACTGAAACATTATAACATTTGTCTGTCTTTTATTAACTTTTATTTCATATGCAGAATATTGATGTTGCTGGAAATATAAATTTTTCATTTTTGCATTATATTGAACTAAATGTCTATTCTCAATCGCATATGATTGCATAATGTTTTGTTAAGGCGGTGAATGAGGGTGTAATGCGTCGTACATGTACCTCTTTAAATTGTGTTCTTTATGTCAAATTTTGCTATACGTTTTAACACTCCGAAATTAGTTTATTCAAAACTCTTTTTTCTATTTGTTATTGAAATAAAATTGTTTTAAAAAACTCAGAAGAGTATGATTAAGCCCTTGGGAATTTGTATCTAAATATATACATGTAATTGCAATGAGATGATATTATCTATTTACAAACAAATTTATTCAATTTATTGGGAATTAGGATTTGACAAATGCTGAATAATTGAGCGATATTAAGTAAAGGGGATCTTTTGCAACACTAACAAAAAATTCCGATCGGCGTATGAATCTAGTTTGTGGCACATACCAGTTTGATATTTGGAATGAAGCCTTCGTCGAATTTCGAGACAGTCTTTTTTCTTATCGAAAGTGTACATGCATATTTTTAATATATTTTCTCTTTGCAAATCCTTATAACTGTTGAAACCAGTAGCAGTCTCTGCTTCGACTGATGTATTGACTCAAATATACTTCAGTTGGAATTAAGACACCATTAAAAGTAAACAAATATAGATACACAAAACAAAACACACAAAAACGTACTAAATCAAATATATATCAAGGTCCTTTATCCGGGATAAAATATGTATATCTCCGCTACAAAATATTTTAGTGATCGGCTTCTGATGAACACAGTTGATTCCATATAAGGCAATCGGAAAAATCAAAATTTTGCTCACACATGACGCTTCTTACATTTATTATTACTATGCTATGGCATATTTGTATTCTTTAAATGAGCATTTTTTAAGTTTAAATTCAAATCAATTTACTTACATGTACATGTAAATGTAATGATTAATCTTTCGGGGTTTTTGTGTCATTATATCTGCAGGAAAATTGTTTTAAGAACAAAAGTTTACTCAGTAGTTTTTATTTTCAAAAGCATCAAAACAGCGAATTAAGAAGAACAGGAAATTAAGTCAATAAAGGTCTAAATTTTATAATCGACTACACTACCAGTACCAAGAATCTAGGAAACAGTTGAAAACAACGACGCACTCCTTCCTGTGATCGTAACTGAGAAACTGAAAGGGTCAATATAAACGACAATAACATTCCAAGAGTGACCGTGTTGATTTTTAAAAATACATTATTGACTGAAATGAGAAATGCGTTTATGTTATACATAATGTGTGTAGCATCGCATGAAATGTTCAGGGCTTAAGTTAAAATACTTGAAAAGTTAAAACAGGAGTATTGTCTTTTTACATTAATTTTATTGTAACATAACAAACGAAATCAGAAAAATGGCACATTCAAGCAATTGGTATGCTGTAAGCAGGCTTTATTTAGCGGGAGGTAGCGTTTACCTCTGTATAATAATTGGCATGTCTTTTATTTCAAATTACCACATTTTATTTATTCTAAGAAAAATCAAATATTTTACATAAGTATGTAAATGTAATTCTAATTCAAAACACGTCCATTCTTTTACATTAACCATTGATCAATGGGATTGTAAACATGATTAAGATATGTCACAGCAAGTTATTTTGTTTTGATATAACGGGTTACATAAACCGAAAAGGTAGCAACTAGAAGTACCGCTATGCAAACAAAAAACACTTTCAACCTTAGAGGTTCTGCAAGATATTTTTCAAGCCATAAAACTTAGCGCCACTTTTGTTACATACCAACACCCGGCTTATGAATACCAAGCAAATCATTTATTGGATCTGCATTCACCTGAGATCTTCTAATCTCTACATTTTCATACAAACACTTTTGATCTGACTTCGTTTACTGTGTTCACAATGGATACTGGCGATATAGACCTGATTAACAGAGATCCAAATGAGATAAATAGTCACATCAAGGTATTGTACTTACATGTATATTATGAAAATCATAAATTGTAACTAAATTGAAGAATTTCCCGAAATTATATTTCTGGCATTTTGAAAATGTGCGTGTATTCAGTGTGTTTAATAAACAGGCTAGCACATGTAATGTAAGACCTTAGTCTATCTTGAATGAATTTGTACTGAATTATTAGAAGATGTTATTGATTACTCTTAGCATTTTTTCAGTTGACCTCGTATCTTGGAAAGGACTATGTGCGGTATTATGCATTATTTGCCCCAAAAATCAAAGTTTTAGAAAGAGCTTTAAAAATAAGGTGAAAGATAGTTAAGAGGCCGTGTCAGTAACCATTGAGCTTTACATGGAAAGTCAAAAATTTTGAATTGGGCAAAAACCACCCTAAAACATTTGAACAACAACAAAAAACACATTTTAGAAAAAATTAACAAATTTATTCATTACTATTGGTTTCCATGGCAACAAATGTGATTTACATCGTAAATTCTCAATGAAACACTGTAAAATGATACAAATTTAGACATATTCAAGTGCACAGGGGGAACAATGGGAAGGTCTAAATTTTTTTTTTGAAACTGAAAAAATTAAAGATGCATACGAAGAAAATTTTTTTATGCCTTTACGTATTTTTTGAAATTTTGATATGGTTGGTATGGTAACCGAAAAATGACAAGTTTTTCATGATGGGAATATCTGTGGAAAATTAAGTTTTTCAAAAGTTGAATACTTCAAAACGCAACTACCTGAGATAATGTGTTTCATATCAAGTTAAAGATATATCTCAATACTATGAAATAATAAAAGAAAAATTGGTAGTCAGATGTCCCAATTTTTTTTTTCAGAAATCAAAATTTGCAATTTTTTCAAAACACTTTCAATGGATTTACGCACGTTTTGGCTTTTTTTTTTGGATATAGTTTACAGTAAGATACCAAATTTACAGAAACACAGTACTTTATCATAATTTCCACAAAGGGTATGACTTTTTTACAAAACAATAAGAAAAGAAATCTCCCTAGCAACGGAATTTATAACCTAGCAACCGACTTGACTGGGATCAGCACAACATGAAACATATACCCAAGAAAATAAAGCCTCTCAAGTGGAATATTTGGGTCATGGCACCCTAATCAATTGTCAACCCTGTTGTACTTATCCTATCTTATAAGAAATAATAAGTATCATTGCTGTACAATGTCTTATACAATATAGTCAAAATGTAGACCAAATACGCAAAAACTTCACCATATAAGGAAAACCAAAATTAAATGTCAAAATGATGCAACAACCCATAGGGACTCCAAATCTCTATATACTGGCTAACTTTCATTGCTAAACCATGCATGTTTGTTATTCAAGTTATGAACCTCAAAACAAGGAGTAGTGTCGGTGAAACACAAGATGACCTTATACTTATTCACATGAACATAAACCTAAACATCAGCAAATCATATTGGAAATAAAGGTTATCATCACAGTGACGTCATAATGTAGAAATGACGTCATGAATATTGCATTATTTTGATAAATTGATGTTTTGTAGCAAAATATGGGTGTTTTCCGATGGTTTTTCGACTGGGAAACATCGAGAGCAGGCTTGCTCAAGTACCATTTTTTAGTATAATATGAATAACTATCTGAAGAAAAACATATGTTAAAATCGTACCTGAGCAGACCTGCGCTCTACATGTCCGAATGCAAAATATAAAGCAAAAATAAGAATATTTTCATTTGTTTGCAAGTTTGCGGGAATAAAGTCATTTAGGTGACGTCATAGATAAACAGCGAATGAGCAATGCTGACTAAAATCAAGATTAAAGTTATAGGCATCCTCTATACAATGATTTGTGAAGATTTGATTTTTATACGATACTATTTAAAAATTGGTTGAAATTGGGGGCAGATATTTGACCATACCGAACATAGTCCTTTCGATTGTTTTTAAAAAAACAACAACATCCAAACCTTTTAAAGTACCATATTTTCACTTATAGTCTGTCCCAAGATATTTATGCTGCACATTTGGACGATTTTTAATAAAAATACACTTACCTGTGAAAGAAGTGCAATTGAAATAGTTGAAAGGGATATTTTCCAAGATAATTTCATTGACACATTATTATCTTTCACTCGGAAAAATTCACAGGAACGAAAACAGATTCCTTACGGAGATTTATAATGGGGAATGTTTACATCTCTTCTCCATTCGGAATACAGTCGGAATACATCGCACAATATTTCAACGTTATCATCCGGGCTTGCTGCAATGCAAAATCTCCGTAGACATCACATTTTTAAGCATTGTATTGAAACCTGATAAGCTAACAGGGGCGTTTTGACTGAGAAATCTTGGAAATTTTTTTATATTTTTGAATGAACATCGTTTGAATCCTGAGGTATTTATAAATATCAAACAATTAAGCCAAACTTGAATCCAAAATATCTTGGGACAGAGTATAGAAAGCAAATATTTACAAACGTTATCACAACACATTTTGCTTATAAACTCCTTCATTTGCAACACTAGTACCACAAATACTGCTTACCTTAACTTGATATTATCATACATTATGCATGCCCATTTTATCGACAAATGCTTCATTAATAAACATCTTTTTGTTTTAAGAATAAAAAAATCAATTCACAGACTGAAACAATGCAATTTTTGTCCCTATCAGGTTGCATTCGATGACGTCCTTGCGGAACCAAACGGAATACAGAGCATCACATACGTCTAGACCTTATCCAACCTGTGCTTCCAGTTTTGGCGAAGTTGTACATACAAACTGATGACCTTGCTCTTTGGCATGTGTATTGCCAAAGTTCTTCAAACTGCGAATCAGAAAATGAAAGTTAACATTAAGGAACGTTTTGCATGCATGCATAAACCTTCTTCTTATAAAAAAATTAAAATATTCCACCTCTCCCCGTTATCAAAACAACCTCAGTTTTAATCGATTCATTTAATTGTTTCACGTTGTATAATGTGGGGACTTTTGAGTTATCTGGGTTTTTTTTATAGCTACATACGATTTTCTGAGGTTATTGCATTAGAACATGTTTTAACAGTTTACAATTTGAATAAACTAAAGTGAATTCCATTTTCTTTTATAAACAATGTGTAAGAAAAATTATTAACTATAATGTAGAAATGTCCGAACTTTTTGTTTCAAAGGTTGATTTGGGGTACTCCAAATGACTTTTTAATGTTCTAACTGTAAACAACATTTATAACACGTATTTTTTTAGAAGAAACAAATAAATTCAAATGTTACATTTATTACAACTGCGACAAAAATCACGTTCTAATTCCTTTTAAAAGGAGATGTTGAAAAAGGTCTTGTTCTGACAACAACTTACGTGTACTGAGGGCCATTTCCGTATTCTGTAGTAGGTTAAAATCGCGGTAGGATTTTTTGTCGGTTATTGATTGTTCTATTTAACGAAGTTACTTGAAAAAACGAATTATTTCATGTATGCCTTAAAAGATTTAGTCAAAACCGGTGGCTAGATGTAAAAACAAAAAGAATGTATGTCAGCTAATCAAAACTTTATTGGCATATTGTTTATATGACAGTTTTTTGTCAACTCTTAACTCTGAATGTTTCTGCTTTGTTTGATTTTAAATTGATGAACTAAAACACATAGTTGAATCGAAATTGGTCATTTAATAACAAAATGACGATAAACTTTATCACATATATACAAATTATATACAACATGTAAATAATATAAAAAACAATGCTTAATACTTGAACATAGTTAAAAATTTTCCTTAAAATTCAAAGGTTAGGGATCAACTTTTGCCATTTTTGACAATAATATTGGTAAACAGTTTTTGGCACGACAAATATGGAAAATCCAGACAATGAAGACACAGTAGACCACTCAACACGCAATGTTTGACTAGAACAAATTTTGGCCAGACAATAAAATGGTAAATTCATACAATAAGAAGAAAGAGACATTTACAGGCATATAAAAGTGACTAAAGGAATACAAACTTATTCCTAAAATTCAGGCAAGTAAAAACTCATAATAAACAATTTTGATTAAACTGATGACGTAAATGACCAATACATGTGTACCTATACCGATATATAATAAACGAATTACGGTTGATTAGGGAGGGAGGTAGGATTTACAGATTGAACATCTTTTTAAACTTTCATTTTGGGTGCGTTGTTTTGATTCAAGCTGCCACCTAGCGGTGAAATGGGCAGACAACTCTACCCGTACAAATTACTACAACAGTGCCACCTACCGGTTAAAAAGGTTAAAGGAAGATAATTCATGATTGCCAAAAATCCATTTATTTGCATAAATGTAATTTTATTTACATCCTATGTTAAAGACAAATTTTAGCTTATCTTGGTGTGTCCAGTATATACTGGATACCGTAAAATATATTAAAGAGTGTTTCTATTTGGAACAATTGACGCTCAAAATGCTGCAATTGTTTAATAATGAAAAATTTAAATATATGTGTAACCTCTGCAAAGATATTAACTAAATTATGCTAGTGAGAACTAATATCTGTTAATGACTTTAATTTGTTGCGATTTTAATGAAATCTATAAAATGAAGCTAATATAAAATTAAATCAAAGTACTGAAGGGAGTTAATTTTATCGATTATCATTTATTATAGAATCAACTTATCTTGCGTGGCAATTAGTTTCTAGTCTGTAATATGAATTTCAATACGACTTTTCAGACAAGAATTTAGAGAAACCCCATATAAATCATGTGTAATATTTAAAGATAGATTTCAAACTATGTATTAGTAATCGAAACAATTCTAAAAATTGTATGGATCCAAGCACTATAGATATTGAACTCCAGTCTCTTTCGACCAGACGCTCAGCTGTCTCCGTTAATCTCCGACAAGCAAGAGAGCCTCTCTGATTGTCGGAGATTTACATAGACAGCCGAGCGTCTGGTTGAACAAGAGAATATTTAAATCTGGTGAAGGAATACATGAGACTACATAAATATCTAAATTGTTCGTATTATATAAAATCGACTATTTTCAAAGTGTTTATAGATAACTTTCATTGAAAAGCAATGCTTCAGCATACATAACATCGAATTTTTCTATTATATTCAAGAACTAAGACTTGTCAGCGGTGATGATTTGTGCTTAGGTCCAAACATTGTTTCACTTTCGGTTTGCCAAAGTGACTGTATAGGAGAGTTGATTAAAATCAACTCCCAAAAATTAAATAAAAACCTTGTTGACTACAGTATGCGATAAGGATTTATAAATGGTTAGGCTATTCATCATAATACTTGCACAAAGATGTCATCCTAAAACAATATTATACGATCATGAAAAGGATCCGAGAGTACACACATTAAATGAAGACTCATATTGAGAAAAACAGAGTAATTATTAGTAGTAAGAAAAAGGATGAGTTTTTTCTTTATCATTGCTATAATTTTTATATTATTATGTGTAATTTATTTATCATTCTAAATATTGCTGTGATACAAATGAACATTGTCCTGCTTGTTTAAATGGACGCCGTCTAGTAAGAATTTATGATCGCAATATTTATCTGCTGTTGGTGAAGGAAACAATCCTTTATTCTCCCAGAATGATGTATGTTCCACATTGGTTATGTCCTTATCAATAAGAGCATTGGCTGCATTGATAAACTAATAATAGTCATTTGATTGCCTAAATCTGGGAAGTAATTTACATACATGGATATGTCGAACACCTTTATGTAAAACTGATTCAACTGCTAAGAGTTTGCATGCAAGTTCTTCCGGTGAATTTAATCGTCTTACGTCATTGCCACCAACCATAAAAATAATGCAATCCGGCTGGGCTCTTTTATTGAAAGGTAAATTGTACATCGTGACGTAAAATACCATCAATGGTACGCCCCCCCCCCCTCCCCGTTCCTTTGTACCTTATTGAATGCCAGTTAATACCTAGATCTTCAACACACCTTAAATATTCATCGTGAATAAGAAACTGATGGAAACGACGGACATTTATAAAGTGTCAAAGTATCAAAACTTTGGTGCAATCCATTGTTAGACTATCAGATAAGAATTATGATAAAATTGTAATCCATCAGTGACCAACATAAGACTAAACACAACTCTAAACATTTGAAGTTTGAAAGAAATGGTCCGAAGGAAAAAAAATCGGTATTAAAATTGTTACCCTTGTGCCGTCCTGAAAGAAATTTAAGTAAACCAGTGTGTCTTTCTAAACAAAGAAAGTCGCTAGAATTCCAGGAATTATATTGTTTTACATGTATTGATGAAAAACAATGAAACCATAATAATGACAACACGAATTTGTAAAATAAAGAACTTCGTTAAAGAAGCCCAATAAACCCAAATGTTTATTTCTGGTTTATAACAATTTATTGACACTACATAAAATATAACAACTACATTTCCTTTCTGTGAACTGTGAACTGGGAATCAATGTAAAGCTGGGTGTAGTTGTTGATTTGTTTACCTTAATATTCTATATGCTGATAAGACTTGACACAGATAAAACTTTTAATGAACTTCCTGTTTGTCAGCGATATAACCGTCTAATTAATCGGTGATCCTCGACCGCTTGGATTGCAAAGCCACTTGAGGAGCCCCGAGTGATTTGCTACATATATATATATATATATATATATATATATATATATATATATATATATATATATATATATATATATATATATATATATATATATAATAGATGTGAACACGGGTATATATATATAGATTTGTAAACTCGAACAGATGTGCATGACAATGCATTGTGGTATATTGTTGCCTTCCGTGTGCTATTTTCCGTCTGAATATTGTATATTTATGTAGAGTGTGTATATATGTTATCATTATATCTGCAAACTTTTAAGTTAATATGTGATACATACAAGTGTGCAAATATTGTTGCATGTATAGCTATATGTAATTATAGAATCATTTCAACAGGAGCTGGAATTAGGGGAGTTGTGTCAAACAGCAAAGTGACGTAGGCCTGTCAATTTCACTGCTGACCACCCAGCCATGGTGAGAGAGAGAGAGAGAGAGAGAGAGAGAGAGAGAGAGAGAGAGAGAGAGAGAGAGAGAGAGAGAGAGAGCCTTTTTTGTTCCTATCACGGTTTTCTAAATTTAGCATTTTAAAAATCGATCAGAATAGTTTGACATTAAAAATCCATGTATAAACATGACTTAAATCTGATAAGGATATCATGAAACACGTAGATATTTTTACACACAAATAAAAAAATCAAAACTTTCCGGGAAGCATATGAATCGTATTGAAATGTATAAGGTATAAATTATAAAGAATTAAATAGAATCAATAATAAGTCATGCTTTATGATTAACTTAAAGCTTACGATAATCATATACTTAAAAATAATTAAGAATTCTAATTAAAATGGTTGCGTTTTATTCATTCTATACGTTTTAATTGAAAAAAGATATTTGAATTCATCGGAGTGTAATTCTGATATAAAACACCTGTTTATTCTTTTATAGTAACCATTGATCAAAATTATACATATACCATGTGCATTTTGAAAACATGCTTAAGATTTGTCGCAGCATGCTATTTTGCGTTGATATTACTTATGTTATGAAACCGAAAAGGTTGCAATTTGAAGCATCGCTATGCAAACAAGAAAACACTTGCAACTTAGGGGGTTCTTGCGATAAATATTCCAAGCTATAAAACTTACAGCCCCTCTTGTTGCATACCTATACCTGGAGTATAAATCGAAGACACTTATTTATCAGATCTGCATTTACCTGAGAGCTTCTAATCTCTACTTTTTAATACCAACACTTCACTTACTGTGTTAACAATGGCTACTGGCGATCTAGACCTCTTTAACAGAGATCCAAATGAGATAAATAGTCACATCAAGGTATTGTATATCATAATAAATTATAAGTTTTAATTCAATTGATTCAAAATTGACTTTTCTACACTATTCTGGGTTTTTTTTTGGGGGGGGGGGGGGTTCTAATTGGGAAAAGTCAGCTTCATTAAAAAAATTACTCATATATATAAATATTTGAAAGTGAATTAAACAGAGCATCATGTAATTTAACAAAATGTCTCAATCAAAGTGATTGTTATATTTATTGATTAATCCAATCAGGTATTTTATTTTTTGTGTCAGAATTACTGTACTTTTATTATTTTCATTTTATTATTTTACTAGTAAACCCTTGACATTGAAAATTTTGATTTTTCCAGCACATTTAAATTTGTTTCAACGCCTTTATTCAAATTACCTGAGATGTAAACGTCCGCTATAGAGAGACAGCTTTCATTGCAGATATATATCTTTACCATTAAACTACTGTCAATCTCGCACACTTTACAAACGTTATCATAGCGCATTGCCATACACCTTTATTTACTATAATAGAACCATAAATGCAGTTGACAACCTCATATATGTATACATTATACATGTAAACAAGACAAATTTAGCGACATCGAATAACTTTATCGCTTCGTTGAAAAAATCAATTTACAGACTGATGCAAGACATGTTTTGTCCCGATACAGGTTGCATTTGAAGACGTCTTAGCGGAACCGGATGGAATACAAAGCAACACATGCGTGTGGACCTTATCCAACCTGTGCTTCCGGTTTTGGCGAAGTTGTACATACAAACTGATGACCTTGACATGTGGCATGTGTATCGCTATGTATTGGGGCATCGAATTCTCTTACATAGCTTTCATGCACATTTGGTACGTTACACCTTACCTCCGTATTCTGGAGATCAACTGTGTGTCCTGTCAGAAGATTTACTCTTTGTGCATCAACTGCTGGCTAGTCCCCTTCTGTGAAGCGTGTGGAAGCATTTTTATTCATTTTAGACGTAATTAAGAAGTTTGTTAGCTTAAAGTGCGATTAAATTTTCAGAAGGACAATTAATTTTTATAATACTTACTTTACATAATTGTATATTCAACTTGTATAATCATAATATACTGCAGCAATATGTGTTTAACACAAAAAGATATAATCACGTTCCAACGACACCGAACTTTGTGTTTACTGGTTAACTAAAAAAAGGAATTGTTCTATTCGTTTTTTTGTATATATCACTATAGATCTATATGAATTCGCATAAAGTGCTCTGTAAGCATACATGTAAATCAATTCCCTGCCACAATCTGTCTTCTCCCATTGTATATCAACTTAGGAGCACCATGCGTTATACCGTATTTAATATTAACCATTCGAAAAGCGGATAACTATATAGTTTTCTGCTCAAACTACCGAAAGATGCACATACATTTCCTTATGTTATCGAAAAAAAAGAAAACAGTGAGAAAGTAAAACGTTTGCTTGTAGAAATCAATTGACAACTGAATTATTAATATAGTCTGACGAAAGTGTTAGTAACTATATACATCGCTTACTGGCATGATAGGTTCAAATTACAAGGAGCTGGCTAACATCCTGGATTTTAGACTCCAACTTTGGTCAGGATGAGGCACTGGAAAAGATCATTTGACCCTAAAAAGGGAATAATGATAATATTAGATTAAATGTGCATACAGTTATTTCAATAATGAACCGACTACATAATACTGTTGGAATAATGAATAGTGAATAATCAATGGTACTCCAACTTCTAATTCCTAAGCATTCAGTGTATGTTATAAAGCAACATCTAGCAGCATCAAGACGTTTAACCAACATAAACTTTACTGCCTAGTTTGTAAAACTTCAGATTGATTTTAGTTAATTTTAGTGCAGGACAAACCGAACCAGAGAACATTCATTTAAAATCTCAAACAGAAATTGTTATCATCAAAGTTGGACTTGATAAAAGACATAAGAATAGAGTTTTTCTTAAAGATTCTATTTTTTCGGTTTATAAAGCGATTTAAAAACCGAGAAAAAGGTAAATAAAATTATTTTACAAACGAACCAAAAAAAAAAAACACCCACGGATGAATCTTGTTGGACTACTGTAAGGTCAGAAGATAATTATTATTATATAATCCGGATTATTCCTCTCTTCAAACTGCGAACAAGAAATTGAAAGTAAAAATTTAGGAAAGTTTTGCGTGCATGCATAAACCTGCATCTTTAAAAAAATCAAACTATCAAAACAACCCCAGTTTTCATCCATAGTTTGTTTCATGTTGTAAAAATGTGGGGACTTTTGAGTTATCTGATTTTTCTTTATAGCTACATACTATCTTCTGAGGTTATGCATAAGAGCATATTTTATACGTGTTACAGTTACATGTAGAACATTAAAATGTCACTGGAGTACCCCAAATCAACCTTTGACAACAAAAGTTGGAAAATTTCTACATTATATATAATAATCTTTCATACTCATTGCTTCAAAAAGAAATGGAACATGAACAAGACTCTATACAAAGCTAAACGTTTGAAATTTTAAAGAAATGGTCCAAAAGAAGAGAATCTGTATGAAGATTTATTACCCGTGCGGCGTCCTGAAAGAAAGTAAATCAGTACGTCTTTCTAAACAAAGAAAGTTGCTAGAATTCCTGCGTTTAATTCCATTGGTCAAATGATGATACTAACATTACGTGACGAAATATAGCACTCTCTACTACTTGATGATACTAACATTACGTGACGAAATATAGCACTCTCTACTACTTGATATTTCACATTAGAAAATGGTGAAATCAATATATTGAAAGCATTTTAAATAAACTTAAAAGTCCTTTGAATTATATTGTGCTACATGTATCTGTTTAATTAGAAATATTTTGAAACCATGACAATGACAACATGAATTTGTAAAAAAAAAAAAAAAAAAAAAATGAAGCTCAATTAACCCGACTGTTTATTTCTGGTGTATAACAATTTATTGACATTGCATAAAATATAAGAATTACATAATGATTTCCTTTCTGTGAACTTTGCTTTTTTACATTTTATCAGCTTCGTTTATATAAGAAATATTGCAAGGGAATCAATGTAAAGCTGGGTTAAGTTGTTGATTTTAGATACTGATAAGACTTGACATGGCTAAACCTTTTGAACTTCCTGTTTGTCAGCAATATAACTGTCTAATCGGTAATCCTCGACCGCTTGGATTGCAAAGCCACTTGAGGAGCCCCGAGTGATTTGCTACATATATAATAATAGATGTGAACACAGGTATATAATTATATAGATTTGTAAACTCGAACAGATGTGCCTGACAATGCATCGTGGTATATTTTTGGCTTTCGTGTGCTATTTTCCGTCTGAAATTTGTATATTTATGTAGAGTGTGTATACATGTTATCATTATATCTGCAAACTTTAAATTAATATGTAATACACACAAGTGTGCAAATATTATTGCATGTATAGCTATATGTAATTATAGGAGCTGGACTTAGGGCAGTTGTGTCAAACAGCAATGTGACGTAGGCCTGTCAATTTCACTGCTGACCACCCAGCCATGGATATTTGAAATCAATGATATTTGTCTGGCTTTTAACTAAAACAACGCGATCTATGCATAGTCCACTCGAAACCAACGTCGTTTTCAACGTCTCTTGATGCAAAAAAAGCTCATCACTTCTTACCAAAAGTCAAAGTCATGTGTAAACGGTTCTAAAACAATATCATATCAAGGTTATTGAATTTACATGTAACATTCAATCTGTGCAATGTAGAGTTTTACATTACTTTTACATGTACATGCAGCGTTAGTATGCTCAAGTACAGCATGTTTATCATTATGCAGCTTAGTCATCTTTGTCTAAAATAGAAAGGAAGTTATTTTCATTAAGATGATGGGTTTATAGTAGAATTTGTTAATGAGAATTATTATCCTTCACAAAATGTGTTAATTAAAAATGTCAATTGCAATTTTCAGAGAGAGAGAGAGAGAGAGAGATAGAGATAGAGAGAGAGTTGCTAATAACCTTTCATTTTCTTATCACAGTTTTCTTATTTACATTTTGAAAATCGATCAGAGTAGTTTGACATTAAAAATTCATGTATAAACATGACTTAAATCTGATAAGGAATTCATGAAACACGTAGATATTTTTTCTTCACACGAATTAAAAAATCAAAACTTTTCCCGTAATGAATCGTATTGAAATAAAGTATAAAGTATAAAGTATAAAGTATAAATGATAAAAAATGAAAATGAAAATGAATCAATACATGTAAAAAGTTATGCTTTATGATTAACATTAAGCTTATGATAATTTTATTCTTTAACAGAATTAAGTATTCTAATTAAAATGGTTGCATTTTAGTCATTCTATAGTTTTTAATTGAAAAAAAGATATTCGAATATATCGGTATGCATAATTATGATATAAAACGCCTGTTCATTCTTTTATAGTAACCATTGATCAAAATTAAACATATTCTATGTGCATTTTGTAAACATGCGTAAGATTTGTCACGACATGCTTTTTTGCTTTGATATTATTTGATATTGAAACCGAAAAGGTAGCAATTTGAAGAATCGCTATGCAAACAAGAAAACACTTCCAACGGACAGGGTTCTGGCGATAAATATTCCAAGCTATAAAACTTAAAGCCCCTCTTGTTGCATACCTATATCTGTAGTATAAATTGAAGAGACTCATTTATCAGATCTGCACTTACCGGTGAGCTTCTAATCTCTACATTTTAATACCAACACTTCGTTTACTTTGTTCACCATGGCCACTGGCGATCTAGACCTGTTTAACAGAGATCCAAATGAGATAAATAGTCACATCAAGGTATTGTATATTACAACAAATCATAAATTTTAATTTAATTGATTCAAAATTAATTTTCTACCCTATCTTCTTGTTTTTTGTTTGTTTTTTTTTTCATTTTTTTAGGGGGGGGGGGGGGGGGTATTGAAAATATTTTGGGGAAAAGTTCAGTCTCATACAAAAAATGACATGTATATCAATATTTGAAAATGAATTAAACAGGGCATCATATAATTTATCAACATTCATTAATCAGTTATAATTCGTTGATTAAACCGATCAGGTATTTGATTTGTTGTGTAAGAGTAATATTAATTACTGTAATTTTATTATTTTCGCCATTTTTTAATTTTGATTTTCCCCCCACATTTAAATTCTTCAACGTCTTTTTTTAAAATTACCATCGAGTTATTTTCTTCCGCTAGAGGGAGCTTTCATTGGAGATATATTTCTAGTATTAAACTACTGCAATTTGAAGCATCGCTATGCAAACAAGAAAACACTTTCAACGTACAGGGTTCTGGCGATAAATATTCGAAGCTTAAAAACTTACAGCCCCTCTTGTTGCATACTTACATTGTATATCCGCAAACTTTACAAACGTTATCATAGCGCATTGCCGTACACCTTTATTTACTATTATAATACTAGAACCATAAATGCAGTTGACAACCTCATATATGTATACATTATAAATGTAAACAAGACAAATTTAGCAACATTGAATAATTAAATCGCTTTGTCGAAAAAATCAATTTACAGACTGATGCAAAACATGTTTTGTCCCGATACAGGTTGCATTTGAAGACGTCTTAGCGGAACCGGATGGAATACAAAGCAACACATGCGTGTGGACCTTATCCAACCTGTGCTTCCGGTTTTGGCGAAGTTGTACATACAAACTGATGACCTTGCTCTGTGGAATGTGTATTGCTATGTATTGGGGCTGCGAGTTCTCTTACATAGCTTTCATGCACATTTGGTACGTCACGCCCTGCCTCCGTACCCTGGAGATCAACTGTGTGTCCTGTCAGAAGATCTACGCTTTGTGCATCAACTGCTGGATAGTCCCCTTCTGTGAAGCGTGTGGAAGCCTTTTTATTCATTTTAGACGAAAATAAGAAGTTTTAACCTTAAAATGAAATTGAACTTTTAGAATTTAGAATGACACTTATTCTTAACTTAAGAACACTTAGAATACACAATTGTATCTTCAAGTTGTATTATCATATCTACTGCAGCAGTTAAATATATTCATGTTCTAAAGACTTGATGTGTTTATTTGTTAACTAATAAAGAATATTTCTATATGATTGGATCAGACCGCGATGAAAATGTAAACCACCATAGCCCCTGTTAATTCGCAGAATTAAGCACTCGCATAAAATAGATATACAGTATACATTGCATACTGGCATGATATATATATCGGTACCAATTACAAGGAGCCGGCTAACAGCTAACATTAAGGACTCCACATTAATTAAGGACTCTAACTTTGATCAGGATAAGACCATAGGAAAGTCTAGTTGACCCTATATAGGAATATTACTGTGGGTTTATTAATATTCAAGGGTATCAATTTTCGTGGATAAAGTTAAAATCATACTTTCAATGATACGTAAATTCGCCAATGACCCTATCAATACAAAATGTTAGAAGAAATTGCACTTCAATGAACATTTAATTTCAAGGATAAACTTAACGACAAAATCTATGAAAATTGGTATTCAACGAATATTGATGAAACTACAGAAATAATATTAGAATACTAATATATGTAACTTATACGTTAATTTCAATAATAAATCGACCACAGAATACTTTTCGCTCTTCAAATAGTGAATAACAAATAGTACTCAAACCTCTAATTGCTACATGTATGAATGCAGAGTATGTCATTGAGCAAAATTAAGACGTTCAACCAACAAGAACTGTACTTCTTAGTTTGTAAAAGTTAAGTTTGATTTTAATTTCAGTAAAGGACAAACTTGAAGATAAATACGAGAACAAAAAAACTTTCACATACAATCTGAGGCTGCAACTTTTTATCATCATGGTTGGAAGTGATTAAAGACTCGATGTTATGTCACGTTGATAGATTTTATTTGAGTTTCCTCAGCTTTTTAAAAAAGTGAGAATATGGTAAATAAAGTTAAAAGTAAAACATAGTAAAAAAGACCAGCCACGGATGAATCCTGTTGGACCGTAAGGTCAGAGGGATATTAAGATTATTAAATCCAGATTTTTCCTTTCAGCAAACTGCACTGCACAACGGAAAATGAAAGTGAATTTTTGGGATTTTTTGCAAGCATGCATAAACCTGTTTCTTATCGGAAAGAATAAAAAAAAAGATTTTACAAAAAATCTCTCTCCTCTCAATCGACACAACTCCAGGTTTTAATCGATAGTTTGTTTCAAGCTATATTAATGTAAGGTCTTTTTGTGTTATCTGGTTTTTCTTTTCAGCTAGATAAGACTTTCTGAGGTAATCACATTAGAAATATTTTAATCTAGGTTTTTAAAAGTGTGATTTATCTCAATTTTTCTGCTACTATTTCACTCCCTGGATGAAATTTTAATTTTTTAAACCTTATTGCACATCTCTGGGACAACCCCAATCATATCCCGAGAGGTGTCGTAGCTACTTGTGTAAAAGGATTTATGAACGATACTATTTTTTATTATTATTTAGTAAAAAAAAATCTGAAACCTAATCACACTTCAAAATGACACACCCAACCAAATTCTAGAGGATCATTTGGCTACTGTAAAAATTTGTTTTTGAAACCAGATTTTTTATATAAAAAAAAAAACAAAGAACAAAAATAAAATTTCCGAAATCTTATTGAGCATCTATAAGACACCACAAAACATATTTCAAGAGATATACTTGTCTATTGTTGAAAATATAGGAGGAGTTTGAGGAAGAAGGAGTTTTGGGAAGAAAAAAAAACATCGTTTTTACCAATTATTTGACCAACAGGACTACCAGAGAATTTTTGAAACCTTTTTACAAAACAACATGACACCTCAAGAGTTCAGATTGCTGGTTTATAAGATGTTATCTAGAGTAGTTTGAGAAAGTAAAACGTGACAGCCGGACGGACGGACAGATGGAACAGGGTAACAGCAATATACCCGACCTTTCTTTAGTGCATGTATAAAAATATTTGTAATATATCAAAGTCGAGTACTCTGACTCTTATACGGGATTTGGGCGAATTACATTGTAAAGTAATCCATTACATTACCATTACTTTATGCATTTGGACATTAAATTACCGTTTCCACTGCCTAATTTTCTTAACGTAATGCATTCTTATTACCAATACTTTTGAAATGAATAACGCTTAATGAAAAGTTTTGACCAATGTTTTAAATATAGACACTTTAACATATCTACAGGTTCATGTTCACTATTAGCCTCCAATTTAATATCTTACACCAGATTACATTCGCACTTTAGGATTATCAAACTTTCAAATGTTTCATCTTTTAACTGCATCTTGTCGGTTTGAAAATCTTCCAGGGTATACAATATTAAATAAACATTCTAAAGGAGCAGTGGAAGCTTTGACTGAAAGATTGTTTTCTTAGGATATGTTAAATGCAATAATAGAAAAAATACACGATTCTTATATTCTCTATAATTCCAAACTAATGTACTTAATATACAACACTGAGAGAGAGAGAGAGAGAGAGAGAGAGAGAGAGAGAGAGAGAGAGAGAGAGAGAGAGAGAGAGAGAGAGATTGATTTTCAAATAGGTTGTAATATTGGAGGTGATTTTTTAAGTTTCCAGAGAAAATGGTTGGAGTGTGCATTTATTTTTTGTTTTTAAAAGTGCATGTCTGCCCATTGAATTATTTGATAGCCAAGAAAACGGGTTGGGGGGATAAACATTTCTAAAAACAATAGATTGCTTTGATACTTAGATAAACCTAAGGGCATTGTATGAATGGGCGCTTATAAAACAGGTAAAAATCCATGTAAAATCTTTGATTGAAAGCAGACTATTATTGTTATCACAACACAAATAATACCCAATTATCAAATGTGTGAAAAACGGGAATACACCGTGTTGTTAACACATTCTTCAAAGTAAAGGATTTATTGAATGCACAACAAATTGGGGTAAATTTTTCAAATAATTTCAGCAATCTTAAAAATGTTATTGAATTGTGTTGTTCTAGCTAGTAATATTGAGAATGCAAAAATGGATTTTACTTTTTTTTTATTTTTAATAATGCAACTAAATTATTTTTATCTCAAGATTTTTTTTTTAAATAATTACTACTAAAAAAATTCAATTACGGTAATCAATTTATCCTGGTTTTCAAAGTGAGCATGCTTAAAATACATGTAAGCATAGTATTTCAAAGTAATACCATGTAATGCCAACATTACACTAGACTTTGGAAAGTAATGTACTGGATTACCATTACTTGTAATGCCAAATATCAATCTAGACAAGAAAATAATTGACACGATTAGTTATTGCAATGTTAACCTGCAGTTAATGTGCACTCACGTGAATCGAGAAACCCCAAACTGAAGGGATGTGTAAATACATCGGCATGCCACTGGGCCTAATTTTTTAGGTTTTCAATTGTACAAACATTTACTGTTCTTAGGATATCTTATAAATCTGCTGATTTATCAAAATACAACTTCAGGTCATTCTTTCATGTTTAGTCGTCTATATTACGGCAATGACTAGTGATTTTTATCATTATGTTTTCTAATTTGTTTTAAAAGAATGAAACACACACACACACACACACACACACACACACACACACACACACACACACACACACACACACACACACACACACACACACACACACACACACACACACACACACACACACACACACACAAAACGCATCAGCCAAAAAACCATTACGGAGTTTTTTTTAAATATTTCATTCGATTCAAAGTGCTACAGTTCTAACATGTCCATAAAGACACCTGCGTACCAAAGCCTCGGTCACAATTGGTCGTACGTGTTTGGTGACCGTGTGTGTGCTACGGGTTTTGCCAGTTGTTGCCCCCGTGGCTGATCGTAGCGTAAAAAATTGTATTGAAGTGATTGAGAGTGCAACGTAAGACAAATGGACGTTGACGTCTCAGTCGTAGGTGTCACGTGCAATTTTGTTTGGAGACGGGATGCCACTCGCAACGTGTGATGCCCGTAGGAAGCGTTCTTTCGTCTTACGTTTATCGTGCACCAGACATACGTTTTTCTCGCGAACGGCAGTAATAACATTCGCATCGTAGGTTACGTGCAAATGAATATTGAAACGTCTAAAGAACTCGTAGAAAAAGAAAAATATAATTCTTTAATTGCTGTTCTGGTGATAAGACTGGCTAAACTGGGCAACACCAAGGAATATGTTTTGAAAACATAAATTACATTTGGTATCTAATACCATAAAATATTGAAAACTTCTCTGAAATCTAGGAAAAAGTCTGCGCAAAAAATCTAATTTTAGAGAAATTAGAAAATTAATTAATTAACAACTGATAATTTAATTTCTGGCCAGTGTAATATTTTTAGACAATTTTACAATTTTGTTCACTTTATATTGAATATTACAATATCTTCGTTTCAATTGAAAGTAAAAAGCTGCATCGAATTTTTATTGCTTTTTCGAATTTTATTATTAAAAGAGTGACACCCTCTACACTTTATTTGTTTTAAAAATCAAAGTTTACAAAATCAAAGTCTACAAATTCTTTTATGATATAATTATTTGGATACAAATATGGGAACAGTTTTATAAACTTTTAATGGTCATATGAGATGATAATCAATAATTATTTTAAAAACGGAAAATGCACTATGTTTACAAAGGAAAATTATTATACTCCCGAAAACAACAACTCCCTCCGGTAGGATGTGTTGGAGATTTCGTAGCGGGTTTAGATGAAAATATCGTTTTGCGCGTATATGAAGAAATGACAATAACAAACCGTCAACCATCTCAAATATCCATAAAACAAAATACAAATTCAAAGCAGAGCAACACGGACCTCCAAAATGATAGAGGTAGGATCAGGTTCCTAGGAGGAGTGAGCATCCTCTGCTGACCGGTCGCACCTGCTGTTTGCTCCTTGTCACTATTGGGCATGTCATAATCGAGGTAAACGTCAAAATCAGGAAAATGTCATAATAGGGAAAAACGAACTTTGATGATTTGGTTTGTTTGTGCTGGTCAAAATACAAACCTTGAGAAAACACGAACCTCCATTACATTGGAGGAAGGATCAGGGGCCCGTTTCACTAAAAGGCGTACGCCCGGCGTAACCTTACGCCTGTCGTAAGTCCGGACTTAAGTCAAATATTTTGACTAAGGTCCGTTTCACTAAAAGGCGTAACTTTGCGCCCGCCTTAAGTTAAGACAAAAATCTACGCCTACCCAAGGGTAGTCGTAACTTATGGGGTAAACAGGAATTGAATGCTAATTCTGTTGCTGAGGATATCGGTGCTGACCGTAATGTTAAATTGTACAATTTGTGATGTAAATTTTATTAATTTCATATGAAATTAAGAAAATAAAGAGTTTTGATAGGTGGTACCAATTCTCGAATAGAAACGTTCCTACCATGTTTTATGTACATTCTTTATTTTTGCCCTTGCCGTTTACATTTTAAAATGATATATTGAGACAATCGATGTATAGTTTTCATTCGATTATTTTATTTAATAATTTGATTTACGTTTCCAATTTTTTTTAGTAAATTCGGCAATGAATAATGCAGAAAATATACATACATGATGCACATGTAGTACAAAGGTATATTTGTATAAGAAATGTCTAGCATTGCAAGCATTTCATCCCCCCAACTTCCACGAAAAATAATTGTGAGCAGGATATTTTTAAAATTAAAACTCATTATGTGAATTATTCACTTTTTTTAACTCTTTTTTTATTTATTTTTTGGTGTGTAAAAGGTGTTAGTTTAGGTAGTTAAATCACAAAATTATTTCCAGTAAAATGTAAATACCAAAATATGATGAAAGCTCCAACTATGTTTTAGTGTTGTCAAAAGTCCCTATTTATTTTTTTAAATATTAGATAATGTGTTAATCATACAACCGATGCAAACACTGGCTCCAGATTAAATAGATTTTATTTCGTAAATTACATACACCTACTCTTTATTAACTTCAAAGTTATATGAAACCTCGTGACATATTAAAACTTCATTATTTTTAGTATCTTTGGTATGGTTTTTCGATGCTTGTTTAATATTGTCCAATCCATGGTTAAATAGCTCAATACTGCACTAATTCGCTATATTTTCTATTTATAAACAAATTCACTGATTTTTTTTCCAATGATAAAGCAGGAGTAAAGCAGAGAATTAAATAAAAAAAATATTTATACTCGGGGCCATAATTGACGCATGATAAAAATAAAAATTCCAAGGGTGTTCGAAGCATGGTTAAATCACCGTAGATATCGATATCAAAATAGGTCTGTTGAGTTAATAATTTTTAATGAACATATCCTATATGCTTCATTAAATACATGTATATATTTCAAATAAAACATTTCAGCAAGTTTTGCTGTGTGATTTTGTCACTTAACAGGATTAATATACCTGAATACTTTACGACTCTCTCTCTCTTTCTCTCTCTCTCTCTCTCTCACGCAAGCACACTTGACAAGTTTTCATCTTTTTATCTATCTAAAGAATATATATCTTTATATCTATTTCTTTCTACTGCTTAACATCTCTCTTCGCATGTGCATAAGCTCGTTGTCAAGGACGTAAGTCTGGCCTTAACTTAGTCCGATACTAGTGTTTACGGCCAGGCGTACGCCCCGTTGTGAAACGCAGTTTACGCCGGACTAAATTTTGGCGTATGCTCTAAGGCCTAACTTAAGTTTCGTCGTATCTTACGCCTTTTAGTGAAACGGGCCCCAGGTGCCTAGGAGGAGTGAGCATCTTCTGCTGACCGGTCACACCCACCGTGTGCTCTTTGTCGTTATCGTACATGTATATCTTAATTTTCTTCTCCTTACTCCGAAAAGGTATACGATTCTATCTTAGAACGCTTACAGGTCGAAGTGATTGGAAACTCTTATTGCCTTTTCTTTATCCTCTACTTCATTATCTAGTTCCTTTTCGTCCTGTTTTTCTTTTTTGCCATCTTTATGGCATAAAATATATCTGTTTGATTTTGGTTTTTTGAAACGAGGGTACTAAAATCTATGATCAAATTTTGATGAATCAGTCGATCTTTTATCCAAATGGGAATTTGTTTTCATAATCAACTTTTTATAAAAAAAAAAAATCACCACGAGCAAATGGTGTACGTATGACGTTGGTTTATTCCCCGAATGGCTACTCGACAAAACAAATGACTAATTGTTATAGCCAATTAAGTGGCCCTCTAAGGGAGCACAGGTGGAATTTAGCTCTGTTCATCTGGATTTCTTTAATCAGTATTCTAAAATTTAAATTTATTAAAATAAAATGCACGTTCCTAAAAAGTTAGTTTGTTTTAAAAGCACAAAAATTAACGCAGTTTTAATAATTTTTTTAATTCAATCAACACTGTATGGAAATACTTGTTTGTATAATTCAGGTTTAGTTTTTCGAAGGGAAACAACCTTTACTCGATGTCCAAAATGAGGACTGTGTAAAATTCGTTAGACTACGCGAACACTTATCATTATGTATAAAACCCACCCGCCTCCTCTCCCCAGTATTGATCCACTGGCCTGCACCCCTTTTTCATAACACTATCCTTTGAAAAAAAATTCTCTGACAACTTTTCCTTCATGGCGAGCAATACCTAACACTAACATTTTATCAAATTCAAACGTATTATTGTTAATCCAAATCAACCTAGGAAAGTTGAATTTAATAAGTAGTATAAATCCGTCCCTCATGAAACTACCAGTACACAACTCACAACCACATTTTATTCATTGATAAAGCATGATCAAACTTTTATGTTAGTATCATACAACTCGTACTGTATGTAACTGAATAGTTAAAAGAAAAAAATGTTAAGCACGTTTTAACATATATCGTTGTCACAAACGACAGTGTCTATTTCAAATATTTGATTTTCTTTACATTGCCTGTGCTGTACTCACACACAAACAGATTGTCATTATTGTCCACACATAAATCATAAGGATCCTTCAGACCACAGTTATCAATGTAACGGAGAAACTGTCCATTCTGATCCAGAATGTGGATACAATGGTTGTAACTGTCTGCTGTCAGGATACGACTCTGGCTGTCTGTTGTGATACCATAGGGTTTAAATAATTTGTTCTTGGTACCTGAGGGATGACCGGTGTATCTCCATCTGAGTTTCCCGTCCTGATTAACCACCACCACTGCGCCAGCACAACAGTCAGCCACACAGATGTCATGGTTTCTGTTCTCTGTGATGTATTTAATTTTTTTATTCCCCGAGTACAGAGGTTTACCTTCATCATCAAATTGAATTGCTTGTTTCTCTGTAGATCCCGAGTAACGGACAACTTTGCATTGAGTTTCATCAACACTGAACATAGTAACCAGGAGAAGACCAGTAGAGGTGACACACAGGTTATAAGGCTTCCATCCCTGTAATCTGATCAACTCTTCTGACTGTCCATTCTTAATTACTTTATTTACTGTCCTTGATGTCCCATTAGTATACAGTAGATCCCCATCACTGTCTACAGCTATATCATTGGGGAATTTACCTGATTTTTGTTTGACTGTCTGGAGGAGTGAACCTTTCATGTTGAAGCATTTGATATTATTGGTCTTTCCGCTCGTCCATATACTACCGTCATTTAGACAGGTAACATTGCGTAGTGTTTCATACCCAGTCTGTATTGTGGTAACAATCTCTGGTTCATCCAGTACTTCTCTGACTGAAGTTTTGGATTGGATAAGTGAATAGACATTTTCTTTTGTAGCGGTAGATAATGGGGTGATATGTCCATACAAACTATACAGCTCCTCACGGTCTATTGGTTTTGGAATGAATGTTGGCAGTGATACCTGAAGTTTGGGTGGAAGCTTGCTGAATTCTCTGATTTTAGAACTGTACGCAATGGTTGGAGATACTTCGGTAGATTTCTCTATTTCGTTTATGGCACGTAGCGTTTGCTTTATGAGGGACTGTATCTGTTTTATTTCATTCAAGTGTTTCTGTAAAATGTCTCTGTGTTTAACTTTAATCTCGCTTATTTCAGTTTTCATTTTGTTGATAACGATGTCGATTTCTCTGTGCCATTGCTCTCCTTGTTTGGACATTGCTGATGTAAGTTTCTCATATCCTCCATCCAGGTTGGCAAGCTGATTTTCCAAGTCGCGTGCAATTTCTTCATATGTAGGAGATAAAGTGTTTACTAACTCTTCTGTATCCTTTTCAATAGTTTCTTTCTGTACCTTGTACACAGTTGATATTTGTACGAAAATATGCCCCCTGTGTTGTTCAGATGCAGTACAAAAGGAACAAATCGAAATGTTATTACAATCTTTGCACTGCAATTCGCACATTTTTTGTGGATGTGTTTCACATTTCGGATAAATGAGGGTTGATCTTCGTTCCTTGAAAGAGACAATTTTATGTTTGTCATACCCATCTGAGATGTGTTTTCCTATACAAGGTATGCATAGGTTGACATGACAAAAGTCACAGTAGCTGTGTACTATGGCGGTCTCACAAAGGTCACATCGGTGCACATCCTGGGCACTGTTATGGGGATCCATAGTTAATCTACGAAAACATCATATGAAGCTTAAGACTAGTTTTGTACATGTATGTCAAAAATATAAACAAAAATATTTATTTTAAAAACAAGAAAATCAGCAGCGTATTGTTGTTCTTTTAATTTGATTGTCAGACCGAGTTACCCCCTCCCCTTTTATGTCTTTGTTGCATAAAAATATGCAAAGCTAAAAAAAATTTGCTAAGCTAAAGCAACCACACTTCATAGTAAATCAATGTTAACACAATGAAACAGTTGGCCTAAAATATAATATCATCTGCGTCATAAAAATTCGATCACGAGTTTATATTATTTCAAAATCAGGATTTGACTGAATCTTAGCAACAACAAAAAAAAAGAAGAAGGGAAACCAAACTATAAGCCTTCTTTTTGCTCAGTTAAATCGCTAGTGTAGCATCATCCCTTCTTTTTTTTTTTTTTGAGAGTCAAATCCCTGTGTATTTAATAACATTAAAAGCGAAAGTAGGTTTAGAAATAAATATTCAGACAGTTACAAGTATATTACAAATAATGCTAAATATATATTCAAAACAACTTCATAAACAACTATCGATGTACGATCGAAGTTGGCTGAGAAATTTAAAGATGAGTACATACCGTGCTCAAATCTATCTACCCACTCTATAAAACATGGCGTGAGCCACAGGACGGTTTACGGCGTTAATTGATTGGAGTTACCTCCCGTGCCCCAGAACTATGAAATCCTGCACAAACGCTAGGCATTCATGAGTTAATTAATTTGTATGTTAAATAATATTTTGTTAGTATATTGAACATATATTTAGTACATGTATATACTGTGTTCGACTTTTTTTTTATTTTTTTTTTTCTAAACCATTTTTGTTAAAAATTGATCTAAAAACCAGCTGTTATAATCTAAACTAATAATGGTTTTATGTTACCTAAATTCTTAATGTTGCAGGAGACTGGAAAAGCTACAAAAATTGTCCGCCGTCAACTGTTTGTTTCATTCGCAGTATATTGTTGCAGCTGGAACTATCCGATCGTTTCATTTTCGCGTTAAGTTGTTTCAAGAAGGCTGGGTTGTCAACAACTTAAACCTTAACAAATGATATACTTGGTCATAATCTTATATTTAGTAAAAAAAATTCCGAATATTTTAGTTTTATGATTTGGGTATTTCTCCATATTATATAATTATTTAAAGCTCCTTTTCATAGGAAAGTAAATAAAGCCAAAACATGGCCATGACCATGCAGCCCAAATGTCAACCCTTAATCGCATGTAAAATAATGAATGCGGGTGAAGTTCTTCGTATTACTTTAAATTTTCTTTTTTATGTCAAATTCCACTAATATAATAATTTTTAAAACTCTCAGACAAGTCTGGCGCTAGCGCGCATCATGGAATATACCAACACAGCAATTGCTATTCATAACGCAATGTTCACTAAATAACGTTGTTTATTTCTTAAGTAACTACACATTTTAGATGGTATGGGACACCTTCATGTTGTGATGCATTGTTTATCGAATTAGAAATAAACTTACAGTAAAATGAATTATTATATTATAATTAGAAAGTATATACAATGTAAGCAGTTTCTTCTCAATTATTGTAACATTACAGCATATAGCGTAGTGGGTTAGAGGGTATGTTACGAATCTGTAAGTCCAGGGTTTGAATCCCGCTGGGGTTTTACATACTCAGGACTTTTGACCAAAATCGCATTTTTGAGGGGGCTCCGTTTAAATCAATTTCAGTTGTAGCCTCTTTTTGAATAATTTGATGTTAAAAATTATTATTGAACATTTTTCATTTGACATGGTTGATTATATATCAGATATAGTTTGTTTATCAGATTTATCAATAAAATTAAACTAAAGTTGAACTCAACATAAATAACTAGTCATTGTATTTCTAAAGACCATCAGTTTATGATTTGAAAAAAACCCACAGTGTTACAATTAGTCAATGCCGGTTGAAATCAGTAACTTGCAATGGCAGCGATATGCAGGGGTACCTGTATAAAGCTAAACGAAATAGAAAAGAAACGACGAACCGAAATCTACCGAAACGAAACAAAACGAAACTAAATCAATACTAAACGAAAATTAATCAAATTAAAACGAAATCTACCTAAAAGAACAGAAACAAAACTATCATAATGTTTTTCAAATGATGGTATATAATTTTATTTTACCTCTGTGAATATTAACTATGTAAAATTAAAATGAATAAACATGCCATTGATATAAATAGCTTCTGTGTTATCTGCCCATGGTAGAATATGGTGGAATAGTCATTAAAACTAGTCTTCATAGTTTCTTTTGTTCATAAACTCAGAACACCTCTGGTGTAATTACAACCTAGGACAGTTGAATTTATTAAGTGGTAAAAATCATCCCTTAATGAAACGACCAGTACACAACACTCACAACTAAATTGTATTTAATTGATAACGCATGATCAAACTGTTTTCTATGTAAGTATCATGATACAACTCGTACTGTATATTACTGAGTAGTTAAAAGACAAAAACGTTAAGCATGTTTAACTGATATCATTGTCACAAACGACAGTGTCTATTTCAAATATTTGATTTTCTTTACATTACCTTTGTAGTACTCGCACACAAACAGATTGTCATCATTGTCCACACATAAACCAGAAAGATCCCTCAGATCACAGTTATCAATGTAACGGAGAAACTGTCCATTCTGATCCAGAATGTGGACACATTGGTTTTCTCTATCTGTTGTAAGGATAAGACTCTGACTGTCAGTTGTAATAGCCCAAGGTTTAAATGTTTTTTTCTTGGTAACTGAAGGATGACCGGTGTATCTCCATCTGAGTTTCCCGTCCTGATTAACCACCACTAGTGCACCTGCCCCACAGTCAGCTACACAGATGTCATGGTTTCTGTTCTCTGTGATGTATTTAATCATACCATTTCCTGAGTACAGAGGTTTACCTTCATCATCAAATTGAATTGTTTGTTTCTCTGTAGAATCCAAGTAACGGACAACTTTGGATTCAGTTTCATCATCACTGAACATGGTAACCAGGAGATCACCAGTAGAGGTGACACACAGCTTAATAGGCGTCCACTCCAGTAATCTGATCAACTCTACTGTCTGTCCATACTTTACTTTATTCACTATTCCTGTTGCCCCACTGATAAACAGTAGATCCCCATCACTGTCTACAGCAATATCACCAGGGAATTTACCTGATTGTTTCCAGATTGTCTGGAGGAGTGAACCTTTAATGTTGAAGCATTTGATATCATTGGTCTCTCCACTCGTCCATATGCTATCTTCATTTAAGCAGGTAATATTGCGTAGATATTCATACCCAGTCTGTATTGTGGCAACAATTTTTGGTTCATCCAGTAGTTCTCTGACTGAAGTTTTGTGTTGGTTTAGTGACAAGACCTTTCCCTCTGTAGCAGTAGATAATGGGGTGATCTGTCCAAACAAACTATACAGCTTCTCACGGTCTATTGGTTTTGGAATGAATGTTGGCAGTGCTACCTGAATTTTGGGTGGAAGCTTGCTGAATTCTCTGATTTTAGAACTGTACGCAATGGTAGGAGATACTTCGGTAGATTTCTCTATTTCGTTTATGGCACGTAGCGTTTGCTTTATGAGGGACTGTATCTGTTTTATTTCATTTAAGTGTTTCTGTAAAATGTCTCTGTGTTTTACTTTAATCTCGCTGATTTCAGTTTTCATTTTGTTGATAACGATGTCGATTTCTCTGTGCCATTGCTCTCCTTGTTTGGACATTGCTGATGTAAGTTTCTCATATCCTCCATCCAGGTTGGCAAGTTGATTTTCCAAGTCACGTGCAATTTCTTCATATGTAGGAGATAAAGTGTTTACTAATTCTTCTGTATCCTTTTCAATAGTCTCTTTCTGTGCCTTGTACACAGTTGATATTTGTACGAAAATATGTCCCCTGTGTTGTTCAGATGCAGTACAAAAGGAACAAATCGAAATGTTATTACAATCTTTGCACTGCAATTCGCACATTTTTTGTGGATGTGTTTCACATTTCGGATAAATGAGGGTTGATCTTCGTTCCTTGAAAGGAACAATTTTATGTTTGTCATATCCATCTGATATGTGATCTACTACGCAGGGCTTGCAGAGGTTGACATGGCAAAAGTCACAGTAGCTGTGTACTATGGCGGTCTCACAAAGGTCACATCGGTGTATATCCTGGGCACTGTTATGGGGATCCATAGTTAATCTACGAAAACATCATATGAAGCTTTATAGACTTGTTTTGTACATGTATGTCAAAAACATAAACAAAAATATTTATCTTAAAAACAGCAGAGTATTTGGTTCTTTTAATTTTATTGTCAGACCGAGTTACCCCTCCCCTTTTATGTCTTTGTTGCATAAAAAATATTGCTAAGCCAAAACAACCACACTTCATACTAAATCAATGTTAACACAATAAAACAGTAGGCCTAAACTATAATATCATCTGCGTCATAAAAATTCGATCACGAGTATATTTCAAAATCACAGGGATTTGACTGAATCTGAGCAACAACAAAAATAGGGGGAGGCAAACTATAGGTCTTCTTTTTGTTCAGTAAAATCTCTTGTGTAGCATCATCCCTTTTTTTTTTTTTTTTTTTTTTTTTTTTTTGGTTGAGTCAAATCCCTGTGTATAATAACATTAAAAGCGAAAGTAGGTTTAGAAATAGATATTCAGACAGTAACAAGTATGTTACAAAAATGCTAAATATGTATTCAAAACAATTTCATAAACAACTATCGATGTACGATGGAAGTTGGCTGAGAAATTTAAAGATGAGTACATACCGTGCTCAAGTCTATCTACCTACTCTATAAAACATGGCGTGTGCCACAGGACGATGTTCGGCGTTAATTGATTAGAGTTACCTCCCGTGCCTCATATCTACAATGTATTTATATATATATATAGATGCAATCCTGCACAAACGCTAGACATTCATGAGTTATTTAATTTGTATGTTAAACAGTATTTTGTTGGATTACTGAATATTTTTTTTTTATTTCACACATTCTGCAGACATACAATGCATGATTATGATGCTTTAGGCTAAATATAATAATTCAGAAGTGCAAAATTTTCTTTTTTTTGAGAGAGAGAGGAAAAGAGAGAGAGAGAGAGAGAGAGAGAGAGAGAGAGTTCAAGTAAAAATTGGATTCCAGATGTTCCAATGAGTATCAAAAATCTCATTTTCACCATTTTTATAAGAAATAAATTTCTGTGTTTCATAGAAGAGCTTTAAAGACGACATTGCATAAGAAACACTCAACTGTTTCTCGGTACACCTTGCTGTGTAAATATAGTACTTTTGATATTAAGGATATCTTTGCTTTTACCAAGGATGCCTAGAATGAAATTTTTCTTGGTAAATGAAACCTGAAAATTGATTTTTTCTTCTAAATAATGTTTAAAATTTTCTAAAAAAGATTGAACACATTCACAATCCCACAGTATATGTTCACTAGTTTCCTCTTCTTTGTGACAAAAGATACACATTTTAGAGTTTACTTTTTTAATTTTGAATAAAAAAGAGTTTGTTGCTAAAATGTTGTTAATTATTCTGTATTGGAACCATTGAAGTTTACAGTTTTTTGTTATTGTGAAAGGTAGTTTATGGATTAATTTCCATTCCATGTCCTCTATATCTAATAATTCATTCCACCTTCTTTTACCTGTTGTCACAGAGGTATTATTGTTTAAAATATCATAGAAAAACTTTGACTTTTTACATTTCATAACTTTATGTATGTTTTCTCTAATAAGCGGGTTTGCTAATTTTCTTAAAGTTTGATTTTCACCCAATTTTCTGATGTATGTCTTTACAGCATGGATTATACTTGCATATTCTAAAAAATTGACCTTTACATTCTTATACATGTCACAAAACTTATCAAAACTAAGAAAAGTACTATCTTCCTCAATGATATCATTGATGTACCTAATATTATTATCAAATAGTTGTTTATTAAAAAAAGATTTCCCTCCAATATGGATCAAAGGGCTATAAAATAAAGGTGAGTCTGCAGTTGCGCCAGACTCTAATATATTATGCAGGTCAACCCATGCCTTAAACACATCTATCCAGAACTTGTTTTTTAATGATTTCAAAAGTATATTAATGTATTCAATACCACATGATGTAAATTTATTTTGATTAAAATTAAGTATGAATTGACTCAACCCCCTGTTTGTAACAATAAGCTGTATCCCCCAGAATAATTTCATGGAAGATATAAATGCTTTGATATTTATCATCTTAAGACCACCTTCTTCATATTTTTGAACAAGAACATCCTTCTTTATTCTGTGAGTTGAGCCATTCCATATAAATGAAAAGATTAGCTTTTCTAATTCTTTACAATAAAAGACAGATGGGTTTGGGATAGACACTAGTATATGATTTAACAAAGGTAGCACTAATGTCTTAATAACTGTAATCTTGCCAATGGGAGTTAAATGTCTTTTCTCCCACTGTTTAAGGATAGACTTAATTTTAACCAATTTTGGATCATAGTTAATACTAGGCATATTTAGCAAATCAACATCAAAATTTATTCCAAGCAAGGTGAATTTAGTAGATCCCCAATTCAACTTGCTATTAGGAATAAGTATATCATTACTATATTTTTTGGAACCTATCCATACAGTATGAGTTTTTGAATAATTTATACACAAGCCGGACATTTCCGAGAATCTATGTAATGTAGAAATGGTTTCTAATAAACTTTCTTCACTTCCATCCAGGATAATCGAGGTGTCATCTGCAAGTTGCGAAATCTTTTTTCTATATTACCCACTGTTATACCTTTAATTTTTTCATTTTTTTCTAATTTGTATCGCCAAAAGGACTAAGTGCGGTTTTATGCAATTTTTGCCCCCCAAAATCAAAGTTTTAGAAAGAGCTTTAAAATAAGGTGAAAGATAGTTAAAATCATACTGGAAATAAAGGTGTAAAAGGTTATCACCACAGTGACGTCATAATGCAGAAATGACGTCATGAATATTGCATTATTTTGATAAATTGATGTTTTGTAGCAAAATATGGGTGTTTTCCGATGGTTTTTCGACTGGGAAACATCGAGAGCAGGCTTGCTCAAGTACAATTTTTTAGTATAATATGTATAACTATTTGAAGAAAAACATATGTTAAAATCGCACTTGAGCAGACCTGCGCTCTATACTTCCGAATGCAAAATATAGAGCAAAAATGAGAATATTTTTCATTTGTTTGCAAATTTGCGGGAATTGGGTCATTTAAGTGACGTCATAGATAAACAGCGAGTGAGCAATGATGACTTAAATCAAGATTAAAGTTATAGGCATCCTCTTTACAAGGATTTGTGAAGATTTCATTTTCTTACGATACTATTTAAAAATTGGTTGAAATCGGGGGCAGATATTTGACCATACCGCACATAGTCCTTTCTGCACAAATCAGGAATATATAAGGGGATAATGGATCTCCTTGTCTACACCCCCTCTGAATATTAAAAATTTCAGAGAGATTGCCACCTTGATTAACCGCAGATGTTATGTTTGTATAAAAAATCTTAACCCACTGTCTAATAGTGGGACCAAAGTTAAAAAAATCTAAAGTTTGTTGTATAAAATTCCAAGATAAGGTATCAAAAGCCTTTTTAAAGTCGATAAGCAATAAAAGACCGGGAATTTCTTCATCTTCGGTATATTGCATTATGTCATATATTAACCTTGTGTTTTCTCCAATATATCTATTAGACATAAATCCAGTTTGATCTGGATTTATAAGTTTATGTCAATATTTTTTAAATCTAGCAGCAATACACCCAGATGCAATTTTGTACACAGTATTTAATAAAGTTATAGGACGCCAGTTCTTGATATAGTGTCTAGCTTTGTCACCTGTAGGTAGCAAAGTAATTACACCATGTCTTTGTGTGACTGATAATATATTATTTTCATATCCATAATTTATAGATCTAACAACAAAAACACCAATGTATTTCAAAAAAAACTTAAAAAATTCTGAAGAAAAACCATCAGATCCAGGTGATTTATTAGCTTTCATACAAGAAAGTATTTCTGATGCCTCGCTAAAAGTAATTTCACCCTCTAAAGAATCTGATTCCGTTTCGGACAGTTTAGGAATGTCAGCATATATTAATTCATTATTTAAACTAAAGTTGACATTATCTAACTTGTTTTCATATAATTTTGTATAAAAGTTTTTAGTTTCAGTCAGGATTTTTGTCTGCATGGTCATATATTACCTCCCCTGAATCTAACTCCAATTTTGGTATAATCTTTCTAATAAAATTCCTGGACTCCAGTTTACAAAAATAACTTGATGGTTTTTCTCCTTCTTCAATCCATTTTGCTCTACTTCTAATATAATTGCCCTGTAATTTATGTTTTCTAAGCTTTTCTAATTCCTGATTTTTGTTATATAGTAAATCTACATTGCTTTCAGAAATATTCTTTTCAATGTCTTTAATTTCTTTCACCAATTCTTTTTCCTGTTTATCTTTTTTCTTTTTAATATATGATGAATAAGAAATAGTTTTACCTCGTATTTCCATTAACAATGTTTCAAGGAATAACTGATCATTAATAGTGAAAAGAATATTTTCATCTGGCAACTGATGTAAATTGTTTATATTATAAACTGGTATCGCATATTGTTTCTTAACTTGAAGTATGAAATCTCTAATACACTCTAAATAATCATTATCATAAAGTAAGGAGTTATTAAATTTCCACAGCCCTCTTCCTTTCTTAAAATCATTAAAGACAAGTGACATGCTTATGGCCGAATGATCTGACCTGTAACTGGATTCTATTGTACATGTTTCTAAACTAGACAACAATGATTCAGATATCAAAAAAAAATCTAATCTGCCCTGCTTAAGAGGGGATCGTTTCCTCCATGTATATCTACGTAAATCTTCATGTAACTGTCTAAAAGGATCTATATATGCATAAGTCTCGATCATTTCTAGAACCTTATTTCTAGCTTTCGGGTTATTTATACCCTTATAATTATAACAATCTATAGTAGGATCTAAAACCAAATTAAAATCTCCACACCAGATAACATTCTGGCATTGCATATCATCAATGTGCATTTGCATATTTTCATAAAATTGCGGGGTGTCCGTATTTGGACCATAAATATTGCATAATAATACATCATGGCTTTCTATAGATATCTTAAGTAATAAAAAATTCCCATCAATATCACCTTTTTCAGCGAGAACCTTGCAATCAAAATTATTATCTACAAGGACAGCAACTCCTCTAGAATTTGAAGAAAAGTAACTGAAATAGCATTGAGATCCCCATAAATTTCTAACTTCATTTTCATTATCTTTTGTAAAATGTGTGTCCTGCAAACAATATAAATTATATTTCAATGATCTCAAATAATTAAAAACATCCTGCGTTTTGCAACGTCGCCAAGCCCTTGACAATTAACAGATATTATCTTAACCATTAGGTAGCAAAAATAAGAAATTCTTCAAATTCAACAAATGATACTCACCGGAACCGGGACTCGAATGCATTTGAAATTGAAAGAAAAGATTGAAGATTAAGAAAAGAGGATAAAGAGAAGGTACATTAGGAAAAGGATAAGTAAAAAGCATATATATTGTGATGACAGCACACACGCTCCTGCATATATACAGGCAACATATTAACAGTCAAAATAATACACGTACACGTAGAATGTTACCGGAAGTCACCATGTGACACAGCCCATCAGTACGGAACACTTTTATCCGGAATTCTTACGGAACATAATGTCACCGATTTTTGCTTCCACATCGTCATAAATGTCAAAGATGACTTTAACCCCTCCAACCTGGCCATAAACATGTCCATTGAAATACCAGACGGAAGATATTTGGTCATTCTTTGCCAATTTGTTAATGAGATCGGAGTTAAGTTTCGTTACATCATCACTGAGACGATATGCACCCTCAGATTTCTTTTTAATCTCCGATCGTTGTTTCATTATAGCCGATTTTGCATTGTTGTTCTTTAGTCTTACTAAAATCGGTCGGTCGTAGCCTTTTCTGCCTGGGATACGATGAATCGCAATGATATCTTCATCATTCAGGGTCGCATTCGTATTTTCTTTGATCAAAGTTTGCACAACAGCTTTGGTATTCTCGGCCGCTTGTTCTTTCACCCCATGGACCTTAATGTTGTTTTTCCGCGAATACTGTTCGTTCCAATTGGCCTTACTCATTGCGGATTGTGCCAATTTTTTGAACTCTTCGTTTTCTGCTGTCATTTCATTAATTTTTGATTTTAAGTTTTCAATTTCATTTTTTTGGGCATCTATGATATCGATGAGTGCTTTATTTTTTTTTTATTTTTTTATACTGAATATTTTAAGTATATACTGTGTTGGACTTTTTTCCTGTAATTTTTTTTTCTAAACCATGTTTGTTAAAAATTAATATAAAACCAGCTGGTAAAATCTAAACTAATAACGATTTTATGTTACCTAGATTCTTTTTGTTGCCGAAGACTGAAAAATTACGAAATTGTTCACTGTCAACTGTTTGTTTCATACGCAGTATATTGTTGCAGCTGGAACTATTCGTTTCATTTTCGTTGTATCAAGAAGACTGGGTGGTCAACAACTTAAACTTTCACAAATGATATACTTGGGCATAATCTAATATATTTAGTAAAATAAATATCCGAATATTTTAGTATTTCTCTATACCTTTATATTTAAAACTCTTTTTTAATAGTAAAGTAAATAAAGCCAAAATATGGCCATGACCATGCAGCCTAAATGTCAACCCTTAATCGCATGTAAAATAATGCATAATGAATGCGGGTGTAGTTCTTCCAATTCCTTTAAATGTTCTTTTTTATGTCAAATTCCACTAATATAATAATGTTTAAAACTCTCAGACAAGTCTTTTCAGGGTTTTTTTTCTATTTGTAAATAGTTTGTTTAGAAAATAAAGTGTGTGTGTAGGGGGGAGGGGTTTAGCCACCCCCCCCCCCACCCCACCCCCCCCCCCCACCCCAGCCCAAACCGCAGTGCTTTTGGTTCAACGTCCCCGTTTTACGCGTACATCATTTTTTCAGGGAAAATTTATATACACTGCACGTCTATATGTCGTGATATTGCCAAAATAATTTGTTATTGGTTCATACTGAAAATTGATATGTACTAAAAGTACTGAAATCTTGCCTCTCTAAGCCATCTATAGTGTTTGTTAGAATACAACCGAAAAGTAATTGTGTTGGAAAAAGGTGGGGGGGGGGGGGGGAAACATCAACTGAGATGGCTCAATTTGATATCTGAAATGACGCCTTCGTCGAATTAATTTTGAGACTGTATAATTACTTTCTTATTAAAGGTGGACAGGCATATTTTCCACCTATTTCTCTTCTCTCATACTTTGATTTTGTGAAACGTACATTTATAATTGTTGAAACCAATGCATGATGTATTGACTCACATATACTTCAGTTGGATTTTAAAAAACACCGCTAAATTAAAAGTCAAATATATCAATGTCCTTCATACAGGATAAATTTATGTGATTTCCAAGCTACAAAAAAATATAAATCGGCTTCAGTCGATCTCAGTTGAATCCATATAATGTTTTCGGAGAAATTCAAGTTTTGCTCAAATACGGCGCTTTGCACTTTTTGATTATCATGCAGTCAAAACAATGAATTAAGAAGATCGCGAAAATCAATAAACGTCTAAATTATTTTTATTCGACTGCCAGTAAGAATAACTTAATTCGCAGCATCAACGTTACAGATTGCAGTGAGACGGGGAAGCTAAATTAACCTCTGAGTCAGTTTTTGACAGATGTGTTTTCTGTTAAGTAAAGATTTACTGTTAGCATACGGCAGATGTCGAGTTTACTGTCGTTTGAACTGACGTTATGTAAACAATAATTCTGTCCTTAATTAAAAGCGACAGGTTTTGGTTGGGGTGGAGTCATGGTCTTGGTGCTATTAACCACAATTTTCTTTTTGAATGGAACCTTCAATGCTAGAAGGTAGGTAAGTAAATAAAATTATTCCCGTTTCAGCAACATAATTATACGTAACAACATGGATAAAGCAATAGGTTTATTTTTCCATAGGACAAGTTGCTGTCCTTTAAAAAATGACTACAATACGTGGATCAATTGCATGTGTTTCCAACGAAAACGTGAAAGCCATAAGATTATTAGAAATTCCACCCACTCTAGCCCCTGCTTTTAACCACTCAATTTGTACGTTGTATTACGTATTATGTATAGCCCTGACATTTTATCTCAGAATATTTAAAGGGTTCATACTTCTAAGATAATTATGATATATCTATTAATGAAGTTTGCATGTATAGTATCAGGCATTCGGCGAATTCTACTACTGTAAACTAACTTTTAATTATTCGCTTGCGAAAAATTTCCGCGAGGTTCGCGAGGGCCTCGTTGTCGCGAATATTTCTCGCAGCGAACCATTCGTTGTCGTATGTTTGTTATAGTAACACTAGTATGGAGAAGGCTTGGTTGCGAACATTAGTCGTAGCAAACCAATTTATCAGAAGTAAATTGCGAAATAAAGTCGTCGCGAATAATAGTAGGTTTACAGTATTTTCACACACACATTACGATTTTCACTACTTTGTTAACTATGGAGTGACAGCTTTGTGTAAGTTAATATTATATTTTGATGCATTTTTTTTTAGATTTAAACTTTTATACAGTGACATAATTATTCAATCATACTTAAATGCTTAAAAAATTAATTGGGAAGTACTCTAGCCTCGCCTACTATAAAAGTTAACTTACATGTGTATTCGGAAAACAACAAAACATTGCAAATATGTTAGTTGATGCTGCATTGCATGTTGTAGATTCGGCATAACATTATCTTATTTCATAATACTGACAGTTCATATCACAAGCCGATCATTTCTTTAAAAGGAATAATTTGTTTCTGTACTGTTTACCGACGACTTTACAATTACAGCGCCTTTGAACTTATGTGTGCATATGGCATGTAATCCCGATCCCGAGTCAGATAAATGTGTGATTGCCTCGTTCCCTGAGCTACCCATTACGCACAGGAACCAGGCTAGCTCATGCGCAGGCTGAATTTTTCCCATAGCATCCGGTTTAACCTCGCTTATATATTTTATGCGTGGACCTCAGGGTCCACGCAACAATGCGTGCGCGTATACGGCAAGGTTGACATAAACTTTTCTTCAACGGCCTTGCAATTGATTGGCCCGTTGTGTCCGTAGACTTCAATCTGCTCAAGCATTTTTTGGCATGGACAAGCTGAGTAGACGTCGTCTGCGCAGTCGCCAGCCTTAGCCCCAGAATCCGCAAGAACTTGGGAGAGCGCTGTTGGAGGACTTGCAAAATATCCCTCGAAGGACTATACATGTATTAGAGGTGACTGTAAGCCAACGACACGTCACATTCTCGTGTAAATACACATTTTAGGTGGTATGGGACACCTTCATGTTGTGATGTTTTGTTTATCGAATTTGAAAAAAAACTTACAATAAAATCAAGGGTATATATATTTATATATATATAGTCGTTTCTTTCCCAATATTGGTCACCTAACAACATAGTGCAGTGGGTTTGAGGGTTTACTACGAATCTGTATGTCATGAGTTCGAATCCCGCTGGGGTTTTACATTTTTTACCCCTCCAAATACTTTCAAAAGCTATATTCTGGTTAAATATTGTAAAATTTTAAAATGCTAAACCGGCGAAAGTATTCTAATTACAACTGTATAATGTACTTTAATCCATATTGATATTGACAGATGTCCTATATACCAACTTAAATAAAAAAGTAAATTTTATCATAATAAAAACCATACTCCGGACTAGTGACCAAAACCGCATTTTTGACGGGGCTCCGTTTAAATCAATTTCAATTGCAGCCACTTTTTGAATAAAATGATGTTTAGAATTATTATTGAACATTTTACATTTGACATGGTAGATTAAATACCAGATATGATTTGTTTATCAGATTTATCAATAAAATTAAACTAAAATTGAACTCAACAAATAATTACTAGTCACTGCATTTCTAAAGACCGTCAATTTATAATTTGAAAAAAAAGCACAGTGTTACAATTAGTCACTTCCGGTCGAAATAAGTAACTTGCAATTGCAGCGAGATGCAGGAGTACCTGTATGTACAATGCTAAACGAAATAGAAACGAAACGAGATTTACCGAAACGAAACAAAATGTAAACGAAATCATTACAAAACGAAACGAAAATTAATCAAATCAAAACAAAATCTACCGAAACAAAACTATCAGAATGTTTTTCAAATCAAGGTATATAATTTTATCATACCTCTGGGAATATTTACTACATTTGTATGTAAAATTAAAATGGATAAACATACTATTCTTATTATATATATAAAAAGCTTCTTTGTTTTATAGCTGCCCATGGTGAATAGTCATTGAAACTATTCATTTCCCCTTGCGTATTAACTCAGAACACCTGTGGTGAAATTCGAGTCTCTATGTCTCAAAGTCTGATAACTCTAATTTGTTTACCTCAAGAAAATCTACATCGCCGACAAATCACGTATTTTTCAGTATAATTTAATACCTATGTACTGACTATTCGGACATTTATTCCCAACTCCATCCTTGACAGCAACTATTTCACGAGGCTTCACTAAGAAAAAGAGGGAATCATACTCGGTAGATGTAAATGTAAAATGTAGGTATATGTGTATATAAATGTTACATTAAAGTTTTAAAATTCAGATAATTTAAAACTATCTATAACAAGTGTCGCGACTCGCGAATATTATTCTATTTTCATTACGTCAGAAAACTTATTTACTCATTTTGGCTTTACTTACAGGCACGTAGCATCAGGGGGGCCTGCCCCCCCCCCCCCCCCACTTTTTCTCGCGGTAACAATTTTTTTTAAATTTACATATAAAAAAATGAATTATAATGAGTTGGCCCCCCCCCCCAAATTGAAGTTATCTCTACCTCCCCCCTCCCCCCCCCCCCCCCCCCCCCCCCACGGATTAGGAATTTCCTGATTTGGAAGAAAAAAAATTTTGGTAGGGAATAATTTTTATATTTTGGAAGTGTAGTTTAGTCTACCCCCCCCCCCCCCCCCCCCCCCTCCTACGGATTAGGATTTGAAGATTTTTGGAAACTTTAAATTTCCTTTTTTTTTTTTTTTTTTTTTTTTTGCTTGTCAAGATTGTTTGGATGGGTCTGCCCCCCCCCCCCCCACTTTCAAAAACGATGCTACGTGCCTGACTTAATCTTCTCTTTGTTAAAATACGTACATCGAAATTCATCTAATTGACTTTATCACCTTTTTGGCCTTTAGTAATCAGTGTCAGCTCGTTGAAGAAATTCTGTGAAATTAGCCCGCTAGCATTTAAATCAAGTATCCTGATTGGTCAATGAGAGCAATTCCAAATTAAGCCGGATGGTTGGTGAATTTACTTGATTCACTTTCCATCCGACGTTTAAAGAATAAAGAACTTTTTTTAATTTTACGGAATTGTTTCTCTTTTCCATTAGCAACCAGTAGAAAGCCGAGTGGCATCCTACCAAGCTATTCCCCAACTTAATCATATACACAAACAGAGAAAGTCTCTGTGTGAAATAAATATATTTGTACCAAATTGATGTAAATCAACTGCATACTGCAAGTATGCGTGAGCAAATTCAAAATATGGATTTTAAAATATGTGTAGTATTATCCGATTTTTGTGTCTTACTGTTATTTTTAGCCCTCAATCAATTAAAATACAATCGAGACCAGGAAAAACCCAAAATATTGCGAGCGGATGTACGTTTATTCGGTAGAAGAAAAGAAAAAGTGGCAACATGCTTATTTAAAACATTCGTTTAAAGCAAAAATACCAAGACTATAAAAATGATAAGCATGCTAGTTATTTCTAAAGAAACGTTATCATGTATAAGGGAGGAGGTGAAAGCAAAGTTGCTCTCCATTGGAGTCGATGTTTGAGTAGAAGAAATATTGAAATTTGATGCTTTTAAATTAAAGAATGGGGCCAATAGCAATTATTCATTTACATTTATTGTATTGTCTATTATAATGGTTCAATTTTGAAAATCATGAGAAGTATTTTTGTACAAGCTAACTAATTTTCAGTTTGGGATAAACATTTTTTGTACAAGCTAACTATTCTGAGTTCAATAATATAAACATATAAGGTACAAGTTAACTATTTAGTTCTGGTCAAGCTCACTTCCCGTCAGCCTTACTGGCCAGTGCGGCCACACATTTGGAAATCCATTCCCAACCTGTTTAATGCGTGCCTCAAACCACTATGTAAGTCCTTTACATAGCAGTAATTGCTTTTATTTGTCAGTATTGAATCGTATTTTTGAAGTATAATTACAGATGGAAATTTTTTAACCAAATCAAACATTCTTAAAAGTATGGCACACCATTATGGTCTTTAAAGTATATGTAATTTACACATATTTTCAAAGATATGAAGTAATGGTTTTACATATTCATATTTTGTAAATTATTTCTGTTTGTTGTAGATTTAACCAAAATTTAATATTGAATATTTTGTACGACGGTAATGTTTACCACACAATGAAATATTAGACCATGTGACTTTTAACGTGCTGTGTGTGGTTGGCTATATTTATCTGCCTCCATCAGGCACAATATCTAAGTTATATTTATTTAATTAGTAGTCAAAAATGAGAGAGAGAGAGAGAGAGAGAGAGAGATGTAAAATTATGCAATTGCTCGTCATCTGAAAGTCTAATCACAAAGCCTTTCTATTGGTATTTTATTAGTAAACTCAAATGGTTTTATTAAAATTAAATTTTAATTTTGATTATGGTTTGAATTTATTTTGTATTTGATTTTTTATAAATTTATCATATCTCTTCAAAAATTGCTTATTCTCCACTTTTAATTTACTGTTTATGAAAAGCGTGATCTGATATACTTAGTAGTTTGGTGTTGGACAGGTCTTAAAATTTAATTCTGCGTTTCCAAATACACATACAAATGATTGTATTGAGAAGAACCCGAAAGTGATAACTTAAGTTTTATATCAAGGCAAAGTATTAATAATAGGTTTGCACTAAAATGAGTAATAACTTTTTTAATATATAAGTGTAATCCACACTTACAAACACGCACGTTTAGAAAGGCGCAAAATCTTTATCTTTCACTGTGTTTCAATAGAGACTTATTACGTATAAAATATACACTATATAATATATTTTAAATCTTAATTATTTATCATATTAGTTCTATTTTGATTTCATTTTGCTCTATTTTATTTCATTTTTTTTTCCGTTTCTGTAGTTTTTGTTACGTTTCGATAGGTTTCGATTCGTTTCCATTTGATTTGATTTCGCTTTGTTTCGGAAGGTTTCGATTCGTTTCCATTTGATTTGATTTTGCTTTGTTTCGGTAGGTTTCGATTTGATTTCGTTTCGTTTCGGTACAATTCGATACGTTTCGGTTGATTCCATTTCCTTTCGTCTCTATTTTGTTTCGCATTTTACAGTTACCCCGATATGCAGATCTTGTTGACAAGTAGAGTAATAAATGGAAGTGTTTTTTTATAAACTGATTAAGACTAGAAGCACCTAAGCCTAAAAAAAGGGGCATGGTCACGATTTTTGTCAAAAATTATTTTTTCGATTTTAATGTTTATAATGCTTCAGTAAGGCATTTTTAATAGGCAACCCAAATTTGAGTGACATTTGTTGAGTTATGAGCAAGTTATAGAGCTTACAATTCCTCGCTATGTAAACAAAGCTTTTGTTTACATTTTGAATGCTGAATTGAATATTCAAGTTTTAGACGTAAAATGAATGTATTAATGGTTAGGAACTGTTTATTCATGTTTAAAATGAATAAGAATTTTGACAAAGCATCTTGAAAAAGATTTTTTACTGGTATATTGAACCTATGTAAACAAAAACAGGGCACGAGCCTTGTTTACATGACGAAGAATTGTGAGCCCTGTATCTCGCTTAAAACTCATCAACGGCCACCCAAATATACTTGATCAATAGAAATGTATTCAAAAAGCATTGTAAATAATAAAAACAGGAAAATAAAATTTGACTAAAATCGTGACCATGCCCCTTTAACACTGTTTTCTTTATTTATTTTTTTTTTCTTTTATTTTTTTTTACTGTTTTATAAGTACTAGTAATGTGGTTATAACTATATACTAGTAATCATCTTGTTTTCATTGTAAGTTACTCTTTATACAAAAATACGGTATAATACTATGCACATAGATGTATATTCTTCGGACCAGTATTAATTTAATGTGTTTCGCCTGTCTGCCCTAGTTAATTATTAATCAGCTGCTAAAAAGCCACCAATTTAAGGAATGTAAAAACTGTCATTGAGTTTTGTGGTTAGATGTTGGTTACAATCCAATGACGGAATTAATCAATATTCAAAGGACAAGTGTTCGCAACCCCATTCCACGGTTTAATCGTCTAGTTATCGAAAAATCCCTATCTGATTTGCTGGTTATACGGCTGTCATGTTGGGTATCCAGTACTCTACACCGTCACAAGTAATCGTCTGTCATAAATCATCCTTGCGTTTACATAATTCCTATATTTAAAAATGTGTGCAGCAATTTTATTCTTTATTAAGACAAACTTTGCCGTTATGTACAACGTTAATTATTCATTGACAGTCTGTAAAACTATACATCAGTTTAATATGTCTATATACATCAACAGCCCTCGGTAATGTTGTACCAAGATGCCATGGTGGATTTCATGGACACGTTTTGTTTTGGCAACAGTTTCTAGGTACAATTTGAAAAACACAATCATTGATAAAAAAAAAATCAATCCTAGGTTGCTTTTTTTATTCTCCCGAGTTCAAAGAATTTTCTCTTGCGGCTCGGGTGCTTTTTTGTGAATATTCTATTAAGAGGTTGGAAATTCCCCGAGTTCTGCTTGGAAACGAACACAAACAGAATTCAATACAATTTGTTTAGAAATACTGACAGATTTCCTTTTCAGATCTTAAGAATAAGACTTATTTTTTCTCAGGGAAATATTAGGGTTATAGAGAAAGATGGCAGAGGCTATGGATATGACTAACCGGGACCCGAACAATTTGAACAGTCATCTTGGGGTAAGTCCTTTTCTCTTCGTTGGCTGCGTTTTAGATGATATGCAACCTTTGAACTATTATATGTGTAGTCATTTCTTTAAATTTTGAGCTTAAATGCTGAGAATTAAATATAACTTCATAAAATCGATCAATTTCAAGTTAATAGAATGTAAATTAATTCGATCGTTTTGGAAAAAACTTTTGCTGTTTCAAAAGAAAATACGTACGTTACATAAATGTAATACATCACATGGATTTTTAAAGCATTAAACCACTTTCTTGTTTAAACTTCATATTTTTTGACGCCAATATGATATCGGGTATAAAATCATTCAGCAACAGAATTTCACCTTTTGCAGACGCTGCTTTTCAATGACGTCATCGGTGAACCGGACGGGGCGCACAGTATCGACTGTGTTTGGAAGTTGTCGCGCGCCTGTTTCGAGTGCTGCAAGGGCCTATGCTACAAACTGATGACGCTGTGTTGCGGATGTTGCATAGCTGCGCAGTGGGGTTGCGAGTTCGCATACATCGCTTTCTGGCATGTCTGGTACATCACCCCGATGTTCAAGGTTCTGGAGATCAACTGTTCGGTCTGTCAGCGCCTGTATTCCATGTGTATCAATTGCTGTATGACCCCGGTGTGTGAAGCTTTTGGTGGGATCTTTCACCACTTTAAGCGCACTTAACGAGATATAGACACATGACTGCAAGAAGAAACTTTGGTTTTTGAAATGTTTAACAGATATGTGATATATAACTTTTCCGAATATTGATTTTTTTATTTAAATCTTATTTATTATTATCATATTTTTGTTTTCAATTTATCATAACCGTTGTATTGCTCAGATCACTCACTGATATAATTGTAAGATAAATGTATTTATATAAAACGTCGTAAATCGACATTTTATTTTACAATCGATTTATTTCATTTTCACAATAAATAAAAAATTCAATGTCATCTTATTATTTATAAAAATTCAATGTCATCTTATTATTTATAACTAGGGTGAATAAGAAAATTGAATATATGATACCCAATTAAAGCATTTTATTTTGCCCATCATTTTTTTTTTTGTTAAAATAAAACCCTATCAATGGACATTGAATTCAAGAAATGTGAAACTAAAAAATCAGTGTTGGTTGAGATTTTTTACAGTATAACACACACCCCTGCGAATGTGTTCGGAATGTTTTCTTTATCGTTGCTAAGTAAGTAATAAATCCAGAGGTGCTCGAATGAAAGTTCACGAGACTTCACCAATATTTGTTCACTTCCTGTGAAATTTCGAGCGGAAGTATAAGTGTTCGGATAATATTCTCAAAATACGTAAGTACTGGTCGTTTTTTATATCATATCCTACTGTGATTTATGTTAAAACGGGAAAAGCTTTCAAGATGTATGTCTTATTTTACCATCTAGCAGTTATTTATATTAAACGATAATATTCAGAACAGAGTTATCGTTCGTGTGCAAACACGTGTAGAGTGGTTGAAAATATAACCATTGGGTTGCTTAATAAATTCATAGCCATGTTTGATGCTTGTGGTGTGCAATACCATGTTTTAAAAAAAAATAATGGGTGTCTGTTTTGCATTAAAACTTAGTATATCGAGCCATTTTCAAGGTACATTCTGCATAAAATGGTAAAGTCTGTTTCACTATTGATGTTATTACTAGGTCAGGCGCGGATCAAAAATTAATCCTCAGGAGGGATCTCTTTTAAGCATGTTAGTTGTTGAAACAGCAGACAATAACTAATTTTTGTATAGTCACATTTCTTTCTAGAACACATTTTTTTGATGAAGATAAAGTTTAAAATCAATAAATCTCTAGATTTTATATTTGACTACTATATTAAGAACCTAGATACATGGACTGTGAAATAGACTTTATACACAAGGTACGATTTTTACTGCGAAACTGAAAGGGTCAAATAAAACCACGTGGTCTAAAATTTGAATGACAATAACATTCGCAGGGGTGACACAGGATTTGAATAATTAAATTTGAATCACAAAAATGATTATTTCTTGATAAAGTTAATTCAAACGTGCGTTAACGTTGCGCCATGCGTTAGGATACAAATATGATTGATATAACGTGTGCATTAAATAAAGCTAAGCCTTAGAGTAGCTTAATGATAAAAAAAACCGGTTGTTGAATCGGTGTGCTATACATGTACCGTAGCAAATATCTTGTCAGATTTGCATGTTTTAAAATATTTTAGTATCAAAGTAATTCCGACTCCTCACATATCCTTCTCGCATTCCTGGTCGCAGTTAGTCAAGTACTGAAAGTAATGTATACACCTACTGGTAGGTTTTGAAGAAACATAAATTATGTATATCCACTTAATATCTGATCGCGATTTGCATCACATTTCTCATAGCATTGATTAATATGATATGGTAAGATAAGAAATTATGAAGCATATTATAATCCATCTTTTTTTTTCTTCTTGAAGGGTTGTTGTTATTCGCCATTTTCTTTTCTACTTTGAAAAGGTGAAATATAAAATTGTGTGCATGTACTACAAACTACATGTAAATCTCAGGTCTAGAGCCAATTTATTTCAGACACCACTGAATGATAGCGATGCGGGTTGTAGTATCTAATTACGGGCCTTTTTACACAGATTTACACGATTACATACATTTGTGTACATAGTTTACATTTGATACGACGGATTGTTTCCATAGTTACATTTAAGGGCAGATTACATACATTTGTTTACATAGTTTGCATTTGTTACGGATTGTTTCCATAGTTGCATTTAAGGGCCGATTACATACATTAAAGGTACGATTACAAAGTTACTTTTAACGGAATGATTACAAATTACCTTTACGGAATGATCATATACCTAGAGCTTCGAAATTATTACATACATTTCTGTATGTGTTTATATTATATTTAGGACTGGTTACATAATGAACGGATCGATTACAAACTTTTACGGAATGATTACATATTACATCTAGGACTGATAACCTACATTGACGGAATAATTACATACATTTACGGACAGATTACATACAAGACTGATTACATACATTTGCTGACTAATTTTACAATAAATGGTTTACTGAAGAACCCAGGAAATAAAAGGATTGAATACTTTACTGCTCACATTAATTCTTCGTGTGCATGGTGACTCTGAAAGATGCCGGATGCTGTATGTTATTATTATATCTCACGATCAATAGTCATTTAATAAACTCGAGTCAATTATACACTAACTTGCGTGATTTTACAAAGTATTTTCGAATAAAAGCAGCAACAATTAACATTATTGGTTTTTATTTCTTTTATATGAATCTTACTTCGGGTGGAGAGAGAGAGAGAGAGAGAGAGAGAGAGAGAGAGAGAGAGAGAGAGAGAGAGAGAGAGAGAGAGAGAGAGAGAGAGAGAGTCGGTCGGTCAACGGAATATCAATCACAGGTCAGATGCTGACTGTACTGTTTAGATCTGTAAAGTTTTTGAGATTTATAGACGCAAGTCTGAAAATGAACTGCGACGTCCATCCTATTTTTTTTCAGACCGGGATCGAGCTACAGGCCTGCAGCTAGAAAAAGATGTACGGAGCTCGAGATCAGAATGGTGAAAGATTTTTTGGTTCACTGGTTTTATTCAATGAAATTCATTTATAACATATTTGTATTCTTTTAATCAATTCTTAAATATCAAATTGGTATATAGACATGAGCTGTGCAGAAAATAAAGTACATGTAAATACAGAAAGTATAAGAAGATGAGATTAGTACGGTGAAAATGATACCCCCACCTCCCCCCCCCCAAAAAAAAATTGATACGTTCCAATGTAGCTGATATCATGCCAGAAAATCAATAGAAAAAAGGAAAAGACTAATTATTCATTGATGATAGACCTACATCACAAAGAATTGGTGTTGTTTTTATAGCTGTTCAATGACGCCTATTGATTTTTTTCCTCTCTTTTTAACAATATCTGACCGATATTATTTCTTCTCTTCAATGCATGCAGAATTGTACAATAAGTTATGACTGAACACAAATAAACGTAATCTATTGGTTAAGTATACATTGTATATTCATTTTGTGGTTTCTTTTTTTTTGTTGGGGGGGGGGGGGCTGATGTAAGTTGAAATATATATTAGGTATAGCTATACCTTTTTTATTCTTCAATGACCGGATTATGTAATAATAGTACAATATGAGATCTAGGAAATGTCAAAATACAGAATAGGAAAAATTGACAAAATAAAGATATAGGTCTTATTCTCAAAAAAAAAAGACAGTTGTTGAATCTAACATCGTGACCTCATACACCCCGCCCCATCCCTAGAAAAAAAAAATCATTTATCTGTTCTTTGAACTGTGTTTGGTGTAGAATTAAAATTGCGTTTAATTTATGCTATGGTGTACGTTTTTTTTTTTATTTTGTACTTATGATATTGATAGATGGCACTGTATCGTTTAATATTTCACCCAACCCATTGGCTTGCACCGGTCGATCAATTATTAATCAAGACCAGCTATTTCCATTGCTTTGAATAATTTATACCATAGATTAACTAGATATTTCAATGTAAAATTCAAGGTTTAATTGTAAATGGCGTTTATATTACTAGACAAGAAGTGTAAAATAACTTTTACTCCAATAACAGTTTTATTGAAACATATTCACTCTATATCATATTTTGTTTTCTAAACTGAAATATCAAAATTAATGTTGATTTAACATTATACATGAGTCGGTCTAAAATTATAATTCCATTTTTTTTAATCCTCAAAACAAATATATCTGTACTTTCATATATGTTAATTGCATATTAAATACATGTACCTGTACATATATGTCCAAAAGCTATCATATTTTGATGAACTATAGATAGTACGAGCTGACGAGAAATAGGACCAATTAAATATAGCACTTGATAGACATGAAAAGAAGCGTTTCATTAGATGCAAGGGGGGGGGGGGGAATCGAGCGCAGGACCAGGTGCGGATGCCTGAATTGCGCTTCTTGGCATGTCATGGTGCGATAATGGATGCGAAACTGCAGCCGTTTATTCGATGAGATAAAGGAACTTGTAATTTATCGCCCATTGTGTGTAATAAGGAATCTGAGTTGAAAATTGGTAAATAAATGCAATTCTAACGTTTTACACATATAAACGATATCCAATCAATTCTGCATAAAATCTGATATATCATTGATATTCTGTTTTTTAAGGGATGTGTACAGTGTACTTGTACTCTTTTTAAATCTTTGCACAAAAAAAACATTCTACAGTGTACATGGAAATGAATTATATTACATGTACATGACCCAAGTCTATAAGTTTTTAGCCTTAGTTGTGTTTTTTTAAATATTTTCCGAGGTCAGATTAAGTCTGGGTTGGAGATTTTGTTTTAAGAAGATTTCATAATTTTTAATGATATTAGTAATCACGATACGATTATAGCAGCCGCAGTATATGGCATTAGTGTTACACAATTAACTGCGTAATTATTATAAAACCGACAATTAGCGTCCATTGTGTTTAGACAGATTTGAATCGCTAATCTGGATTTATTTACAATTCGTCGGATGACACCGTCTGGCAAATCTTCGGTATCTATAAACAAAATTGAAGATATTTATCTATCGTTAAAAAAATGTTTAGAATATATAATTTATGTGTATATTTATATGCATATAGAGGATGTGTACAGAAAAATATTGGCGACCATTATTTCATTTAATATATTATTCAATTCACTTATTCCCTCAAAACCATATATAAGTAAGTAATTTTATTAGTAAGTAAGTAATTTATTTATATTTATAGTGACATGTGTATACATTTCCAAGTGTAATATTAACAACAGTCAGCATAGATTAAACACCCGGCCCGTCGGGCCTATATGCTACTTTGAATAATTTCTCGTATGAGTTAAACCTAAAGTCTTTATTATTATGTATTGAGGAAATAATTTTCCCGAGAGCACGTCCCCCTGCTCTAGCTAGCCTTTCTCCATTTTCTATAAAGTTTCCTGAGTAAGTAAATGTTATTCCCAGATACTTATAACTATCAACTGTTTCTATAGTTTATTAGACCCAATAGTAAATTCAAAATCCGTCGCTCTTGCCCTACTTTTATAGGGTTTATATAACTGGTACATGTTGAAGGTGATTGTACAAATCTTATAAACATATTTACATAAATGCAGTCTGGATGAGCAGAGCTTGCTGATTGTTTGTGGAGAACAGACAATCTCAAACTCTTTTTAGCTATGAATTATAAGGTTTTTATCATTTTTTTTAATGGGGGGGGGGGTTAAATACATTTACATAGTTGGTATACGACAATGAATAACAAATTTGGTTGAAGTTCCGCTGAATACTACATGTACAATGTATATTCTTGAAAGAAATTCTTTTCTAACCAGAGGTAAAATTTTGCAACCCAACAGGCAGTGAAATTCGCCCCCAATTTGATTATTATAAGTTACAAACTAGAAAGTTATTTCCACTGAAAAAAGTAACACAAAAAACTTTTTTTAAAAATGTCCTCCGATTTTCCCGATCATTTTATGATTATCACACATAGCAAACGTTTTATTCATTATCAATTTTATTATAAAAAACATTTTATTAAAGAATAAAGTTAAGGTTAATTCGCAAGCCTATTTATTATATTTAATAGACTAATAAGCAACATAATAAAGGTTTTATCCAATACATTGGATTTCATATCAAATATACATATTCTTGACAACATTTTATTTTGTACAAACTGAAAAGAATTATCATTATAAATAAAATAATTATGATCAATACATCAATCTTTACATTCGCTATCACGGATTGATTCATTAATTTGAAATTAAAGTAACATATAAAGCAAAGCAATACCCGTTTAATATATCACTTTGATACAAAACAAAACCCCAGCTATAATTAACATTCATCAAATTATCACGGGAGTTGAAATATACCTCTGAGAAACATTTATTTCATTTTTTATTGTTATTTGAAAAGATTAAATTTGTTTACTTTCATTTCCAAATTAAAACAGCGGGTGTGTGAATGTATAATTACGATAAACCAACCCAGCCTAATTGTCCGTCCTGTTTGGACATATCGTTTGTACATGTACTGGACAAAGGAAATCTTTATATTTTAGCTGCGTTTCGGGGGGCAACGCACCGTCGGGGGTTCGGCGGTATATAAAAAAGGACTAATGGGGTACCGAATCCTGTCAGTATTGTATATTGCTTGAACACTAACGGAAACGGACCTACGTGAAAAGTATACACTAGATAAAAATGGAAGTCGACCTTGTCAGCAGAGATCCCAACAGTTTGAACGCCCACCTTGGGGTATGTATATGTATATTTTTTTCCGAATATTTAGGAATATTGATTAGGTTTATGTCAGCTAGACGTCTGTATAAAATGACGATAGGTGTTTTGTAAATTGCGCTGAACTTTGAAAATTGAAATCTTAGCAATATTGCTTTTTTTTTTAAATAAATCTCTAAAGATATTTTGTAAATTTAAAAGTAAGTTGAATACATTTGCCCCAAAGAGTCGCATGCATTCACTGTAGATGCCTTTTTCAGCATCTTTTTTTTTTTTTTTAATTTTCATTTTAAAAATCAAACATGTTTTCTTGAATAGATTAATTATTTACATATATTGCGAGATTGGATTTTTTATATAATTAGTACATAACACTTTTATAATCTATCTACGAATGTATCTTTTGGGGGTTTTCCGGCAAAGGCAGGAAAACACGATTGCCGGATAGGCATTGATTCCTGTTTTTAACAAAGGCAAATGGCAGTAACATGATATTTATTTATAATTACACGTTTATCTACCTATATTGAATATTAAAAATCAAGGATTGTTTTTTTATTTTAACAGACCCTTCATTTCAATGATGTTTTTGGAGAACCTGACGGTACGCACAGTATTGACTGCGTCTGGAAATTGTCCCACGGCTGCTTTAACCTCTGGAAAAACCTCTGCTACAAAATACTGACCCTGTGTTTCGGTTGCTGCATCGCAGCAGAGTGGGGCTGTGAGTTTGCCTACATCGCCTTCTACCACGTCTGGTACATCACTCCATGCTTCAAGTGGCTCGAGATCAACTGCGGGGTTTGCCAGCGTCTTTATTCTATGTGCATCAACTGCTGCATGACGCCATGCTTCGAGTCTTGTGGTGGAATCTTCCATCATTTCAAGAAATGATCACGTGAATTTAATGACATATTGGAAACCGCATACATCGATATAAACAAAAACGATCAAAATCTTCATTTGATGCCATAACCGTGTCTTTTTTCCAACCGTATGATCGAAATAGATGTGTCTGTGATATATATATATGAGTGTACAAGTGTATATTTTTTTACATTGTTAAATTATTGATTAAAAATTTACTGAATAATAATTAGCTTATTCTTGATATTTCGCCCATTTTAGCTGTACATATTGAAAAGTACATCCTTCGCTAACGGCTTTTGCCTAAAGTCCTTGTTAAAATGTTGAACTTTGCATTTCAAAATGTTTTCCTGAGGCTGTGGAATGAACACAAAGAAACCACGCGATGTACATTCCGCCAAATGGTAGCCATGCTTGTTTTCCATGAAATGGAACAAAGGAGGTCAACACAAAAACGTAGAATCCACAATATACAGTTCATCATTTGTACTCTGCAGTTGTTCTAAATATTCCAATTTAAAGTAGAAAATAGTCCCAATAGTTCAAAAGCTTAGAAATCCCGGTATTTTACTGATCATAAAATCTGTGTATGACTGCACGAGGTGTACCTAAGAACTGACTTTCTTTGTTCACCAATAGCGTCTTTAGTGGTCAATTTAAGCTGACACAGAGCAGCATGGTAAATTGCATAAGTCCCAAGATCAGCAGTGCTTGCAGTAGTGCTGGGTCTGCGCATCCCCTTATCACTGACCAAGTTAAAATGCAATTAGCCATTTGCTGTAATCACAGCTCAATCTCAATTTTCTTGTATCAAAACAATCTTTGATTTTAAAATGTAATGGATTTGTTTAATAACATTTTATCAAAAAATCTTTGATATTAAAATTGAAAAAAAAAATATAATAATTTAATTCGAAATTAAATGAGATGAAAATATATTCGAATTAACATTAATATTTGTAAAACACATTATTTCATGCTTCTGCAAATGACAAAATATAAGTAAAAGCTAAATTAAAAAAAGAAAGAAGGAATTTCAAATTTAAAAATATGTGTTTAGTTTCATTTATTAAAACGTTGTTTCAACGTTGAAAAGTGGTTGATGTCTTCAACGTTGAAAGTAAGTTGGGTCTTTAATGTGGAATCAACGTTGATATATGGTTTGGGTTTCAACTTAATTTATTTTAATTCATATGATTTATTTTGTCACACAAAAAAGTATAAGGCAGGCCACTGAAAATGTTTGAGGCATTGTGTACATAGTTTGTATTTAAAAGCTGCTGTAAAATACCGCAAAATTGTTCTTAAATTTCATTTTAAAATAATATAAATTTCTGACTTATTGATATAAATCCACAAAATCAAGAACGATAAGCGGGGAAGAATTTTTTTAGGTGCTGAGTTTTCACGGTTATTTCTCAGTAATGCAAAGGCAAAACAATCTTACTTCACGTATTTTAACATTTGTTTATACCAAGCTTTATATTTATGAAAGAAAATCATAGTGTTAAATAAAATCGTTTTATATTACCTTTAACGCGAAAATGAAACGAATAGTTCCAGCTGCAACAATAAACTGCGTATGAAACAAACAGTTGACGGTGAACAATTTTCGTAATTTTTCCAGTCTTCTGCAACAAAAAGAATTTAGGTAACATAAAACCATTCTTAGTTTAGATAATAACAGCTGGTTTTTATATTAATTTTTAACAAAAATGCTTAGAATGTTTTTTTAGAAAAAAGTCCATCACAGTTTATATACATGTACCAAAAATATGTTCAATATACCAACAAAATACTGTTTAACATACAAATTAATTAACTCATTAATGCCTAGCGTTTGTGCAGGATTTAAATTCATCTATATCACAGGCACCTGAATTTTTATGACTTACTAATCGACTGATTGATAAAAATTCAGGTGCTTGTGTCTATTATATACATGTATACACACGTAGTTTGAGGCACGGGAGGTAACTCTAATCAATTAACGCCGTAAACTGTTCTGTGGCACACGCCATGTTTTATAGAGTGGGTAGATGGATTTGAGCACGGTATGTATTATTCTCAGCCAACTTCCATCGTACATCGATAGTTGTTTATGAAGTTGTTTTGAATATATATTTAGCATTATTTGTAACATACTTGTAACTGTCTGAATATTTATTTCTAAACCAACTTTCGCTTTCAATGTTATTATGCACAGGATTTGACTAAAAAAATATTTTTAAAAAAAATTTAAAAAAAAGGGATGATGCTACACAATAAATTTGACTGAGCAAAAAAGGAGGCATATAGATTAGTTTCCCCCTTCTTTTTTGTTGTTGCTCAGATTCAGTCAAATCCCTGAGATTTTGAAATAAACTCGTGATCGAATTTTTATGACGCTGATAATTATAGTTTAGGCCAACTGTTTTATTGTGTTAACATTGATTTACTATGAAGTGTGGTTGCTTTAGGTTAGCAATATTTTTTATGCAACAAAGGCATAGAAGGGGAGGGGGGTAACTCGGTCGCACAATAAAATTAAAAGAACAACAATACGCTGCTGTTTTTCTTGTTTTTAAAATAAATATTTTTGTTTATATTTTTGACATACATGTACAAAACTAGTCTTAAGCTTCATATGTTTTTTTTTTCGTAGATTAACTATGGATCCCCATAACAGTGCCCAGGATGTGCACCGATGTGACCTTTGTGAGACCGCCATAGTACACAGCTACTGTGACTTTTGTCATGTCAACCTCTGCAAGCCCTGTGTAGTAGATCACATCTCAGATGGATATGACAAACATAAAATAGTCCCTTTCCCGGAACGAAGGTCGACCCTGATTTATCCGAAATGTGAAACACATCCACAAAAAATGTGCGAATTGCAGTGCAAAGATTGTAATAACATTTCGATTTGTTCCTTTTGTACTGCATCTGAACAACACAGGGGACATATTTTCGTACAAATATCAACTGTGTACAAGGCACAGAAAGAGACTATTGAAAAGGATACAGAAGAGTTAGTAAACACTTTATCTCCTACATATGAAGAAATTGCACGCGACTTGGAACATGAGCTTGCAAACCTGGATGGAGGATATGAGAAACTTACAACAACTATGTCCAAACAAGGAGAGCAATGGCACAGAGAAATTGACATCGTTATCAACAAAATGAAAACTGAAATAAGCGAGATTAAAGTAAAGCACAGAGACGTTTTAAAGAAACACTTGGATGAAATCAAACAGACACAGTCCCTCATAAAGCAAACGCTACGTGCCATAAACGAAATAGAGAAATCTACCGAAGTATCTCCAACCATTGCGTACAGTTCTAAAATCAGAGAATTCAGCAAGCTTCCACCCAAAATTCAGGTATCACTGCCAACATTCATTCCAAAACCAATAGACCGTGAGAAGCTGTATAGTTTGTTTGGACAGATCACCCCATTATCTACTGCTACAGAGGGAAAGGTCTTGTCACTAATCCAACCCAAAACTTCAGTCAGAGAACTACTGGATAAACCGAAGCGTGTTGCCACAATACAGACTGGGTATGAAAAACTAGGCAGTGTTACCTGTCTAAATGATGGTAGCATATGGACGAGCGGAATGACCAATGATATCAAATGCTTCAACAGTAAGGGGTCACTCCTCCAGACAGTCAAACAAAAATCATGGAACTACCCCAATGATATAGCTGTAGACAGTGATGGGGATCTACTGTATACTAGTGGAGCAACAAGGACAGTGTATAAAGTAAAGAATGGACAGAAAGAAGAGTTGATCAGATTTCAGGGATGGGCGCCCAAACAGCTGTGTGTCACCTCTACTGGTGATCTCCTGGTTACCATGGTCAGTGATGATAAAACTCAATCCAAAGTTGTCCGTTACTCGGGATCTACAGAGAAACAAACCATTGAATTTGATGATGAAGCTAAACCTCTGTACTCAGGGAATGGTTGTCCTAAATACATCACAGAGAACAGAAACCATGACATCTGTGTAGCTGACTGTGGGGCTGGTGTAGTAGTTGTAGTAAATCAGGACGGGAAACTCAGATGGAGATACACCAGTCATCCCTCAGTTACCAAGAACAAACCATTTAAACCCTTTGGTATCACAACAGACAGTCAGAGTCATATCCTGACAGCAGACGGTAAAAACCATTGTATCCACATTCTAGACCAGAATGGACAGTTTCTCCGTTACATTGATAACTGTGATCTGATGTATCCTTATGGTTTATGTGTGGACAATAATGACAATCTGTTTGTGTGTGAGTATTTCAAAGGCAATGTGAAGAAAATCAAATATTTGAAATAGACACTGTCGTTTGTGACAATGAATGAATGATATCAGTTAAAACGTGCTTAACATTGTTTTTCTTTTTACTATTCAGTAACATACAGCATAAGTTTTATTTTGCTTACATAAAAAAGTTTGATCATATCAAGTAATAAAATGTGGTCGTTGGTTGTGAACTGGTCGTTTCATGAGGGGATTTTTACAACTTATTAAATTCAACTGTCCTTGGTTGTTTCAAATTAACAATAGATAAGTTTGAATTTGATAAAATGTTTGTTTTGAGGTATTTTTCGCCATGAAGGAAAACTTATGAGAAAATTCATCAAAGGATTGTGTAATGATAGGGGATCAATACTGGAGAGAGGAGGGGGCGGGGCGGGTTTTATCCACAAGCCCCGATCGGCGATGATAAGTGTTCGCGTAGTCTTACGAATTTTACACAGTCATCATTTTGGACATCGAGTAAGAGTTGTTTCCCTTCTAAAAGGTATATCTGATAAACATGCATTTCCATACACAGTGATATCTAAATTAAACAAAAATTAAGAACTGCATTATTGTTGTGCTTTTAGAACAAACTAACTTTATAGGAACATGAATTTAATTTTGATGAAGAAGATGAGGGGATAAGATAGCGCAAATGCCCATTCGGTTCAGTCGTGAAATACTATTTTGAAATTTTTTTCCCATCAATAATTAAATCCATTTAAATATATTATAATACAAGTTTGCTAAAGCATAATTTCTAACTATATTCAATTTATAAATAATTAACAAACGATTAGACTTTGATCCGTACGTGCACGGGTTGACATTGCATATGATATCGGACATAAACGAAATAGATACATCGACACACCGTATTGTTGATATTTACATAACCAAGCTTTAAGCCTACAATAAAGCTATTAATTTCAGTACATTCTGCTTAGTTAGAATAATCTAACTGTGTCTCGGGACAGGCCTACACCACAGTTAAAATGCCTCCCATATACCCGTAATGTAGCAAAAAATTGCAGAATCGCTCCGAAACGATTTTGGAGAAAATTAATGAAGCTGTGTTGAAAATAACAGTCAAATTATTCATAACAAACCATTTTGAGGCTGTAAATACCTTTCATCTAAATTAATGAAGAATTCAACACTTTTGCTCCAACTTTTTTTACTCTCTTTACACAACATGTTGACATTAGGAACTCTCAGGATTTTCATATTAAATGCACTGAGTTAGAGTTATCTCCCGTATTTCCTTTGGTGAGTATATACAGTGAAATTGTGGAAACATAAACTAAAGAGCTCCCGTGATTAACAGGTCGGGTACACTACCTTATATGGATAGCATTATTTAACACGTGACAGTATTTACATCAAGCAGATTGTCCAATCCACTGAATGAGTTGCAATGCATGACGGTCTACAACGTGTTTACGATTCAACAAACGCACGTGGTTTTTGTCTGTTTTATTCACAATATTTAATTGCTTGCCGGAATGTTTGTACATCTTGATTTTTACTTTAGAAGGTAGAAAAAGTAAGATTACGTACCATTAACTTTGTTCCATGCTCACATTGAAAAATACTGTTGTTTTAGTTGATCAATTGTTGCTTCAAAAAATGATCAGTATCAAACGACTGACAAACATACGCAAACAAACGAGTACAAACAGATTTTGATAAGAAAAAACTGCACAATTGTGTATTGGTGACTTTATCATTGTGCACTAGAAATAAATACAGGTAACTGTATATTTTTAACAAACGTGAATAGCCACGGTAGTAGAAATGCACAAATATACAAACGCAGAAGCGCAAGCTATGCAGCATTTATTATTTTGTCCGTTAAGCATTCTGATGAATGTCCCTGAAGAAAATATCAACGCGCATTCTACTAATGTTGTCCCAAAATATGGGGTATCACGTGAAAAAACGGTACTCACTGCTTCTAATTCAATAGGACTTGCCTCTCTTTTGAACATTGACAATGGGGTATTTAAAGAGGTTGAAAATGGGTTGATATAAGCCCTCATATGCAATATTTTTTAAATGTGAGCGTAGAAATTGAAGTTCAGACATAATTGTCCATATTAATTTCATAAATTCTGAAAAATCATTCAAAATGAGTTTCCAAAGGACAATTCAAAACGGTATATATTTTCAATACGCTTTGTATACACTGAAACTTGTAGTAGCCCACAATGCCTTGCAACTCATTCACCTGATTGGTTTCTCGATAAAAGTAAACAGATGGCTAATTTAGTATGCAAATTTATGCCGACGTCACAAATTATAGTGGTCTCGACCTGATTAAGGTGGCAGGGGATATTTTTTTTTGGTCGAGGAAATGTGAGGCAGATAGTGCTCATATATGAGATTTAATTTTTCAGTGGATTTTTAAATTTGCTAAAATTGGTTTGCATGCAGGGGACACATGGTCCCGACTCTTGAGAATTTTTAAACATTTCAGAATTTCAGAATAGAACAAGTACAACTTACATATAGCACTAGTAAGAATAGCCAGAGACGGTCTCAAAATTTTCTGAAAAATTGCCCTTTATCACATTCTCACGGGTCCAGAACCACGCTCCAGTACCGAGCAACTGCCATAAACTACCATAGGATTGGTAGCTTAATGTATACCCATGCAAAAAATCACCAATTGATGCGGGGTCAATCACCTTCTTTTGGAGTGACATTTCGTGTTCTGAACCCACCCTACTTTTCAAGCACAAAACCGGAAGTGAAAATTTTGGCCTCAGTTTCGCATTTTCATTCCATATCTGATGAAAAGTGCTACCAGTATTAAACAATGTTAAAGTGTCATATATCAATGAAATTGACATGAGCTTCTCTATCCACAAAATGAATGCAATAAATATTCTAGCAATTTATACCCCTCAAATAACCAGCAAAACCCCAGGTTCTCCCTTTATTTCAAAATTTTGACCGGGTTTTCCTTCGAAACTATCCCCTGCCACCTAAGCGTGAGTGTAATGCGCACGCGCAAGATTATAAAATCCAATAAAAAAACCAGATGATTTCCGGATTTTTCAAAGAAATTTTCGTTGATTATCAATTAGCAAAGCTTGATTAAGAAAAAATAAAAACAAATTGGTTATCTTCAAGTACCAATGATGTTTAAAATATATAAAACAAAAGACAGTACTCTTCCGATTTCTCGGTATTAAAGCCCAAAAGTTCCAGTCTATTATTTTAATATAGTAGTATAGATAAGAAAAAAAACATTGCCTTAAATTTTGATGGTATCGAACCCATAACATAAAATCCCTAGATATATAAGGTTAGTTTATTTCAGGTGCTCTAACCCCTGAGCCATTTCAGACGCAATAAAATACTCTGCTTAAAGACTATGTGTGACTTTGGCCACGAATTTACGGACTTGTATCATTTTTTCAAAACTTTCAATTGTTGGGACACAAAATGATATTTTTAATGTATAGTGGGTCATCTCTCCACATTTTTGTTGATTGAAATCGGTTTGTTTTCAATTAGAGCTTATTTAGATTATGAGAAAAATATGGAGCACAGACCCACTCTATGAAAAAAATGTTTTGAAGTTCTAAAAAAACGACACTATTTGCAGGTTTATGTATACGCCTGTTTGAGTCAACATATTCCAGTATTGAACATATTTATAGGTTACAAATCAGTGATATGTTAAATATATATTGTTTTAAATGATTAAAAATAAACACCCAGATTTATTGATATTTTAATTTTTCAGTAGCTTGTCCGACTGTGTATGGGCATTTTACACGCCTTTTTGCTTAAAAAACTGATTAAAGATATACAGGTGAACACAGCTTAATTCTACCTGTGCTCATGTAGAGGGCCTTATCATTTGGCTGTTTGTTTTGTCAAGTAGCCGTTCTGGGAATAAACCTCAACGTCATATTTACACCATTTGCCCGTGGTGCGTGCAAATCGCCCATAAACAAGATTTTTATAAGAGTTGATTATGAAAAAAAATTCCAATTTGGATAAAAGGTCGATGTTTTATAAAAATTTAATAATACGATTTAACTAATCAGAGTTAAATTCATTTATCAAAGGGAAATCATGTTTAGATTTTATCATATTTATATTTTATTTTATTATCAACTCATAAATCTCGGCACATATTTCACAACTATTATTCCCCCAATAACCTGCGCCTCCTGGTATTAGCCTTACCATTGGCCTTAAATTTTGGGCTATTATCCAAACCTGTGACGTCATTCTGTACTTGCTTCAGTCATCCTTATAAAAATTCAAGAGGTGATAAAGACGTGTTTTTGTTTCAGGTTCTATCCATTTTGTAATTTTAATAGTTATGCCGTCGTTTTGTGTAAATTTTTCTGTTATGACCAATTCTAATTACAAAATTTTAATTCTCTTTTACCTTTCAATTGCTTATGACAATTTAAAGCTTAGATTTTTTAATTTTATGGATTTAATCTGTTCGTAATACGGCACATGTAGCCATTGCTTCAAAATAAAACGCAGCACATGTAGCAATTGGTCGATCGTGCACGTGTTTTCAAAAACATCCGACGATTATTTTGTTTTATCTAACAAAATATATATGTGTTGATTTATTTATTTTTTATTTTCAATGAGTAAACTATGCCAAATAGGAAAGCTCGAGAGGCCCCACCTGCACCATGTGCAAAGCCGCGCGACCGGAAACGCGTCGCAACAGACATCTCTGATGGTCCCCAGCGTAGTGTGAATCTGGTTGATATAATTATCTGGTCCCCAGCATAGTTTGAATATGGTTGATTTCTCCACCTCACCTAACCTAGATAAGGAAACCGTGTCAACCCAAAAGCAACCAGCAGCGCTGAACAGAGAGCAGTTGGACGAGGTGACACGGCCAGTGATTGCCGCCATGTCTAGTAGGACAGAGACCTCTCACCCCCAGAACGAGATGACCCAGGATGCATCCGCAGAGTATCCAGGTACTGACATTCTACTTACACTTAAGTCTGTCCCGGGTATTTTATTCCGAGATAAATTGACAATTGTTTTAGTAAATTGAATAGATTTTTAAGTTATCAAAAATTCCCAAGCAAAATAACAGTAATTTTGTCGCATAATTTACCCAATTGTCATGAACGAGCCGATTTCGAAAGTCTACGGGACTTTTCAATGTTAATTCGGCCATTGCTGCCAAGCGTACGAGAGAGTAGTTATAATTTTTTAATGCGCGTCAAAATAAATCGAGAAAAAGAAAAGAAGATTTTTTGATCAATGCGAACATAAATGATAATTGAGCCATTTAGTCTGGTTTTAAATTACTCTTATATCAATTAGATGTCAGGAAAATATAAATCCGACTGTTATGCAGTACAACTACACTCTAAAACAATGACCTACCTAATAACATTGTATGATATTGCACATGCCATGGTGTTACTTTATGAACTGTCTTTGTTCGAAACTGTGAATGCCGCATTGACAGCGCAACTGGAACGGTGTTACATGTATATATGGAAGGGAATTACCGCCAAAATTCTATGTATCTTGCGTTTATTCTTATTCTGCTTACTTCTTTATTCTTCGTTACATTTTCACATGTATGTCACTTTATTGTACTCATATCCTTGCTTATTATATTTCACTTTGATTCTGTTTTATTCTTTCTGTTATGATTAATTCTATGTTGCGTTATTCCGTTCCAATTCGTATAACTTCTTACTTCTGTCTTGTATTTTAATTCCGGTTATTTACTACATCTCCATTACAGACGTAAATTCGATTACGCATACCATGAAGCGCTTTCAATGAAGACGAATATACAAGTCCCATGAATTTAATGAGTCATTATTACGCCAGGCGGCAGTGCGTTCGCTACAATTGCTGCTCCCATGTTCGAAAACAGAAGAAGAAAATCATAAGTCCGAAAGATCCTAAGTTTTCCTGGCTTTTTTAACGATTTTGATATTTCTTATGCCAGGAAAACGTCAGAAACGACGCCATTACAAAAACTGGAAAATCACTGCCTCCAACTGGAAGCGGCATTCTAGGCTCGATTTTAAATAGATATATATTTAAACTAAATAATACAGCTTAAATTATAACTTTACTGAACTTTTTGATAATCACACTGATAAACAAAAGTGTTGTTGACCTATTTAAAATCGAGCCAATAATGCCGCCTCCAATTGGAATCGACGAATTTCCAGTTTTCGTAATGGCACCGGTTTTGACATTTTCCTGGCATGTGACAGTGAAATATCAAAATTGTTAAAAAAGCCAGGAAGACATCGGATATTTCGGACTAGAAAATCATTCTTTGAATATTGTGAGGTGATCAAAAAAGATTTGATCACACCCGACAATATTTGATCACTTTATGATACTCAAAGAATGATTCCTTATTTGTTAAGTAAAATCTCTCAGGAATTTTATGGAATGAAAATATACATGTAGCTACTAATATAGATATATTTTTACATCTACCGAGCATAATTCCTTCTATACTGGTATTGAATTTGATTGGTTGAAAGAAACACACTTCCTATAACATGTAAACAATGACAGAAGCAAACGATTTTGCCGTTTAAACTGAAAGATCTACGACTGGTAAGTTTAAAAACGGTTATAAATGGAAAGGATTTATTTGCAGTGTTACCTTACGGGATAGGATAAAACCAATAATTAATCTATTTTATAGCTGTCAAGGTTGTAAACAAACATTCACCGCTTCGTCGAACTTAAGTTCAGCCATGTTTAATGAGTCTAGTATGGAAAGCGAGACTAAATTGACTTAAGTTCCATAATTTTCACGGCAAGAAAATAAAGTACTGTATATCACACAAATCTTTAACCGGCACACATTGACAACGATTCAAAATGAAACTAAATCAGCGCCCCCTATCGCTCTCTGCTCGTCGGAGATTTACGGAGACAGCCAAGCGTCTGGTTGAACGAGTCTACGTTGAAACAACGTTGCGTGCCTTCTGGGAAATACCCATGTCATTTTGCGGCATTTTAAAAGAAAAAAAATACTATTAAGGAATGAATTTAAGTTCTACCTTTGTTATACGATATAACATAACTTGGGGCAGTTTACGCTTTATAAACCGCGAAGCGGTTTATAAAAAAACGTAAACTGTTCCAAGTTATGTTATATCGTATAACATAGGTAGAACTTAAATTTATTCCTTAAAAGTTAATTTTTTGGTACTAAAATCAGAAAATAGGGCCCACTAATTAATTAAAGGGTGTTAATTTGTACAAAATTTAAACGTAACGTCAAGCGGATTAATACGTTTCGCACGCGCGTCGTATTGTGACATAGGCAAGTTATTTTATACGATATATATGAATTTATTTAGCCAATCAAATGAGGCTTTACAATCAGAATTAAATTGTTTTTATATAAAAACTTGTATAATTATACAATAATCAAACACGGCAGTATTTTTTTTTCTCTCAAGAAATGAAACCGTGTGCGTTTATATTTGATAGCGTGTACATATTAGATTAGTTTAGAGACGTCGCGGAGAATGAATGATTTTCTTTATAGATTTTCATGCAAGTATAATATAATTTTAATATATGCATGTATATATGTTTTAATTAAATCTTTTTAATGAAATTGTCAAATTTAAAAATAACTGATCGTTTTTTCCCATTTGCACGTTCATGCAATTTATTAAGATTTTTTTCTAAACAACTTATAGGCCTCGTGGTTTCTCATTCGCTTCACGATTATGCTGTTTGTTTCGATTTCAAATACAAATATGTTACCATTTAATTATTTTTAGTCTAAGAGAAATTTCTTCAAATGTTTTGATTTTGAAACGTGTACTTGTATGTGCAGTGTTTTGATTTTACAACGTGTATGTGCGGTGTTTACTCATAAATCCCTTCTAGCTCACTTTCTTCCGCAATTTTTTATTTAGTTCTTTTATTATTATTGATGCTTGTCCTTAATAAAATCTGTTGATTATCTTCACATTCGTTCACAACTATTTTTATCAAACAACCGATTTATTTTACCGATACATTTCGAAATCCTTAAATGCCATATTTCCGCGATGTAATTTAATAAAACGTTACTACACGTGTACGAGGGTTGTCCCAAAATCCAAACTTGCCTTGTATTACTTGTTTAACGTCCGTTTTACCGAAATGTGTCGTTCAGCGTCCATTGATACGTTCGGGTTTTTCTTTTTTCCACTTATTGTCATCATACTTGTTCAAATATTTTAAATGTTGTTTAACTACTTATTTACAAAACGCATTTCTAATCGATTTCGTTAATTTCATTTACTCCAAACCGCTTAGGATTTATTTCATGGTCTATACAAAATTGTATCAGTTACTGCTGCGCCGCCTTAAACGCTGTCATCTTCATTTTATTACGCTGACATGAGGCGATTTAAGGTCAGACGACACGTTCCTCAGTTTTAGATAACTTTTTCCAGGAATTTGTTCATGGTTTACAACTACTTTGACAAGCTTTCTTGCAAAAAATTAGGGTACCTTACCAGGCATTTCTGCAAAATACTAGAGTATGCAATTTCCTATATAATCTTGAAAATACACTTTGAATTGCTGATATAAAAATAATTACATCTACAGCACAGCAAAATTATTATAATAGAACTATATCTTCGCCGGAGCGGGGCCTTGAACTCACGACCTGTAGAACCTCTACGCTTCTGGCAGTGAGCGGCCACGTTTCTAACCACTCGACCATCTAGTCTTTTTACCAAAGACAAGTAAATTTTGATCATTTTTAAAGTAATTATAAAATTATTTTTTTTTTACTGGAACTCTTTATTACGAGGAGATACAAAAAAGATTCTCGAGGAACGTGTCGTCTGACCTTAAACAAATTTATTGTTATCCGAGTTAGCCGTTTTAGTTTAGCTATCGATAAAGTTAAACAACGGGGTATACCCAAAGGGTTCGATACGCACGAATGATTTACAGCTCTGTCCGTACAGGTGTAAACATCGGGAAGTGTCACCGACACGTATATACATGAAAACGGCCAAAAATTACCGAGTAATTGCGAAACGAAGAAAATCAAGTCCCCTAACACATCCAATGAAATTACACGCATTTTATGCTGACAAGCAAAATTCTTGTATAAAATTCCTTTACTTGCACCACGTTCGCGTTCGAGTCGTCAGTCATAGTGTCACGCCACGAAATATACAGAGAAGTCGGTATTTTCCCATCCTGAGAATACATAAAGCATTTCCGAACTTGCATATAAGCAGTAAGTAAACTTTTTTACTTTCAGAACACATTTACTCCATTGAAAATGATGCTAAGGCAGTAGTATAGCGCGACAGTACATGCTGCTAAAACGCATGGCCTCTTTCCTCCGCACGAAATACTCAATGTATGAAGTGCGCATGCCCGGAATAAAGAAATTGAAAGTAAAACTTGTACATGTATGCAGGTTGCACTACAGTATTAAATTTTACTATATATTCTTACCGAAATTGCACAACTTTAGATACAGATTAAAAATTCAAAACGAACTTCTGGAAAAAATCCTCTTGACATCTTTTTAAACAACGCTTCATTTACAATTTTCTAGCAAAATACACACGTGCATCCAGCAAGGCGTGAGACTTTGTTTACCTCGAAGTTACACATGTGCTTGAAAATCAAGCCCGGGCCTTTTCACCCCCCTCCGGAAACAACACGCATCAAAAATTCAAATGACCTCGCATTATTACAAAAATGGGATAGTTAGACCTCTTACACATTGTTTTTCATCTCATAAAAAAAATCAGCTCCTGTCGCGTGCGGAAACGCCCCGAATTCAAAGGAAAATTCGGGAATTATTTTGGCTCAGCCATGTTTTGTGAAATACTGTTATGACACCTAAAAAGCTGAGGGAGAAGTCATTACCGCTTGTTTGGGGTCCAAGAAATATAAGTTTCGTGTATTTATATGGTCATATGAACTAAGAATTGTTTTATTTGGTGTGGTTTACATAACGTTTTCCATGGTAATGTGTTATGAAAGGTTTGATTTTCTGACGCGCTGCACACCATGCATGTTTTGTTTTGAAACAGCTGATGATAGCTAGGCGTATTCAAAAATATACTTTTCTTGAAATTCTGATTATATTTCTATTTAGAGTGTAATTATTTTTTTGTAATTTCGGTTTCACTAATTGTTATGTTATTTACTGTATCAGATGTCGCAGGGTCTTGTATGAATAAATAACGCTGGTACTGATTTCAGCTACATGTATTCACTGGTTCTTTATTTCGAGGATTGTATATTATCAAAAAAAACCTATAAGTACAAACAGATAAATGGAGAACTCTCACGAGGAAGATATGGATTTTGATGACGGATTCAGCTCAGAGGTACAACGTTTTACATTGACAGATATATGAATCAGAATGTGTCATGCTAAACTTGTTATTCACTGTTTGTAATTAAAATGTTGTATGATTGTCTTTAAAAATAAGTACACGGTGACAAAGCAATGAAAACAAGTACATGCAGAGACAAATGTTCTTTTTATAGTATTATTATGATGTAAAATCAGGAAATAATTTTAAAATACTTCATATACTTTATTCATTGTTTTCCTAACCTAACATTGTTCCAGTATATTGCATCGATCTATCTTTGTTAGGATGATCATGAAGTTGAAGACCTCATCAATGAAATTTTTGGAACTGAGGAAGCATATGTTGATTTGGAGCCTGAGGAGGACTCATCAGAAGTAAATAGTATGTGGAATGCCACAAGGTAACTTATACTTGTATGATATGTAATTGTAATACATGTAGCATATATAATTTACATCAGGTTCAACATGTAGACCTTTAATTGTATTAATCTGACAAAGCTTTATCAATGAAGTAATTGATTTGTCAACATATAGACCTACATTTGATTCAAAGACTAATAGATGCAACATTACAGCATGTCGGCATCCCTATTCACACAAAATGATAGAAAATCAAGTAATATGTTTACTAGTACACTGTAGTTATCTTGTATTGGTTATTTTTAATCTACAATTATGATTGAAAAAGCATTCATGTGTATATCAACTAATTCATATCCTATCATATCTGAATATCATATCATTGCTGTTTATTACTTTATGTACATTTGAGATTGGCAAATCGTTTCATAAGCATTTTGACGTCATGAAAAAGTTCATATAGAAATATTTACATTCTACTGTGTTTTTCCATTAAATTCCGTGATGGTTAAATGCCTCTAAATGCAACACATATTCACTGCGTATGAATTTACGAGTAATTAACATAAGTAGTTCTCAAACAGTGATTTCTATGTTATCGGTTAAAAAATGTATTTCATGAATGTTGTCAAAACACCATGTTTTATAATTATTCGACAAAAAAGTTGACTTTATTGTAAAAAGCAACATTTCAAGAGTTATTTATCTTGGATTATATTTTCAAGCTCGTCGATCTCATCTCAACAGTCTATGTGAAAACCAGTTTAAACCGGTTTTACAAAACAGCTGTTCTTGCTGTTACTTATTCACTCCCTCCGTGATCTGCACTTAATATCGATTTATTTAAGTAAACAATTGATTTCTTCAGTAAGGGAATGTAAATATAAGCATTAAATGATTTATTTTTGACGTCGTCGTGTCAATAACTGCCGTCAGGTGAACAGACAAATTATCATAACGCGCTAACGCGCGTTATTCAATTTGTCTGCTCACCTGACGGCAGTTATTGACACGACGACGTCAAAAATAAATCATTTAATGCTATATTGAACGTTTTGCTATTCTATATAGGTACATGTAAGGAAGCATATTTGTAAATGTAAATATAACAAAATATAAGTGATATGATGCTTTCAAAGAATTCTATAAATAAAGCAAATCTTAGTATACTACATGTAGTAGATTTAAATCTATCTGTATTTATAAAAAATGCAAACATACTTGACTCTAATGCCCTAGCTTTCACATATTTGGTAAACATTGGTAAAGACAATGTGTAAAGCTATGTATGTGCAAAGCTATGTTGTTGTAGAAGTTACATTTCATATGATAATACATGTATAACTTTTTATAGCTTCAATTTACCATTGGGATTTTATCCATATAAATTAATTATAGTAAAGTAAGTTGGGTGAATTATTTTTTTACAATAAACATAAGTTACAACTGCAAGCAGAGATAAATGAATGCAAAGTCAATGAAAACGATATTCAATTACAGAGATGTAAGACAACTGAATGAAAAGCAAGTTAATTGTTCATGTACATTGTATATATAAATTTGCTAGGGTGGGCACCCAGGGAAATGGATTTCTACCCCATTCTATGGAGGACGTAGTTTTGTCCATCTGTTGTTGCAAATTATGGTTCTCCTGACAGGTGAGTTAATATATAAAAGAATTTTGGGTTGGTTTTTTCTTGGGGGGGGGGGGGGGGGGGGTCAATCTAATTAGATTGGGGGGGGGGGGGGGTATTCTAGATTCTGCATAGCTGTAAACTTTAATTAAAGCAGATGCATATTGCTATTCATCCAGACATTTTACCTTCTAATACTAATTGTCAGATAAATGATGACTGTAATTATCATAATAGTTTGTTAATTAGTTATAGCTTTATTGTTTCAGGTGCCTCATGGGAGAAATTTTCTCTGGGAGCAAAGTTCATCAATCTTGCCGTAGGATCAACACGACAATTTTATAAGATGCAGCTCCAGTACAGGGTATGAACTGATTGATAAAGCAGATATGCTATAAGAATAAAATTAATTACATAAAATGGCACCAAATTGATTGATAAATTGATTATAATGTGTGTAGTGTTTTCAGCACTTGTTTTCAAAGGTTAAACATACTTGTGATCCTCTGTTTGAAATTATTATGAATAGGTTGCCATAGAAGAAAGTTTTGCTCGGCACATGGAGACAGTAAGAAAAGACGTAGCTGGAGTGCCACTTAGTATCGCTGTTGATGTTCGTTACGATACACCAGGTATAAATGAAATAAACACTTAATTTAAATAGATAAATTGCAATATTTAAAGACATGAAATAAGTTTATCGTTTGACAAAAAACCTGTGAAATATTATGGTTTATCAATGGATTTATTCTGATACAATCAAGTTTAATATTTATTATATTTCTGATTGAAAAAGATGAATTACATAAAATAATACACATTTTATATGCATGATAAGTGTATATATACATGTACGTACTTATGCAAATTAAGTCACTTCTGATAAAATTACTGTAATAAACAAAGGAAAATTTATTTTCAGGTAGATTGAATCAAGTACAGAAAGATATTTGCAAAAGTAATAATGTAAGATATTGATGGACATTTTATTACTTTATTTCAAAGGGTTTTCTGCCAACCGATCATGTGGAGTATTTATGGACACCAACACATGAGCCATTTTGCAATTAGAGGTTGGGGATTCAAGAGAAGTTGGACGCCATAGCCCCAAAATGGAGAGACTTCTTATTGAGAGAGGGCTGCTATATTTAGTGCACCAGTCTCCCCTGATAGTCTGGGAAATTATATCTGATGCTAGCAGGAACATAATATCCCTCCTAAGTAAGATCGATGAATATGTTATTTTCTAGAGAGAGAGAGAGAGAGAGAGAGAGAGAGAGAGAGAGAGAGAGAGAGAGATATATATATATATATATATATATATATATATATATATATATATATATATATATATATATAAATATATATTTATAAGTCCCAAAAAATTATGCCATTAAAAGAGTTTGTGTATTGATAGGTTTGTGTTTCTTTATATAACTCACAGAAACAGAACCATTTAAACATCTCCACCATAGCCTTGATATGTGGCATAAGGCAAAGAAGCTGGCAGTAACTCTGGCAGATATCACAAAGAAATCAGCCTGTCGACAGCTCTTGCCATGGATTCGACCAATTATAAACCAGTTTTGGTGGAGTTGCAGTACATGTAAGGGCAGTGTTGACACTTTGTTGAAACGGTGGATGGCAATACTGCATCACATAAACAACAAACATATCTGGCCAGGTGGAAGGTAAAACTGTTTGAGTCACTCATGCTTGTATATTATGATTGCTAAACAGTATGTAATTTGTAAGTAAATGTAAATTTTCTTTTAAATACATTTGTTTACATGTATTTAGCTGTTAAATCTTATTATAATATGTTGAGAGAAATAAAAATTCAGGGTAGATATGCCATGTTAGGAACCTTTTCAAGATTTGACACACCTTATTTCTTATTACGCTTTAGATGCCGTCACCCTGAGGGTGTAACAGAGATTGAAAACAAGAAGTGGTTAGAAAGAGATTCAGAAGCTTTCAAGCAGCTCAGGTTAGTATCAAATTGTGACCGGTTGTGTGTAGCTCTCGGCATATCAGGTCTCAGTAGCTCCACCCTTAGAGGGCTGGATCTAGGTTCAAATCCTACTTTAGAAAATACTGTTCTCCACCTGTTACTAATTTATATGTATTACTGGTTTCTGGATTGCATTTAAAAGAAGATGTTTATTATGGGGTATACATTTTGTTTACACGCAAATATGCTCATAAATATCAATCGTATTTTGTCTTTTAAAGTGCTAAATGTATTTTGCTTCCTTTCAGAAAAATGGTCACCAATAGGGAATGGTGTGGCACCATTCATTTTTATACCCACTGCAAGCAAACCTGGGCCATAGAAAAAATTTTCAGCCACACCTTGTTACATTACTGTCCCAAAGCCAACTCCTACAGTTATGATTCATACAGAATTAGGAACATCTTGGCTGTCATGGATCATAGCAACCATCTAGGGAGAATGCCACAAGTAGGAGACGATGGTGACTCATACGCTCAGGCGCAAGTATCAAGGCGCACGAAGCAGTGGGTAGCATATGAGAGGAAAACCCCCAAAGACTTCAAGTATATACCAGGTAAATATTAAATAATATTTTTAGAAGTATCTTGGTAGGTGACCATTGTGTATATTATTTACATGTTCTTTCATCTACTATTGATAAAGCAGTTTTCTTTTACTATCAGATTTAATGGCTGCCTGCTTGCATAAGACATATGGAGTGCCGGAAAAAGCGTTTTCGAAGAGCAGAAAGTCTTTGGAATTGGATAAGGTTGCCAAAAACTTATCAGGAGACAAAAACCCAGGCTCTAGACTTTTATTAGCTGAAATGAAAAGCAGGAAGAACACTGGTGAGAATTTTAAGGACTTGATAATTAACTTTTCAGCTATAAAAACCTTGTTTTAGAAAGCATATAAAGAGTATTTACTTCTATACTCTTGAAATCTGCGTTGCACTGTTTAACCTTCAATGATACATAAGCGGCTTCAGTTGGTTTATGATGACTGTAATATCAAAAGCTGAATTTTTTGCTACACCAAGTTGTTCTTGAAAATTCATGCACCAATATGGAAAATTCATGCATCAATGTGTGAAAATGACTTCTTTTTTCATAGTTCATTACACATTTTTCAAAAATGAATACAGTAAACTTATCACTGCTTTATATTTTCAGGGACAGATGCTAGTCAATGATTATGGCTATCTATGCATGTGAGATTCTGATTGACCTGGACTATGCCTGGCTTAATGATGCATGGGTAAAAAAATCAAGAGAAACCATTGAAATATTCCCTCTCGATCTAGGAGGACCTCATCGTGGTGGGAGGGTGAACATCAATATGCAGATGGCCAACACTCATAGGAATAGTTATAAACATCTATGTACCCAACTTGCACAACAGTTTTACAGTTAATGCATCATATGAATTTGCAAAGCTCAAATCTTGTTTTTCCTGTCATTTTATTGTCAAAAACAGTTTTCCGATTCTGAAGCAAAACAATTATTGATATTCTTTTATATCTGTAAGCATTAAACAAACTGTACATTTATGTTGAGTGGTTTTATACCAAAATGTTGTATCATTTACCACCAAATTGGATCATGAACTTGCTGAATAATATGCATATAGCAAGAAATTCAAAGAAATGGCAATATTGCATATAAAAGACAGAAATTATCTCCCGTGTCAGTGTGTTCATGAACTAATGCATATTGCTTTATATTTCATTGTGTCTTAGACCTTCATTTCTCTTAACATTTGTGCTTTAAATAGTTATGAGTAGTATATATTTGTACAATTTATTTTTAAAAAAGAATTTAAATGAATAAACACACTATTCAAATGACTATATTGGAGAAAACCTTTTTTGTTGTTATAAGTTATATATTTTTCATGAGAGGAAAAGAGGCAGGAATATATGTATATATATATAAATAGAAATGGCAAAAACAAAAATTCAAATTATAATAACAAAGTTCCGTTGAATGATAATACTTCTGACATGCATTATCACCAAGGATGTATTATAAAACATTAGATTCAAATAATAAAGTTAACATTTTTCAAGATCATCATGGAAAGTGATCTATGTATTTGCTACTGGAAATATAATGATGTATATTGGGAAACGACTCTATGAGTAATGATGCCTTATTTGAAGAGAATTTACTTTATTTGCAATTTCCTTTTTTTCTGAAATAATAACTGCTCCCTAGTTCATATACTCTCTGAAACGCTTTGAATTTCAAACACTTTGCCGACCAAGATTGCGCATGCTCTTGTCATCCACGTAGTCGAATGGTGGTATCGAATTGTGTATGTGCACAGTGACGTTGTATGATACTCCGAGGATTACATTGCATATTCGCATATTCACGGCATTTATTTGTAAAACTCACTTTGTGAGTGAGCAAGGACTGCATTTTTATTGTATTTTTTGGATTGCGGAGGGCCTGGGCTGCGCTTTACAAAAGAACTTACGACTTAAGACCAAAATAACGAATGCTAATTAATCATCAACTAATCAATGAATTTTTTCTTATGGCTGGAAAATATAATTATGGTAAATGAAATATTTGTAAACAAATGGTTTTATGTCAATTTTGTTCTTTAAAGATCATTTTACGAGACTGTTAATATTTACGACTTTGTCGTAAGTAAAATGCAGCCCAGTATCGCAAAAAATTCCGTCTTTTTGAAACAATATACACATTGTTTATTGAGCGATCTAATGTTTATGCGTCCTTCCAGGTAAATTTGAGACAGCGAAATGTAATCAACCGTGACTGCACTGAAGACCTATATACGGTTTCAGGTCTAAGCAGTTTGTCAAACTTCACTGTCGATAAAATTACAATAGAGTACTTAATAAAGATGTAGCGGGCATGCGTGGCTTCGAACCTTTGGTATATTTATAACCTCATGTCAGCTTTAACTTTTCAACTTGTCACAAAACGCGCTACAAAATATTTAAAAGTTTTGTTATTGCCAAAACATTTTCTAAGTAAGTACATGTAATAGAATTGTTATCAAATATCAATGTATGTTTTATTTGAATTTCATTTCATTATCTTGATTTTAACTTTTTGTTCTTGGCATTGCGCCGCATGTCGAATTTCTGATCCAACATGCTTACATTTCACATATTTAATCTCAAACAATACTACATTTTAAAACATTATTTGAATGCAAATGTTTTAAACCCTTTATGGCACAAATTTCATCTTCCTTTGTCTTCGATTAACTAAATAACGCCACATGTCTACGCTATTTTGGGACACCCCTCGTACACAAAGTATTTTCTAAAGATATTGCTACATTTATATATCAATAAGTCAGAAATTTATATTATTTAAAAATAAAATTTAAGAATAACTTTGCGGTATTTTACAGCAGCTTTTAAATACAAACTATGTACACAATGCCTCAAACATTTTCATTGGCCTACCTTGTATTTTTTTGTGTGACAAAAAAAAATCATATGAATTAAAATGCTTTATTTCAAAAGGATCAGGATAATTCATTTATAATCAGCTGTTAATGTTTGGAGCATTTCTTTCGTTAAATTTTCAATGCAGTACGGGGTCTTCATTATGATTTTACTCTGGTGAGAAGCTGATATTAGATTTATTCATTAACGAAACTAAGTCATCTGTTCTACGAAATCAAATGATCTCATTTGAAAAGAAAGACACGTTCATATCTGCAAAAATTACTAAAAATCAAATCGATTAACTACTGTAAAATTACACTAATTTTGATTCATTATTTACATCGGTGGGTCTGTGTGACTGACGTCATAAATCCACAAAAACGATCAGCGGGGAAGAATTTTTTCAGGTGTAGTCTCGCTTACCCCAGACTCTCGCTCTAGAGTCTGGGGTAAGCGAGACTAGAGTTTTCACGGTTATTTCTCGGTAATGCAAAGGCAAAAAAATCTTACTTAACGTATTTTGACATCTGCTTATACCAAGCTTTATATTTATGAAAGAAAATCATAGTGTTAAAAATCGTTTCATATGACCTTTAACGCGAAAATGAAACGAATAGTTCCAGCTGCAACAATATACTGCGTATGAAACAAACAGTTGACGGTGAACAATTTTCGTAATTTTTTCAGTCTTCTGCAACAAAAAGAATTTAGGTAACATAAAACCATATTTAGTTTAGATAATAACAGCTGGTTTTTATATTAATTTTTAACAAAAATGATTAGAATTTTTTTTTTTTTTTAGAAAAAAGTCCATCACAGTTTATATAGTTTACATGTACCAAAAATATGTTCAATATACCAACAAAATACTGTTTAACATACAATTTAATTAACTCATTAATGCCTAGCGTTTGTGCAGGATTTAAATTCATCTATATCACAGGCACCTGAATTTTTATGACTTACTAAGCGACTGATTGATAAAAATTCAGGTGCCTGTGTCTATTATATATACACACACGTAGTATGAGGCACGGGAGGTAACTCTAATCAATTAACGCCGTAAACTGTCCTGTGGCACACGCCATGTTTTATAGAGTGGGTAGATGGATTTGAGCACGGTATGTATTATTCTCAGCCAACTTCCATCGTACATCGATAGTTGTTTATGAAGTTGTTTTGAATATATATTTAGCATTATTTGTAACATACTTGTAACTGTCTGAATATTTATTTCTAAACCTACTTTCGCTTTTAGTGTTATTATGCACAGGATTTGACTAAACTGAACATATTTTTAAAAAAACATTAAAAAAGAAAAAAAGGGATGATGCTACACTATAAATCTGATTGAGCAAAAAAGGAGGCTTATAGTTTAGTTTCCCCCTTCTTTTTTGTTGTTGCTCAGATTCCGTCAAATCCCTGTGATTTTGAAATAAACTCGTGATCGAATTTTTATGACGCAGATGATATTATAGTTAAGGCCAACTGTTTTATTGTGTTAACATTGATTGACTATGAAGTGTGGTTGCTTTAGCTTAGCAATATTTTGTATGCAACAAAGACATAGAAAGGGAGGGGGTAACTCGGTCGCACAATAAATTAAAAGAACAACAATACGCTGCTGTTTTTCTTGTTTTTAAAATAAATATTTATGTTTATATTTTTGACATACATGTACAAAACTAGTCTTAAGCTTCATATGTTTTTTTTTTTGATAGATTAACTATGGATCCCCATAACAGTGCCCAGGATATACACCGATGTGACCTTTGTGAGACCGCCATAGTACACAGCTACTGTGACTTTTGTCATGTCAACCTCTGCAAGCCCTGCATTGGAGATCACATCTCAGATGGATATGACAAACATAAAATAGTCCCTTTCAAGGAACGAAGATCAACCCTCATTTATCCGAAATGTGAAATACATCCACAAAAAATGTGCGAATTGCAGTGCAAAGATTGTAATAACATTTCGATTTGTTCCTTTTGTACTGCATCTGAACAACACAGGGGACATATTTTCGTACAAATATCAACTGTGTACAAGGCACAGAAAGAGACTATTGAAAGGGATACAGAAGAGTTAGTAAACACTTTATCTCCTACATATGAAGAAATTGCACGCGACTTGGAAAATCAGCTTGCCAACCTGGATGGAGGATATAAAAAACTTACATCAGCAATGTCCAAACAAGGAGAGCAATGGCACAGAGAAATAGACATCGTCATCAACAAAATGAAAACTGAAATAAGCGAGATTAAAGTAAAACACAGAGACATTTTACAGAAACACTTGAATGAAATAAAACAGATACAGTCCCTCATAAAGCAAACGCTACGTGCCATAAACGAAATAGAGAAATCTACCGAAGTATCTCCTACCATTGCATACAGTTCTAAAATCAGAGAGTTCAGCAAGCTTCCACCCAAGATTCAGGTATCACTGCCAACATTCATTCCAAAACCGATAGACAGTGAAAAGTTGTGTAGTTTGTTTGGACAGGTAACCCCATTATCTACTGCTACAGAAGAAAATGTCTACTCACTTATCCAATCCAAAACTTCAGTCAGAGAACTACTGGATGAACCAGTGATTGTTGCCACGATACAGACTGGGTATGAAAATCTACGCGGTGTTACCTGTCTAAATGATGGTAGCATATGGACGAGCGGAACGACCAGTGATATCAAATGCTTCAACAGTAAGGGGTCACTCCTCCAGACAGTCAAACAAAAATCAGGTAAATTCCCCTATGATATAGCTGTAGACAGTGATGGGGATCTACTGTATACTAATGGGGCAACAGGGACAGTGTATAAAGTCAAGAATAGGCAGACAGAAGAGTTGATCAGATTACAGGGATGGAGGCCTCTTAATCTGTGTGTCACCTCTACAGGTGATCTCCTGGTTACCATGTTCAATGATGATAGAACTCAATCCAAAGTTGTCCGTTACTCGGGATCTACAGAGAAACAAACAATTCAATTTGATGATGAAGGAAAACCTCTGTACTCAGGGAATTATTTTAGTAAATACATCACAGAGAACAGAAACCATGACGTCTGTGTAGCTGACTATATGGCTTGTGCAGTAGTGGTGGTTTATCAGGACGGGAAACTCAGATGGAGATACACCGGTCATCCCTCAGTTACCAAGAACAAACCATTTGATCCTTTAGGTATCACAACAGACAGTCAGAGTCATATCCTGACAGCAGACAGTGACAACCATTGTATCCACACTCTGGATCAGAATGGACAGTTTCTCCGTTACATTGATAACTGTGATCTGAAGGATCCTACTGATTTATGTGTGGACAATAATGACAATTTGTTTGTGTGTGAGTTTTACAAAGGCAATGTAAAGAAAATCAAATATTTGAAATAGACACTCGTTTGTGACAATGATATCAGTTAAAACGTGCTTAACATTTTTTTCTTTTAACTATTCAGTAACATACAGCATAAGTTTTATGATACTTACATAAAAAAGTTTGATGATACCTTATCAATTAATAAAATGTGGTCGTTGGTTGTGAACTGGTTGTTTCATGAGGGGATTTTTACCACTTATTAGATTCAACTGTCCTAGGTTGTTTCGAATTAACAATAAATAAGTTTGAATTTGATAAAATGTTTGTTTTAGGTATTTTTCGCCATGAAGGAAAAATTATGAGAAAATTCATCAAAGGATTGTGTAATGATAATGGTGAATACCAGGGGACCAATACTGGAGAGAGGAGGGGGCGGGGCGGGTTTTATCCACAAGCCCCTATCGGCGATGATAAGTGTTCGCGTAGTCTTACGAATTTTACACAGAATAAGAACTGCATTATTGTTGTGCTTTTATAACAAACTAACTTTATAGGAACATGCATTTAATTTTAATGAAGAAGATGAGGGGATAAGATAGCGCAAATGCCCATTCGGTTCAGTCGTGAAATACTATTTTGAATTTATTTTTTCCCATCAATAATTAAATCCATTTAAATATATTATAATACATGTTTACTAAAGCATAATTTCTAACTATATTCAATTTATAGATATTTAACAAACGACTAGACTTTGACCTGTGCGTGCACGGGTTGACATTGCATATGATATCGGACATATACGAAATAGATACATCGACACACCGTATTGTTGACATTTACATAACAAAGCTTTAGGCCTACAATAAAGCTATTAATTTCACTACATTCTGCTTAAATGTGTCTCGGGACAGGCCTACACCACAGTTAAAATGCCTCCCATATACCCGTAATGCAGCAAAAAATTGCAGAATATCTCCGGAACGATTTTGGAGAAAATTAAAGAAGCTGTGTTGAAAATAACAGTCAAATTATTCCTAACAAACCATCTTGAGGCTGTAAATACCTTTCATCTAAATTAATGAAGAATTCAACACTTTTTCTCCAACTTTTTTTACTCGCATTACACACCATGTTGACATTAGGAACTCTCGGGATTTTCATATTAAATGCACTGAGTTAGAGTTATCTCCCGTATTTCCTTTGGTGAGAATATATAAATTATATATATATATATATATATATATATATATATATATATATATATATATATATATATATATATATATATATATATATATATATAAAGGTCGGTCCCAGCCACGTCCGACTCACAAGAGGACTAGGTTATGCCTCAATCCGTCCCTCCCAAACACACACACCAACAACTCGAGATAGAGAGAGAGAGAGAGAGAGAGAGAGAGAGAGAGAGAGAGAGAGAGAGAGAGAGGGAGAGAGAGAACAGGATTGGAATTTCAGTAAAGTTCTATACACATAGTACATGTATATAAGTAAGAAGAGCTACATGGATTCCATGTAACGGCAATAAATTAGTAAATGGTTATATGGCCAAAATGTTCCAAAGTAACTCCAGCTATAGATGTGAATCAAACATTGCCATGTCAGGGTGAGAAATTTAACCAATAATAATTGCCGCATTTTTATCAATCAGTGATCCTGCGATTAAATTTAGAGCTCAAAAATGTTGGATTAAATTAAACAATACTAAATTATGTATGAATTTGATCTCATGCCGATTATTTTGCCTTTGTTGCTTCTGATGAGGAAAAGCTTCAGAAAATGTTTTAAAAATACAGTAAATAGAAATTACCAGTTAAGAACAAAACCAACAAACCAAAATGTTTCACTTCCAATGCCAGTCAAACTCTATTTTAAACAACGTAACATTATGCATGGGCGGATCGGGGAGGGGGGGTGGTCCAGCGGGGAGGGGGGGGGGGAGGGCTGAAAAGTACTTCCAGAATTCATGGTAACATGGAGCCGCAATGATTAACAACACGTACAATACTGGTTTTAATCCTAGATTTATAAACCAATGTAATCCAGCCGCTCATTTTGATAAATAAATTAATGTGTACCATTTAGTCCTCAGGCCCTGGAATGGAAAATGCGAACAGTGAATAGAGATGTTCAAAACATGAAAGCGAAGGTCCGTGATATGGCAAGAGTATGACTTTTATGAATAGACACTGAATAACAAAAGAATGAAGTCAAAGTAATCAATGAAAATATTACCGACATTAAAGAACAGACCAGCCAGATCATGAATAAAAACAGTGAAATCGTTGACAGAGTACAAACACTCAACGGTGAGGTAAAATGGTTAAATGAGCGCCAAATAGGCCTCCAAACAAGATCGATGAGGGGTAAACTTAATATATTCGACGGAATTCAGGAACAAGCAGAGGAGAACACAGAGAGAGTACTGAAAACGTTCATTAAAAAGTTAAAATTCCATATACATATAGTCCATCGCATGTTGAAAAAGATCCAAGGAAAACACAGACCAATAGAGAACACGTACGGAGAGCAGCACCGTGGGAATTGAAAAATAAGCCATATGGAGTGAACGAATAGTTCCCGAGAGTATCAGCGAAAGATTAAGAAAACAGCAGCTGCAAGGGGAAAAGCCAGAAATAATGTTGGTGGACAAGCTATTCGTCATTGGGAAACATGTACATGTACAAATTCACCGAACCAAAAGAATCTGAAACAAGATCACACGATTCGAACGCCTCGACACCACGCACCAGGACCAAAAGCAATGCGACAGCGCAACGTTAGGACAACGTTTGAGGGCCATGCAAAAATCAGGGGGAAGAGTACCAATTCATTCCCCATAGAGCTCAATGTTAACCTAGACACTCCTGGCTAGTTTGCTATAATTTTACTTACATACATATCCTTGGCCACATTTGAAAAATCATTCCAAACACTATAATACTCTGTCCCAAGTTATTGCTTCCATCACATTTTGATGATTTTTAATAGAAAATACACATACCTGTGAAAGAAGTACAGTTGAAATCGATGAAATGGAAAATATCCAAGATATCTTCATTGACTGGAAGGGAAACACATTTCTTACGGAGATTTATAATGGGAAATGTTTACATCTTTTCTCCATTCGGAAGTACTCTGGACAACTCGTGCAATTTTTCAACGTTATCATCCGGGCTTATTAATGGCTGATGCAATGCAAAATCCCCGTAGACTTTTGGGGTGTGTATTGAAACCTGAAGCGGTAGAGGAGGCGTTTAAAACAGATAATCTGGACATTTTTCATATTAATGGATGAACCTAGTTTGAGCACAAAGGTATTTATTATTATCGAAATATCAAGCGAAAAGTAGTCGAAGCAAAAAATCAGGACAGAGTATAACAAAATATTACTGGAAATATCTAGGGTCCCAAGGCGTTTATAGGTCAAAATTAAGCTTGTTTACAACTTACAGCAATCGGTAGCAAATGAATCCAAGTCTCAAAATTGACATCCACTCCCTATTTCAACCCCTCTTATTTCTTTACTTTCTGCAGTACTTCTTCGATTTCATCATTGAATTTAATTAAACAGACATAAATTTACTTTGAAATAATCATTATTTCAGCAATAATTCAGCCAATCACCTAAGCCATACCTTTTGTCTGCGCGACACAATCTTGAATTAACACTTGTCTGATGTCAACATCCGGTGCATTGGTACTCCCATTCCATCAACGTAACTCCACAGGGGCCAAACCCGTTTTAACATTAATTTCAATGTAACCATCAATAAAGAAAGGGGTCGAACTCTGACCCAGATAAAAAAAACTACCAGCTCGCTTCGAAAGCCTATTAAATCAATTATTTTTTATAACACTTGCAATATGCATGTATTTTTCAGAAAAGTAATGTCTAAGATACACTCATGCCGAATTTCAAGTTGATGGGTCTTAAAATAGCGGAGATATACGTCATTATTCTCTCGAAGTCGTCAGTTTATTTTTACTCGGACATTTACCGGTCCAGGGCTCACGATGGGATTTTGCCTATGACAATAGCAGTATTGCAACAAGTCGAGAAACATTCGCACTAATCTTTTAAAATCTCACATCAAACGCACGCTACTTACATCCTTAAATTCCGATAAAATTCCTTAAATACTCTCCAAACTGAACTTTTAACTGCAGCCACATTGAATTCTGATAGGGCCAGCCATGTTGACGTCTTCGAGAAAGACTGATTCTGATTGGACCATCAGGAATATTAACCAATGAAATTTAGTTTAACATTTTCTATCACAATGGCCGGTCTGGTCAGAAGTGAATTGTCGAACAAATGTATGAATATATGTAAATGTTCATGTACATGTAGCCCAGAAATATGGGTTACTAATATTGACAAAAAGTTCACTTATCATAATGTTGTAGATATTGACAAAAAGTTCACTTATCATAATGTTGTAGATACTCTAATAAAATATACGTACCTGATCAATTTTTTGGAGGATAGATTAAATGTTGCAAAACTGAACATGCATCTCTGAATTATATTAATATTATTGTAGAAGAAATTGGTAATAAATTTACAGTGCAAAGTACAATGTGCAAAAGAAGTTTTCAGAACACATAAATTTATGTAAAATATTAATAAATATCCGAGTGCTTTTATGAAAGCATGCCATTGGATAACAAGAGAATGTAAATCTGATAGACAAATTTTAGAAAAGCAATAAGATTATGAAAAAAATATTGAGGATAAATATTTAGAAATGATTTGTATAAAAAAGAAAAATCATACAAGAAGACATTAAAACATGCAATCGATCACCATAGAACAACAAGGAAAGATTCAAGTACATGTATCTGCGAACATCAGGTCCCGGAGTATTAAAAGTTAAACGAGCTCACTTTTGATCTGTCTCACTTTTCCACCATATATTTCTTTTGTAAAAGTGAAAATAAGATCAAAACTGAGCGCGTCTAACCTTTATGGCCCCGGGGCCTGATCTGATGGAATACTAGAAAACTCTCAATTCCAATTGTGGTAAAGGCCAACATGTAATACTTACCTGAAGGATCTTTTTTTATTTTTAAAGCAAATTTTGTAATATTGAAAATGATGGACCATGTGAACATGTTTTGTCTAAAATAACTAGTATTATCTGATGGAAATTTTAATCATTTTATCAACCAGCCAATAACAAATACTAGTAATAACATTATTAGATGTGTTTAAGCATTGAAAAATAATATGTAATGTGGAAATTACAGGATTTTTAGATATATATCAAAAATACATGTGACATTCTGTTGAATTTTTATGTGGACTTATTTAACAAGATGTTTAAATCAAACAATAAGCCAACACTTTTGACAAAACGTGTCTCTTTGTGTAACTATTTGGTATAGCGGAAGCTTTTACTTTGACGTTGTTCGGATTTTTTGTTTACTTTTGAAGTAGTGCTATTTATAGTAACATTGGCGATTTGCCTGCCTACAGCCAGGACTCTGCTTTCAGCAGAGCCCGGTTAAAAATAATGATAACAATACAATATAATATTCCAAACTAAACACCACTTACACTTATACGTTGCCTTGGTCTATCGTTAATGAAAGATTGACTGAGTATGCAGAACAGTTGGGCTAATTTTAGAAAACGAAGCTGGGTTTTCTAAAGATTATTCAAATGTTGATCACATTTTTTATTATATTCTTTCATAAAATTATTAAGACATTTATAACAAAATTATATTGTACCTTTATAGATTTTAAAAAGGCATTATATTCGATATGGCGTGTTGGTCTACGGACCAAAATTTTGTTGAACAATACTAATGGCAAGTTTCTTAACGTTATAAGGGAATTAAATATTGTGTACTTTGTATGTTATTTCTGTACAGTTGGTGTTAGATAAGAGAAAAATGGGTCATCTTTTTTTTATTTGCACTCTACATTGAATGTATTCATGATTTAGAAGGATTTCATCAACAATTGATGAAGGGATTGACAGCACTATCATATCAATGAGAAAAAAAATGAATTTCAGATGACGAGTAAACCCAAAGTAAATCCCAACTAAAACTCAAAAAGCATACCTAGAGTAAACCCCAACTAAACCCCGAAAAAAACCGGGGTTTAGTTGGGATTCACTTTGGTGTTAGGTTGAGTCTGATCTGTACAGATCGCCACTCAGTGGCGTCGAAAGCAATTGACATGTAGGGAAATCTTATCCGAAATCGTGCCCCCCTCTAATAAAAAAGATTACAAAGGTAAACCTAGTATTGTCGCCAATATCATAAACTTAATCCGTCGGGGGAGGGGGATTAATCACACAAAAAGTTTCACTAAGAATATAACAGCAATGTTCTAACTTTGTACAATATACCTGTAAAAAAAAATAAAAGAAGCAAACAGTACATCGTCTAAAACACTGTGCTGGACACTGGCAACTATGCCAGTTCCAAGGTGGTATCTTAGCACCCGCCTAAGCTGTATGTATCGAAAATTTCAAATATGCAAATAAAAGACCGTTATTTAAAGAGTTATATCAACCTTTTGGGTTAAGGTATCTCACTTGTTAAGTGAGATATTTGCCTTTTTCCCATAAGAAGAACAACTTTCCTATTTGTTCCTAGTGGTTTAAAGTGTTTATATACACAACATATAGACAATGGTCTTTCATTTGTTATATTCGACTTTTCATTTACGAAGCTGCATTTTAGCGGGACGGTGCTTTAATGCCACTTTGGTAATGATATAATTATCCGACACAGTGTTCCAAGTTCAATTGCACTTTGATAACTTTATCATTCTTTTCAATATTGGTAACAATTTCATTTCTGTTTGTTGAACTCTTCTCCTAAAAAAAGCATTCTCAATGGCTAATTCATCCATGCATTCACCTTTCCTATCTTCGTATAGAACTAACAGAGTGTGAACATTATCACCAAAATGGAATTTTTCATTGATAACTTTGCTTTGCATTCATCTTGCATATCAAGCGGTCACTGGGGCATACCTCTTCGTTTTAACTAAAATTCTTCAGTTTTCCAGCGATCGGCAAAATTGTAGAGCCCGTATTGGATCCTCTTTTAAATCTGTTATACAGGCTGTCTTATTGTCAAATCAACGTCTCTCATTTAATATTCTCGTTTTTAATGGACTCCATGCTAACATTTTTCATAAATTTTGTACTGTACTACATGACAATCCGGAATCAATTAGGGGGGGGGGGGGGGCTTGCTCACTATTTTGTATAGCCCACCCTGTTCTATAAATAACGATGATATGAGACCTTTGTATACTACATTGAATAAAACCTTTTTAACGAATGATCGTTATTTAATATAAGGCCCCTGTCACACCTCTGAATGGACCCGAATACTATAAATATCGATGATAGAAATCCTTAATACATGCCCCTTTGTACAAATAGTTACGTCACCATCAAGATACGGTCCTCTAATTGTCCTTCAAAAGCCTCTTTTCTTTTCATTTGATTTCAGTAACAAACTCATTTCTGACTGGTGAATTCCTCTCCTAAAATGAGCATTATCAATGGCGTCTTCCATTCACCTTTCCTAGTCCTTTGTATAAAACTAGCAGAGTATGAATATTATCGTCAAACTGACGTTAGTCTGTTTTGCATTTCATCTTGTTACATATCAAGCGCTCACAACATGTCGTATAATTGTCAAACCAACGACTTTGATTCAGTGTCGACGTTTTTTAAAACGCATTCCATGCTATGATATTCCATTTGCACTGTACATTTTGACAATCTATAACAAAATGATCCATTTAACCAATATTTTTTTTTCTGCGCATGCTCACCATTTTGTATAGTCAGCTCCCGTTTCTAAAAATAGCGATGATATGAGACCTCTTGATTATATCGAGCACCTCTACAGGAGCTCCTGTTACAACTATGAACGGACCCCGATGCTATACATGTAAATATCGATGCTAAAAGTAATTTTTTTAGAATAGTAAAGTTATCACGAAACACACTCCTCTAATTTTCCTTTGATATTTATTTTTTTTCTTTAAACGTCGGTTACAAATTCATTCCTGTCTGTTGAACTCCTCTCATAAAATAAGCACTATCAATGGCGTAATAATTTATTCGTTCAGCTTTCCATAGCAACTCACTATGGGCATAACTCCACGGTTTGTACTGTACTGTTTGACAACCCATACTGTGGTTTTATCAATATTCGTTGAATACCAATTTTCGCGGATTTCGTTAAGTTGATCCATGAAATTAAATGTTCATTGAAGTCATTTTTCTATTAACATTTTGTATTGATAGGGTCATTGGCCTCGAATTTATGTATCCTTGAAACTGTGATTTTCACTTTATCCACGAAAATTGATACTCTTGAATATTAATGAAACCACAGTAATTAAAATAATGGGGTTTTTTTTCTCAAATAAATGATTGCACGTACCAATAGTCTTTTTTCTGCACCTGTTCACTCTTGTGTATAATCAGCTCTACGATGATGTCAGACCTCTTAACTTTTTTTCCACGCATGGTTGCTTTTTTTATCCTGCACCTCTACAAGGTCCTTGTTAACCCTCTATATGGACCCAAACACTACGAGTATACAATTAAAGTCTTAAATACGAATCCGTTTTACAAATAGTTCTATCCTCATCAAGACACTGTCCTCTCCTGGCCCTTTTATATGTTTTTTTTATCTTATTTCAGTAAGGAATACATTTCTGACTGATAAATTCCTCTCCTAAAATGAGCATTATCATTGGCGTCATTTATCCGTTCACCTTCTCTATCTTCGTCTGAAACTGGCAAAGTGTGAACATAATCGTCAAATTGAACTTTTTGTTTGATAACTCGTCTGTTTTGCATTCATCTTATTACATATCAAGCGCTCGCCACATGTCTTATTGTCAAACCAACAACTTCATTCAGTGTCCACATTTTCAAATGCATTCCATGCTATGATATTCCATTTGTACTGTACTTTTTGACAATCTATAACGAAATGATCAATTAAACCAGTATTTTTTTCTGCGCATGCTCAAACCTTATATAGTCATCTCCCCGTTTCTAAAAATAACGATGATATGAGACCTTTTAATTGTTTTCTACGCATGCTCATTTTTATATCGAACAGCTCTCTATGACACCTCTGGACGGACCCCAATGCTATAGATATCGATGATAAGAGTCCCCTTTACGGACCCCTTTCTACAAATAGTTATGTCATCATTAAGACAGTCCTTTTCCTTCAAAAAAACCATATTTTTCTTTTTATATCGGTAACAAAACCATTCTGTCTGCAGTTTAACTCCTCTCCTAAAATGAACTTAAGTTTATTAATGGCATCATTCATCCATCATCTTTCCTTTCTTCGTATGGAACTAACAGAGTGTGAACATTATCGCCAAACTGCAATTTTCCCCTAGTAACGTTTTGCATTCGGGTTTTTTTTTTCAAATGAAGCGATCACTACTGGCATAACTTTCCGTTTTAACAAAACAATTATTTTAATTTCTTATCTGTTGCCAACATCGTAGTCGTCTTGGGTTACTTCTTTAAAATAAAATATTTTAGACATGCTGTCTTATTTTCAAACCAACGACTCTCATTCAATGTCCACGTTTTTTATATAATGCGCTCATTGCTATTAATAATATTCCTTTTGTACTATACTCTTTGACAATCTATAATGAAACAATACTTTTTTATCTGCGCATGCTCACTATTTTGTATAGCCCGCTCCTGTTTCTATTAATAACGATGATATGAGACCTCTGTATACTAGCTATAACCTTTTTTAAGCATGTTCGATTTTTTTTTATCCAGCACTTTTATAGAGCCCAAGTTATACCTCTATAAGGACCCAAATACTATAAATATCGATGATAAAAATAATCAATACATGTCCCTTTCTACAAATGGTTACGTCATCATCAAGGATGGTCCTGTAATTGCCACTTATAAACTCTGTTTTGTATCCGTTATAAAAAAACCCATTTCCGTCTGTTGACTCTTGTTTTCATCTCCTAAAATGAGCTCTATCGATGGCGTAATTCATTCATTCACCTTTCCCATCTTCGTATAGAACTTGCATAGCGTGAATATTATCGTCAATCTGGACTTTATTCATTGATAACTTTGTTTTGCATTGTTCTTGATTCACATCAGGCACACTCTGGGCACACTCCAGTATATAACTATATGTCTTCAGTCCCCAGATGTCGGCGAGATCGTATCCGTCTCTGGTTTACTTCTTTCAAAGTTTGCACACGTCTTATTGTCAATCAACAGCTTTCATTCAGTGTCCTCGTTTTCAGTGCACTCCATGCTATAAAATATTCTATTCGTACTGTTCTCTTTGACATCCCATTATGAAATGATCGATTCGACTGCATTCTCACTGTTTTGTTTAGCTAGTTCCTGTTTCTATAAATAACGATGATATGGGACTTGCACGCTCGCTATTTACATCGAGCTCTATGGGGCCCCTGTTTCACCTCTCTACGAACCCCAATTCTATAAATATCGATGATAAAAGTTCTCTATAGTCAGCACCTCTATATGGCCCCTGTTATACTAGTACCTCTCTACGGGCCTCAGCAGTTACGTCATTACATCAAGACACGACGGTCCTACATAAAAGTCTCACTCCGTTAATATCAAAATTTAGGTCACATTAAATTTTCAAAGATACGGATCTGTTTTCATCGATTTCCTGTATTAAAAGGTATGTGAACTATTATTTTTTTAAAGAAAATTTGGTGAGGAATACCATATAATATTTATTTATTTATCTATTTATTTAATTATATTTATTTCATACTGAAGAAAATAATTATGTTTTTATTCAAAATTTCTAACATTCATAAATTAAACGAGATAATGTACCTGTATCATGATTTACTTCTACTAAAAAAATGATTTTACAGGGTAATTATATTTTACCAGAATTCACTTTTTATGCACTTTAAAAGTATTTTACTTTATATGTAATTCGTGGAATTTACGTGCTATGTTGCAAAAACGTTATATGCCTATATGTCGAACGCTGGCCAATGTAGAAGTGCTAAAACGTAATATAAATATACATGTATGATTCTTAGCCATAGACCTCTGATTATTTCTGATTATTTCTTTAGTCCCGTCTTATGAAGGGCTAGTCCAGGATTTTAAAAAAGAAATTATAGCTCGTATGACAGTCCTACTTGCAAAATAAAAATCAAAGTACTGAAGTACTGAAAGCCGGGCTCTTTTGGTGTGTCTTTATGCATATTGTGTAGTAAAAACTGAAAATCTCTCTCTCTCTCTCTCTCTCTCTCTCTCTCTCTCTCTCTCTCTCTCTCTCTCTCTCTCTCATGCTTTTAATGTCGGCAAAGCATCAGAGAGCGACCAAATTTTGTAAGCGGCTATAAACAAAAAATATGTCTGTCTAGTAGAAGTTAAAAAGTTCAACAGTTGCTGCCTTGAATTATATATTCAATCCCCATTTTTTCAAAGTATTTCATGGAAATTCATGCGCATTGTATGTGTCCAAAATGCATAGTAATGTTTTAAAAACACGTTATTGATAAGAAAACTAAAAAAGATAGACAATTCATTCGAAATTTAAAAAAAAGAAACAAAATACCAACACTTTTGACAAAACGTGGCTCTTTGTGTAACTATTAAGTATTGCATCCTTATTTTTTGAAAGATATAGTCTCATAACTGCAACGGTGTGTGCATACAAATTGAATAAAGCGCGTTAGCGCGTTATGAAAATTTGTTTGCACACACCGTTGCAGTTATGAGACTATATCTTTCAAAAAATAAGGATTTAATGCTTATACATGTATTTACATTTTTTTTTTACATTATTGCCTTGTACGCAAATGCGAATTTTACCTCAAAATTACTGTATTATCCTATGGGTAAGTTCAAATTAATGGAAGAGCCACAGTAACAGCCACAAGCGTGATCTTTGATTTTTGATTGTGACGTTGTATTTATCAGCGTTCAACGTTTGTGACGTCACAATTAAAACTCGTGATTTAACCTTTTAGTACCCTGTATGTATTATGGTGCTATATCTGCAGTAGCTTTACATGCAAAATATATGTGGAATGTAAATATATATATATTTTTTTAAAAGACGGATTAGTCTAGAGTCGAAATTGAGCTTAGCCCTAATTTGGCTAATTTGAGCAGTTTAAAACCACTTTCCTTTTTTTCTATCATTAGCCGGGCTCTGCTGAAAGCAGAGTCCTGGCTATAGGCAGGCAAATCGCCAATGTTACTATAAAAAGCACAACTTCAAAAGTAAACAAAAAACCAAACAGCGTCAAGGTAAAGCTTCCGCTATACCAAAATATTTACATTCCAAATATTTTTTGCATGTAAAGTGTGTGAAAAGACACTGCAGTTATAAGACCGTAACACATACAGGGTACTTAAAGGTTAGAATGACTAGTTTTATTATGACGTCACAAACGTTGAATGCTGTAAAATGTAACGTCACAAGCAGGAATCAAAGTTCACGCGTGTGGCTGTTAGAATGGCTCTTCCATTAATTTGAACTTACCCGTAGGATAAAAAATGTTGACGTAAAATTCACATTTGCAGACAAGGAAAGAAGTTTTAAAAATGTAAATATAAGCATTAAATCATTATTTTTTGAAAGATATAGTCTCATAACTGCAGCGGTGTGTGCATACAAATTTTCACAACGCGCTAGCGCGCGTTACTCAAGTTGTGCTATTTATAGTAACATTGGCGATTTGCCTGCCTATAGCCAGGCCCTGGGGCCATAAAACTTAGACGAGCTCGCTTTTGATCTCAGTCTCACTTTTCCACTATATATTCCTTTTGTAAAAGTGAGACTTAGATCAAAAGTAAGCTAGTCTAAGTTTTATGACCCCGGGGCCAGGACTCTGCTTTCAGCAGAGCCCGGCTAATGATAGAAAAAAAGGAAAGTGGTGTATATATATATATATATATATATATATATATATATATATATATATATATATATATATATATATATATATATATATATATATATATATATATATATATAATTACATGGTCTCGTTACGTTATGAAAAATAACATATTTTTCATAACGATTTGAATTGCAAGCAGAATCGACACAAATCATGTATTGTAGCAAAAAAAGAATTATGAACTAGAAATCAAGAAATAAATATTTATCTATTAGAAAGACGACTTTACATTTGCCAGCATTAAATTAAATACATTTTCCAGGGGTGGGGGGGGGGGGGGGGAGGTGTCCGACCCTCTCTCCATTACTGTGTGAAATTAATTTTCCGTGGGGGAAAGGGGGGGGGGGGGTCCGGGCCCCTCTCCAGCTCAACCGTGCATGAAAAAGGAATGTCGCATAATTAAATTAAAATGGTAATGTGTTTGAACCACGATGTTGGTTTAAGGTAAACAGACAGCTGATAAGTGACGGGAGTCTGGAAGTGTATGTTTACACATTATTGCGGACATTACATTTTATGAGGAGTATATAATGATTAGGCATAGTGAGCACCGGTAAACATATATGTCACATATCACAGCAAAATATTAATTAACTTTCATAGTAAGCACGATGGTCTATAGCGCATGGTTATCAATAACATCTGAGATTAATCGGCAAACCTCGGGCGAGTACGGTGCCTGCAACAAATTCGATTCCATTGGAATCGACCGATACATTATGCTGAAAGCAATAAAAAAAAAGACGAAGGCGAAAGTGCGAAGTTGCGAAGGCGAGAGTGCGAAGTTGCATGGGCGAAAGAGCGATAGTATTATCGCTCCTTCGCCTTCGCACTCTCGACTTCGCATCTTCGCACTTTCGCTCCTTCGCCTTCACACCTTCGCAATTTTGCCTTCGCTCCTTCGCCTTCGCACCTTCGCAATTTCGCCTTCGCAACTTCACACTCTCGCATCTTCGCCCTCAAGGCGAAAGTCGAAGTGGCCCCATCGGAACACCATAATACCTGGAGCATGTACATGTATATTATTTGAAATTATTTATTTCATTATTTCAAATTATTTTGAAGTGTACATGTATCAAATAATTGCATGTAAGCTTGAAAGATAAAGCAGTTAAATTGTATTTGTTATATTAAGATGGAAACTCAAAGGCCTTTTTGTCATTTCCAACGATAGGAAAGTAATAGAAACAGTTTTTGTTATTCAAATATTTATAAAGCTGCATGTGTACACACGGTGTGCTCTGGAGTACTCTCATGATCCCGTCCACTAATCGGCACGCAAACATTATGAATTCATGTGAAGTTATCGCGCGAAGACCTGCTTTTAAATTACCTAACACTCAAAGGATTAGATCTCCAATGTTTTGAATAAATCCATTGGGAGGGGGTCAAATGATTATTTTTTACATTTGTTTTGTAACAACTATACATATTATCCTTTAAATTGAATGTTTTAGAAGAAATTTATCGAAGAAACACTATGCACACTTGACTACTAATTGATTAATGTACATTTAGTAAGACACGCGAGTTATATCTTTTCAAGATGAATGAAATCGATCAATTGATCAAAAATCGGGACATACCCCTGTTCGGCGATTTAATTCCTCCAGTAAATATTCCAGCGACATGAATATATATTTGACAATGTTTTAATCTGAACTGATTATTTTTTGTTAATAATGATAACCCAACACCAATTATTACCAACATTCTACCGTAATAGATAGTTTAGATCTATCAAGAAATAATTAACGCAAGACATCCGTGAACGATGTAAAAAAAGTATTTAATGTATTTTCTAGAATTAAAGTTGTCATTTAAAAAGCTTAACACAGCTAGATCTATCATTAGTTTTGAATTCCTACATTCTTACGCAAAATGTTGTATTTTTTTAAATACTGTAGAATATGTACGCGCCTAACCCGTAGACACATGTCCCATTACAGAGACTAATGACATCCATGTACTAGTAAATATACTGGGCCCTTAAAATGCATGCATATAGGAATATGATCACTATTATATTTTTCTTGTGAAAATATTTTTTTTAAGTTTGATTTAATTACTTCAACAGGATCGGCAAACATTCAGTGTCTGATTTACTAGTATATATTTCTAATAACTCTGTACCGAATATATAAATCTACACAAATATAATGTTTTGAATTTGACTTCTTACTTGATAATAAAACTGTTTTGAAATTTTAAATGTATCTGTATAGACATTCTCTCTCTCTCTCTCTCTCTCTCTCTCTCTCTCTCTCTCTCTCTCTCTCTCTCTCTCTCTCTCTCTCTCAGCTACTTTATGACGTCATTTGTTTACACTTGTTACGTCATTTATGTAGAGTACAACGACACACAGATAACTTTATACAGTGTATTCATTAAATAGCAAATTATAAGAAATGTTGAGGTTTTAAAAAAAAATATTTCTTCTTATATCCATCCTGAAATCAATATTGTATATTTGTTTTTACTACACAACAATGTTGACAATGAGTTCAAAAACACTGTGTCTAAGGACTAATAAACTAATAAAAATACTCCAATTTGTCCATGGAACGGTTTTATTTTTCTTTAATTAAAGTCGATTGTCAACATAAGTCTATTTTTACAGTTAAGTATTTATTTAGGCATTGTCATATTAAAGAAACTCATCTTACGTCTTAGCTAACCAATGAAATATTCATTTTTTGTGCATCTTGAAAATAGAAAAAAAAATAAAAAACGAAAGTGGCCGCAGTCTTGTACATATTTTTTTCCCTTTCTATGTTAATAAGCAGTCTAAAATTGTGCTATTCTGAAATATTGGTGTATGTACTCGAATGCGGCCTTATAGAAATATCAGATCAAACATTACAAAAACCCATATATTTTACAAAATCGGTAAACAAGGTCCGGTTTCGGAGTTAACAATTACCAAACGCACGTGAATTTTAGCAAACGAATGTTACTATCATGCATGGGGTGTCCTACATGAATTATTCCGGCGAACATTTTAAAGATATCATGTGTTTGATTTTTCACATTTCGACAGGGCCGATATGTTATACTTAGCGTACCCAGTTCTTTACTGGGAATATGTTTGCTTAAATAGAATTGAAGATGTATTTCATCAATTAGATATTCATAAAATAAACATTTTTTTTTTTATTTTCCTCAACTCTTATTTAAGGGGTGTATTCACTTTTAATTAAAATAATTAAAAATAATCGAGCCTCCTTCTTGTGTTGATTTGGATTTCCTAGGGAAGAAAAACGCTTTATAATCTGGATCGTCCATTAAAAAATTCCTTGTCGATCCAACATTCGGAAGGACAAATTACGTCGTCCGTACACAAAACGTTTATATTTGTTTCTTTCCATTTATTTTCAAAACCACCGGGGATATTCCATCCTAAGATGTTTAGGTCTTCTGACCTCCTTAGTGATTCCTGCACCCCCTTCTGCCAACTCTCATATGCCTTCTCTCCTAGCGTCGTCCGGAGACCCATTGTCCTCGGCTCCCTGCGCCGATAAATACACCTGGGCGTCCGAGTGGTCAACATCTGTTCAATTGATGGCGGGTGGTATGGTATCCCATTAATAAAAATCTTATTCTTTATAATGACTGCTTTTTGCTGTCTGTCTTTTCCCCTTCGTTGCTGGAAGCAGCGTTGGTTTTTTTTCTCTCTCCTCTCTTGGATGAACTTGGGGAATTGGTTCCCCAATCGATATATCACAACCTTTGAACTTGAATGTCAACTTTAAATTCTGATGATCTGTGGAAATCTGGGGGACTTGGCTACGATAGGATGGGGTCGATTGCCGTTAGGTCGCTCTTGGAAGGCCGCTTAATATAACAACCAACGTTTACATTAAAACTTTGATAAAATCTCTTTGGTTTATATCATTTATAAAAAATGAGATTAAAATCATTTTTCACGAAAATAAATTGAATATTTTTAAGAGTATAATCAAAGCTTTGTTTTATGCAAATCGTTTTATTGACGTTCGATGTATCACAAAGTCCTAATCAAATAGATTACAATAAAATAAATACGAATCAATGAATTAGAAAATAAACAAACATTTAATACAAATAATTCAACAGAACAACATTGTGATAATGATGCAGATTACTTAAACAGCCAATTTAAAAGCCATTTGCAACATGTGTAATTAACACCTCTCTTATTCACACTCTGTCATGTGTCACTGATCTTTCTGAACAGAGAACTGCACTCTAGACAGAGATAGTTTATAATTGCTAGCGCTAGCAACTACGTTAGTCTTTTTCACTGGAATACGCATGCTAGACTCCAAAGACGGGGATTCTTGGAATACTGTACTACTGTAGATAAACTGTACCATTTGAATTTTGTTTTATCCTCTTCACATGAAGTTTTGTGTTTTATTGAAAATGTCAAAAAGTAACAGTAGCATCTAGGTCTTATAATGCAAAGTTATTTTAAATATTATAATAAAAAGCTAGCTTTATCTTAAATTCATTCAAGCTCGGAAAACAACCTCGGCTATGTTTTCCGAGCTTGCCGGAAAGGCCCGAGAAGATACGATTGCTACACAAAAGTACCAATGGTTCTTGAAAATTTTCACCTCGAAATTGAAACATAATGATTAAGGTGGCTCTATACACCACTTTTTGATGACGCAGTACGCAAAAAAGTAAGTCTGGAAACATGCATTTCCGTACTGGCTGATTTAAACTGAGGTGAATTGTATGGGAACCGCTATTTCGAAACATTTGTTTAGTGGATAGATTTAATTTGATAATTGGAAAATTCATTACTTACAAGTAATGTGGTATGTGACACCTTCACGTTGTGTGGTATTATTTATCGAAATAAACAATTAAATCAAGTATAAATTTTTAAAGAGTTTCTTTAGCATCATCGATACTTACACCGTAGCGCAGTGGGTTAGTGGGTTCACTACAAACCAGTAGGTCATGAGTTCGATTCCCGTTGAGAACAATAAATTTTTTAACTTTCTAAAAATTTCTAAAACGTATTTTTTGGTTGAATACCGTGAAAGAAAATTCTAAACAGGTGAAAATATTTCAATTATAATATACTTTAATGCACATTAATATCGACACCTAACGGGGATGAGAGGGTTGCTTTGAATTTCTCTCAGGTTGGAATACATAAATCCTATTAGCCTTGTCAATGTTCCCCTTTATTTATTTGACTTAGTTTTACACTAAAGCGAATATATTCACTTATACAGGGCAAAGTCTATAATGAAATATGCATGTATTTATCATTCCAACATTATATTTAGGAAATTTTCTTCAACTCAGAAATGAAAAGTCCCCAAGGTGATTGGGCCTTGGGACTTAGGAACGATAACCCTTACATGAGGAACTTTCATACCAAATAAAATTTAAAATATTTTTTGTGTTTATCATTCAATTTTTTATTTCACATTTATTAAAATACATTTTCTTATAACATCAAGCAACTTTTTCAGATGATTTGTCAACAGAGTAAGAAAATATGAAAAAATATGTTTTGGGGAAATACTAAAAAAAATTGCAATAATAACATTTTTGAATGTTAAGAAGTGTTATATTTTTTTATGTGTCCGAAGGAAATATCCATCATATGACAAAATAATTTCTCTCAATTTGTTGATAGCTGTGTTTTTAAAAAAATATTTTACAAAAACACGAACAAACATTAAAAAATTCTTTAAAAATACCTATAGTGTCCCTATCGTCATTTTAATATTTGATAAGTATATGTTTTGTGGTCTTCTATTGAAAATTGGAATAAACTGTGGGTGTATAGAGCCACCTTAAGGCACAGTCAGTGAGCTATGTCATTGCTGATGTGATGCCCACTCTAGATTCACAATTCTAAATTGAGACCCCACACCAGCACAATTCCAGTACACCACTGTGCTTTCTTATTGTTAATTAATCGATTCAGGAATTTAAATCAATGTTTTAGAAATCTGCTTCTGTGTTATAGGATGGCTACGGCGCTAGCTCACCAATCTTTTTAAAAGATAAGCTTGTTATACATTTACATCATCCTCCGGAGAACTCTAAGATTCTATAAACTAATGAAGCTTACAAATGTCATTTCTGTGGGGTTTTTTTTAAAGAATAAATTAGTACAATCATATTTTATCATAATTAATTCTTACAAATTAATTTCATTGTCCGACTGGACTCTCAAAAGTAAAGAGATTAATAGCTAAGAAATAAATAAACATCGATCCCGATGTAAATAAAATCATCATATAAAGCTTCTCAATTATTACTATAATTTGTCTTATATACCATTATTATTTTATTTTTTGGCAATAATTGTAAAAATCCGTTCATTTTCAAATGTTTTTCTTAAAAAATATGTTTGATTAAACGAAACAGAAACGGCGTTTCTGTGCTTGATCTCTAAATCTTTAGTTGTTATTTATTTACAGGGGACAACGAGCTTGGTTTCTTTTAGCATAAAGCCATGTGTAACATCAAAGGAAGATTCGCAAAGATATCCGATATCGTCTCATCATCATGAAGATGAAAAAACAGTAAATATGAAATATGAAAATTTGTGCATTTACGATGTCAGTTTTTCCTTACTTACATAAAGCATACGTATTCGGTAATCTGAATTTTCATCGTTCATCAATAATAGTAATTAATTTTAAATTGAATAAAATCTAAATAAAGATCTTTTACTATTCAATTTAGTTTCAGAGCAGATTGTCGGGAAACGCAATTCGTTATTTTGTTTCCTAAATTTCCGTCCATTGTTAATTTAAAAAAAACTTTAACAAAGCTAAATTTATATATATTTATTTTATTTTTCGATAAATCAAAATATTTAGTATGAGCAAATTTACGAATTGCCCAGGTATAGTATAACATGTACGGATACCCAACGGTGACAACTAAGTACATGTCTTTATTTATTTTTTACATGTACATACATCTCCTTTCATATCTGTGTCTGAGTTCCTTCGGGGGGCTTTTGGGAGGAGTTAATGCTGGACATTCGGGGGAGACTGCAATATAACTGTATATGTTATATGAAGTCTTCACCCATTGCACAGATGTCCTAACTCCCAGCCGGGTATTACAAAGAAAGGAGACTAACGTGTTAGGCACCCGTACTAACATTGGAGAAAAAATATTCATTGGAAATTGTGAATTTGCTTAAAGTTTGTAAATATAAAAAATGATTTGCTCAAATGTCCCAAGGTTTGATCCAAAAGTAATGTCACACTATGCACCACGTTTCACACTGGCGCTGCATTGTATAAAACAATAGATCAAAATTTTCCTTATCAAAGTTCTAATTTGAAGTAGTCGCTGTACCCTATGCCGGTTTTGTGAAGATTTATTTCACATGTTTGTTAATGGTAGGCTGTCAAAACACGGCCGGTGTCCGGTTTTCAGGAGGTGTCGGTTTTCTAAGGGCTTATATTGAAGAAATAAAGAGGGCGCTGACCTAGACATACACCAGACAGGTACATATAGCATAAAAAGAAACCTAGCAAATCATACATTTGTAAAACTCCTACTCCTAATACGTGGGGAGTGCCTATAACTTTAATTTCATTGTTAATTTCCTTATAATTACAATTCAATTATTTACATGATTTCTAAAAAGTGAGGACCAACTCCATTAAAGTTCATTTTTTCTATGTAAATATTTAAAAAATGTGAAATTTGCTGCAAGTAAAATCCTCCCCCCCCCCCCCCCCCCCCCCCCCCCGACGCTACGTGTCATTAGATTGAACATCTACGGGTAAAATATAGTTTCGTTTACTCGGATTAAAACCAAGGTAGCAAAACTATGATAATTTACCGTGCACCACCCCCCCCCCCCCCAACTGCGAAGCTAAGATTTAGATAATTCTCTCTAAAAGAAAGGTGTTTGGAGTGACTATGGGGCGCAGGTAGAGAACAATAGATTTTAATTACAGGTAAGCTCTGTGAAAAGTTTCCTGAAAGAACAAGTAGAGACAAAGCATTTCTTGTTTATATGGGATTTTCTTTATCTTATCATGATATAGAAGCAAAATAAACTGAATTCACAGGTTTCTGGTTTAGATGACAGTGAATTTTAATTTAATCAATTAAATGAGTAAACTATTCTATCCCCTTTCATAAGCATAACTGGTCATAGATAATTATTTGTTAAGTAATAAGACCTAGCTGCATGCGCATGCTCTGGCGTTCCCTGATTTTCCTCTACGTTTATCAGACAAAGAAAAAAAAATACTTGTTAAATTACGAACGTCAAATCAAGGAATTCTTGAAGAAACTGGTAGATGGTTAGGAATTTTCCCTCTTAATGAAAAATGCTGTACCTTATGTAATAATAATCAAATAGCCGATGAAATGCATTTTTTTTACTAGAATGTAATGCTCTTTAATGTATCAGACAAAATACTTGAAACCTACTAGATTCTGTGAAAGACCAAACACATTAAAATTTCGTTATTGTCTACGTAAAAACTTTTTTTTAAAGACTCTGCTTATTTATACATGTTTTTTTTTTTGTTTTTTTTAATCTGTCTGTCCTGTTTGAATATTTGTACTTTATTTCTCTTTATTCCCTTCCCTAATTTGTACTGAACATGTACCTCTGACACTATATATCTTCATCTATAAATATCTGTATTGTTATATGTTCCCCATGTATACATACCGTCACGTTGACAGTTTGAGTGTAAATAAATTGAAAAATTTGAAGAAACGAAACCTTCGGTTGTTTTTTTATAGAAGAACTGCACAAGCATCACATATAATTATGTATAATTAATATGTATAATTCAAAACGCTGACCACTCGCATCCTCCGCACGTGCAGGAAGCGGCACTTTATTAATTATATAATGTCTTGAGTGAATGAATAAATAAATACATAAATAAATAAATAAATAAATAAATGAATGAATGAATGAATGAATGAATGAATGAATGAATGAATGAATGAATGAATGAATGAACGAACGAATGAATGAATGAATGAATGAATGGCAATTTCAAATTTCATTTATAAAATCGAGCCACAGTTTAATACCTCGCACGCCCCAAATATTTTTAAATTTGGGAGAGAACGGAGGACGAGTTATCTCTCTTTTTATATCACTTCCTGGTCTAAATAGTGGTCCAGAGTGTGGGTTTTTTTTTTTTAATCAAGACCTTTCCCACTCAAAGTCCATATTCATGCTAAGAATGTGTGAAATCAAAATTTTCTTAAGGCGATATTTGACACATTCCAACAATGCGGCCCGTTTTTCGTGCATAGACAAGTTTTCGTCCGAGCGAGTCAGATAAAATTAAAGAGGATTTAAACTTCTTTTCACATTGATCCATTTAATTGCTGACAATTGCGTAAGAGTTCAAACAAATAACATTCGAAATGTTTTTACAAAATTAAACGTTATCAACCAAACAATAGGAGACTGGGAAGAATTCCCGAAATACCAATATTTATCATTGTGTTAATATTTTTTCCCGGTGTACTAAAAAAAATTCGTCGTTTTTCAAAACTGATTATGCATAACAGTTTCTCTAGGGGAAATTGTCAGTGACTTTATTCAAAAACAAAAAATGTCTTTTCTAAATTATTTTTTACAGACTTAAATTTACATATCAGTAACTAATTACAAAAAAGAAAATCACTTTATTTGTCAAACCTAATACTTGTGTAGTTTTTTTTTTTTTTTGAAGAACCAAAATGATCGTTGTATACCCGCGTGCAGAATAATAATAAAATGGTGGAGTTTTGTATAGCGTACATATGTTATTGTTTTATCTATGAATATCTAGGTCTATACATGTATATATATATGAACTAATAATTTTCTATAGCGAATATAAGTGTCCTTAAAATCTGTTTGTTTATTTATGAAAACCTGAGTGTCACTGTCAATCATTTCCATCTTACTTTCTTATCTATATAAAACTTCCTTAAGAGGACTGGGTGGCTGTGGCCATGTTTACACCATATCAATCTCTATATGGAGGAGGTCTATAATATGATTCAGATTCCAATGCTAAAATATATAGATTTTTTCTTTCCTATATTAAAGTTTATAGCTAGATAAATCAAAATCCAAAAAACTTAAGGAAGTTCTGATGTGACTACATGTATCTAGCCTATTTAATCTATTCCATAGAAATATACAACTAAAATATACACTGTGCCATTTAAGGCAATTTATTTTTTCCAAAATCATCCAAAGATTGATTGCATTGCAGTAAACGATGCAGGAGTACCTTTTAATAGCTTTTGCCCCAAAAATTAAAAGAATTATTTTGTTTATGTATATGGGGAATTAGTATATCTCGGAATAACTTCAAAATAAACGTTAGAGCACCGTCTTTATTTGAACCATCAACCATAAAAAGTCGAAAGAATTTTAAAAACAGGGGAGAGAAAAAAAAATCAATCAACGATTTCTAAAGATCGAAAGTGTTTTCATATATAAATTGATCGTCCATTGTTGACTTAACGGTTTGGGTTAAAATAAACATCTTTTGTGTGAGTGACCACCGGACCCTGTGTTGGCAATACCTACAGTGCCCGCTTTGCCATGGACAACGGGGTACACACACAAACAGTTTCCATATAGACCTGTAGCGTAGCGTCGGGCCAGCAATCACTTACTCCTGGTCAGTCAACGGCAGACGGCGGCAGCTAGCTAGCAGAGGCTTGTAGATACTTATATACACCAAACAGCAAAAATATGGGAGACGAAATTGATCTTAGTAACAGGGATCCCAACTCTCTGAACAGCCATCTAGGGGTAAGTGTGTTAAAGTTTACGTTTTTTTTTAATTTCAATTTTGTTTTGAAAAATGTAAAATATATATATATATATTTAAAATAATAAATTGAGAAAAGAACACGCGGTAGAGGTTTCGTGTAATTGAATTTCTTTTAACTTCTTATGCCTAGAATTGAATGAAACCGAAATATAGTGACTATCTTGTTCGATTTAAAACTAATTTTTGAATTAGAATTAATTAATTAATCTTTTTCTAAAATGTCCAAAATAATGCTCGTTTTATTTACGTTGCGCGCGGGGGGGGGGGGGGGGTGATACTCAAAAACCGAATGCAGGTGGTTCTTTATAAAATGAAATTCCTATAATTTTCAAAAGTAGTTTTTCAACCAGTTTTCAAGATTTCAAAAAAAGAAAAAAGAGAGAGAGAGAATTGTTTACACTTGGGTTTCCATGGACACCGTCTATTGTGCAATCCACGTTATTGGCAGACCGGAGAAATTGATTTATACCCTCACAATGTGGATCCATAAAGCAATAAATGAAAATTAACACACAGTCGCAAAATGTGTAGCTCTGAAGAGGAAAAAAACCTGAAAAATAAATTCAAATATAAAGAAAAATGTAAAGAAAAAAAATTGATATTAAAAAAAACATTGATAGTTTTATTTTCAAATTTCAACATGTTTTTGAAAAAAAAAAATTGTCTGTAGATTGAAATTTTCTTTTACTCCCTGTGTGAATTTTTATTAAAATTCAAAATTTAATATGCTAGTTTAATAACAAAATATCCCTGTCCGTATTTCCCAACTAAGTCCAAGCCCTTTTGCATTACAGACACTCCATTTCAACGACATTTTCGGTGAGCCTGACGGTACCCACAGTATTGACTGCGTCTGGAAACTGTCCCACGCCTGCTTTAACCTCTGGAAAAACCTCTGCTACAAACTTCTGACCCTGTGTTTCGGTTGCTGCATCGCCGCAGAGTGGGGCTGTGAGTTTGCCTACATCGCCTTCTACCACGTCTGGTACATTACTCCATGCTTCAAGTGGCTTGAGATCAACTGCGGGGTTTGCCAACGTCTCTATGCTATGTGCATCAACTGCTGCATGACGCCATGCTTCGAATCTTGTGGTGGAATCTTCCATCATTTTAAGAAATGAACATAGCAACTGATTAAACTTTTCTAGTCTTCGTCTGACTTGTTTTTCAAACTTTATATGTGATTCATTTTTCACATTGCATCTGTGATAAATAATATTTATATTTCATGTCCAAAGTTTCGGATTTTTCGCCGATGTGTACATGTTTTTATGTAAGAGAGAAATAAAGTTCCTTTTTATTTAAAGACAGTTACTAGTATTCGTTTTTTTTATTTACATGTAATTTGGTTGATGAACGTTGCAAAGTAATACTTATGTCGGGTCTATACTTACATATATGGCAACTGAAGTAGCAATAATAATAGCCCATTTACAAAGCGGCTAGCCAATACATATATTTGAATCATATACATTTTAACCGGAAATGTCCTGGCGCCATTTCGAAGTTGCTGGTGTCACACAGGAATCTGACGTACGCCTGTCTATTTCACCGTTGGCCATTCAGACATCGGCTGTAAGACATCAATGGAATTTGTCCAAATGTATGCTATGCCATCCTCTTTTAAAGCATCAGTGGCGTCGGAAGCAAATTGAAAGTGGGGGGGGGGGGCTAGACTAATCCTCAGAATCTTGACAAAACCCAATTCCCAAAATCATGAAAATGAAAATGAAAATGGGGGGGGGGGGGGGGGGAAGGGAGTATACCTATAGTTCCAAAAAAAATTTCTAACCTACCAAATTTTTTTTCCCAAATCATGAAATTCCTAGGGGCGGGGGGGGGGGGGGGGGGGGTTGGGGGGCCTAGTATACCTGTAACTCCAACTTCTCAATATTTCAATATGTTTTCAAGGTCAATTTCAGATCAATTATATTTACTGCGTTACTGCGAGAAAAAGTGTGGGGGGGGGGGGGGGGCTGAAGCCCCTATTATGATATGTGCCTAATGGTTAGGCCAAACTATGCAAAAAAAGTGGGGGGGGGGGCTAAGCCCCTCCCATAGCCGCCCCCCCCCCTGGTTCCGACGCCTATGACCATTTTGATACGTTTACTATATATTGTCAAAAACATTTTTTAAAAGCCTTAGATTTTCGGTATAATTTCAAAACAAGTTGCAAAAATAAGTAAACGCTAATCCAAAACAGAAGAAAATATGCAAAAACAAAGTAGACAAAGATTTAGAGTTCGTAAAAAAAAAAAAATATCGTTTAATTCAGTAAGCCACGACTGAATGTTCAACAATGAAACAGACAGGGCTGTGTCACATTGCTGTTTGACACATCTATCCAAAGTCGTAGGTCTTATTAAAATGACTGTACATCATACCGAGGGCTGAGATCGTGAAAGACTGTGTCACCTAAAATAAGTCAATCGTAACCCTACCGAATCAAAGCTCAAATAATTGTGAAAGTGTCATGTTGTAAATTTTGAATTTACCGGGTGGCAGTAAATACAAAATTTACAACATGAAAACTGTTGTCATGTTGTAAATTTTGAATTTACTGCCACCCGGTAAATTCAAAATTTACAACATGACATAAGGAAGTATCGACTTCCATCATCTTTTACCTAAACCCTGAAACAATAAATTCCACGATCAGTTACGATTTGTCAGCTCATTATTAACAGATTGCACGACAGTTTTCAAAGACTTATGGCAGGCGTTTATCATAAGTCTGATCGTTAATTTTTCACTATTTGTCCATTAAAGTAGATTTTGGAAGTTGACAAGGAAATATGTTTATCGCTATATATTCAAAAAATACATGTATATACCAAGCATTTACAATTAAGTTCGATCGTAGGTTTTTCTCTATGCTTGGAGCAAAACTCCAAATATATACCCACCGTCTTTGTAAAAAGATATAATATATGTAAGCGTAGTAATTTTTTGAAAGCTATACTCTTTGTTGTCACGATGACTATACCTTTTCTCGGGTAGTGCTTATGTATTGTGTTTTATGCATTCGATACACAGGACTATATAAATTATATAAGAATATGCTAAATAATACTTTGTCTTCTATATCAAAATAAGGAGTGTTTCCATACAGTAATTACGTCATGTGGTAATAGCATGACGCCATATCTTTATTTTGTGTCGAAACTAATATTCGCTGGATATTTTTTTTCGCGAATCATTTAACAGAATGAAGGCTGTATGAGTCACAAATTAACAATTTCTGTAACTGCCCGAAATAACCTTTGGAAAATTGTGCGAAATTAAGTCTTAGTTTTACGCAAAAAGGGGTACATGTTTCACGTGACAGAGATTTCCTCTGATTGTGAATTAATATGATTAAGTTGGGGAATAGCTTGGTAGGATGCCACATGGTGAAAGCTTTCACTCCTGTTTTAACCTTGTGCTTACTTTGCTGATCTTGAACGACCATACCCAGAACAATAAAGGTTTTTTTAATATACAATCGATTTTCTCTTTTTTTATACAATTTGATATTTCGATTCTTCAGCGGGTCTAAAGTTAGAAAGAAAGCCTTGCATGTTAAATGGCGCATTTCAAACAATCAGAAGTTTTTCGATCGGTAATCAATTTAATTTTTAAAACACCGCGCATGCACTTGAAAAAAAAGTCAATATGCTTGGAACCGCTTCTACGGTGCACCAGTTGAATATACACGCACCGACAAAGAGTAAACGATTAAATATGAATATTCGTATTTGTTATATTTCAGCCTCATTCAGCTTAATCCTGCAACATCTAAATGGGACTGTTTGCAAAACACAATGACATTTTTTAACGAAACAATACCACGAACGTCTGGTCGATAGGTAGCCCGAAATTGGATACAAAACTAAACCATTGTGCAAGATCCCTCGTTTTCTGAAGCATTGTAAAGAGTTTTCATGTTTCATGCGATTTAACCCAGTCATGTTTAGAAAACAAACTTGAAAAAGAAACGCTGGCACGTAGCATCGTTTCCCAGAAGTAATCAAGGACCATGCCTGCCCCCCCCCCCCCCCCCCCAAAAAAAAAAGCGCGACAACAACAAAAACGAAAAAAAACGAAATAAATTAGAAACTCCGTTAAAAGTTAAAATTACTTAACAGCTGGGAAGGTTAGGCAATATCAAAGTTTGCTACATACACGTGCCTGAATCGAAGACACTGAGTAATTTAAGAAATTATTATTTATATCAATGTGGATTTTTTGTTTCCTGGTTTCATTTGATTTGATCACATTTTATTATACAAATATACAATCAAATGAGATTAGGCAAAATTCAGAAACTTAGACCAACCTCTCCCTAAGGTCTTTATACTTATGATTTTGGAAAGGAATCAAGTTTAGATATATAAGTGACGCTGACAATATTTCATTTATGATCAAGGGTTCATCCTATCAATCAAGGATCATTACAGCGTTGATATGAAACAAAAGAAATTTATCATAATTACTACTCAATCACTTATGACGACCAAAACTTGTACAAGTAAGAATATGAATTCCTTTTGTTATCATTTCAGGTTTTTTCCATATATTTCAATTATCGGAATCAGATCAAACTTAATTAATTAGTTTAATACCACCAATATGGTTGTTGATTCAGTTAAATGTCAAGTAATCATTTCACAATAAAAGTCCTTGAATCGGGGTTTTCTCTTAATCACGTGCACAGCAGTCATTTTGACTAGAATTAAGTTCTAGTTTTGCGGAAATAAAAATCACGGCAAAAGTCACCACAGGTTCTGATATTTAAGTTATCCCGACCCACCGTTCAATGGTCTTGATCACAAATCATTGGATCGAGACAACTTATCATGATGGGCTTAGTTTAACTAAAGCCCAGAGTGTAACGATTCCTACTATACAACAAGCATTCTGAGAGTATTTCAGAAACTGTACATGTCTCCTACCGGCATCCCCAATTTTGAAACAATTGTCAATTTATTTGCTAAAAAAATTTAGGTCTGGGGAACACTTTGTTCAAGAATTTTTTAAGGACAAACCCCATTAGTAAATTAACTGAGAAACGAGTAGTTTAACATTGATTCCTTCATGTTTTCATCCATAGTTGGTCCATTCGAGTTTGTAGGTGCATAGCGTAATTTTATTATGAAAAAAAAAAAACGAGTTGATAAAAAATTAAGGCAAGTTACACTGGAGTATAGATAACTGCTGTTTTGGATCGAATGACACAGTAAGATAGATTCATTCTTTATCTGTAGGGCATCATTATTGAAGTTACACAGGAAATTTGAAATCAATTCGCCAAACCGTAACGAAAAAGGCTGGAAAACGAAGAGGGGACAAACTGTCTGATAAAAATCGAGAAATACTATAGTTCCTTCCGGTTTCACCGATAGGGGGACTAATAAATGATTCCATGAGAATTTTTTTTTTTGGCGATAAACATTAGAGATATAATAGGACATTTTTGTAAAACACAGCCCAAACTTGTCTTGTACTTTATATATACTTATTTTTATAAAAGCCCATGGAGTGAAAGGAATTAACAATGCAGTCTTTTCATTGTCCAATTACAATTGCTTTTCATGTGTTGCATTGGTACGTGCATCGATTGGTCCCTCCTTTTGCTAAAAATCATCAGAAATTTACCTAAAATTGTTTCAAAGGGTCGCCTGCTTTTATTTCTGATATTTTTTTCACGAACACAATTTTGGTGAAAACTCTCATCACGTGCACGTTGCAGAACATCTCATTATATAATTTGTTTATAATACACTCTCGTGTAATCAAAAATTTAATATAATATAATATAAAAGATTTTTGAACTTATAGATCATAGTTAAGTTTGGAGATCTTTGATTTTAAATTTTTAATGTAACATATGCAATTTTTAAGTGTATAGTCTTTGAAGGAATAAAAAAATATCATTAAAAAGGACGTATATTTTACATGTATTTTTTTTTAATCCACACGTATAAACGTTTTATAAACCATCAATATAAATCTCGCTTCAAAATTTTGTAATTTTATAGTGTAAATTAAACAATTTGAACTCGTACATGTAAATCAAAACTCTGGTATAATTTACTATATTTTTAACTTTTGCCATGTTTTCATTTGCTATATATGCGGTCCGAAAATTTAAAAAATCGGCCCATCTAATGGCTTAAGGTTACTGATTGCCCGTAACTACTATGCAAATTTCTAAACGCTGAGTAAATAAAGTTGGAAAGAAAAATAAAAATCGAAAATCTTTACAGTCAGCTCTGTTCAATAAAGAGTAAAGAGTATTTTGCCATTGACTACAACAACAATCACGGCTGGTCAATGAGTTTGTGTTAGTCTTTAAAGGAATATATCTGTTGGAAACTGGTATCCAGGTACCATAGCAAATCTAGAAGTCGGACCAGACACACCGTCCTTACTCGCTTAAAGAACCAAAAAAAAAAAAAAAAAATTCAAAATGTCTGCTGACGGCGATGCTATCGATTTGGAGCACAGAGATCCAAATGCATTAAACAGTCACCTAGGGGTAAGCGGTGTTGTGTAATGAAAGTTTTCAACAAAAAAAAAAAAAAAAAGGAGGGAGAAAAAATGAATATTGAAGGAATTTATTGTAGCATACCATTAAGGAAAAGGCAAAAGCCAGGAAGAATTATAGTGGAAACTTATCTTTAAATCATTTCGCTTTCCTTTTCAGAATTAATGTAACATTTCTGATCAAACTTTTCTTCATACTAGCCATAAATTCTGTAAATTTGTAGAAACTGCAGACTTTTGCTTATAATGACATTCTCTGCAAAATGTTATAGGATTTCAATGCTCCGTGTTTCTTCACTAAATTCCAGAATTCTTGCTTTACAGACACTCCATTTCAACGACATTTTCGGCGAGCCTGACGGTACCCACAGTATTGACTGCGTCTGGAAACTGTCCCACGCCTGCTTTAACCTCTGGAAAAACCTCTGCTACAAACTGCTGACCCTGTGTTTCGGTTGCTGCATCGCCGCAGAGTGGGGCTGTGAGTTTGCCTACATCGCCTTCTACCACGTCTGGTACGTCACTCCATGCTTCAAGTGGCTCGAGATCAACTGCGGAGTTTGCCAACGTCTCTATTCTATGTGCATCAACTGCTGCATGACGCCATGCTTCGAATCTTGTGGTGGACTCTTCCATCATTTTAAGAAATGATCTGTTTAGTCAATCCTATGTGCGGCTGAGTGTGAAACAGTTCGGGTGATATAAATCTTATATTCTCAAACTTTAAAATTATTTAATGCGAGAACATGGCGGCTGTGATTTAAACAAACCTTTAATTTCCTCGCGCAAATTAAAGTGAATTTGGAGTGATATTAGAATGAACAGTAGATTAACTTTATTTGCTTCGGCAAAAACAATTCTTTGGATTAAACAAACATGTTTATATATTTTTGTATAATTTGTGTATATAACACAGTTATTCTTCAACTGTAATAAAAACAATCAATTTTCTACTTTTAATTTTGTGTTTGGAATCAAATAGGCGGCGGGTTTTGTTTCTTTCGAAAATTAGTTGTTTTATTAGGAAATGTACGACTGACGATAATGCCGGTATGTTGGATTATGATAGTCTGCATAAAATCGTCAATTTAATCTTTCGTTAGCTCTCAAAATATGAAAATTGCTTCTTCTTTTTTTTTTTTTTTTTGGGGGGGGGGGGGGGGGTAGCCTTTAGGAGGCTGGGGTCTGTAATTCCCTAACACATAATTATTGCAAAGTTATGAGTTATTGATTGGTTTCTTTAAATGGACAGCACCATTCGATTACCAGAATGTCAATTACATTTGTTTACTACTGCTATGGTAACGAAGCATACAGATCTAGAAGTGCTCTCTTCTGGAATAATTCCAACATGTAAGGTAAAATCTATATATCTTTTAAATGAAGTCGGTCAAAAGAACAAAAAAAAAATTTAAAACAATTAATTTTTGAAAACCTCAATACCACTGACAAAATTTCAACAAAAAAATTTAAAGCAATATACTAGTACTCTAGATTTTTCAGAAGTTTATTAATAGTGCTTCGACATTGCTTATTCTTTTATTTTTCATGTAAATTCTAAATGTGTATATTAACCTAATACTATACGACTAATACGAAATCGATAAATGTTTTCGACATGAACATTGCAACTAGTATAATTGTTAAAATATTACAGAAGATATTAGGATGCACGTGCGTTTTTGAAACTTTTAAATCATACCCACACAGTCCACTACAAAATTGTAAAAAATTTAAAGAACAAGGTACGATTGAAAACTAATTCATAAACTTTTTCTATGAAAACAAATCATTTTCATATGAATTATTTCTAGATACAGAGAGTGTCGTAAAAAAAGGTATTTGAGAGGGATTCAAAAAGATCTAATTTATTTAGCATGGTTGAAGTAACGTTTGAAATAGACGAGAGGAACCAGTTTTAAATTCCAAGGCGGTCTTCAAACTTTTCAAGAACTGACCAGTTTAACATTAAGAGCAACCTTGTTTAAAATACAAAGCAAGCCAAGATTGTTTACTTTACGGACATGCGTATACACAAAAAGACGTCCGTCCATAGCAACAGTTCATCAAACATATGTATTAATGTTGACACAAAGCACAGATTCAATGCTCAATGCTATTCAAATTTACATGTATATATGTTTATACAATTACAAAAGAGAACGACCGTTTTATATGTGGGGTTATGACCGTGTTTGTTCATGTATAGGTTAAGCTCAAGGTTGAATTTTTTTTTATATTGTGTACATTGTGAATTCGGTTAAATGCACAAGTGTGGGAGAAGTCTGCATGATTGCCCTAGGGCCAATTTACTCAAAGCCAAAATTAGGGGATGGGGGTGGGGGGGTTGAGGCAGATTTCCTGTTACTGCCCTCCACACACCATCACATCCCAAACGGATCATACTGCCACCCTGAATTCATACAGAAAAAAAACTTTATGGTTAATACAATGTACATTGTACCATGTCCTCCTTATCAATCCCATGTATGATTTTAACAGGGATTCAAGACACCCGGAGTCTTCATTTCTATCGATGTGTTCCGGAAGAGTAAATTTTCTCTCAATACCCTAACCCATTTCAAGCCACAACAACTCTGATCTTGAGTAAAAGTCTCACTTCAGAGCTCAAAATATTTCTCTTCTTTAAAGTAGGACCCCTCTCCCCCCTCCCCTCCACTCGCTTAATATATACAATCTAAACTGTAAGATGATGGGAAATTATAAACACTGACAATAGATTAAATGAAAGTCATGTTTGGTCGTTTTCAATTTTTCATAAACATACCCATATCCTGAATATTTGGGAACATTTTTAAGGTTCAGCCAAGTGTGCTGCCCTTGAATCTCAATCAATGGAGCTCTGTAATGGTACACATGTATTACTACATGTATATCTATTTCATCTTATAACGTTGAACCTAGTCATTGCCATTTTTTTCGAAAGATCAATAATTTGATTTTGCAATTCGGCATTCAGTCAACTATTTAATAGGGCATGATTTACCCCAATGGAAGTTTAACAATTTAGTTTTGATTTTTATTTATTTATTTATTTATATTTTTTGTTTATTTACTTATTTATTCTTTAATTGGGGTCCAGCAACCCTAGTGAGTGTCCCTTCTTACATGTAAATGCAAAATTTTCGGGGTTGAGACTAATATAACAGAAACTCTATGATCTACCAGTTTATAATAACAATTCATTAGTATATTCTCATAAAGCAACCCTTGCAGGTAAAACAACTTGTCCCACGATTACTTATTAATTATTCAGTATGTATCGGCTATATATTCACTTGGTGCCTCGGGAGTCGTAAATTACCAATATAGTGTGCCCTGACAACGACACCCCGGATATGTAAACAAAAACATACACTGTACTGGTCAGACACATGGTTGATGATTGGGGGGCAGGTAAAAATAAAAGCATGTAGTGTATAGTCATATTGATGCAAAAGAAAGGGGAATTGAATTATTCATGCGGAGAATTTCAACAACTCAATAATATGGTACAATGGATCGCAGTTGATAACACGCGTTCGATTCGTTTCGCGAGAAAACGATTGTGTATAATGTACTCTCGTGCATTGACTTGTTATCACAGTAAAAAAAAAACGAGAAAAAATCTCTAGAACATGTGAGATGACAGTCTATAGTTTTACCAGGGCTGAAAATGAAAGTGCAGTGCTTATATAACAGATTAGGTTTTTTAGGAATTTAAAAATGCCCATGTACTAGTATATATTTAAAATTTCTAGCTCGAACTGTTTAGGATCATGGTTGGCGCGTCCGACTTAATCTCTCTCTCTCTCTCTCTCTCTCTCTCTCTCTCTCTCTCTCTCTCTCTCTCTCTCTCTCTCTCGATGGAAGAGGTTAGTACATGTACACTTATCCTGGCCGTATACGTAGATTGCGATGATATCCCATCGAACGTATCCAGTTAATCAAATCTACAGTACATTACTAACAAAATTTCCACGTCCATGTATAACGCCCAGTCAAAATAAAAATAAAAATTCATCAGTTGTTTAATATCTTTCATGGAGTCATAATTATATCAGGCACGTAGCATTGTTTTTTGAAAGTGGCGGGGGCCAGACTCTTTCAAAAAATCTTGACAAAAAAAAGGAAAAGGTTACGGTTATTTCCCAAAATCGTGACAAATTCTAATCCGTGAGGGGGGGGGGGGGACAGATACACTTTTCACTTCAACACTTCAATTTCACTGTGTATTTCCTTATTTTCAATTCAATTTTTACATGGTCACAGAAAAGTGGGGGAGGGGGGGGGGGGGGCAACTCCATGTTAATTCATTTTTTTGTAAGAACCACCCCCCCCCCCCCCCGATGCTACGTGCCTGTATATTGCATCAGACTGGACGATTAATTATGATATAACTCCTTCTATTTAGAAGACGAAACCAAATTGGTCAATCGCCACATCTCGGGCTTTTTCGAAAAGCGGAAATATAACTCAGCCGGAAAAGCCCAAAAAGCTGCGATTGCAAATTGGATTGTTAAATTTACGTCAACACTTCTTTACACATGCGCACTGAATGATTAATTCATTGACTGGTTTTGCGTATCATTCGATATTAATAAAGTTATTCATATATAATGAATGGACCAGAGTTGTTCATTAAACCATTAACAATCTGTCCCCGCTCTCATGATCACCAACATTTTCAAATCACTCAACTCAGTCTCGGCTAAACATTGAGGCTAAACATTGACCTCAGGAAAGTATGTGACAGCGGGGCCAGAGTCCGTTGGAAATATCGCGCCAACTGCTACATTACTTCCGTTTTCACGACCTCGTCGGAAATAAAGAGAGTTTGTCAAAGTATTGTAAAACATGCTATCTTTTCACTACTACAACAATGAAGTTTGATGAGACAATCTTCAAATTCGTATGACTGTCGGATATGCGCTCAACCTACCAATTACGATATAAGTTTATCGCTGTGCCGCCATATGCATGCATCAATCGCAACTTCTCGGGCCTTTCCGGCAAGCTCGGAAAAACACCTCGAATGCATTAACATTCGAGGTGTTTTTCCGAGTTTGCCGGAAAGGCCCGAGAAGTTGCGATTGATGCAAGCAGCTGTTAAAACGTCCATGTCAATATGTTCTCCAAACAGGAAATCAGACCTATTGTATTCAATACATGCAATTCAGCTGATATAATCGATTGCCATTTTTTTTTAAAAGCACCATCCAATCATATAGATAGTGATCATGACAAAATACCTTTCATTTCCTAAGAAAACTTGATGTAGTTTCCTTGGTACTGCATTCAATGTGGTACGAACTTAATTTTGGGTAAACGTTTCATCTGTTAAATATTTACTCATCTTTTCATCTTTACTTTACTTTTCCTGTTCAAATCTAGGCGATGGCGACTTGGTCAGTTGTAAACAAACACAATAGAACCCACTGTTTGTAAGTTTACTACATGTATTATTATATTAACCAGATTTCTTTAGAGGCTTTGAAAAGCTATAGAATTCAAGGAGATTTTATAGAATATAAAAACGAAACATGGATGGTTTTGATTTGATCCAAAGAGACCCAAATGGAATTAACCGTCATCTAGGGGTACGTCTGATAGTTTATATCAAATCAAGTAGTGTATTGTTAAAAAAAATTAAAACAACAACATGAAATAATTGCTTTATTTACCAATTCTTGGCCTTTTAAAACATTCCCCAGCGGGTACCATATTTTGTGCATGTGACACCATTGGAAAAAAAAGAACAAGATAAACGTACATGTAACAGATTCATTTAACGTATATTTAACATTAAAGTATTTCAAAAATATTTTAAACTAATATGGAAAAAAAACCAGACATTTTTTTTAATAACCAAGGCAAGATGGGCATTGCAATTGTAGGCATTATTGCCGTGTTCATTAAACATTATTGATACCATCAGTAAAAGAAGTCCTATGAACGCGAGCGTGGGTCGGAATTCGGTTATTCATTAACTTTTGGTGAAATGTTTATTTATGTTATGCATGTATACATGTATATTTACATTTTCCAGTGTCTTTGCCTGTGATAACACTATCGATTTTGTACTATATAACCCATAATACAAATGACGCCAAATTGAGGCGCCAGCAGGGTTTGCTTATTTATATTTAAATATTTAATCGTACGATGGCTTAAAATTATATAAATATAAGTAATAAGGAATCATTCTTTGAATATCATGAGGTGATAATTTCGGTCGGGCTTTATTGGATTTGATCACACCCCGACCAAAAGTATCACCTCATAATACTCATAGAATGATTCCTTATTCCTTATACATGTATGTTATAAAAGATTTATCTTTCATATGCCATCCTGAGAGAGAGAGAGAGAGAGAGAGAGAGAGAGAGAGAGAGAGAGAGAGAGAGAGAGAGAGAGAGAGAGAGAGAGAGAGAGAGAGAGAGAGAGAGAGAGAGAGAGAGAGAGAGAGGGTTGATAACAGCGGAAAAATCTCAAGAAATCCTCATACAATCTACAAGATTTTCTAAATATGGTATCAGTTCCAGGTGAAAATCTTTGGATCTAATTCATGATAATTAATTTTTTTTTCATTTCAGACTTTGTTTTTTGAAGAAGTGATTGCTGAACCAGATGGCACCCACAGTCTAGACTGTGTTTGGAAACTGTCCAATACCTGCTTTGAATGCTGGAAAAACCTCTGCTACAAATTCCTGACCCTTTGTTGCGGCTGCTGTGTTGCTGGAGAGTGGGGTTGCGAGTTTGCTTACATCGCCTTCTGCCATGTATGGCTTGTCACCCCGTTCCTGAAGATACTTGAGATTAATTGTGGCGTGTGTAGAAGATTTTATTCTCTTCTTGTTGGTTGTTGTATGACGCCATGCTTCGAAGCGTGCGGGGGAGTATTTCACCATTGCAAACGTTAATAGATGTACAGGACTGATACACTATCGATAATGAGGGTACTTGTAATCCTGTCTTAAATTGCATTATTGTGTTATTGTATTTATATAATTTATTTTTATATATTTTTTTACTCAATAAAGAAAATTAGAGGAAAAGCTCACCTAATGATTGTTTTTAGCTTTAACGATATTAGGTACATATTCGAATAAAAAATTGACACAAAACTATGAAAAAAAATTTTGCTCAATATAACAGTTTTAGTCACAAAAAGAATTGCACATTTATTGTGATATATTATAACTGACCAATATGTACAGATTAATTACAATTTTCTCACAATAACAACATCTGTATTTTACACCTCAGCCGCGCTCTTCTGAAGAAAAAAAAACCCCAAACCATTCCATGCACCTTCTGGTGAAGCTGCAGGCAAGCCATAAGCTCTAGCTATTATTCGAAACTCGAATTTCGAAAATCCGAGTTAAACATGTCGAATATCAGATCGAAATTTTCGAAGTAGTGCTAGGGATCTGTAGGCAGCTACTCCAACGTCGCTATCCAAAGGCCCGATTTGTCATTCTTGTACGAAAGACGAATAGGCTAGGGCCACATAAAAAGAATATTTTATCTCGTAATTTCGAGGAAAGATCTTATTATTACGAGTTAATTATCTCACGTAACAGTGTAAAAATGTATCAATAATCTGCATACATTTATAAATGGTTGAAAAACTCTGGATTTTTAACTCCATGTTAATCATTCTCCGTCATATATGTAGGTATTTTTTTTAAACAACTTACAGTAGTTTAAGGTCTACGATTTACCCTTTCGCTCTATCAAAACCCACATATTTTAAGTAAAAATTCTATTGTTTATTTCATATTTCATGTATCGAATTTCATGAGGATTTTCATGATGCATGCGCAATTGACAATTGTACGTGCATGCTTTAAAAAAATCGATGGATTCTTTTATACAATGGCATGTTTATCCAAAATCTGAAAGTGACCGATATATTTAAGTTAAATATCGTGTAAAAACATATTTGAAATCTTTTAACATATCTTATTTAGAACTCATTGAATAATATTTAACTTTTCGAAGTATTATATTTACAGGCTGAAATAAAACTTTGACAGTGCATGGTAAAACTTTAAGACTTTCACTAATTGTATTTAAATGTATTTTGAAAATAGATTTATATATATCAACCTTGCTACTAATGTAATATTTCCAATTGAAGGGAGTATTTATTGACACTAATTCTTAATGTACTCTCATAGAACAAGAAAAAAAAAGAATTTGGAATCAAAATTATTACTTATATTACAACTACCCCAAACCCCCTTCACCCCATCCGGAAAAAACCCCACAAAGTTGTCAGGCTCAATCTGACAGGAAGGCCTAAAGTGTGTGTCCATTTCTTCCCTCTCTTTTTTTTTTTATCTCGTCTTAGCACGAACCATCCTTCTTTTGAACCAAATGTGAAAATAAGATCGAGGGGACAAGAATTAAATCTATGTAAGTGTGTTTACACACCTACTCATCTATATGGCATTGTGTTCTCTGACCGTTAAACGTATTACACACATGGAAGCCCGGCCGTTCTATTAAAATGCCGAGTTTGACCATTAGCCCTTACATCAATATTGATCGTTTCTTTGGATATGTCTTGAATATTTTGTAGATACTCCCAAATATTTACATTCGATTCACCAATGCATGGATTCCAGCAAGCGTTAAAATGCGTAGTGATGAATGAATTTCCCTGGAGAATTCTACTACAGTAATAACTATATAGACTGTATATCCTTTACCCCCCAAAAATCATATTATCGAATTCTGAACCTATCTTTCTGAACTCAATGTTATTTCCACTGAATGGCTTATTCTACATCTGGACATATATTTCAGTGTTTATATACATGTTTCCGTCAAAATCATGTATATTTCAGTGTCGTGTCAGAGATTTTTAGATTTTATTGCTAATGACAGGTTGTGTGTTTCCCTGAAAAATTTCCAGTTTGTCAGATTTCTTGCCAGTTGGCTCTCTAAAGCATTTTTTTTTCTCTCGTTGATATATTATTTTGTTTCACGATTTTAAAATTTTACTTTATTCTCAGGTATATACATAATTATACGATTGCAAGAAGGCTAAAAATTGAATGCGATAGTATGTATATTGAAAAATGAATTTCACTTTTTTGATAAATGATAAGACATATTAAGAATGTATAAATCGATCTTCAGCAATAATGTCACTATAGTATACATGTCTTAAAAAACAAAAAACAAAGTCTCATTAATGAATAAGGAATCATTATTTGAGTATTTTGAGTTGAACAAATCCATTAAAGTCTGAAGGATTCTATGATAGATTTGATCAACCCCGACCGTATTTAATCATCTCATACATGCAATACTCAAAAAATGATTTCTTATTACTTATAGATATATAATTTTCAGTCATTGTACGCTTTAATACCAAAAAGTCATTGATGAAGTGTATTGGACGATACATTACAAAACTGATTTGTAGTTTTCTCACAGACAAAGACACTGGAAATGTAAATGTTTATAAATATGGCCTTGTTTTTTGGGGTTTTTTGTGTTGCATTGTATATTTGCTAGGTTGATGTAAATACAAAACTTACCATAAATTTTGTATTTACAAGTACACCAATCCAATTCACAACATGATATTTGAAATGAATTCATGCACACGTTAGGAGAATAACGAATTATTATTAGTTCTCGTTTAGATATCGGAATTCTCTTTGAAGTTGCACACAAGCTGAAAATACCTCCTCAATAAAAAAAAAACGAAAGTCGGCTGAAAGTCAAGGTATACATGCTTGTTTAAAGCAAACATAATATGCTGTGAAAAGAATTATTGATAAAATAGTCAATGTACAAAATATTTTTTAAACCCTAGTTATAATTCTGCATGAACCCCAATATTGACATTTTGGTTTATCACTGAGAGTTTTTCGGAGAAGGAAAGCAAGCATGAGATAATTAAAGGTCTTGGCCAGTTGTGCGGACCGCTACTAAATAAGTAATGTATATATAAAATTACCTATATCCTCTCGTCCATTGAAGCGATCGCTGGCCAGTCTTCGTTAAGGTTATTGTTACTTATAGCAACAAACACTGTCTGTTTTTGTTTGTTTTATTTTTTATTTATTTTATTTTTTTTTTGGGGGGGGGGGTAGTTTTTAGGGGAGGGGGGTAGATTTATTGTTATTTTTGTTTTTTGTCGTATGCATCTTCGAGATATATATTGACTCAATTGAAATTATGTTTAGATCAATACGCATCGCCGATTTTTTTTCTTCAGAATCTTGTTAAGTAGATACAATTTTTTTTTACTTAATCTGGTTTATAGAACACTGTCATTTATAGAATATTAAATACTAAAAAATACATTTCACAAAAATGTCTCAAGATTTAAAATCGGAAAAGATGAATGTCTTCGTTGTTTTGATTTGATGTACGAAAATTCCTCTTTGATGTTACAAACAAAATATCGATGTTTGACAGTAAATCTCGAGTCCGTGTGCGTGTCTCTCTAACAAAACTTGACCTGCTTTTTCAATTATGACCATGTAATATAAGATAAGATTTTTTCTATTTTAGAAAATCTTGAGAGAACAAAATTTAATATTTTTAAAGGAAGAAGAAAACTTAGATAAATTTAAAATAAATCTGTAGAAGAGGGACAAACTGATATGATTTACTTATGTAATATGAAAATACAAGATAATTATGATATTGTAAAAAATATACCGTTCAGGCAACAAAAATTATGTCGAAAGGCCTATTTTACATACATCAGAAACAAGAGGGATAACTATTGAGTATTGTCGGCTACACAAATAAAAAGACGAGTTATCTTTCTTCTATTACATTGTCATGTCGTAAATTTTAAATTTTCTGGGTGGGTGTAAATACAAAATTTACAACATAACAAGAAATTCTGTATAATCTACACCAACCCAGTAAATTCAAAATTTACAACATGACACTAGAAACGTGTTATAGGACGACAAGGATGTAGGGAAATATAAATGTATAGAAGAATATTAATATTTACGAGAATTCAAGAAATAAACAACGATTTTAAAGGGACATTGCCAGGATGTTGACCCTCAAATTGTTAAACAATTTTGTTATATATTAAAAGATCCCAGTAGTTTTAAATTCTCCGATTTTTAAAACTATTATGTCTTATGTCTTATAAAGGTGTTTCCTATGATCACTCAAATTTTTAATATCAGCAGATGATCAAGCGAGATACACGGCATATATTTACAATATAAATCGTACATTTGTACGTTTTGTCATGATTTTGGTCCCATACAAATTGCTTAATTATATGAAAAGAAGATACCATCTTCAAACAAATTAAGATGTGAAAAAAAACAAAAAACTGTTCAGTTCTATAAAATCATTATCAATTTTCAAATTGAAAAAAAAGCCTTTAAAAGGTACTTTTCTCGGTAGATCTGATTAAATGTTTACAAAAAACTTGCGCAAGCCTTTTTACATACATGTAATATAGATTTGTAATCTCTTTATCTCGCTTGTCATGATTTCGACATTTAATGTTAAACAGAACAATGGACATTGTAAACAATGAAAATAAAAAAAAAAATTGAACTGAAAAAAAATTCAGATGAAGTTGCGACAATGTTTCTTTTATTGGCGTGTTTTTTTTTTTATATATAGAAGTATTATGTATGTTCTTTAATCATCAACATTAATCGACAACGGTTTTATCAAATAGTATATTTCATATTGTACATTTCTTGAAATTAATTTTTTACTGTTAACAAAAACCCCGTTAAACCAGTTTAACAAGAAACGCATGAAGGTTATAGCTTACACGCCTCACAGAGGAGCGGATTCACAATCCAAGTGTATATTGCTGAATCATATTTAAAAAAAAAAAAAGCCTTTTTAAGGTTATCATTTATTAATGACATTTAAGTTATCTATATATGGCCAACTGTGACACAGTTTAAAATGACGTACACGATCTATTTAGCAATTATCATTTGTTATCTTAAACTCGCCACAGAGCGGCCTGTGGGATTTTGTACAGCCCTGTGTTCACGTAAATGTATATGAAAATCGTTGTTTGTGACAAGAAAGGAAACTCTCGCTAATACATGTATTTTATCAAAAGCATAATTCCTTTATTAATCATGCATGTAAATTTGCCATTTCTGAAAAAAAAAATGACAAGCATGACAAGCTGATTCTACGTATAGTTCATATTTTGTTAATTTTTTTCTAAGCAAAACAAAGCAAAATTTTATTAGCGTTTATTGAAACAATAAAATGTTTTTTTTGGATGATTCATGCGGGATATGAAGGTGGCGACATTGCAAAAAAAAACATAACCCGCGTTAGCAACGATCGCATTTTATTGTTTATATTTACATCTTCCTTTTAACTAATTAATAAATTGATGAGAAGGATGAATGACATGAGAAAAAGGAAAAAATCAAAGGGGAGCTCAGGAGGAGGTATAGTCTAAATATCAATATATTTAAAAAATTAACAGTAAGGTAGGATCTGAAACCGTGAAATTTCAATATTAATAGATTCGAGTATTCATATCCATAATATACAATGTAACCATAGTGACCGTATAAATACATATGTATTTTCAGATTGTACAAATTTAACCCCACCCCACCCCCACCCCCCCCCCCCACCCCCCCCAACCAAAAAAAAATCTTCAAATTTCTTATCAAGATAAAAAAAAATTCTAAAAGCCCTCTGTGTTTTGGATTTACAGATTAAAAGATATAATCTGTTGTGCTGGTAGAGACAATAGGATTGTTGAAGAAAACATGTATTATATAGAAGTAATTCTTTATTTCGAAAGACGTACCTTACCAAATGGATTTGTCTCACAAAGTACATCCTTGATGTTTCATGTCTTGTGCATTCAATATGGAGTTTAGGTATCCTTTTCAAAGTGGCTTCAATGCACAATTCAATTGACAAATCATATCAAATGAAAATTTAAACATCCATCATTGTTTTTTTTATATATGGACGACCTACCAAAAACACAAAAGGAGAAATGGATACTCCCCTCAAAAGAAGACACATAACTGCAATTTCGTCATAGAATATCTGACCACATACAAATATATAAAAAAAGAAGCAGTTGGGTTTTTTTGGGGTGTGTCATTGTGAATTTATGTTAAAGTGGTAAAGAGATTTGTCCAGTAATGATGATGATGGAGAATTTGGACATGGTAAATCGAGACCCAAACAACATTAATGACCATCTTAAGGTATGTCATGTGCTCACAATATTTTTTTTGGGCATTAAATTGGTGTGTGTGTGTGGGGGGGGGGGGGGGGTTAAAGATTTGTATCTTAGATTAGAAAATGATTTAATACTTCAATATTGAAAGATATTTCAAAGTTTAGTCGCAGCAGTTTCATTAGATATCATTTTTTTGTTCAGTGAGTAGCTATCATTTATTTAACTTTCTCTATTTCACTAAAACATTCTGAGATAAAAATGCATGATGAAGTGCGGGGGGGGGGGGGGGGGGGGGGGGTACAAATTTGCATCTTAGAAAATGATTTAATACTTAAGATATTTCAAAGTTTAGTCGCGGTAGTTTCATTAGATATCATTTTTGTTGTTCAGTGATTAGCTATCATTTATTATCTAGCTTTCCTTATTTCACTAAAAAACATTCTTAGATAAAAATGCATGATGAAGTGTGTGGGGGGGGGGGGGGGGGGATTTGCATCTTAGAAAATGATTTAATACTTAATATATCTAAAAGTTGAGTCACAGCAGCTGATATTTTTCCTTCCTATCAGTACATATCAATTTTGACATCTAAGTAAATACATGTAATTTCCTAATTATTCAGTTCAGTTCAGTTCAGTTTATTTTCACTCAACACCATATAATGGTACAAGAGGTACATAAGAAGACCAAACATATTTACATATATACAATATAGTTGTAAAGGTCAAGAAACAGTATGATTAATTTTTGAAATAAAGAAACACAATTTTCTTAATGTAATATAATCAACTGAAGACATGATTCGAATGGAATTGTAAGTCAAAGAATTAAATGACTCTGTAAGATGTAAAATATGTTGATCGTATATTTCGTATTGTACTTTTTTTGAAAATTACTTTACTCTTTTGAGGATTAAATATTTTCTTATCAATTGCAACGACATGTATAATGGCGTTGAAGATGAGGTTCGGAACGAGAATACAAAGTACAATGCAAAAATATCGTTATCACAGTGTTTTGTGAATCGGAATTTTTTTTTTCAATTCTGAGACAGTTATTTCTAAGGTGAATACACGTAAATTCTTTTTTTTAAAATAATAATTTAATAATAAACAAGGAAAAAAAGTTTTATTCATAATTAATCACAATTTTAAAAATTTGAAAAATACTAATAATGTTTGTAATTCTAACGCCTAACCAAAATGACAGGATACATACCGTTGTCACCGTGCATTCTTTCTTTTTTTTTTTTTTTTTAAAAACAGATGGCACGATATAATGTATCAATGAATTGTCTTTGTTTAAACATTTCCCACTATGGCAGCTTCACAATGCATAAACTCCAAGCGGCATTGTTTGGCATGAAAGATGTTCTTGCACGATAGCCAATTAAATTGTGTTTAAATCTCCTGTTCATTAAAACTGATTGATTCTTTCGAAGTCTTGCTTTTGACTTATAATAAGATTGAACACCAGAAACAAATAGACAAATCTGATCTACATTGTGCATTTCGTAATACATGTACAGGTATTCTGTGTATGGAATTTAACGTCATAAAATCATACAGGCTTTTCTTAACTGCGTCACTTTTTGAAAACTTGTGTCCGGTGATAGATCCAGGGTATTTGAATTCTGAAAATAAATATGGATTTTGCAACTTTGGACATGGAAAATAGGGACCCAAATGATATTAATAATCATTTGAAGGTAATTTATTAATTTTTTTATTTTTTGAAAGCTGTAAACTTTTTACTATGCAATTTATGTAGCTTTTTTCTACTATTCAATATTTATGAAAGGGGGTTCAAATTAAACAATACTAGTATTCACTCTATACCGTAATTACGAAAACATCCCAAAATGTCGTTTTTGTAAAACACCCCCTCTATTTTATCAGATATCATTGCAGAGCTTAAGGTTTTTCATTGCAAACGACATGCAAGTAGCTGAATGATAACGTTGAAAAACTCTGCGAGGTGGTCCTATTATTTCCGGGTGGAGAAAAAAGACAATTTAAACATGGCGTTCCGTTAAGACCTCTTGCACCCTCGCACTTTTGCCTCTAGGGCGAGAGTGCGGAATTGCGAAGCGGTGAGTGCAAACTTGCTAAGATGCGACAGAGAAGCGCTGAAGGTGCGTAGGCGAACATGCGAAGTTGCAATGGCGAAGGAACGACACTACTATTCCTCCTTCTCCCTCGTAACTTCTCACTCTCACCTTCGCTACTTCGCACTTTTGCCTTCGCCTATTTATGATCGTGGAGTTAGGTGGGAGTCCAAATTGCGAAGGCGAAGAAACGATAGCAGTATCGCTTCCTCACTTTCCCACTTTTGTCTTCGCTTCTTCGCACTTTCGTTCCTTCGCCTTCACAACTTTGCACCTTAGCATTCTCTCGCATCTTCGCCTTACAGGCGAAAGTGCAAAGGAGCGTGTGACACCCACGGAACATCAACCACATGCATTATAAATTCCCATATATGAGCTTCTCAAGGTAAAAAAAAAAGACACTGTGTCAATTAGTGTTTTCCCCTTTTTACGATTTTAATTGTACTTAATTGACAGGTATGTTCATTTCTAGATATCTCAAAAAGTGAGGGTAACACTAACATGGGACAGACTATAATTTGCATAAGTTATGGGGTGAAGAGAATTTATGGTCTGTCCCAGAAAAACACACAAATGTCAAAGACAAATATTTTATACTAATGAATAGCAAACATCCTAAGATATCCTTTTGGATCCTCAGGTTCCCCGAGAAATTCACAGAAACAAAAATGCGCTTATACATTTAATTAGGGGAAAATCCCACTCAGAAGCCCCTCGGATCAGAACTCCTCGAACAATTTGTCAACATTATCATCCGGGCACTTTTCATTTCGTTTGCAATGCAAAACCCATGTGTTCTTTTTTTTTTTATTGAACACAAAGAAATGACCTCTTTAAAACAAAAATTCAGAAAGAGAAAGTATTCTAGTAGTAGTAGTGCAAATATACTTATTAATGAAAATTCTTTGAAAATGGCGAACTATCTACACTGAGAAAATATTATTATTCTGATTAATCATGAATTTGGTGTCATTATACTTTCAGACAGCTTTTGATGACGTATTGGCGGAAGTAGATGGCACTCATAGCATTGACTGCATTTGGAAGGCGTCTTATGCCTGCTTTCACGGTTGCAAGAGTTGTTTCTACAACATCTTCACATTCTTCTGCGGGATCTGGATGGCCTGTTTCTGGGGACTGGATTTTGCTGTCATCTCCTTTGCGCATGTGTGGTGTGTGACCCCCACTCTAAGGATGTGCATGATTCACTGCAACCTTTGCCAGAAGACCTTCGGAACCTGGATCAATTGTTGCTGTGCTCCTTGTTGCGAGGTGTTCAGCCTAATTTTCTCTAATATCAGGGTAGAGAAAAAGTAACTTCCGCTTGACAATGTGATTGAAAAAAACAGATGTCTTGTGACGATGATATATATAATATATAATTATTTGTTATATTCAGTAGTATATTCTCACTATATAACTCTATATAGACAAATAGTCAATAATTGTAATATTAGCTCGTCCGAAAAATATTGACCGGTCAATATTTTTTTGATATTGACTGGCTAGGAATAATATCTAGATAACATTCCCTCTATTTCAAATAATCGCCTCTGATTTGATGATTTTTCAACGATGACGTAAATAATTCTTCGCGACTCCAAAACAAGGTGACGTCATAATAGACAGTCAGTCAAGGCAAGTAAACAACGGACGCGCAATGCGACGGTTTGCTATCATAACGGATAAATGGATTTGCGAATTACTGTGAAGTAAAATCAGGTAGAACATCTGTATATTAATTCTTTCGGTCGGCGGAATATCACCAGTGACCGTTTGATGCTGAGGATATTTTGGAATGAACTTTGCACAGAATTGAATTCGTGAATTCTTTGTTGAGCTGAGAAGATTACGGCGATCTGGTTTCAATTACTTTCTTAAATTTTGGTTTGTTTCTTCATATAACAAAACAAATGTTGACTGTGTTTTCGGGCAACATTGATTATATTAGCCACCTTGGGACGAAAATCTTGCCCTCCGCTTCGCGTCGGGCAATATTTCGTCCCTCGGGGGCTAATATAATCAATGTTGCCCTCAACCCCAGTCAATATTATGCATAATATAGGAGTCACAAAGAATGACGTGTCATCCATCCTCTCTCTCTCTCTCTCTCTCTCTCTCTCTCTCTCTCTCTCTCGTGAAATTAATAATGTTTGACTAAATTAATCTTGCATCTTTAAATTATTATCTGATGTCTGATTTTGAATAAATTACAAATTTTTGAGAGTTTGTTAAGATTTTATTAACTAATTTTCTTTGCATATGTTGTTGTTATAAAGAGGGTGTTGCAGAAAATCGGGTTAAATATCCGTAACGTTTGAAGAGTCAAATCTAATTGTAGACGACTATATTATTTACATATTCAGTGCTAACTTAAAATTTTATCTATACATAATATTTTGGCCATAATCTATCTACTAGTTAAGAAAATATCCTAATATTTAAAAAAAAATGTGATTCTTTTCATTTATCTTTGCACTGAGCCCTTGATCCAAAGAATGATAATGCCACGACCATTCATCCCTCCAAAATAGTCGGATAGCAAAAGCATGATGGAATGAATATTGACTTTAGAACCATTTTAACAGGAGCTTGGACTTTGGGTACGTACGGTAGTTGTGTCAACCAGCAAAGTGACGTACATGTAGGCCTGTCTAGCTCATTGCTGGCCACTCAGTCATATGGCTCTTTGAGATCAACAAGAATTAGATTTGTCAGGCTTTTGAGCTAAGCCTACGCAATCACTGCATATATCACTCGAAAGCAGTGTCATTTGTAACCTGTTTGTTTTGATGCAAGAAATAGTTATGACCCAACCAAAGTCCGAGGTAGTTTTAAATGTGCCCTTAAAATCTGTGTGTCAAAATTAAAGGGACTTGGACACGATTTGACTTAAAATTTTTAAATTTTATTTTTCCATTTTCAATGTTTATACTGATAAATATAGAAGTTTATAATGCTGTCATAATGTCAAAATTTGAGAGTCAAATATCAAGCTATAAGCAAGTTACAGAGTTCATAATTCTTTATTTTGTAAACAAAGCTCGAATGTTGTCATTTTTACATATGTGTTGTATTGGTGTAAGTTTCAATCAAAAGTATCTTTCTTTTGTTTATAATGGTATTAATGAAGATACTGAATTAGTTTAAATTGTTTTTACATGTCATTTTGTCTAAGAAATGGTAATTCTCTACAACACATTTTTTGTAAACAACTATAAGACTCGAGCTTTGTTTACATTACAACCAATTCTCACCTCTGTATCTCACTCGTAACTTGACTTTAACATTCAATATTTGGTCAATCATTTAAAATGCACCAGTAAACCATTTTATACATAAAAAATAAAAATAAAATTTTTGATCTCAAATTGTGTCCAAGTCCCTTTAAGGTTTTATTTTCTAGATTATTATTTCATGAAGTTTACAATGCATTTTGGCACAGCGTACTAGTGGTAATGTACATTATGTGACAAACCTTCCTCGTTCCTACATGTACATGTACGTATTTCAATTTTCTAAAGAAATTAAATCCGTTTGATATAATTATATTATTTTCCGTTTTCATTTTTTTTCCGCGTGTAAATTTAAAGTTGACCATACGAAAGTTCATGAAGTCGATAGTTCTGTGCATTTTAGGAGACATTTTATCTTAAGCCAATTAGCCCTTCGACATGAGTGAACGCTTACAAATTACATTTATCTGCAGCCTCGTACGAGATTATAACATCTTATTTCTTACTTTTACGTTAATAATCTATTTAAAGCATGGCGACGAGTAGAATTAAGATAGAGATACAGCCTGAAGAGGGGTTAACACAAAATTACATCTGCTGTGCTCCATGATAAGTCATTTGAGCAGCAGATGAAGGAAAGCAGTGTTAACCCCGTTTGACCCTGGCACGCTTTGATGTTTGGGATCAACCGACAGGTGGCGTTTTCGACGTTAGGCGGTTGGCGTAATGAAAAGCGACAAGATCCGCCTATCGCCGTCTTGATCGACTCTGTTACACGGGCAGTGCCTGTGTTCTTTGTACAACTCACTCGGCCACGGACAGAAAGTGGTGTTTCTTTCATTTTATGGGGGTGCGTTATCGAGGAAAGCTCCCGTGGAACGCCGCGTACATATACAAAGATTTCCTTGTGTGCTGATGGAAGCGAATTAGGCCGCAGACAAAAAAAAAATCACGGAAAAGAAAAGTATTTATATAAATTTATTTCTGTTTTTCTTCTTGCATCATGACTGACCGAAGATCTCAGTACGAAGGAATAGATGACTCGGAAACGATTAATTTCACCATACCGTTGGAAGAAACTCGAGAAACGGTGCCCCTCAGTCCCCCAAAATCACCTGCCTCTCGGAGAGCTCCCCCACCACCAGTGATGCAAGAAAAAAGTGCAAGGGTTTCAGACCCCCCAAAGGCCACTGTTAGTCCTGGATCCGCCCCCGTAAAACCGGTGATGAAAACCGCCCCTCAAAGTGCTAAAATTGATATGGAGGAAAGAGATCCGACTCGTATGAACGACATTGTTAAGGTAAGATTTAATTATCTTTTTATTACATGCATTAAGCTCTCAAAGTGAATTATATTATAAAATGGAGTCAGCAGTGGCGGATCCAGGATTTGTTAAAAGTGGGGGCAAAGTGACCGAGTGTCTGGGGGTCTACTGTAATGCCTCCAGTGGGTCCTGGCAAAGCCCTGGTATAGGGTCCTAGGGGGTGAATGCCCTGGAACCTCCCAGGTTTTGGAGGTTTTAAAACACTTTATGAGTTATATTCTAGTTATAAATGGCATATTATAAGAACAACAAATAACAACAATAGGACATGATAGTTTTATCATTCTTGTAATTTTTAGCGCGAAAGGGGGACCCGCCCCATCCAGCCCCCCCCCCCCCCCCCGTGCCCTCTTAATTCGCCTCCAGGTGTTTGATTCTTTGCAAGGAAGGGAGGTTGTTGCATTAGCTATAATTGCACATGACCTTGTATATATAACTCACTCTATTGTGCACACGACCAGAAAGCAGTTGAACGAATGCATAGCATATCTACATGTCAAAGATTGCTGGGGAAAATCTTCTCATTTTCTCTTTGGAAGAAGTACAACTCAAGTGCAGGAGGATAAACAACGGAAATTAAATTACCACCACCCCATGGGGGCAAACATCCTTCCCTTACATCTTTTCCCAGCTATATATATCCAGCTAGAGGGGATTTAGTATGAAAGAAATATCATTTATTTTTACTTGTGTCTCTACATCCGTTAATTTGGACGAAATATATAGCGGGAACGCTGTGTGAATACTTGTGTGCTGTCATTATTGATATGTGCCTCCCATGCACGCGCATACGAGTGCTAACACCCCCCCCCCCCCTCCGTAATTCTCCTTTTTTGTTTGAGCGGCATATATATGTGATACACCTAGAACTCGGAGCCTAAGGTTAGAGTTATATAATGTTCTCATCATAAAGAAGGTGCTTTATTAGATGCAGACTTTCCCCATTTGCCGAATTCCTAGGGCGTATATGCTATACGTAGGGGTCGGAATTTGTTAATTACGTATTGGATAATATTGCAAGAATGATATAAAAAAAAGAAAGGCAATTTATCTAATAAGAACATTGCACGCCAAGTTACGACTTTATGAACGTTTGTTGTTATGATTTTCGCATTTACGGTAAACAGTATTAAAAAAAATCAGCTTTCGATTGATAGAATTCAACTTGATTATTTACCCTTTCATTAAATATGTTATTTTATTTTATTAAGTTTACTTGAATTTGTTAAGTTTATTTGATGCTTCAGTTCTATATATACATTGTATATTGTATATTCATCAAGTAAAGCCCATCCTGGATCCACCGTAGCAAATGAAAACCACCCTGGGACCCACTCAACCCCTCTCTGGGAAAAAAACCCATGATCCCCAACTGGAATAAACAGTCACGAACAATTCAAATATACATTACTAAAGTTGGTTTAATTAGGATTTATTTTCATTTTCTATATGAACTTTAAATGCTTCTAAAACTGATACGCGTACAAACACTGATGATACATAGCTACGTTTAAGTTTCATATTAATCAAACGGACACTATAATAAGTAGACAGGGATTATTGTAAGATAAAATCGAGACAGGTGCAAATCCAGGATTTTCTTCCCAGGAGAGGTTCCAGACGGGTTTTTGTAATGGGGGATAGATTGGATGAGGGGGCAAAGTCTCTTGGGGGGGTTATGGGGTGTGTAGGTCTGAACCTCTATGACCCCCCCCCCCCCCCTTTCTAGAGTTGTGCACTGCTTAATTTATTTGCCATGTGCATATGCGTGAAATTTTTAAAATTATTTTGTTTTATTCAAAGCACGATCATCGATATAATAATAGATAAGGTACACACAGTGTACTTCAGTGTAAGACTTTGCAGGGAAAAAAAACTTAGAGAAGAATAAATTGAACTTTATTTACAGGTAGAATTTGAGGACATTTTTGCAGAACCCGTCGGATCCTACAGTTTTGACGCCGTCTGGCGGTTAAGTTTCCAAGTTTTTACGACTACCAAATTCTGGTGCTACCGGATATTGTCTGTCATCTGCGCCCTTCCACTGTCCTGTTGCTGGGGCATTTCTTTCGCCTGTCTGACGTTTGAACATATCTGGTGTTCCGTGCCAAGCATGCGAGTGTTTAAAGTGACAATACAACCGTTAGGATATATGTGGAGCACCTGCCTACAGCTTGTTTTTGAACCATTTTGTACGTCAATGAGTTTGATATTTAGCAATATTCGAATAGTACTGAAAAAGGACACTTAAGTTATTACTCAGCATTTAGAGAGTTAAAGATTTCCAAACAAGTGAATCGACTGTTTGGATATCATATTTTTGTATACTTTTTTTTTTTTTTTTAGCTTTTTTTAATCTGAAAATTTCGGTTGTCTTTCTTGGATTGTTGTGACGTTGAACTCTGAGCAATAAAATCAATAGCGACCGGAGCTTGTTTAAAAATTTTTAAAAAGTGGGAACGAAGTGAAGCATGTCCTGGTTAATTTCTACAAATGAAAAAAAATCGGTCGGAAATATGTGTCTTGACATGAATGAGAGAGAGAGAGAGAGAGAGAGAGAGAGAGAGAGAGAGAGAGAGAAAGAGAGAGAGAGAGAGAGAGAGAGATCTCAAAACGAGAGAGGGGGAGAGAGTTTGAGATTTTCCATTTTTTCAAAATCTGTCGGAAAATTAGTGTCTTGACATGAATGAGAGAGAGAGAGAGAGGAGAGAGAGAGAGAGAGAGAGAGAGAGAGAGAGAGAGAGAGAAATCAAAATGAGAGAGAGATGGAGAGAGATTTAGAGATTTTCCATTTTTTCATGAGAGAGAAAGAGAGAGGGAGAGAGAGATTTAGAGATTTTCGATTTTTTCATGTAAACTTCGGGAAATTGTAATCTATCTATATTCCGCCGTACAACACTTTTTGTTAACATAAAATATGCATAGCTATTCTACAAATCAAATTTGTAAGTTTAAAATATAATTCAAAATCTCGATAGTTATTTTATTATAATTCGCATGTTGCATTATATATCATGAATTTTGTTAAAACATAGTAACAGCTAGAGAAGCCGATTGCACAACAATATATTTTTTATCTTTTAACTTAAAATGTAGGTCAAACCCGAAGGACAGTTTTTATCTCTTTGACTTAATTAATTGTATTATTTATCTAAGTCCTACTAATTTCTGGACGATTGTTTAAGACAGCTCATGCACTCGGAGCCGTATACGTGACTACAATCTATGCATGTATACCACAAGTATTTAAAGATTTCAAAACGTTTCAAAATAGCCCATTAAATTTCAAGTCTGTTCAATGTCCCACAAAAAGTCAATGTCTCCTTGTTATTTATAAAGATAGACTTTAAAAAACCTTACATTTTTTGGTAGAGTAATTACGATAAATATTTTGGTTGTAACTGGGTTACCGCTCGTAAGATGGACTTTTAAAACCGTGCTCTATATTCAACGTCACTGTAAGTGTCCTCTCCGAGTATTTACTCTGACAGCCCAGACCAAAGAATCTTAGATTTAAAACATGCACGTTGCATATTCTTTTTAGGGTCGTCATACCCTGGCCAAATTTTCAGACCTTGTAATTTTTAAAAAAGAAATTCGTTCAAATAATTCTGAATTTACACAGTTCTTTTTTTCTTTCTTTTTCTTTATTCATGTTGTAATATTTCCAAAATTTAGGAATTTTTCAAACAGAAATCATGATTGTAAAATTTTCTAAATGTTCTACATATTTAAACGTCTTAGATTATTGCTCGACTCACTAACATGGACGTTTGATATATAAAACACTGTTTTGCGGAAAAACTAAACTTTTGGATTTTAACCACGGAATTTGCATTTTTAAATCTGATCAACTTTTCACTGCTGATTCAATTCATGCAGTTATTTTCAATTACATATAATTTGAGTTTACTAATGCTTACTTGTACAATATACCCGATATATTGGGTACATGTCAATGTAACACACTTGGTTTCAATTTTCCTTCATGAAAATGTATTATTCAGTTTATTTTTCATTTGAAATTACTTCAACGCTTCATAACAGAAACATTATATTTTAAGTTGGGTGTAAGTTTTTTATTCAAAATCTCAAAATGTTTTATATTTTAGTGTAAATATAAATAAACAAAAAGTATTTGCACTAATTTTTAACCGGGTTTGCACAAAACAAATATTTATACATTTGAAAAAAAAACACACAAAGAAACCCGAAACAACAAAATATTAACAAACCCCCTCAAGTCAAAACATGATCAACGGCAATCAACTGGGTACAACACCTCATTAGCAAGCTCGATGTATATAATTTTTGATTCACTGGGCATGACAATCACACCGGGATCTTGATCAATGCGCAGACGGATAAAATTTCTTTATCCGGATTTGTCGATCCGTATTCTGCTGAAACAGAGTCCGCATGTTTCACACAAAGGACCCAAGTAACAACTGAGGTAGGTCCCCACACATTTCTGGACGTAAATGGCGTAGATACTGAAGCAGCGATACATGGGAGTGGCGCACCAAATCTGCTCAAAACTGATCATTGCGAATCCGCATCCCCAGAATAGCCCGAGGAAAATTCCACAAAGCGCCGACAGAAAGATGTAACAACAGCTTTTGCCGCCATTGAAACACTTGGCGCTGTAGATCCACACACAGTCAGCGCTTCGGGTACCGTCCGGCTCTGCCAAAACGTCTTCGAAGTTTGACTGCAAATGAGAACAACAATTTAATGGTTATTTTCCCACCGATTTATTGCTTCATATAAGTTTGGTATGTCATTTATTGGATTTAATTTCACAAGATAACAAATTGTTTCAGTTCTTGTTAACAAGAACAATCATTTTTTTTTGGAAAATACAAAAGCCGAAAAAAGAAAAGTCAAATACGACTAAGCCAAAAAAACAACCCTATCAAAATCTCATTCATTTTCTTTCTCGAATAAAAATAAATCTTAGTTTAATTTTCATGAGATGTTATTTTCATTTTTTTTTAAATTGAGTTAAATAATTCTTTTCAATTAATGAAATTAACGGAGAGCGAACTTTCGGGTCATCTGAATTTGCATTGGATTGTTCAATCATTTATTATGATCTATTAATATGATAAAAACTTCGGAAGGATTTTAAACAAATATTTTAATAACTATTGCATCCGAGTTACCTGAACATGTTGGTTGATGTTGTTCGGGTCCCGATTCATAAGATCAACTTTATCATCCATGATCGTTCTTCTTCTTTTACCAATTGGCAAGGAAAGTCTTGATTTGAGATGGATGCCATCTTTTTTATACTTGTTGTGAGGGGAACAGCAAATATTGTCGATTGTTACCTAATAGTTTCTAATTGCACTGAAAGATCGGTATTTGCGTTGAAATTAAGTCAACATGACCTTATATTCTTTTACAAGTGTAAAACAAACGGATGAGCTGAAGGAAAAAAAAAGGAATGCAAAGAGGATCGCCAATTTCAGTCGTGAAAGGAAGTGATGTTATTTCAAGTAAATTAAAGCTTATGTACGTAGATAGTGCAATGTATATACTGTAGAACATATATACCATTGTGCGTCTGCAGCATGACAGTTATTAAGTTTCATGAATCTATCATTGAGAATTTAAATAGGTTGTGGTTGATTGTTCAGTAATTTTTATATATCTACTATAAGATATGAACAAATTTTCAATATCGGTATGATATGCATTTTTATTTTTTTGAGGAAGGGGGGGAGATGGAAAAAATTCCAGCCTTTTAAATTGTTTTTCTTCACGAATGTCAGAAATATTCACTAACATGTATATATTTTTACTTGTACATCACCACATCACCACAGGAGTAGTATAGTGGTACTAGCAGAACTCGCCTGGTGTATTGCAACATCAATAGATAGACATGTAGAATGCACATGCATAAAAAAATTACATTTAATATTTTTATTTAAATCAGGCCCCCATCGTTTAAAAACATTTTAAATTACTTAATCAAACTCTTTTAAGACGAATGCATCAGGTAAAATCTCAGCTTTAATGAGGCTGGGCATTTAAATGATGTGTTGTGCATAGATATCTCATTTTGATGAATATAATAAAACAAACAAACAACAAATGAAAATATTTCTCACTCTTTGACTGGTTACAATATGAAGATCATTCATACACAAATGAAGGTACGTACTTTGATGGAAGTTTATTACATCTCTGTTATAATGATCAATAGGTTAAGGTCTATAACAATATGTCTTACATAATTTTTTTCTATCCGGATTTGTCGATATGTATTCTGCTAAAGATCAGTCCGCAAGTCTCGCACAAAGGACCCAGGTAACAACTGAGATAGGTCCCTATACATTTCTGGACGTAAATGGCGTAGATACTGAAACAGCGATACATGGGAGTGGCGCACCAAATCTGCTCAAAACTAATAAATGCGAATCCGCATCCCCAAAATAGTGCAAGGAAAATTCCACAAAGCGCCGACAAAAATACGTAACAGCAGCTTTTGCCGCCATTGAAGCAACTGGCGCTGTAGATCCAAACACAGTCAGAGCTTCGGGTACCGTCCGGCTCTGCCAAAACGTCTTCAAAGTTTGTCTGCCAAAATTGCAATGTTTTAAAGATTGAAATGAGAATAATCGTAAACATTGGTTTTTAGATATTTTTATTAAATGAGGATAAATTGATAAACAATAATAATATGCTATTGATAACATAAAGAACACTTCATTTTATACGCCTTCAGAAGTTTCAGTGTCTAAAGTTTATATCTGGAAGCATGATAACAATTTGTAATGTACATTCCTATAATTACTTTTTTCCATTTCATCTCAGGCCTATCAACAATAATTACCTGGACATGTTGATTGATGCTGTTTGGATCTCGATGAAGAAGATCAACTTTATCATCCTCCATGCTACTAGATCTTCCTGTCTTTTAACTTTGTTAAAATTGTTTGAATTGACGAAACATGCCGTTTAATATTCTCATGGTAGAAACTGATTAGCATGCTAATCTATACCAAATTGTATCTTTACAGTGTCCAATTACTCCGCAATAAGATGGTATTTGCATTCTAGTTATAAATTGGTTTATACAACTGGGTGCTTTAAAATAAATGCCGCATCTGGAAACGAATGCTCTTGAATTTTTTAAAAAAATATATTAAGAGAAAAATGTGAAGATTGTGACATTCTAATCAAGTTAATTGTTCCTAAATGATCTTCATTTGGCCAAGAACGCTTAGTCAGAGAAACACATTGATTGACTGTAATCTTAAATTTCATTTCATAGATAACAACAGTGGTAAATAATTAGGGACTTTTTTTAATTATCATGCATGTATCATATGTTGAAGAAACACTGACCAAAATCAATTGAAATACTTTAATAAACAATCAACTAAAGTGGAAATTTATTCACCATGCATTTGAAGGCTTTATTGGATATAACATTAGATATACATGTACATGTACAGTCAAGAAAATGGAGTTACATCGGAGGAAATACCCGGGTATTTCACTCTTTCACTTAACATTAGACACGGTGATTCTAGAGAAAAGCAATCCACAAGTCTCACAGATTGGCGCCAAAAAGCACGTGACGCAGGTACCAAAATACTTCTGTAGACAGCCCATCGAGATCGAGAAGAGACGGAGACATGGGGTGATGCACCAGACCATGGAAAAAGTGATCCAGGCAAACTCGCACCCCCACCCAAGTGCAATGAAGATCCCACACAGCGCAGCTAGTATGTTGTAACAACAGTTCTTTCCGCAGTTAAAACAACAATAGCTGGCTTTCCACACGCAGTCTATGCTGTGAGCCCCTGCTGGTTCGGCCAAAACGTCCTCAAAGCTCACCTAAATTTGAAGTACAATAGCAGAAGTTACGTTGAAGCAAGCAGAAAATGCATCACGCACGTTTATTCTGATTAAAGATTAGTTTTAAATTTTATTTTAAGGTGTTTTTCCTTAATTCAATGAAATAATAACATCTGAATATAGGTAATTTTAGGCTACACAATTCTTAATCTTATTTAGCAGGTTCTTTTTAATATCTAATTCTTTATATGGGGCCTTCAAATGTTCCGGCACTTTACAGTCTATAAAATAATGAAACACATGGTTTCTAAATGATAGAGATTGTCTTACATTTTATGCATTTTAGGTTCTCTTATTAGTCATATCATGGTAATTTCTTCGAAATATAAGAACCAAGTAGATTATTAATATGGCGTACCTTAACATGGCCATTGATATCGTTGGGGTCTCTGTCCTGTAGATCGACGCTCATGATAATTTTCCTTTGTAGACAAATTTGACAAAATTAACGAAGAAGAGATTTTTAAAGAGATTTAAAAGTAAAAACACCCCTTTGTTTTAAGAGCTCATTGAAACTTTTGAAATGGAAGAAGGGTTTTGCATTTAACATGTCATAATCTGAACATGAAATCAACAGAAATGTAATTGCTTTACATGTTTTTAAAGACTTTAGTGCACATCGTTGTCCAATTTTTCAAGAAATTACAATATATTTTTTCATGATTTCATCTATTTCACAGCATTTTATCATATAATTTATATACATCAAAACCAGGAATTTACTTATGTAATGTAAAACAATGGAGTTTTTCGCGATTGTTCATTTTTGCACTTTCTCTTTGCGATCAATTATCAATAAAATATAATAACACTTAAAAATTAGATTCAAGACAGGTAAACCAAAACCATAGAAATACTCAATACATTAAGGAGTAATGTATCCACATGAATAAATCGTCCATTTTATTATTGAATTTTTTATTTTTTGCTTTGTTTTGTTATTTTTAAAGAAAATAGTAGGGAGGCTGTTTCAAACATGCATATAACTGTTATTTAATATGAGATTTCGTTTCAACCAAAATAGGTCTTGTAAGTTGTCAATAAGACTGAACTTGTGAATTGTCAATAAGACTGAATTTCATTCATTTCAGTTTTTGAATTTGAATATAATAACAAGAATGAATTCACTGTGCCTGAAGAACCTTAGTTTTCTATAAAAGCAGACTTGACAAAAATCTACCACGGAAGGAAAAGAATACGTTCTTGGCCAGAACCCAACAAAGAAATACAAGACTGAATAGCTCGTATGCATTTTTCTGAAAATATTAGTTGTAAGTATTGAATATAAATAAACGTTCACTTTATGTGTGTTCTATAAAAGGTTTTAACCAATATGTTCCATTGGTTAATAATAAGCGATGAATATGAACTTTATATATCAAGTTCTATAAAATAACGTTTTATATTAACGTTATATATGCATGCATAAAAATATTTTTTAAAGTTAAGTTCAAAAACCGAACTGCTTATGAAAAGTGTGTTCATAATTGCAAAAGTGTAAAATCCTTTTAAATTCAAGCTGAGACTTTAAAGTAATATCGAAGATAGAAATCTTCACGATTAATTAGCCTTGAGTGATTTTTTTCTACATATCCGGCATTTAGAAAGACTTGATCATTTTTTAAATCAGGCTAATAGGAGGGCTGTGGATTTTCCTGTCGTCAATAGCACCGAATGTCAACAACCCTTTATAAAACCACGTAAGATTACATTGTACAAACAAGGAAATCATTGTTGGAATTTTTTAATGTTTATTTTCACACAACATTAAAGTGTGAAACGAAATTTTTAATTTAAGAGATACCAATAGGTGCTATGGTCATGTACATCTATATATTAGAAGTGATAACATACGCGGATTACGTTCAATTTCAAATTAACCAACATAGTTTCAATCATTGTTACATCGGAAGAATAAAAACAAGATCATTATAATTATTATAACCTTATTTTTAACATTTACTTGAAACTTTGATTAAATTTCAATTCCATTGGACTTTTGAAAATATCATAATTATATGATGGTAAGAAAAATTTATCTTGAAAATTAAACTTGTTTTAGCGACCTTATGTGGCAATTAACCTCAAAACATATTTCAAAGGAACATTTTAATGTTTCATTTTAAAGCGGATATACTATTACATTATAACTCTTAAACTTTTGAAAATATTGAAATCAGGTAGCTATTAAAGTTTCAATCACTTAGTAACGTTAAAAACATGGGCCAATATATATAAGATGTCTCTTAGGTTATGTATATAAAGAACGAGTACATTTTTTTAATTCAATAAAATGCTAACTGTAAGGATTCTTTATTGTGGAATTTTTGATATTTGTTTGGTTTTTTTTTTTGCTACCGTACTTAGAATGTTCAGCAAGCAGAACATTTTCTATTTGTCACATGATTATCTTTTTCACTTCGTTGTTTATTGGATTTTGTCTCGTGTCAGAAATCATATCCAAAAAAGTGTTTATAAAAAGCATTTATTTTTTGTGATTTTGAAATCTAAAGAGACACATCGTAGAATGTATTAAAAAACCCATAAATTCTGACAAATAAAAAATGAAACAACCGATCGATAAGAAAAAACGTCACTTTGCTTACTTTCTTTATTTTTCACTGTACAGTTACTTATTACATATTAAGTATGGAGGAAGATCTAACATGTTATTGTCCATATTATTTTTTTTTTTTAAAATTGACTACAATATTAACGAATAGTTTTTATTGCAATATAGACTTAGAGCTGGCAAGAAATGAGCGACTCGATACCAACTCTTTTCTTAAAAAAAAAATATCAATTTTAAGGTTTATCTCCTGGCTTGAATAGAATGTCACTATCGTAAAACGATGTTTTCTCTACTAGAACGCATGCTAAACATAACTATTTTAGAACTAATTTGATTTAAGAAGACATATTGAATGTGAGACAATTTATTCAATAGAACAAATAATAAATAACATTTTCTCTAGGTGAAAAAATAAACTCTTTATATATATATATATATATATATATATATATATATATATATATATATATATATATATATATATATATTCAATGAACTGGAAACAAATAAGTAAGCGCTGAAAATATCACAGGAATGGATAAAGTATTCCAATCGATGCCTCACAACTTAACACTTCTTCACTGAGATGTTACTAAACAACAACCCACAAGTCTCACAGATTGGTGCCAGGCAACAGGATACACACGTACCGAAGAATTTCTGTAAGCACCCGAGGTAGACCCCGAAGACCCTGAGCATCGGAGTTGTGCACCAAATCTGCTCAAATGAGATGCAGGCGAACTCGCAGCCCCAGTACAATCCAATGAAGATCCCACATAAACCGGTCAGAATTGTGTAGCAGCAAGCTTTGCCTCCTTTGAAGCACATGGCGCTAATTCTCCATACACAGTCAGGACTGTGAGATCCATCTGGCTCTCCTATTACATCCTCAAATGCAGTCTGACAAAAACAATGTTCAACATTAGTAATTCGTCTAAAATTAGAACATAAAAAGTAATGGCATAATTTCTTAAATCAGATATTCGATTTTTTCAGCGTTTTGAAATTGTTTTATTTTCGAGATATTTTATGATTAATTTATGATTTCAAGATTATTGCATTTTCATTATAATAATGTGATACAAAGTAGTTACTATCGTTTTTCCAGATTTTGAAGCTGTTAAATTTAGGCAAAAATGCGTTTTTACTGATAAAAGATATCATCAAAAATAAACATAAACATTAAGAAACTCTGTCATTTTTTCTTTCTTACTCTGTAGACGTGATTATACTGTCAGTTTTACCTGGACGTGCTTGTTTAGATCATTTGGATCTCTATTGTCCATATCCAATTCTTTCTGCAGATCATCCATATTGCAAAGTTTAGGAAAGTTTTTACAAAGACCCAGTAAGAAGAATCGGTAACCACAGAATTGTAAGAAACCACGAAAACTTTCAGCATTTATATACCCTTTGGGAGATTTCCTTGGAGATAAAGGCTGTCCTTAATTGGAGAGAGACAAATGATCCAAAAATATTATTGGTCGACAGGGACATTTTGAAAGAAAATTTCAAGTTGTAATTTTAAACCCCAATTATCAGATAAATTTTCAGTTTTTGGCGATCTGCATTCAATCTTTATCGAAATCTGATACCCAAACTAACATGAAAGTGTTATTTCTCTCTTTGTGATTAACTTTTAAAAAAAGAAGCAGCAAGGGTTCATAGAACCAATTATCAAATTAGCAACCTTTAAAGGTTTACATTATTGATATCATAACTATGCTCTTCATATGATTTTTAATTTCTCAAAATTACAAACTAACTTGATGAATTATTTATTTAAAATTTGTTAATTGGAGCAAAATGATAAATAAAATTTTTAACACAATAGGAATGTGATCCAAAGGATCGAATCACGTGAAGTTGCCAGGAGCGGATCAACAGATCAAACGAGGTGTGGCAACTCAATGTGATACGATCCCTAAATGTCAAAAATAACAAAACCTCATTTTATGAATCAATATATACATGTATAGTACAGCGTTTAGTTTTTGGACAATATTGGAATCATTATGATTTTAAAACGAACTTTTTAAACGTGCTAAAAAGACGTTATTCATTGTGTTCTGCGTCATCAGTTTCAGAGAAGGATTATATGGATTCGAAAAACCAGTGTAAATCGGATCACACTCAGCAGAGTTCCAATTATCGAGAGAATAAATTTTGGGATACATAATAATGCATAAAATCTCATTGCACTGTGCCATGCGTTATTGCACGATAGAGCATTGGTAATTCCTGGTCAGTGAATAAATCTCGACGAATCAATTAACAACAAACAATCAATCTTCAATCTTCTTCACAATATACGAAACATTGTGCAATTTAACAATTGCATTCATTTTGTGCTCTGAAATATTTTCACAAAATACAGAAGAATCATGAGTTTAGAGAGCATGAAACCTTTTAAATCAGTAAGTTAGCTTGAAGTGTTTTACTTTTGCAATAACCATTTTAAAAATGATATAAATGTCAACATCCTCCTTACTGCATCAATGATACAAGTATCTGTAGCTGGTCTAGTGTTATTTATATGCAACAATACATCTACATTAACTCTTAGGTTGCAAGGGGCAGGTTCAGATAAACTAACCCTCCATATCTTTGTAAAATTGAGAGCTAGTGTACTTGAAGGGTTATAGGTTTTGCTAAAAGTCATGAAATGACTTTTAGTTATAGAGTTTTTTAGTTATAGAGTTTTTATTAGTTATAGAGATGTCTCGTTTTGAAATTGGTATGCATTATGTAGTAAATGAGAATTAGAATTAAAATGCGAAACTTGCAGCTATGACTGTTGTGTTGACTTTGCACAGTGAAATTGCAAGAAAAAGACGAGAGATAAAATAACGCAAAAAGTAGGTGGATGGGACATATTAACTACACACTGTTAAGTTTCTGACATGTGGTGGTGCAACATGCACGCGGTACGAAATGTCAACCCTTTGCAGGGAATTAGCTGGAGGAGGTCGGAAAATTCACAAAACATGGACGAAATAAGAAAGGGTCAAAATCTAAGAAAAACCAATATGTAGAAAATTTTATAAGTTCTGACCAATAATTTGCTTCAGAAATTGTTGATTGGCCTTTAATAAAAGGCCATTACAGGTATTAAAGGTATTTGCTCTGAATGGGAAATGAGGAAATTCTAGTTACAGAGTTCCGAAGACACATATCTCCTGGCTACTAGGAATTGTATTTACAAAAGTCCCATGCCACCTCAATTGAACTCATTAAATGATGAAAATAAAATTCCTCCTCATTATTTATGTTTCTATTCGATTATCTTACGTTTATCCGTTCCAAAACTTGATATCATATGCATTAAATAGGAATCAGATAATTGTTGTATATCGGAATAAGGTAGTCCCGAGTATTCAGTGAATTATCCTTGTTAGTCGGTTCACTCACATCCAAGTAACTATGTGTAATGTTTTCATCTAGGTTTCATATTTTAATGACTTAATATTCGGAGTATTACATTCTCGGATAGTGAACTTTTGAACGTACTATCATTGCTAAGATTGCAAATTGTATCGTAATTTCAGAACACAACAAGACGATTAAAGCTGCTTGGTCCGATTTTTTTGGTATTACAGTATCAAAATTTTTTCCATACAAACCATTTATCTTAGAAAGTTATGGACTTTCTCCTATTTACACGAGCAGATTCAGTCTTCTTTCAAAGTTAGAAATATTAAAAGTAAATGAAAATATTTCTTTTTGGGCAAACAAAAAACAAACCAAAGTGCATCACGGGAATTTTTAGAAAAGGAAACCCCGAATGATTTGGGTTACTAGTATTCAACCCGCATGCTATGCATCGATTGTAAAGAAGGCAATCTTCAGAAATATTAGCGAACAAAACGCACACGTTTGTAATTTGTCTTATTATTTCGACCTTTATTTAATACGATGTTAAAGTCGTAATACAACCATGATACCCGTCTCGTCGTCAGGGGTGAAATTTAACATGAAGCGAAATAACGCGGTACCCTTTTATGTCGTTTGTTTGTTAGCAAATTTTGTACGTATTTTTCTTCATTGAAATTTGGCATAATTGACCAGAAAAAACTACTGCAGTGTCTATTATTATACATATACTAAGCATAACCATCGTTTAAAAGCGTGCATAAAATTTGATATAAAATCGGACCAAGCAGCGCATTTTGTGTATAAAACTTATGACTTGGTCTGAATTATAACAATATTTTCACAAAAATTTATTAGACTAGACACATAAGAAACAGATTGGAATCCATCACTAATGATAAATGTTATCACAGTTGATAAAGAATTTCAGAATAACAGATTTTTATATACAGAAATAAGAAACTCATTCAATGATACGAGAATGAGAATGATAGGAGAATCATTGATTTTTAACAGTTATTCTACTAAACATGAGACCACAGGTTTCACAAATTGGCGCAAGGAAACACGTGACGCAGGTTCCAAAGAATTTCTGAGCGCAGCCCATGTAGATGCTGAAGATCCTAAGGGAAGGAGTGATGCACCAAACCTGGTCAAAGGTAATGAATGCAAACTCACATCCCCAATACAGTGCGATGAACAGACCACAAAGTGTCGTCATCAACTTGTAGCAGCAGTTCTTGCCACAGTTGAAGCACATATAGCTGCAACGCCAGACACAGTCAATGCTGTGTGCGCCATCTGGTTCTGCCAAAACATCCTCAAACTGGACCTGTAGAGCAAATACCAATGAAAAAACATCAATCGAATAATAAATTTAAAAGGCATATACGGTAATGATTTATAGATAATGATTAATAATGCAAGCATAACACTGATGAAGTAGCATCAAACTATACTCAATTTGCCGATCCTGTCATGAATGAATGATATTAACATATAAATATAATTTTACTAGATGAATTAAAATTTTGGTCGGGGCGTTGTTAAATCCAGTAAAGCCCGAAGTTTTTTTTATGGTAGATTTGATCTTACTTCTTTGTTATTAATTCCATGCCTGGCATTATTTTTTCAAATAATATTTGACCGGGATTTGTCAAGCAGAAGTAAATAGATGATTTACACCTGAGAGATCCTTGATTATGTTAATTTGACACATCTTTCCCTCCTCGAGTATTAATGTAATCTTGAGTTGCAACTACGTATCAACCAACGCTTTGTTGTAATTTATCCTAATTGTTTCTTAAATCAATATTCCTCACAATATAGTAAAAAATAATTCCAAAGCGCAAAATATACCTTCACGTGTGCATTCAGTTGATTTGGGTCCCTGTCAACCATATCTAGTTCCTTTTCCTGTGACATGTTGAGTTTTTTAAGGTCTTTAATAAACCTGAAAATTGATGAAGTAAATTGATTTAATTACCAAAAAATGCCCACGGTCAAAATTATAAAATAATTCTTGTTCTAGAATTATTGTTGACTTCTATCTAAGGCAAACAAATTGCAAACACGAGAAATACTGAATGATTTTTTTTAATTAAAAATAATTTGAACTTTACAAATGAAATTAAAATGAAAAAAAAATGTTGCACCGTATTGAGAAAATATATGTATATATCCTACCTGTTGAAAATCCAAAAAGGTGCTAGTGCCGATTTAATAACTACATCAGTTCATATAATACCTGGTTGCCACAACAGATGATATTGCTATTCAATACTTATAAATGAAATCCGTTTTAATAAAATCATTTGAAAATTTGGAGAAAAGTTAATGGTCTAAGACGCCCATTGAGATTCCCCTTTCTGCTTTGTTAAATCTCAGGTATACAATTATGTTAATACAAATATATCTTGCTTCAGATATAACGTTGAGTAGTCAAACCGATTTGATCAATTGCTTTATTGATAAGTTTTCATTGGTTCATATAACAAAAAATAAAAGGACATGCTATGCGAATAAAGGGAGACGAAACATTTCAATATTTGTTGTTGTTGAAAATATGAGCAACGTTTCGAAAATAATTATTTTGGTATTACATATCAGAACTGCCTTTCATTGTCAAAACAGCAGTTGTTGTATTTCTTTATATATAAGAAGTTGTATTGCTTGTTTTATATAACAAAATGAAATTATGAAAACCTTTTTAGCAATTGCAAGTATGCATTTGAATGACTGTTTTTGATTTAAAAACACAGAAAGTGAGAGGAAAATATCCACATGGTGTCAGCAAGATAAGACACGCTAAGTATTGCTATAGGTTTTTTGTATATCTGATTGGAAAATAGACGTGAAACAGGAATGCGTGTAAAAATTGGGGAAAGACGATGAAAGCTGCATCTCTGTTGTATATATCTTTTAAAATAATGTTCCCAGAGATGCTGCACTGTATTTTGACGTCATATATCAAAGTTCACTAGCATTGAAATTTGTACTTACATGTAAAGGCGCCTACGGTAGTGATTTTTCCATTTCACAGAAGAATAAAATTTGTCGAAATAATAGACTAAACACAAATGTGGAAGTAACAATATTTTTCAATCTCATCTATATTGAGTTTTACCCAAAATTTCTGAGCATAATGAGTTTAGGTCACTGATTATTAATTATTTAGGCCTAACTAGAGTCATTTCATATTTTCTTGAATTCCTAGATTAATTACCACCACTTAAGTCTACAACTAGACCATACATATCCTAGTACAACCTTGATTATTATCCTTTTGCATTCATACTTGCGTGAAGTATGAATTGATGATGAATAATAACATGCTTTTAAAACAGAATTTATTGAAATAAATATCAAAATATACATAATTGTTGAAAATCCCACTTCATGTTACATGGTGATTGTAGAGAAAGATGCAACAGACACAGGAACAAATCTTCTTTCCTCATGTCAAGATAATTATTGGTTTTTCACATTTATATTACTAAACATGAGACCACATGTTTCACATATTGGCGCAAGGAAACACGTGACGCAGGTTCCAAAGAATTTCTGAGCGCAGCCCATGTAGATGCTGAAAATTCTTAGGCCGGGAGTAATGCACCAAACCTGGTCAAAGGTAATGAATGCAAACTCGCATCCCCAATACAGGGCGATGAATAGACCACATAGTGTCGTCATCAGCTTGTAGCAGCAGTTCTTGCCACAGTTGAAGCACATATAGCTGCAACGCCAGACGCAGTCAATGCTGTGTGCGCCATCTGGTTCCGCCAAAACATCCTCAAACTGGACCTGTAAAGCAACAGTATTATAACTATAAACATCAGACAATCATATATGGCAGTTGACATTTAGACAGTTTACAAGCAAATGCTGTCAAGCATATTAGGTAATTACAGATTTTTTGAATCGATTTCTGTTTAAAAAGGAAAAATATAAATTAGATGCTTTTAATTGCAGCACCGGTTTAAAACCGGATCTAGTCAAGTTTTAATGTCCTGGAATTTTGAGATTTTAATTTTTTGGTGCCCCTACCGAAAAAAAAAATTTTTAAAAAAACATTGTAAATAAATGTAAAAACCATTTATCACATATATATCTTTAAGAATCAATTTAGACAATTTTATCTTTAAATAAAAAAGTTAGCCATTTTTCTTTTCAATTTTTTTATCAAAATCATTCATTAAATACATACCTTGACATGTGCATTCAGTTGATTTGGGTCCCTGTCAGTCATATCTAGTTCCTTTTCCTGTGACATGTTGATTTTTTGGCGTGTCTTATTTCTTTATAAACAAAGTTAATGTTGTAACTTTTATCTTATTTTTTTAAAATGCAAAATATAGTACACGGAAAGTTTTTAGAGAACAAAGTAACAATTAATAATTTACACTTTCAATTAATTACTTCCTACATACATGTGTGTACAAATGAAATTTTTGATATATATTACAAATGCGTATAAAAAGGCTACGTTTTACGTACCGATTGCAATAAGGAGAATGGCAAATCTTTTTAGAGTGTTTTTATTAAGTGCATTCGTTTTTTATACCTCGCTTTGTTGCCACAACAGATAGTATGGAAACACAAAATTTATAATTGACCCCCAAAATCACATATATATACTGAGGAAATAACCCACCGAGCTAACAAGTCTATTGATACCCACTTTATGCTTCGGTGGACCCCAGATTGGCAATTTTGATTAACAAATATCTTGCCTTTGACTCAAGATGTTGAGTATTCCAAACATACGTCCTTTTCAATTACTTCTGTGAAAAGTCTTTTTATTCATATTAAAAATAGGTCAGGATATGCGAGTTAAATCAACACAAAATGATAAGAGATTTTCAATTTGAAAAGATATTTCTCAAAATGATTTGCTTCAACAGAATGAGGCAAACAAATGGAGTGAACAAAAATTTAAAAAAAACCATGACTTTGTCTAAAACTTGCATAATGTATCTAAAGTTACCAGAGATTTTCTTCTGTTTTGTGTTTGAAAATCTTTTTGATCTCAGAATCACAAAGGTTAGAGCAAATAAGATAAAAATGATAATAGTTTTATATAATCATAAAATACGCAGTGATATTGTTTAATCTGAATTTATTTTAATATTCCAACTTGAAGGCTATTTTTAAGTACACATTCACTAATAGAATGGTAAAATGCAAAGTAAAACTCTGCTGTATAAAACTCAATCACGTCACAAATTTGTTATTATTTATAAAAATAGAAATCTTTGTTACCTTGCTGTTATTTTTTAAATAGATATTGTCAATAATGATAACCACAAGCACTTATAACTTGACGGTTGTAATATTGTAAACGTAAAAACACCTATATATTAATAATTCTGAACAATCCAGTGTTTGTCGTTAAGCAAACAACACCAAGGTAGCTCAATAAAAGACGGTAATGTTGCTATGAGATATTAAATCAAACGATATATCACCTAGTTCATTTCAAATTGTATTTTTTTTTTTACTTTAACGATAAAGTATGATTGGTTGAAATGGTTTGGTTTTTAAATTTCTTTTTATATTTTTATTGCTTGAAAAAAAAAACGCAATAAATTTTATACTTCAATAAAATTACAAGGATATGGTTCTATATCGGAAAATGTGTTGAGTATTCGTAAAGTGTATCCGTTAAGTTTTCGTAAAGTCCGCCTTATCTCTATTCATGCGTTATAAAAATTATTAGTATGTGATAAATTGGTTAATTCACTAAAGCTGCTAAAATACAAAAAACATAAAACGACTTATAACAAATATATTTATGATAGATGAAGATGACATTGACTCAAGTTATTAAAATACATTAACTCTTAATTCATGAATGGAATTTATGTAAAACTGATAAATTAACAAATTAGCATTTGTTGTCATTCTAGAAATGATTCACATAGTAATCATATCACTTTTCTTGATAATTTTACGTTTTATTGCTTTTACAACAAAATAACTAGCATATTTTATAGATCCATCATTACAAAAATTAAAATTAAAATTAAAACGTTAAAAAAAGCCTAAGCAGCTCAGTAGTTAGAGCACTGGTCTTGCGATTATATGTGGGGATCATGATTTCGATCCTTCCTCGGGGTTTGTCCATCACTGTGATAGGTTTTGATGTCGATATAACATTAATATAACACTTGAAATACCAAGGATATATAAGCAATTACTCTGGTGCAGGCGTTTCGTAGTTTATTATAGAACTGTCTTAATTCATACACAAATGGTTTTGCAAAGATACTGAAAAATTTAAGAAGAATTAACAACTTATTAAGCCCCCAGTGAGGATCGAACTCACGACCCCTGGTTTACAAGACCAGTGCTCTAACCACTGAGCTATGGAGGCACATATCTGCAATTTTAAAGACAAATAATTTAATAACTTCAATAGCATAGGACACAGATGTTATTGAACTGGCATAGATTTTTTCTCCAACAAAAGAAAAATCACAAATCAAAGAGTGTTGTCAATACATGTACCTACTGTCCATTCACTATCTCTACTTGAAAAGTAGCTTTTTGGTTGAAGGATGTTGAATAACATGTTAAACAAATAAATGTGTACTACTTTGAAAGGTTAACACAAGTTTAGATATTTGTACGTTGGATATTTTGAATTCGAAGATTCTATATCTTTGCTCAGATAATATTTCGAGCAACAACGTAAAAATTATTTTTTTAATTATAGAAATCGTTAAGAATTTGAAATGCTATATGAACACTTTATACTTTAATTACTTTTTTATAGATGAAGTTGTCCATAAAAGATCATGTAACACTGGAATCGAACTCACGACTCTTTGTTTACAGTACCAGTGCTCTAACCACTGATCTAAGACTGGATGCTTTGTTAAGACAATTACATGTATACACCGTGACGCATTTTATCTCAATATCTATACTTGTGACAGCGTTAACAAATTGACCGTTTTATTGACGATTGAGTAATTGCCTGATATGATTGAATAAATCAATTATGAGAAAAAATATGCTTACCTGTGTGTAGTAATATAATCAAGCTTTAACATTAAATTTAATGGCTGCTTTTGAGTTTTTTATGATTCGTTTGGACGCAATTTTTGTGGATTTCGTGGGGACATTTGTCTCCTGATTTAACATTTACATTATTTTTTCAGTGCAGAAGTTTACAAAATTATTGGTGTTTGTTTACAAGCCAAAAAATGTTGATAACAGACACGCTGGTGACCACCTTCCCCAATTTTTTTTTCCAAATCAGTCTTTTATCAGAGATTCTCAATTTGGACAGTGATAAAAATTGTAGTGAAATTTGACCTAAAAAATACAGTTTAGAGAAATGACGACCTAAATACCCACTCATTGGTTTTAGAAAATCACTGTTATATGTCATTTTCCACTCAGCTGCAACAAAACGAATTAAGGCCATAAACTTGTACATTAGTATAATTTAATATCATCCAATACAATTTAGATTTTTCCTCTTTCAGATAATATCCAGCTATTTAATTTGGTTTGTTTTTCGTTTGTTAAGAAAACAATTAAGAAAATATACGGAAAATATATATGTTTCAACATTTTAGCATTGTGTCAATAATGTGTAAAGTTTAAATTCCTGCGCTTGCGCGGGGTATCATCTAGTGTAATATATCAGAGTCTGTATGTAAAAAAAAGACATTAAACTTTTTGCCCAAAAAAGTAATAGAGAATTCAATTGAACTTTTTAAAGATTCTTTTAACTATTCCTTCAATTAGCAGTTAAAACACTGCTGTGATGTCTTTCCTTTGTTCCAGCAGGGTTAGGGTTCAAACAGAACCGATTTTGGCATATATCCATTTGATACAGAGGTGTTTGAGGCAAATATTGTCCTTAAAACTCTGCCATTGAAATTTGAAAGTTGATTTACCTGAGACAGTAAAGGATATCAGTGCTGTAACCACTGGTAACTGTCTGATATTAAGAAGCTGACTAATATCGGACTGTCACAGGTATAATTTTGGATTGCTGGAACAAAGGATTGAAGGATGCACATTTTGCAGTGTTTTTGATTTTCAGACAAAACTGTTTGAGACATATATCCATTACTGAAGAGCTCATACGATAGCCGTTTTGCTAAGCTTTAGAAACATATGAAGATGAAATTGTCTGAAAATTCAATTTTGTAAGGGGGTAAAGAAATGTTACTATCGATTTAGTCTGCATTCTTTATTGCCCAAAGACTCATTTAGAAAGCATCCTTTCATAAGATTTTCATTTCTATTATTAAAAGTTACTTGATGTAACATTTTACAACACTTATCATTATTTTTTGTTTTATAATAAAATGCAATATTGCACCATATTATACAATATCTTGCTACACGATACTTTTTTTCAAAATTACACAAGCATTTAATTAAGAAACATTAAATATATAACTAAAGAAGAAAATTAAAAAATCATAGTATATATAAGAAAATATTGTATTTTATTATTTCGAAAGCATATAGTTTTATACTTCTAAGTGTGTAATTAGACTTTAAGGGACCTAGACACGACTTAAGCTCAAAATATATTTAACATGCATCTTAAATGTTTAATATGGGTATTTTTAATAATTCGTCAAAAGTTAAAAGTCAACTATCGAGTTACAAGCAAGACAGACAAGTATGTGTTACATTAATATTGATATCAGTTTCAAGGAAATGTTTTTGTTGTTGTTGATAATATTATTGATGAACACATTGAATCAATTTATCCTGTCTACCAATAGTCATTTTGTCAAAAAATGGACCTGTCAGGTAATTTTATTTATGAACAAATTGAAGACTGGGTTGTTTACATGAAAATGATTTCCTACTTCTGTATTTCGCTTGTAAGTTGACTTCTAACATTTAAAAGTTGGTCAATAATTCAAAATACATATATGAACCATTTTAAAGATAACTTTTTAAAATTTAAATCATTTTTAGGTCCCTTTAGAGGTAAACACCATAATTCAAGTTTACAAATCTGTTTGTGTATTCGACAGAGGAAAACAAATATCATTCATTACCTTAATCTGTACAATTCAGACAAAAAAGGACTTTTTTTAATTTAAGGTTCTCTAAGGTTTGCAATCCTTCGAAGAAATCCTAGACAACTTTAAATTAAAAAGATCTTCTATTTGTCTGAACAGCACATGTTATGTCAAAATGCAGATCACTATTTATGAAACTTTTTCGTCATAGTTAATGTAAAGCAATCATATAAATAACAGGAAACAAACAATTTTATTTTATTGTAATGTCCATTGAATTCATGTGTCCAATACATGCACAACAAATATTTCTAGAGCATTTTTGGACATTGATAGATGTATCATTTATCCAATACATATAGTGAATTGTACATGAAAAGGGGATATTTACTTAAGTGATGTTCGATTTCCATTGTATTCTTTATTTTGCGTAAAGCTGTCGCCTGTTCAATACCATCTGTGACTATTTATTAATAAGAAATATGAATTGTCCTATTTTTTCTATATCTAAGCCTCCATAGCTCAGTGGTTAGAGCACTGGTCTTGTAAACCAGGGGTCGTGAGTTCGATCCTCACTGGGGGCTTTTTAATGTTTTTTTTCTTTACATGTACAAATATCTTCAATAAAGATATCAATTTTGAAAATGATTCGTACCGAAGACGAATGAAATTTCGCCTCCTAGCTACTATATATTTGAAACTTATTGCCAAATATTTGACTCACAACAGCGAAATAACCAGATTTAGGTCAAAAAGAACATAGCATAATGTTATTTTTTCTATGCGGGCTTGGGGAGGGGGGAGGCAGATTACTGTAGTCTGCCACATTATTTCATGATCGACCTCCACAAAGAAAGACAACTCTTTAAACACATCAAAGGTGATGGGATATTCATTTCGTTGTCACTAATGTAACAAAATTATCCTTTTAGGTATCTTGGTCTCGTTCATGAGTTTGAATTTTATCACTTCACATGTTTCCTTTATATGTTAACTCTTCTGTGTTTAAGAATAACAAAAAATGAATGCAAGTGTCGATTTAGTTGAAATTAATTTCTTGGAGATTTTCTTATCGTCATTTGATAAAATAAATTATACGTTCACTGGACAGGTTATGTTTTCATCATACTGTAATTACCTTTTCTATGCATGTATGTATATTTTTAAAAAAGCATTAATAATATGCTCAGTAATTTACCCTTCCGTTTCTACAACATATCAAAATGTACATTTTGAAAATTGCTTTTTAATTTCTAAGATAAACAAAATGTTATATGTATTCGGGGCAATTGTAAAGTATCCTAAACAAAGCAGGGTCATCATTATGCTAGGAATTACCTACATGGTCCAAACACTACATACGTACATTTCCTTACACTGAAAGACATAACAACCGAATCCCGTATCTCATTAATGATGACCTTCTCCCCTCCTTGACTGTATAACAATTAAACTTTTTTGTTAATTGTATCAACCTGACGAAGCCAAGGTAGCTTGGTTTACTGAAGTAAGTGCACACACCTTTATGAACCAGCAGAAGGTAAATCTTTCTGGAGCAAACATCGGCAGTACATCAAACCAACTACAGTACCAATCAGACACAACCTAACAGAAAGTCCAACTCAACTCTGGGTTTACTTTTGGGGTTTAATTGATCATACTTGATTAAGTTTTTACACATTAAAATCTTGCTCAACTTAGATTTAGTTTTGGACAGGGAGACAAATACAATTTATTTGCATCAGCATTTAAACAATTAGGCAAAGAAAAGAAGATATAAGGTTATTGAAAATTAAAAGATAATTTTGTTTTGGTTTTTAGACTTTTTTAAACATATTTTCTTGGTATTTTATTTTATAAATTCATGGGTGTTCAATTCAAAAAGACAATATTATCAAATGAAATTTACTTCCTTTTTTGTAAAGAAGTATATCAGTTGTAACAAACCTCAGAAATCCTAAAAATAGATCATCGATAAATGTAAGGCTGGAAGGGTGAGCTGAAATAACAAACCATATTTCTTCTTTGCTCTTGGTTTTAGTGTAACGTCATGGAAAACGTATTTAAAAAGAATCCTTAAAACATTCATCTAACATCATTCCTTGTTGACATCATTCCTTGCCCTACGATCTTCTTTCCACTTATTCGCTTCTATATGAATGATAAATATTGAATAGCTTGTGCTTTTATGCGCTCACCTTTGTTTGAAAAAGCTGTGACCAGTTCAATAAAATCGGTGTCTGCGAAAGACGACAAAGGATGAACTTTAATTCTAATACATGAGCCTCTGTAGGACAGTGTATAAAGTGGATTACTGTAGTCTGCCACATGATTTCATGATAGACCTTCACCAAGAAAGATAACTCCTTAAACACATAAAAAATTGGGATATTCATTTCGTTGTCATTAGTTTAACAAATTGTTCCTTTTAGGTATCTGGGTCTCGTTCAAAAGGTTATATTATATTATAATGATTGTACATTTTTCATTTGAAAGCTAACTATTTTGTGTTTGATGATCACCAACAGTTGTTGCAAGTTACTATATAATTTAGGTCATTAAATTTCTCGGAGGTTTTCTTATCGTTATTTTCTTAAGATTTTAACACTTTTACTGGGCAAGTTGTTTGTGTCTATACCATAATGTATAGCCTTTTAAATACACTGTATATAAAAAATTAATCAATTAATAACGTGCAATAATTTATTCCCCCCCCCCTTCCCATCTCCCATAAAAACTGCAAAATAATATAAACAAAGTATTCTTAACCAACACTCTTTAAATCTACGGAATGGACGTTTCTGTACAATTCTTTCTATTGAAAGACATAACAATCGATATCCGTATCACATTATCGGTAACTCATAACTATATTTACGCTAAGGTGACCGAATGAACGCAAATACATAAACAATCTTATCAATCAAATTAAAGTTTAGATACCACTTAATCGTATTGAGCATACATCGGCAATGTAACACACCAACTGTGCTTATTTTAAAACATGTTGGAAAAATTTTGAGTATTTTGAGACAAGAATATAAACGATGAACAGCGAATAGCTTTCATTGTGGTTGAATGTCATAACATTGTGCATGTGCATGACTTTCTATAGTAGAAAATTTATATTTAATTGTGTCCGTAAGTAGTATTGTTAATAGTAAGTAATTTGGTTTCAGTTTTTGGCTTTTTTTATGAATAATGAATTTGAAATACGTAAAACTGAGCAAAGAGATACTTTTTTGCTAGATGAACTGAACCTTTAATGGTCGTGGCTGTTGACTTACACCAGATATCATTGATCTAGGAAAAAATTTGGTAACTAAAGATTGTGGCAACTATGTAGGTTTGCTGATTTACAAGTCTGCATCGAACTAACCATAAACAAGAAAGTTCTGTTCTTCTCAATCACATTTCTAATGTAGAGCCTAAACCATATACAATTATGGTAAATACGAATTAGAAAACAATGCAAAATAGATAAAAGCCTATATACACGTATTCCATCAACATTGCATATAATTATACGTATGTTCGTCTTTAGACGATTATACTTCATTAAGTTTTAACACAATAACCTTTTGCTCAACATAGATTAAGCTCTGACAGCAAAACAAAAACATTTGCATCAGCATTTCAACTATTAGGCCAATGAAAATAATATATGATAATTTTTGAAAATAAGATGATTTTTTTGGTCTTGTTTGCGAATGTTTTATTTTCAATCTTTGGTTTGTATTTCATTTTATGAAATCAATATAAGCCATTGGATGTCAGATTTTAATGGACAATTATCAAATAAAACTTTTAATGGAGAAGAGTTTATAAGTTGAAACAAACATCATAAATTCCTAAATTTGATGAACAAGATAAAAAGGCTGGATGAATGGGTTGAAATTACAAAGCAAATTTCTCAATTGCTCTTGGTTTTAGTGTAACGTCATCAAGAATGCATTCAAAAAGAATCCACTTAACATTCATCTAACATATTTGTTGACATGAATCTTCGTCCTGCGATCTGCTTTCCAATTATTCATTAGAATATGAAACATAAATATTGAATGGCTTCTGCTTTTCTTTAGTTTGAGAACAGCTGTGACCAGTTCAATAAAATCTGCTTGGACAGAAAAAAAATTGTGACTTTTGTAGGTAGTATATAAGCCTCCATAGCTCAGTGGTTAGAGCACTGGTCTTGTAAACCAGGGGTCGTGAGTTCGATCCTCACTGGGGGCTTTTTGGCCAGCTTTCTTTTACGTTATTGAAAATTTGTCAGTGTTTGTGCTAACTGGTGGTAGCAAAGGAATACATTTGTATTTTGTCATCAAGTATATAAGATACCTGTATGATTTTTCTACAAATTATGCCATTCAACTCAATAACATTTTATTTAAAAAATCTAGTAATTTATTTCGTCCGAGTAGGACGAAAAACGCTGCTTGTGAAATACTAAAAGTACAGAGGTCCTGCGTGTTAATACAATTTTAACCAGATATCATATTAGAAATGGGATAACGGAAATACTAGTACACACATCCACCACCACTTTGATTGATTGATATCAACAGTTTTCAAAAACTTTTAACAATGAATATAGCTCCATTTGCTTATGAAAACCAATAAATGATAAATTGCATTTGCAAAGAATTTTTTTTATTAAAATAAAGCGATAAAGCTTTTATACAACTTATCAAACTGACGTTGTATGTTGTTTTGAAAATTGATATTGTTCAAAGTAGTAAATATGGCCTTAAAGAATTCGAATATTCATATAGCATAGCATTTCAAACGCATAGCCAAAAACTTAAGTTTTAAAAAGAAAGAATTTAAAACAGAAATCAAAACATGCAGTACAATCGGTCTCCCTTCCGACGATGATTACTATGTTTCCTATATTAAGATTTTCGGGAACATATTTTGATGCCTTCGGATACCAGGAAAACCCCCACAAAGAAAGGCAAATCTTTATATACTTCAGTTGCTTGGGGGGTTTTCAGCTAATAGTTCAGTTTTGCTTCCGATGACTACATTATCATAGTATTTTTGGATGATTTTATGGTAGGGTCACCATTTTTTTTTTATAAACTGTACTTATAATGTACTTATTCTTATAATGTAATAACTTAAAATGCAATTATATTTTAGGGCAAAACAAATTGCAAAATTTTAAGCATTTTATTCCGCTTCACACAAATCTGAAATAAACTCCATTCAAGTACAATGTAACCGTGTCGAGTTGATAACTTCTCAATTTCAATTTTAATGATTATCTCTTCACCTTGACCTTTCTTTGTTAACAGATAAACACGTGTACATAAAGTAGAAGATGAATGCTATGAACATTCTAATTCTTTTGAGTATCAAATTTTTTTCAGTCATTTCCTAATCGTAATTTTATCGGCTTTTATTTCAGTCTCTTCTTTACTTTCACAAGACAAATTTGCCAATACCATGTTTGTCTTTATCAATATGTAAGTGTATCTTCATTAATGCAATATGTTAAGTATATCAAACTGGGAATAAATAGAAAACAAAGCATTGATAATCTTGCACAAAGCTTCCATTCCTAGAACTTCAAGAGTATAATATTTTGGTGTCACTTTACCTTTCCTTCAACAAGAAAACGTAGACCTTGACTGTGTATTTCCTGACTTTCTATGTGAAATTTATCTGAAGATCTCAAGATAAGATACATTATTTTGCGATAGGTTTCCATTGTTTATATCAGCAGATCATTTATATATAATAATGCTAACTTAAAAATCTGTTTCCGAAATTTTGAATATACATAACTTATATATAACATATTCTAAAAGACGTCGAGTCCAAATTCATTTGATCAATAACATACCACGGTATACCCAGCTTTCTTAGAAGTTTTGTAACCAGTAACCAAAACATAGCAAATTGCATTGTATGTTTGTAAACGAGAGTAATTTTGCATTTGTATATTCTATTTCAGTTTCTATCAGATATTGAGAATTTAAAAAAAACTTGAAAAGTTCTCATTTAGACACATTTTCTTAACGTAAACTGCACTTCAAATTGTTGTGCTAGAGATTAACGTCAGATATAATTATTTTGCGATCAAACTTTGGCAAGATTTATTCGGTATGCAATGTTTGTTCTGTAGGCAAGGTTTGTTCTGTAGGCAAGGTTTATTCTGTAGGCAAGGTTTGTTTTGTAGGAAAGGTTTATTCTGTAGGCAAGGTTTGTTCTGAAGGAAAGGTTTGTTCTGTAGGATTGTTTGTTCTGTAGGCAAGGTTTGTTCTGTAGGAATTTAAAGGTTTTTATTTCGCAGGGAAGGTTTGTCCTGTAGGAAACGTTTGTTCTGTAGGAAAGGTTTATTTCGTAGAAAAGGTTTGCTCTGTAGGCAATGTTTGTTTTATATGCTTCCCGATCGCGATTGCACGATTCTACATCAACAAGAAATTTTCGTTCTTCATTTCGCAAACACTTTTCAAAGACAGACATAGCCAAACCAAAAGACATTCAATTTATATTACTGTAATATTACAAAAGAATATCAAAAAGTAAACATTTTTCATCATTTCTGCCAATATATATATATATATATATATATATATATATATATATATATATATATATATATATATATATATATATATATATATAAAGCACTGAATAGAATCAACAACACTAGGCATCTTTAAAGTGTCGGATCTAATATATAGATACTAAGCCAGTAAACTGAATATAAAAAGCACTAAAAATTGGCTAACGACACGAACAATAGAAATTGTCAAATTTTCGGGACAACCAGTCCCTTCTTCAGGACCAAAAAATAAATTACATGAGTACAAAACAAAGAAAACAAAATCTAAAGCTACTACTAAACTACTTAAGAAACTATAAAAAAGAACAGCTACATTATAAACATTTGTTCACATTCTTAAAGAAGGTGTTGCTACTGTCGCCGATCGCTCTAAAGTAATCAATCGACTGCCAACTTCACGCCTGATTAAGTTAATTAGCTAATTAAAATTGGCGTCCGAGTTATCTAATGAAAATTTGAACCCCCGTTGTTAACTCGTACGGCACTTATGATATAGACTCGAATTTTGATTAAAAAGAGATAAAATTCAATGAAAATAAATAAATAAAATTGAAAAAAATGATTTGCAAATAAAAGGTAGTAAAGAAACTAAAAAATGAATGGAAGAGGCGCAGTTGACAGATTTCATGAAATTGCTATGTGGGTGTCAGGTGATTTATGGCTATGAGACGTTCATTTAGTGAAGTCCATTTGTTTGTTCATGCCATCAGGTCTGAATGATTTGAGTCTGTGCATCCAGAACTTTTCCTTGCTCTTCCTCTCCGCGTCTGTCCAATGAGGATTATGGTCAATAACCAATACTGTCATGTCTTCCCATTTGTGGCCACTTGTATTAAAATGTTCTCCGACGGGCTCCTTGACTTTTTTGGTCTTTATGGTAGAGCGGTGGTTGTTGATCCTTCTGCGGAGGTCACCTGTTTCACCGACGTATTGCTTAGAGCAGACTTTGCAACTGATGAGATAGATGCAGTTGTCTGTGCGACAAGAAGTGTTGCCAAATATCTTGTAGGTGCGACCTGTGATGGGGCTTTTAAAACTGTCCGCGTTGGTGCTGTGTTTGCACAACAGGCATCTGGTATCGGAACATGTTTTAAAACCACCATTTGGCAACGGGTTGTCTAATCTTGCCCTCACTACCATGTCCTTTAAGTTCCTCGGGCGTTTAAATGCAGCCATTGGTGGATCCTTGAAAAGATCAGCCATTCTTTCGTTAGTGTAAAGAATGGGCAGATTATTTTTAAGGATGGTGTTGAGGTTCTTAAGGGCGGGGTGATATGTAGTGACAAGTGGAACCCTGCTTTTGTCTGTTTTTTCTTTGTATTGTAAAAGGGTTTTCCTGTCTTTTGTAGTAATCTCATCAATTGCGGATTGAACTGTGTGGGCTTTATAGCCTCGATTACACAGATGGGATTTTAATATTCTGCTCTGTTCTTCAAAGATCTCATTAGAAGAACAGATTCGTCTGATTCGGGTAGTTAATCCTTTAGGAATTCCTCTAAAAGTATGGGGAGGGTGGCAACTCGATGGCTTGAGGTAGAGGTGAGAATCAGTGGGTTTGGTATGGAGACTGAATTTTATTTCACCATCTTCCAAGGTGGATGTAGTATCCAAAAATACATTTTTGGAACTAGATATGTCCACTGTGAATTTAATCGAATTGTGGAAGGAGTTGGCAAAGGTGATGAAGTCATTTAGGCAGTCTCGGTTTTCGACCCATTTCATCTCAATATCATCAATGAACCGCAACCAGCTCAAAGGTTTGAAAGGAGCTCTGAGAAGCAGGTTGCGTTCCAATCTTCCCATAAATATATTGGCGTAAGAGGGGGCCATTTTGGTGCCCATAGCTGTACCACTTATTTGTATGTAATGTTTGCCATTAAACATGAAATTGTTCAGCTTGAGAACATGTTCAAGGAGCTTGAGTAGAGATTCCGTTGACGGCTGCTGAATCGTTCTACTGTCCCATACCTCCCTGCAGGCCTCGATACCTTCATCGTGAGGAATATTCGTGTACAAGGACGTGACATCCATTGTAACGAGAAGAGTATGGTCTGGCAGGCCAGAGGAAGGTGTTTTATTCAGGTAATCTGTAGTGTCCTTGAGGTATGATGGCAAATCTTCTACATGTGGACGGAGATGTAAATCTATAAATTCAGATATTTTCTCCGTGGGGTGGCCGATGGCACTGACTATAGGGCGCCCAGGCATTCCTTCCTTGTGGATTTTTGGAAGCAGATAAAATTGACCTGGTCCACAGTTGGTTGGGCGAAGCGTTTCATAAACATTAACACCAATCTCATCATTTTCATACATTTTGTCCAGGGTGTTAGTGATGAGAGCTGAAAACTCTTCAGTAGGATCAGAGTCCAGTTTCTTGTAAAAACGATCGTCTGTCAGCTGTCTGTTGGCTTCAGCTAAATACGCTTGTTTGTCTAGGACAACCACTGTGGATCCTTTGTCTGCTTTCTTTATGACTATGTCGTCCCTGTTTTTCAACCTTTGTAGAGCAGATCTCTCTTCTTTCGTCAGATTGTCAGGGACGATTTTTTGGTTGGTCAGGAGCTTCTCAATGTCTGACTCAACAGCATCAATGTAAGACTCAAGTGCTCCACATTGATATATATATATATATATATATATAATTATATATATATATATATATATATATATATATATATATATATATATATATATATATATATATATATATATATAAATATATATATATATATATATATATATATATACTTTTAATTGATTAGCTTCATTTAGTTTCTACGCAGTGTAGTTTCATTCATCTAAAAATGACTTATTGAAGACTTTTTTTAGCTTTTCAACTATTTTAGCCAAAAGATATGAGGTTCAATGCGTAATTTTTTGAAAACTTTTGGGGGGATTTGTTCTTTACGATTTCTATCAACTTTTTGTATTATGTTTTGTTCTATATTTTCTTTCATTGTACTTTGACAATATCTTTAATTTGTTGCAAGTGCAAACACTGAAAATGACATGAATTTATGAAAAAAGAATGCATTATACATATATATACCTTGTTCTTACAAATCCATTGACATAAATGTTCGACCAGCAGGCTGCATCTCATGCATACATTATTAACATAAATGGTTTCTAGTTTTATGTGCTTTTCTCTAGTCAGATAAAAGCTGTTACCTGTTCAGTGAAATATATGTCTGTTGAGAATGAAAAAATACGATGTTTTAACTGTATTAAGAGCCTCCATAGCTCAGTGGTTAGAGCACTGGTCTTGTAAACCAGGGGTCGTGAGTTCGATCCTCACTGGGGGCTTTATGGGCGAGTTGTTTTCCTAAAGTGAAGATTAAGAAATATAGGGTGATAATGTAAAAGTAATTTTGATTAAAATATCTTTTAACTATCCACGAACTAACAATTTTTAAATGCAGTTAGTTTAAAGGGGGCATGGTCACGATTTCGGTCAAATTTTATTTTTCTGATTTTATTATTTACAATGCTTTAGAAATGCATTTCTAATGATCAAATGAAATTTGAGTGCCAGTCGATGAGTTTTAAGCAAGATACTGGGTTCACACTTCTTTTCATTTTAAGCAAAAATAATATTCCTATCGTTTACCACATTCATTTTAGGTGTAAAACTGGAATTTTCCCTTTAACATTTAAAATGAAAACGAATGTTTGTTTACATAGCGAAAAATTATAAGCTCTGTAACTCGCTGTTTACTCAACAAATGACACTCAAATTTTGGTTGCCTACTTAAAAATGACTTACTAAAGCATTGTAAACATAAAGCATTGTAAACATTAAAATCCAAAAAATAATTTTTAACTAAAATCGTGACCATGTCCCTTTAAAGTGTTTAAAAGTGTGTGTGTGTGTGTGTGTGGGGGGGGGGGGGGGGGGGGGGTGGGGAGTCATAGTCACATGATCTTTCAGGAAGACATTTAGTTATTGCTGGGTTAATGCACATGTGCATATTCACCACAAACTTCAATCGTTGGTATCTGCTCTTAAAGAACTGTGTTTCTCCATACATTGAAGAGCGTTAGTACATATACTACGTTCATATCAATAAAATATTCAACGATATTGTCAGAATTTTTTCTTTATATAAACATGTAGCTTATAATACGAGAAAAATTTGGGGTAGACTTCTTTCTCAATGTCTTTTTAAATGACACGAATAACTTTACAAAAGTCAAATAGCCACGCAGTTTCAATAAAATGAAAAAGAAAAATTAAAAAGGTTTTTTTTAATAAAAAAACGAAATCATAGAAGCAAGAACAAAGAGAACAAAAGAGTACATGTTGTTGAATTCAGTCTCCTGGATTGTTTTTTTTTTTATTTATTCATTTTTTTTTTGGTTATAAACAATGTGCCCCGATAACAACATGAACCTAAAACAGAAAGATAAAGCCTTATAATCCTCATAAAAGGTTGCCCTAATAATTTATAGCAAATTATTGATTGAAAAACCAAATTTCATTGACGATAATTGCTTCATTTTCGTTTGTAATGAAAGGGGCTAGTATACAAGGTTGTTTTTTTTTGTACTAATAATGCTCCTCCGTATGGTAAAAATGTATGCAATTTAACCAAACATAGGGATTTGAACATGTACTATTTCGATTCGTACGATAGGACAATGAACTATCTTTAAAAACTGTGTCGTTTTGATAAATAAGTGTCTATAACTGAATGTTTATCTTTGTACCTTAAACTTTTGTGTGTCAACAGATGCAGGCAATTTTATGTTTGAACTTTGCAGTAGACGTTCACTCAAAATCAATGCAAATAACAAACGAAGTTATTGAAATAATTTCTTAAACACTTCCCTGACGTTTTTCTTTCCATTTTAGCAGGGAACGTATACAAATTTTTGTTTATCTTTATCATAATTGACATTTATATTCCCTGTTGAGATCTCTTCTACAGAACAGTGTCATGAGGGATGTAAAAAAAACCAACATTGCTTTCTTTACTTTACTTCTTTACTTGTGTGTCAGCACTAGTAACCAAAAACATAATAAGGGAATCGAGAGTAGTATTGATAGCAATAATTTTTATATTCCATTTCAATTTTCATTAAAAAAAACTGTCAGTGAGCATTTAAAACACAAAATCATTATAAAGTCCCATTTAGTCAACTGACATATTTTCTCAACTTGAACTGCACTTTATACGGTTGTGGCTGTAGATTTACCCCAGGCATCATTGTTCTGGGGTCAAATTTTGGCAAGGTTTCTCCTGTTGGCTTGCTGATTGTACAGGTCTGCATTAAATTAACCAGAAACAAGAAAGCTCTGTTCTTTCCAAACAATTCCCCTAGGCAGGACCGCTTACCGTATCCAAACGGCATAAGTCTACAAAGATTGGAATATAATGTATATTATTATGTAATTTGAAAGTAACATAATGTAGACAGGTAAATTAATTGAAAAGCACTTGGTATAAAAACATTTGGAAAACTATTCTACAAAACAAAATTTTATCACAGCCAGAAAAAGAGTCTAGAAAAGAGGGTAATGAAGGTCAGAATTGGATGAAACTACACCAAATATATTTGTTATGTCGTCTTTCAAAAGAGTGTCGTGTTTTGTTTGCAAATATTTCTAAAATGTTAAAATGTTGGACTCGCCTTCTCCTGGTTGGATGGGTCGCCGGTAGAAGGGATCCGGACTCGTCCAAAAACCGCTCCGGCCTAAAGTTGAACGGATCGCCCCAATCATCACTATGGTTGATGGTCCACAAGTTCATGAGAATCTGTTTGAATTTATATATTGTATTAAACTATGTAAAGCGATATTAAAAAAATCAAAATTTGCATTTTTTCGCCAATTTTTAACCATTGTTTTGTTAATTTGATATCAGCTCTCTTTTTTTTCTCTTTTGAAATAAGTTTCAAGATTGCATATAATTTAAAGATAGATGTACAACGCTATTTCTTTACAACATAAAATCCTGATTTTGAATAAAGATTACTGGATATTTTGATTCATCAATTTACCGGATTATCCATATTAGGAGGTAACTAAAGCATGTCTCACTTTGATTCATGGTAAAAAAATTCTTTAAACATTTACAGCTAGTACAGTTTGTTCCATCTTACTCTCGTTCCCTTTTTGACCAATTTTCCCCTGATGATACAGTCATCGTGCGTGAAGTGGGGACCTCCTAACGGTAAATTGGTCACAAAGCGCATGGTTTCCAACAAAACAGCCTGACTGAAGGGACACTCTTTCCGATCTTTCACGTTGACCTCTTTTCCTCCAAAAACAAGGTCAGTTTCCTCTTGGATCCTTCGTTGGATATCGGGATGTTCCGCCATAAGATGGACCAGTGACATGAAAGTTCCTCTTAATGTTAAAGATCCTAGAATGTTAGAATTATGTCATAATCAGTTAGACATTGATTTTAAACGCTGAAAAAGACAAATATATTTCATTTACTAAAAAAACAACAATAAACAAATTTGGAAATGAATAGCCACATGATTCATCTCACATAAAATGTTTGGGGTTTCGTTTTTTGATATTTTTTGGCCTCAATACAACTTTTGGTCAGCAATTAAATTGACCTTATGAAGGCAACTACTAAAAATCTACATATTAATTAAACAATTTGCCGATGCTTTGTAAATACCAATATGTATTCTAACAAAGTACATATACTTAGAGTATTACCTGCTCCAATTAGATTTACGATAATGCCCTTGACCTCGGCGTCTGTTATATTGCAACCATATTTTTCGGCGGCGTTTTTCAGCTCACAGTATATACCACTTTCGATGTTATTTTCTGTCTGTGAAATAGTAGGGAAAGCTTCGGTTTATTATTCGACTATTATCGTATTGCCTATATTAAATAATGTAATTAAAAGATAAATTTGTTGTTTTTAACTATTTACTTTTAAAGGAATTTGAAACCAGTTATGAAAATCAATTTGCATCGTAACACTCTCTTTTGTTAAATAATTCTTATTGGAATTAAAATTGACACTGTGCAAATATATACTTTAATAAACTCACCGTTATGAACTTACTAAATCACTGTTATAAACTCACTGTAAGTTTCTTTATGCTATCCATCATCCTATCTATTGATTGTATCACTAAAAACGGTTTCTTGGTGATGGGAAACGGCAAAAACCGCAGAAAGGGAAACATTTGAAAGGTTAGATCAAACAGCGGTAGGGCTATTTTGTTGGAGTTGTCATCCATTTCTTTAACGTGTCTTCGCAAATCTTCATCAGTTGTTCCAGAAACCTTGTAAAGAAATATATATGATAAGAGTTAAATTTGGCCCCCATAATTCGCCATTTTTTAAGTGTTTCGGGTACAATAAAATGTTAACTAATTTTTTAGAAGAGTTGATGTAAAATATATTTTTCATCTATTTATTTGATTTATTTGCACTCACTGGCAGTATATGACGTCAGAAGTGACGCCAATTCTATAATTCAATCAAAATCACCCAAATAGTCCTTTATAATTGACTGATATTAGATGAAAATTCACAATTATAAAAAACTTCGTAACCCATTGTGTGCATCCGACTAGTGATCTGTCTTTAATTCCATTTCATGTCGCTAGCGGAGGAGCAGAGTTATGACCAATGTTACTCAGGTGATCAATTTGGCCCCTGTGTCTTTTGTTTTATTATGAATTGTGTGTTGAATACATGTACAGTACCTTCATTTTTTGCTTACATATAATATTTTCAAAGGCACTTGTCATTATCTTATCAAATTTATTTGGTATTTTGTATGTTATCCTAAATTGTCATTGTAAAATATTATTAGTGATACATGTATGTATTTTGAAAGACTGTAACGATAGAGCAGAATTTTCCATTAGTTTCCTTTTGGGAATTTTTCTGTCAATGTTTTGATAACGATGTTATCATTGATACAATTTTAATATCATACATTCTTAAGTTTCTTTGTTAATACGATATGGAATATGCTGAAAAATTTATAGAATTCAAAAATTATGGTGTATCTATAAGTGATAGACAGAAAGCCACTTTCTGTAAACTTAAAGGACTATATAATTACATAATATCTTTCGTACGTATTAATTTTACCAATTACCAATGACGTCAAATCCTTCAACAGATGCGATTCCACCATAAAAACCGGATCTATGTCCCGTCCTTGGTTCTCTCCTATGTACTGTTTCGTATCCTTTAGAATGTGGGTTTCCTTCTCCATCGAATACATACCCTCGCCATAAATCTGCATGATTTGGCAAGCAATCTTTCGTCTTTTCGCCCATTCCTTACTGTACGATGCAAAAACTATATCCGTATCTTCCCCTACTATGTAATTTCCAAAAAACGTGTTCTCTCGGGAGGAAGTTACGGTGGCACTGGGTTCCTGGCCCATGACCTCTCGAATGACCTCGGGAGAGTTCAAGGACACGTAGGATTTCCCGAACACAGAGAACTGGAATATATCGCCGTATTTTTTACTCCACTCGTACAAGGATAGGTGAAGACGATATTTGTCGACCTCAAACGTAACACCAAACAATGGAACCCCGCCCGGCCCGGGGAACAGACGTTGGTGTCTTTGGCCAAATAAATAATAAAGGAGAGTTATTACTAACAGAATAACCGGTATGAATTCCAGCATCATGAGGCAGTGGTTTATCCGCCGGTTCTTCCAACTAAATGCTGCGATAACAGACTGAGTTTATATGTTTACAAGTATGTCGTCGCGGCGTATGGTAAAATTTTGATTCGGCAAATAAGTGGAACAGATTTGAGCTGAATTGATTTTAAAACATATTGAAGTTCATTGTGATTATCACAAAATTATACCTACATTAAGGTCTTTTTAAATAAAATAACTAAATAAAACTCATTTAACAATGTGTTTATATATTTTAGATTACTTCAGACATGTATAAGAATGATTACATGTACATCAGTTCGTATTGAATTGAAACAACATTCCTCTCTCTCTCTCTCTCTCTCTCTCTCTCTCTCTCCAATCAAATTAAAAATAAACATGATGCTCATACAAATAAATCATAGATTTGCTCAATTGCAAAATTGAAAGGAAAACCATTTCCTTCAAACTAACTTCTCATTTGATTATCTAATATGCTTCTTAATGATTCCTCAATAACACAAACACGACGTTATATAAATAAAAAAGATCTTGAAGATGACAGCGAACAAGATTAAGATTAAAATACAACAAAATATGCAATGTTACATGAGACTTATTTACATTTTACTATATGCTACGCATGATACGTGGTTGTGTCACCTTTTGTGCGAATGTAGGTCAACTTCAAGTACTAGTATATAAATGTTTTTTTATCAGGGGAAGGCGTTATGTTTGCACTGCAGGTGCAATTTGCAACGAGGATTTTTTTTTTATTAATTTTTTTTTAAAGTTCAAATATAACTGATTTTCTTATTAAGCATATCTTTTTTAAAAGATTAAGGGCTTTAGGCCTATGATTTGGAAATTCATATGTATTTTTTTTTAAATAGACATCGCTTACGTTTTTATTAGCCTTTTACCCCATAGCCTTTTAATTCTAAATGGGTTTATTTTCTGTTCCTTTCTTGCTTCTTTCTAAATTATTCTCAATAGTAAAAATAATGATGAAGGTACTAAAGGTTTATTTACTTTTTCTGCATATATTCATCGACAAAATAACTTTATATATATATATATATATATATATATATATATATATATATATATATATATATATATATATATATATATATATATATATATATATATATATATATTTATGAACAGTATACAGTTTTAAACTGATGACCTCTAAGCATTTTTCACCGTAATGTTGCTAAAACACAATCCAACCGTCTCACATATTGGCGCCAGACAACAGGACATAAAGGTTCCAAAGAACTTCTGCATGCACCCCATGCATATCCCAAAGATCCTGAGGGAAGGGGTCACACACCATACCTGCTGGAACGTAATGAGGGCAAACTCGCATCCCCAGGCGAGGGCTAAACACATACCACAAAGTGTCGTCATCAACTTGTAGCAGCAGTTCTTGCCACAATTGAAACAGGAGTAGCTGCAAAGCCAGACACAGTCGATGCTGTGAGCGCCATCTGGTTCCGCCAAAACATCTTCAAATGCAACCTGATAAAAGTTGACATGTTATATTGCTATCTATATAGGCATTTAATATATAAGAGTCAGTGTGATTGGTTGTTTTTTTTCTTACTTTATATATATGTATATCAATTCCGCTTGTGCTAACGTATAACACTTATCTTTGACGTCATAAATTGTCTTCTTACAATTAGTTTAGGTTTTGTTTATAAGCAAATTCATAGTAACTATATAATAGAAAGAAAATATATTGCTATATCTAATTTGCTTTAGAAGTAAAAAAAAAAACAAAAAAAAACAAAAAAAAAAAACCGAAAAATCCATCAATAATAAACGCACGATTAGGAATGGCCTGAACATAAACTGTTTTAAACTATAAGTCAAACAAAATGAACGGATAGTACATCATTCACCTTCCATATTTATGGAGGGTAATCGTGTTCAAAAATCCAGACATGCAAACTTATTAATCCGAATATGTAATCGTGTTGGTGTGTGAGTCTGAGTATGAATATGTGTAATTCTGATCGTGCAACCTATAAAACTCAGGGATAAACACTTTAGAGTTAACCCCGCAGGCCTTCCATCTAATTTTTCCTACAGATGCTAATCGCAGCTGTCAAATGCTGTTGGTCATTTACATGTAACCTGCCACTATAATACACACTTTCCATCTGTAGTCTCTGCATTTGTATTTCCGTTTTCTGAAATATCATGGCTGACATGTTGCAAATCAACAAATGTAAAGTCTACAAGTTAGTCGAATTTTGACATGACCATATATGGAAACAGTGACGTCACCGATAGAAAAAGGCTAGCTGCAGGTAAAGGCATGACGTAATCGCCGGAATAGGGACGGAATAAATATGAAAAAATATATAAGGTAGGTCTATCATCATATTATCTCTGGATTTTTGGAAAATTATCGATAAGAAAAACAAAGAATTTAAAGTCATTGGTTTTGAGAATTTGATCATTATGAGACATAAGAAGCGACAACCCCTTTGAAAATAAATAAATAAAAATTCCAAAGACTAGGTTAAAGCAATATGAGCTGTATATTTTAGAATTTTATTTTGCTGAAAAAAAACCTGCTAGTATGATAGGTCTACATATAACTTATACTTTTTATGATAAATAAGGTTTGAAAAACTCATTAATTTCTGTCAAAGGAAATATTTCTTTTCTAAGGAATATATAGCAAATTTGTACAGGACGACAATAATTCAATTTTGCTCCAAATAAGGCTTCTTAACGACATTTTCCACAAAAATATGGCTAACAGAAATTCAAAACCCATGATATTTTTGTCGTTTTAGTAGAAAAGAACATTTAAGTAAAAAAAAATATCAACATGAAAAATGCAGCTCATATTGCTTCAACTGTGGTGAAATAAAAATGTGTATACATAAATTATTTTTAAAAATGTTTCATTTTACACTGTCGGCAATATATAGGGAAAAAAGCCTATCATGCAGGTGAAAATTGGCATTTTTTTTTTAAATTTCAAGCAGTTATTACGGGATATGGGCATGAAGTCCTGAATGTCGATTCAATACAGACTCACTTTGCGAAATTGGTTGATAAAAAAAAATCCGGAGAGCTATTGTATTAAGCTTTACAGCCACTTGTGAAGATGTACTGTTTGCCATAAAGCAACTACATAATTTTGTAAAATTATCGTCAATACAGTATATACATGCATTTTAAAATATTTTATGATTTAAACTCTACCAGTTCATATACCATCAAATTCGTCTGACCCACCCCGTTCCTTACTTTTAGAAATCCAATTTCCGAGGAAAAATTATAATTGCAAAAACAAAAACATACTAGTATATTATTTCTTTTTCTTCAAACCTTTCAATTTTTAACAAAACTTGGTGCTTTAATTAATAATTATAAAACTTCTTTTTATCTTTAACAGTTTTAGATTGTTTTAATATTTATCTTTCACTTTCACAACAAAATCATTTTGATATTTTAAAAAAAAGTATAGATACATGTATAGTTACATACTCAGTACATTTTTCCGCAAAAAAATTACCAAATCTTTGCAGGTAGTTTATTCTCAATTATTCAGAAAAATAACAAGAGAAAAGCTGTCAAACCGGGCTTTCTTTTGTGTGAACAGTATTCATAATCCATTTGTCAATCCTGAATTGATAAATACTACCTATCCAAAGAAATGGGGTACTCTATATGCAATGTTTTTGCCAAAAAATTACTAAGTTCAACAGCTTATATTTTTTGATAAATTATCAGAAATCAAAATCCTAGCAATTTGCATACCTCTAAAATATGTAAAATTGATATGCAAAAGAACAATTTCATTTCTCGAAAACTGTACGAGGAGTTATCGGTACAATAAGGGTACCTTTTTGGCTGCCACTCGCCCGCCCGCCATTTTCACTATTTCAATAATCGAAAAACCCGGTTAATAATTCTCTCTAAAAATTCTTAGAATTCAGATGCAATGGAGCTACATGGGACCTCACGGCGGTCTCAGAATCTCATGCCGCTCAAAATATATTTACCCCCTTAGGAAATTTCTTGATCCGTCTCAATTTTAGAAAAGAGTACGCATTAATTTATATTCCAGTTTAAATTACATGTCAAATTATTTTAGAGAAATAAGATATTAGGCATTTCTTTTTAACCATTATCGTATAATATCATGAGAATTACCTGTATATTACAAAAATTAGCGCATTCGTCACATCGGCGACGATTTTTATATGCACGACCCTCTTCCTGTTTGGTCCAGTTTCAATCATACCTCAAATTTTTTTCTAAAAATAATACAGGTATTTTCGATAGAAAAAGTGTCGTTCATTAAAAGCTTATTGCAACAATTAAGCTGCATATTATGTTTATTTTTCATCCATTCCGGTGATTACGGCATGCCGTTCCCCGCAGCAAGGCAGTCGCTATACAAGGTCATGTCAAAATTCGACAAACTTGTAGACTTTACATTTGTCCATGTGTATCATGTCAGATGTGCTATTGCCGAGCCTGAAGGTACAAATGCAGAAACTACGGATTGAAAGTGTGCATAGTTGAATGTTTAATTAACTGATGAAAGTAATAAAGCTGCAAATTGTGCATCATGCGAAGGAACTGAGTCAAATCTTACACGTGTTTATGCCCGAGTTCTACAAGTTACACGATCAGAATTACACCTATTCATACTCAGACTCACACACCAACACGATTACATATTCGGACTTACAAGTTTACATGTCTGGATTTTTGAACACGATTACCCTAGCTCCATACATATTTGCCCTGTGGCCGTCTTACCTTTACGTGGGAGTTGATTCCGTTGGGGTCACGGTCCACCATGTCCAGTTCCTTCTGTTCTTGGGCCATCGTCCTTATTTAATACTATATTACTAAACCTTTTGTGTTAAACTAAACACTTCTTTTCCAATTACCTCCTGGTAAGCAAACTAATTTAAACCCAAGTCTCCTAGTTTTAAAAGAAACCCGACTTGTCCAAATGCCTTTTAGCAATCAAAATGATTCAAATTAGAATATATCTCTGTTTTTTTGTTTTGTTTTTTTTTGTTCTTTCATCGAAAAAAAATATCTTTGTTTTCGTGACAGTCCTATCAAATAAAGATAAAAGGATGGTTGTCATGAAATTTGTGCATACTTTCATTGTATCAAATGTTATTCCATTTGCAATCTTTTTTAGAGCTCAGATATATGCTAACATAAGTGGGGTTTTTTTGTTAGTAAATATGAATACACTTACAATTCTATCGATGACTTTGCAAAACATTTCTTTGATGTTCCTTTTAAAAGATTTTTTTTGGTATATCAGATGTGTTTTAAATTTGTGTTAAAGATAGATTCACTTACGGTGCCGTTTATAAATAAATCTACATATACACCTTCATAAACGTCATTCTGTTACAGCAAGCGCCATAATTTTTATTTAAAATACAAAAGAAAATTTGGCAATCAGTAAGTAATGGTGTTTGATCACAAAGATGTACCATTTCAGCGCTCTGGTACGATTGTATAAAGTGAGAATGTTTTGGTTTGGTACTAAGGAGTAGCATAGCCATTATGAAAGTACTTAGAATCAGTACTTTAAAGCCATTCAGTTAATACGTGTAAGATTTATCAGTAATGATAAATTTTACAGTGTTAGACTAACAAATCTTGTATAAATTACTTACTATACAGAGTATTTAATTAACTTAAGGTCATGAGATTTTTAGAATTCATAGCTCGCTGTTTTACTTTTAAAAAAAAGTCACAGAATATTTCCTTTTTTAAAAAAATTGCCTTCTTCTTAATTTTCGCCAGCCGTTTGTTCAATGGCATAGTGAAAAACACAAAGTCTAGATAACAACAAGTTTACAACGTCGAAAGTGTGAAGCTAGCTATTCTTTTATATTATTTCAAAATTTGAACCTTTCAAATTGCAAAAATACCCTGCCATTCCCCTACATCGAGATACGGGGCCAACATTACAGTGTTTCATTGTCACGTGGTTTTACATTTATTACAGCCCCTGTATCGATAACGTATCAGCAATGCCGCTAGACGAATGCTACAGAATCACATGCATCAACCCTCTGCATGTAAAAGTGATATTTCAACATTATAATGGGCAATTACACCGATCCAGACGAAATGATCTGGGTGTGCACCGTATCATGTAGATATCAAATAAAACACAAATACATTCTCATCAATATTTTAAATCTATTTTTAAATAAAACAACAAATAGTTTGGTAAATATATTTTATTTAAACAAAAAAAAATTGTAAGTAAACACAACAACAACATGATAAGGAATTATAGTTATGTACATTTTATGCCAATTCACAGTTTCTCACCTCCGAGTCAATAATACCGTAAAGCTCCCCAGTCACTGCAGTAATTACTCAAAACTCATAATGTTATAATCATTATAAACTCATATACCTAATGCATGTATACAGTAGTATATTACATTCTAATCCTCAAACAAAGTAACAAATGCATACTCGAAGAAGTTATAGCATTAGTACATGTATTTGTACTCAATTAATTTGGGGAGGGGGGGGGTATGAGAGATTTAGAACTAGCCTATAAAAATTCATACCTCATTTTCTTGTATCTATGGGATTTTACACTTTTTTTTTTACAAAAACATTATTTGTAGTTCACATGCATAAACGTGAAAGCCATTTCATTGGAAACAGTACGAATTCAATTGCTCATTACTCTGGGAAAATTGCACTGTTTTCGTTGACAATTGTCCAAAATAATGACATTTTGATATTTGTCCACATAATGAAAGATGACGTCATATATCACATGTAAGTGTGTATCTTTACAAAATCTACATTAGTTATTATTATTTTTTTTTAATAATGGACTTAAATAGCCAATGACAAAAATAAACTGAAAACCTTTATAAAATGGGATTCAAATGGATAAAGAGTAATGGTCAATTCTAATCCAACATTTTGACGTCATCCGGGGGAATAGGATGAATTACCATTACCGAAATTATTCGGAAAGTTTTCCACCTCTCCCTCGGAAGCTGTTCTGGTATCCAGGTCTTTTTCCGAGTAGTATTTGACACCGACTGGCCTAAACGGATTGGATTCCTCTTTTTGATATTGGTTTTCAAATCTTGTTATCCATATAAAGGATCCCGACTTCAATCCTGTAATTATTCAGTTTTTGTTCTTTTTTAAAACAGATTTATTGTAATGAATGATTTATTGATAAAGAATGAAATTTGAGTTTTAAGACATTCTTTCCCCCCATCTTAAAGTTAAATCCGCTATTGAGCAAAACTTCTTACAAAAAGTTTTGCTCATTTGCGGTATTAATTTCAAAATCGGAATGAATTACTTATGACTGTGCTTTCACAATTCGTAAGAAAATACATATTAAACAATTAATTTGCGATCAAATTCTGTCGTTGTATTTGGCATAATTTTTTTTTTTTTTTTTGGGGGGGGGGGTTACATGTTGAGATGTTATTTTACAAAATGCACTTTTAAACGTATACTTTGAATATTCATGTGTTCATATTTTTTTTCATTAACTACTATCAAAATTCACACGATAGTAAAAATAATTCAAATAGATATTTCATATCCATTGACGTATGTATTAAAAACAAGAACGTCAAATCTCTATAATAATTACTGGTATTATGGATTCACTTAAGCAAATTCTGACCTCTGTATTTCGGAGTATTTCTTCCAAAAAAGTAAAGAGCACCATAAAGAAGCCCGGACAGGACCGACAACACCGTGCAGAAAGTCAGGAAACTGGGCGGGCCCGAGGCCACAAACAGCTGGAATTAAGATTTGGTATTTTGATATTTATATTTTTCAGTGTCTTTGTCTGTGATAACACTACGAGGGTTGTCCCAAAATAGCGTAGACAAGTGGCGTTATTCAGTTAATCGAAGACAAAGAAAGTTGAAATTTGTTCAACAAATGGTTCAAGAAATTTGCATTCAAATAATGTTTTAAAATCAAATATTGTTTGAGATTAAATTAGTGAAATGAAGGCACGATTCGATTTTGTATTATAGACTCCAAGAAATTCAAATGATGTATTGTTTGTGGGCAATTAAACGAAATTTTCTTGATTAAAAGAAATTAAAATCACATGAATATGTCAATTCAATCGTACAATTCCTGAAATTTATATAAATATAAGTAATATAAGGAATCATTTTTGACATTAGGAGGTGATAATTTCGGTCAGTGCGTAATCAAATCTATCATAAAGCCCTTCAGGCTTTATTGTATTTGCAATTGATTTCTCAATTTAAACCACACTCAATTCAATACTTTGATTGTTTAAGATGTTTGAACGTTATTAGTGAAGACAAGCAAACTCAGATCACCACAATTTCAGGGAGGTTTAATGAATATCGAACGTTTTGAAATATAGCGTATATTGGCTTATCGAGAATTCGGTATAAGAGTTTTACACGGTATATTCACCAACAGATTTATTAGATAAAGAATTTTACACCCACCCAGTAAATTCAAAATTTACAACATGACAGAAGTGCAACTGTTACTGAAAAAATCGTCAGCAATTGATGACAGCTCGATCATTGCATGTACGTGGGCGCCACATGTACGTTAATATAAATTGAAGAAACAAATTTATGCCAGCATTTTTTAATACAACTGGTCGCCGTAAAAACATAAATTTCTCCATGAAAGAAAAATCCCATAGTCTATAAACGTTAATTGGTTGGAAGAAAATTCGGTCCTTAGGGAATTTCGATCTTCGGCGAAAAAGAAAATCAAGATTGGCATAAGACAAAATAAATCTGATAAGGAGTCGGGTTTTATGCATCGGTTTACCAATTTTTTTATTCCCCTGAATCCCTTATCTAATGTGAAAACAATCCCCGATAACATGCATGCATTTACATTTCACTGAATGGCAAGGATTGATAATTCCATCTATGAAACTATTTTTATATCTCATGTAAAAAATATGACATCCAATCTCAATAATAAAAGATAAACGCAATTATATAAAAGCTATGGTTTTAAGCATCACAAACCATTCAGTGACTTTTGTAATTGCTCTCGGTAATAACCCATTTTATAAGGCTTCGTAGTTTGTCGGTTTACGGTTTATAACAAAAGGGCCCCCCCTCTCTCTCTCTCTCTCTCTCTCTGCTTCTCTCATTCTCTTTTGAGAAGTGGACAGGCATACATGTAGTCCACTTCTCAAATGAGAATCTCTCCCCCCCCCCTCTCTCTCTCTCTCTCTCTCTCTCTCTCTCTCTCTCTCACTCTCTCTCTCTCTCTCTCATCACTTACATTTCCTACGATGACCGGACAGAGAGTTTCACCCAGCGCCGCACTGACAACCAGACAGGACGCTATAGGGGCTGTTCACCATATACAAAAAAAAAAAAATTCCACAAAAACTGTTATATACATGTAACATTACATATGCTGCAACAATTGTCAAAGAACTTTGAACACGCATACTGACTCCTTACATATTTTATATGTAGTAACCATTTAAGAATTTTTTTCCCTACATTTTGTTTTCGGTTATGTATACTCAACTCACCATTGATGTCAATAAATAATTCTGTAAGTGACATAATTGTAGGTGACATGCTGCTCAGGAACAAGCCCAGTACGCATGTGCCAAAGTACGCCATAGCATGGTTGCCGCGAAATATAAGTGTGATGAAAAGAGCAACGATACATCCCACCTAGAACAGATGAAAAAAAAAATGAATTCATTTCCATGCATGCATGATTACCTTAAATATTCAAATATCTTTTTGTTTCATTATATCTCTTCTACCCCATGATCCAATTTCTCAGTCAAGCCAAAAACGAAAAGGAAACACGTGATTTTAAAGTACTATACTAATTGGTGATAAGTATCATTATCTCAGCCTAATTTTATTCATATTGTTGAAATTGTTAAAGATACGTGTATTATACGATTTGCCCTTTTAAGCTTTGAACAATTTAAAAATTGTTTAACACACACAAAAAGTCAATCGGCAAGCTGGTTCTTTAAATGTGAATACATCAATTGATTATCGTTATCATCAGAGAGCTTTGTATTCATATCGACCTTCACACATTGTTAAAAATTCCTTGATTGTGAAGTAAACATGTTGATTTTTATATAATGTACATGTACCTGTACATTCAGGAGCTATGAATTTGACCTTCGGAAAAAAAATCCATGCTAAAATTTTTGTGTGGGCAATTGTTTCTAGAGTTACGTATACGCCAGACTGAACGTGTTTTTAATTTCTCTAGTACAGCCTAACAGTTAGAGACGTTGTTAAACATACTAATAAAATAAGAACCATGCGCGGATCTGGAACATTTTCCGGGGGGGGGGGAGCGGAGGGTAACCTTGTTTTTCGGGGAAGGGGGGGGGGGGGTCCGAACAAAACCAATTTTCGATAATTTAACGATGTAAATTTCAGAAAGACTTTCTCTCTCCCCCCCCCCCCCCCCGGCCGCCAAAAACATACTTTTCCAAGACGCTTTTGTTTAAAATACATGAAGTTTGAACTCAATATTAGCCATCGTGTATACTTAAAACACAGAGTTCTTTGTGGATTATTAGACTGTCCAAAGTTAATTCTACGTTTAACGCAACCCACGCACGTATGTGTTTTAACAAAGAACAAACAAACCCCTATTTTAATTTGATCCTTTTCAAGTTTGATTTTACTAAAATACAGTAACTGCAATCTGTAGAAATTCGGAATGTTTAAAACACATTATGGACTATAAATCAGATAATCAATGGGATTATAAGGACAGACCACTATTAAAGATTACTGTACTTGAATTAATGTAAATAAATACAAATCATTTCTTTTAAAAAAAATTGTTTGTTTTCAATTTTATCGCCTTCGCTCGTAGGTTTCGTACTTTGAAGTGACGTTAAACGTAGAATTAACCTTAGGCAGCCTTACTCAAAAAGATAATATTTAACCTGGTACGATTACATAATGTTTGTTTACAGGTATATTTGCTTATACTGTGTACCGGGAAATATTCGCTCACTTTTTATTTTCGTCCCTTTCGCCCACGTTATCAGCGGGCGAATTTAAGGCAGGGCGGATTCCGTTCTTGCAAATAATATCTCGTTTAACACAATTGCATATGGACGAATTCAAGATGAGACGAAACCATTTGCAAGCGTAGAAGGGCGAAAATAACACGAGGCGAAAATAACCCTATATACAGTAGATAGATAATATTTACCAGGTTACAGGACAACATAAATGCGGCGGTAAGTCTTGTGGCACAGGGTATGGCTATTAGACGACCCAGAGCGAAGGTCCCCTGTAAAAATAAGATTATGTTCAAATATTATTGAAAAGGTTTTTTTGTTCCATGTACGATTTCATCCTTCGGAGAATATTACAAACATTTTTGAGATATATAATACACCATGAGGATAACTTTAGTTTTAACTGCAAGTTTTGTTAATACATGTAAATGGGATTTTTGTAGCCAAATTGAGTTTGTGTTAAATAAGAAATATATGGACCTCAAAGGTCTTTGAAGTTAGTTGCATAATTCATGCAGCTTTATCTACCCAATATATACTCATATAAACGGGGTTGGAACATTTACGCTTTCAATTAACCGTTCTGCTTTGTGTTTCCACAAATGTAGAATAAGATGCTCGTGTAGATGAAGTGACTAGCTGTTAATCATTAATTGCTCTCACCCAGAAGCAAGCGTTGAGATAGGCGCCTTCTCCCTTTCGTAAACCGTTGACGTTTTTCACGGCGAATGAATATATGTAGTCTGCATACGAGGACTAAAACCAGGGACATACCGTAAGTTTAACTCTTTATACATGTACTAATATTGATTTAAAATACAGTTATAGATGAATATGATAATATATAATATACAAAATGAATACTTTTCCTCTTTTTTGATTGATTGATTTTCAAATTGACCTCTTTTATACTTTTGAGCAAGTGAGCACATGTACCTGGAAGTTATAAGTTTAATTTACCTGTGTGACCTGCACTAGGTGAAATCTTACCTGTAAACCATCGTAGAGGAATAAAGAAGCCGATGTGATCAAGATAATGACTACTATTTCCCTGGTACCGAAGCAGAAACAGTGAGTTTGTCCACTTATATCTCTGAGATCTAAAATAAAGACACCGGTCAAGTGAAAAATTATGTTCATGATAGAACCATTTTAACAAGACCTTGGACTTTCAGTAGGACGTAGCTATTTCTTGCGTCAAAACAAGTTTAAAATGACGCTGTTTCCAGAGAAATATACACCGATTGCATAGTCTTAGCTCAAAAGCCAGACAAATCTTGTTGATTTCAGAGAGCCATGGCCGAGTGGCCAACAATGAAATAGACAGGCATACGTCACATTGCTGTTTGACACTACTACAAAGTCCAAGCTCTGGTTAAAATGTTCTAAACAAAACTGTCCCAGTTGTAAGCTATAGCAATAGGAATTTGCAGGAGGCAAAATTCTCATGTGTTAAATATGACTGAAAGTCAGCACTGACATATCACTGGTTTATCTTTATCCCTATTTATTATACAAACAGTCATAAAGGCATATTGCAATAAACATTCTACCTTATTATAATGAATTTGTACAAGTAGTAATATATTTCTATACCTTGTTCTGACGTTGCCTCGCGCACTGACGTCATACTGGCTGACTGTGAGACCGTGACGCCCGAGAAGATGATTCGCTTCTTCTCCAGAATCACCACCACTATGACGATGGCTGTAAAAAGAAACTGTCCACACCCAGCGTGTTATTACAGTACTAAGATTATAGGATACTAGTATCATGTTAATATTCCGACACAATGCATGCAGTTGTATGTTGCGCAGAAAATGCGTAAGCATTTATTCCATTGGTGGAATTTCATATACAAAATGTGAACGAGCCAATCGGAATAGGACATGCATTATTTACTATAGAACGAGAGATATTCATCGAGTTCTTCCACTGTCGACGTCAAAGAACGCACATGTTAGACTGGCTGTGTGTTTCGACGATGTGTTCATATACTACCATACACTTATATTTCAGGTCAGGCATTAAGTCTATGAATACCTAAAGAATATTTATGTAAACTTACTTGGATACTAGCGAGAATAAAGAAAGCACTCTCCGAGTGACTCAGGTGTTGCGCCCTGGACACCGTCACTTGGGTAGGAACCTGTGCACCACTGGAATTCGTTGTCGGTTCGAATGTATCCAATGTCACTTTGCCATTTACAGGCTGAGAACACTCCACGTCTAGGGTGAACGGGGCGGCAATCATAGGGCTTATGAAGGCCCCCAGTCCGTAGCAAAAATGCATTGCCTGTAACATAATAGAAGTCAGACTGAGAGACGTTCTCTAAATCCGAAAATAAAACGCGCAGTATGGCGCGTTTTCATCCGAAACGATTAATGAAAGTATAACTAGCAGTGAGTCTATGATCAACAGCTTTGTGAATCAGAGTGCATGGCTTGATTATTCAAGTAGTGGGCAAATAAAAAATACCTGTAAAAAGGGGGAAACGTTGGTCCCAAACCTAAGAATCATCCTCAGGTTGGCCACGCAGTCGATGCAGCCCATGCACCAGCCCATCAACATGAGGTTGAGCAGGAGCTCGGTGAACTCGGTACAGGCGGGGACCAGCAACATAGTGAAGGGGAGGCCGAACATACCGATCAACATCAGCACGTGGACCGGAACTAACCTACAGGAGACATTAGTTTGGATTGATTGATTGATTGATTGATTGATTGATTTCAATGAGGGTTAGTACTGGGATTGTTTTATATACCAAAAAAATGAATGAATGAATGAATGAAAAGATGGATGAATGAAAAGATGGATGAATGAACGGACGGAGATGTAATTATTTTTCCTTAGGCTATATGCTGTTTTAAAAGGATTAAATGTTCATGCAATTTTCAAAGCTATTTTAATTGCTGATGCTTTACAATGCCTCATGACTGTGTACAATTTCAATTTTCTTGTATTTAGTTCGGCTTCTATCAATTATTCAAAGTGCTACAGACTTTTTCTTCCTGCAAATCAAAAAGACTTCAACAGGTTTTATTGATATTTTATCGCTTATTCTACCCCTGATTCCGAAAGCCTAACGTGTCAATCGTAATTGATATTTTAATTATTCATCGCATTTCACAGCGCAGAGTTGCGCAATTACGTAATAGGAAAAGTTGTCCGATGTCACCTCTTGCTGTGCAATGTTATATGGACTAATTTAGAATTATAGCTAATTTGCAGAAACTAAAAACGGGTGTTTTTGCTTTAATTTTAAAGAATTATGTCATTGGCTTAGCCAGTGTTTTCAACAAGATAGTCGATAATTCGCATTTCTGTAAATTTGACATTATAACATTTTGGTTTGCAAGTGAATATTGTCCCCCAAAGTGCAGAATATTCCCTAGGTAAGCATTTCTACTCTATTTTGTTTTATGTGCAAACGCAATAATGCTCATTGTGGGGTTGTGATAATCCGCGCCGGGAGAATAAAGCAGACAACAAAATGAAGATAACTTATTTTATTAGTCTGAAAAATTCAACTTTTGATGAGAATGACGTCATTGAAAATTGATGGATTCGTTCACCACAATGATTTACAAATAACAATGAAAATTGGGTTCCTGAACAAATTTGGGATCTTACATTTTCTAGTGTCTTTGTCCGTGTTAACACTACGAATCGATTATGTAATGTAAAGTTCAATAAATTTAATTTACGAATTGCTGAGACACAAGCGAGGTTTGCATAACTAATATTCTAGTATTTAATCGTACAATAGCTGAAAATTATATAAACACAAGTAATAAGGAACCATTCTTTGAATACTATGATGTAATATTTTCGGTCAAGGGGTATGATAATTGATTTGGGCTTTATTGGATTTGATCACGCCTTGACTGAAATTATCAGCTCATAAAAGAGAGAGAGAGAGAGAGAGAGAGAGAGAGAGAGAGAGAGAGAGAGAGAGAGAGAGAGAGAGAGAGAGAGAGAGAGGTGTTAAATAACCTCGCATAGAAAAGTGGAGTGTTTAATGTACTCTTGTAATAACATTGTATAGAAAACATGGTTAAATATATACTCATAAGCAGCTGTATTGTTATATTCAATTACAATTTCCAACTATGATTATTAAAATAGAGGATCGGCAATTTTTAATCCGACATCTGTTAGGAAGTATCAGATGGGGATTTTTAATGCATCAAGGCTTCTCAAGCAAAAATGAAATCACATTGATGTAGTATTAATATTATTATGAAAAAAAAAGATTTAAAAGAAATCATGGTGTCAATGTATGCAGCGTTTTTGACTGGATTTCTCCGAAAACCTACTGATCATGTACATACAACGTAGAATTAACGTAGAATAACTAGTACGGCCAGATGTTACCATAAAAAGCCATCAAAACAAGAAAGACCGTTTGATATATATATCGACATTACCATTACAACTATTTCTTCAGCAGTTGCCACCTTGACCTTCCGTCTGCCTCTATCTCGTGTATGACTTCTAGCTTTTTCTAAGCATATCAAATCAATATTTGTTGAATTACGAGATTGCATGAGGATCTTTCAGTTCGTTTAATAAATGCGCATCTTCTTCTCTTTTCTTTTTTAAAAGTTTTTTTTTCTCAAGTTTGCAAAAGTAACCAGGAAAGTTATTTCTGGATGTCGAAGGGGAAAACAAATTTAAAACAAAACAACTTGGTAACAATATGTGATTCGGTATAACGATCTGTACTGGGAAAAAAAAGTCTAGCCTAATGATTATCACTTAATCTAATTATGCTAGTCTTTCCTGATCCAGACGAGTAATCCCTTGAGGAGCCATCCAAAGAACAAAATGGCCCCCTTCTGGTTAATATAAATTTTTTTTCTCAACCGAAAATCAACAAGTGACTTTTAGTTCTCTATTCCTCAATTCCATCACTTAACCCACGATGGGATACTCTCCGCAATTCAAATGCATTATGGACTAATTAGAAATGAAATCAGCTTCCTCGGACGTCAATCTTCACTGGACCTAATCTTGTCACTGTAAGCTGCTTTTTCGATTTTATGTCCCATCTTAGTGAGGGTTAACAAGTCTAAGACGGTGCGCATGCTCCTTCAGTTTTCATTTTATTTGTGATGAACCATCAGCAGACGTAAGTATTACATGATCAGGAACAATAACATAATTTTCCACTTTTCGTTAATAAAAACTGTATAGCTTACATCATCAACATGCATTCCATTAATATCTCATGTAAACGACACAAGTAATTACATCATACATGTACATATGGTACCAAATACATTAACTAATAATTTCTGCGGTTGTAAATATTTGCTCTAAATAATTTCTTGTCGGCAATTTTATGCTAAATGAGAGATTCTAAACTGACTTAAATACCATATGCCGTAAATTTATTTTCAGAACACAGGACAGAGTTAGTCACAGTCAAAAGCACCCCCTGACAATTGCAAACAATTTATACATTGCTAGATAGTGAAGTCTAAATGTCATTAATTTCTTTTTTAATGACTAGACTGTATGCATACATGGCAAAACACTATAGCCAAGATTTACGCCATCAAACCCTTTGTTCCCTATCCCATTTTACTTTAATTTAATTGCCTACAGTTTGACTTATTTCACAAATACATGCACTATAGTGCATGATGAATTCATTAAATTTTTTTTCACTGCCTGATAATCACTACAGACCAAAGCGTCCAATTACTCTCACATTATTTTTGTGCATGTTGTGTCAGTTTTATAATGTTATTTGACACAAAAAGCTCACCTTCCTTAATTTTGCTCCTGGGACTGTTATAACATTTTTACTGTAACAGTTTTATGACCCATAATTTAGATAAACAATCAAGCCACTGATGACTCTTCACTGATTGTGTTAAGATTGTACAGCATAATACACCCTATTAAAAATAGATTAGAATCCGGCGTCAAAACAGTTTCACAACATTAAATTCGCTATTATGATTTTTAGATTGCTTTTGTTACAATGTAAAAAAAAAAACCGATTGACGATAAAGGTGTTTTAAAATGATATGATAATATTCTAAAATTTTAATCAATGTCTTAATTAAGAGGGCTCGATAGCCATGTCCAATTATAGACTATTTTAATCTTCTTTCATTTTAGAAGAAGAGCTCTGTATAAAATATCTAAGAAAAATGTTCAAATTTTAAAACTAAATTCTTTTCTTCATGATAGTTTAAAGCTTATAAAAAATCATTTTTAAAATTATAAGTAAATGTAGATCTGATGTTTAATTTGGTGACCACCCATCATGGTTACTGTTATTTAGTAAAAGAAAAATAGAACCATTTTAACAAGACCTTGGACTTTCGGTTAGACGAAGCTATCTATTTCTTGCGTCAAAACAAGTTAAAAATAAAAAAACAAGTTTCAAGCGAAATATGCACCGATTGCGTAGTCTTAGTTCAAAAGCAAGATTTCAAAGAGCCATGGCTGAGTAGCCAGCAATGAAATAGACAGGCCTATGTCACATTGCTGTTTGACAAAACTACCCAAAGTCCAAGCTCTTGTTAAAATGGTTCTACATATACCACGCCTTTTAATTTGGGAAAATTTCCTATATTTTTATATTGAGCTCTTCTTCTTAGGAAGATCAATACAGTCTAAAAATGGTCGAAACCATTCAACCCTCTTAACTTGTAGTACTTTATCTTGACTGAATATAACCTTATACAAATAAACCTTTAGTTACATCCTTGACTTTCACTGCGAAGATGTACTTAACAAGAAATAAGGCGATTTAGAATGTGTTAAAATTGCCACATCATTATTTAACCATATCCAATTCGTCGCAATAGCGCGTTTGCGTAACAACGCGCATTAATTAGCTTAGTGCTTTCTAACTGAGATGCAACACGTACATGTATTTCCATCAATGGAGAACAAAATCTGGTTCGCTTTTATATCTGTTCCTGGCCAGACACTAGACAGTAAACTGACCAACGGCCCCGTAAGGAATCAAGCGAATAATACTCCGCAATAAACACCACTAAACAGGAAAATCATATCGACTGTTCGTAGATGAAATTTGGCCCGCAACTTCTCCTTGTTAAAAGCAAACGGCAAACAAAGGGGTCCCTGAAGAGAAAAGGCGGTCCGTTAAGGCCGTTAATTATCATCAGAGAATGATTTCTCACTGCGTTATTTATTGATAGCATAAGATTAAGTATGGGTCAGAAACAATTGGAGAATGTGCATTCGATTGACCTCCCACAAACAGAATTAATTTCATACTTGTTTCGAGTCCACTTGTACCCAAAGGATGTCAGTCGGATTAACAATCTCGGTTCGTCGTTCATTGACATGATACTATAATTTCTAATTGCGTTTTATTTTTTAGAGAGAGCTTCTTTCTTCTGTTTCCCTCGGGGGAGATCTTAATATAAATTGCGTCTTCCTCTTATTTTTTTTATCGCTTCCGATATGGAGATCATTCTAAAATAACATGTAGCCGGCGTTCACTCTTAGCATAATGGTACGTATATATACGGTGAATGAAAAAATCCGATTCTTTGGTCGTCTACAATGCCTCATATACGATGAATAAACAAAATTAAATTAGAATGGGAAGCCAGAAAATGGCGAGAGAAAAAAAAAAGTCAGAATTTGGGTTACGTGAACCTGTACGTGACGTTTACATGTACATGTGAGCCTATAATTACATCAGTCGAAAGCTTTATAATAAGCACTGATTATAATAGTAAGAGAAAATTACCAAAGTTTCGCTGTGCAGTTGCTGAAGAAAATTGGGGGAGGGGTTATTTTTGTTGGAATTAATATTGCTAATAATTTCACATGGTTAAAATGGGTTGCAATTTGTTTATTTCTCTCACCCTGTGGTGTAGTTTAATTACGGAGAGGACGCGGAGAGAAGGCACGGGGAAAAAACTCAGGGGAATTATCGGCTCTCTTTTCATTTTCATTCTCAACTAGACTTGTACAAAATGTAAAAATCAGTCATTATATTGTATGATGGCAATCACCACGCGATTTTTGACCAGTAATGACAGTCACAATGGGAAGGAAAAGTTAGTTTCGTGGCGAACTTCCGATTCAATTATCGTTAGTATTGAAACTTTGAATTAGAATTAACGGATTTCATTTGCGTGACTGGTCAAATTTCTTTTTCTATTCAATTCCCTGACATGTTCAGTATTTTGGGTTTCGATAAATCGTTCGTTGGAACTTTCCGTTTTCTTACTACCGGAAGTAGCAATACTTGAAACTCAGTGATGTGTAAACATGTGACGTCAGGACAGGGCATTGTCTGCTTGAAGATGTCGTCTAAAATCCATTACTCATGAATTGAAACTCACTTAAGCACACGGTTTATATATATGAAAAACGATTGTCTCATAATCGTTTAATATCGGATTTTAGAGCTCTCAATTTGTTTTTGTTTCATCTATTTGAATGGTGAAAAAACGTGATAAATCTGAAATCGAAAAAAATTAAATGGCAGATTGTAGGGCAAACTATGGTATCAAGCCGTAGTCCTGTTTCACTTCATATGATAGAAATTCAGACTTGGATCGCACAAAAATGAAACGGGAAGTCTTATTTAAGGAATAAGGAATCATTCTTTAAGTATCATGGGGTAATAAATTTGGTCGTGGCGTAATCAAAACCAATAAAGCCCGAAGGGCTTTATGATGGATATGATCACGCCCCGACTGAAATTATATCCTCAAAATATTCAAAGAATGCTTCCTTATTACTTATATTTATATAACTTTCAGCAATTGTGCGATTAAATATTAGAATATTAATTATGCAAAACCCACTTGCACCCCAACAATACGTCATTTTGTTTATTGGACTGTAAAGCACAAATTCGTGATGTTTTCACGGAGAAAGACGCTGAAATTTATGTGCGCTGTTAAAATGCGTAATGAAGATCAAGCCAAGATTATCGATGTTTGTAAAATTTGGGGAATTTTTTGACAGATTGCAAATGTTAGCAGTATCATATTGACTGTTAAACGATTATTTTAAAGCCCACTCTCTGAAACCAAAGTACCACGATTTTCAGGTTTTTTAGTCATGGTAAGGTATACACTATGAAATAAGAATTAATTATTCCGGTAGATCGCTGTTATAAAGTGCTGATAGACACATATACCATGTCATTTTTTGTCACTAAGCATGAATTAATAAACACTAATGTGAGTTCTAATACATAAGTACGTCATTTATATTACCATCCAGCTATGTAAAAAGAAAGTCAAAGTTTTTCAAAAAGATATATTAATGAAAATTTTATCGAAAGGTGATAATCCCTCTCCAACCCAAGTACATGTACTGTCAGCAAAAGTAATTACAAATGTACTGCAATTTTCACTTATTCCATAACGCTACCACGATTGAAACAATATGTTGGAGACTTAAGCGCCGTATATAGTAGGGTTCTAGTGGTGCTTCGTTTATCCATATTTTCTCGGCCTAAAGTCGACATGTATTATAATAAATAATTCAGATTTGTTATAACTGGTACTTTGTTTATGCCGATCTGTTTCATCCTATATAATTATACTACCTTTGTGTGATAAAAATATGGCACATAAAACTTATGGTGAACAAATTGGCAATATCTTAGGCAGTAATTTGTGAATTATTCATTATATTTACATTTTCTACTGTCTTTGTCTGTGATAACATTACGAATCAATTTTGAAGCCTAAAACCCAATAATTTCATAAAAGATGAGCGACAGAAAAAGGGCGTGTCTTATAGAATAACCGAAACACGTTATTGGCTGTGTCGCGTATAGTAATACATAGCATGTGCTACATAAAAAAATAGTGGTTTTAATTTATGTTTGTTTGAAAGTGTAGAAATTGGAAATAATACATATGTAAAAATAAAAGTAATAAGGAATCATTCTTTGAATATCAAAAGGTGATAATTTCGGTCGGAGCGTGGTCAAATATATCCTAATTGATACAGAAACGAAATTACATGTACATATATTTGGTTATGGTTGAAAAACGAGGGGAAAAAAATCATGTTCAATTTGAACTCGTAGAAATGATTGACATGTGCATAGTACATAATTTGAATTGTACATATACATAGAAGGGGAAAAGTTCTTGAACTTATAAACCACAGGAAAAGTAAAATTAACTGTATCTTAAAGGACAAAGACAAGGCTGGCATTAGTAAGTCACAATTGAGAGAAATATACTTGCATATATTAAATTTTGATAATCCATAAGGTCTTAAGGTAGTTCCTTATTTTTCTTCCCTTAAAGGACATTTTATTAACAGTTGCCTTCAAATATCGAAGACTGAATATAATTTAATCTATTCAAAACAATGTTTAGCTAATTTAAAAGAAAACAACAAAACTGAACCAACCCAATTTATAACTCATCCGAAGATAGGAATGTGTACCTCTATGAGGTAGTTGTCTCTATCCAAATGGTTATTTACCATGTATTTGAATTCATTCCAAAAGACGGCTATTGTGAACGAAACGATAAACAATGTAAATGTGTATAGAATGATCTAAAGAATTTCCTATTATTAGTAACCAAAGATAGACGAACGATGTGCTTTGGGGGAGAAAATGTATTTGCGCTCAATCACAGATGCAAACTGATCATATCCGTGATGAACTGTTGGATAGATTGATGAAGAGGGGCTTAAAGAGATGTAAAACGCTTTGTTCAAAGATAGAACGTAAAAACATTGTAAAAAACAATAAAAAGAATTATTCAAAGGAAAATATAACTATCAGAGTTTCTGCCAGAATAGTTTATGAAATGCTTTTGATATAAGGACATAATGGACCGAAAGTTTAAAAAAAAATGTCAAGGCTTTGTCTACAAATCCTTTTACATCGATACCGTAATTAGATGAGAGAATTTGCGTAGCATGTACCGGAACCTTTTGTGTCGTTCCGCATCCGGTTATTTGCGCTAGCGTTCCACGGTGTACCGTGCCATGATTGAAGTTCATTAGCGCTTGACTAATTAGTCATTGCCCTTTCTGCAAATAATCATAACTCCGACTTGCTACTCTGTTCTGATCTTATCCCGGCCGTCAATAGATCTCTATATATATAGTGACATCGTGTTTGAAGTACAATGTACTAATTTCCCGGAAAAAAAAGTCTGATGGGTATTAAAAGACATAAAATCCATCAGGGATCGCTGTGCTCTTTTGTTCTATTAGGGCGATCTCTTCCAGACATTGATTTCGAAACAAAAACTACGCCTTCTGCCTTTTGATGTAAAATACATGATGCAGGATCCGCCGTGTCTCAAGGGGATTTCACCAGGAATCTAGTTGCAGAGATGCGGTGCAGCCAAAAAAAAAATTCTACTTATCAACGGCACACTAAACAGGAACGCACGTATATACGTGTACATTAAGTCCCTGAAACAACATACTAGTCTACATTTACCCTATGTGCGCGTTACTGATATATCTAAACATATTAACAAGAATCAAAACGGAAACACCGTCTTTACAATGTTATAGCCCGACATACAAATAGTATCCTAAATTCTACGCAAACTGATTTAGCTACTGTAGCCCCACCCCTGTTACTAATCTGTTGGTTGTTGTTTTTTTTTAATTCAGCTATCACCAAAAGGGGCGGGGGGGGGGGGGGGGATTATGGGCCAAGAATACGGTTCAGCAATTCAAATTCTTACAGGTATATATATATAGAGGTCAAGTGGTCACATTTTACTTCTACTAATGCTAATACTAACAGTATAGTGACTTCGTTACGAGTTTGTTATTTCTGCATGTCATGGAAGCAACAGCTGGTTCACCAGACACGATTCTTGTTAAAGCATCAAACGTATTTTTATAATTGCATTTATTGATGTATTATTACATTTTGTACCCGTTCAAGGTGTAGTTGTATCGCTTTTTATTCGGGTTTATGCAGAGAAGCACGCACGGATATGTATCATATAAATGTGTGTATAGATGCATACAAGAACCAACCGTTAATATGTTTTGCAATGCAAGAAACTTTGTTCCAACAGAATGATACATGTACATTTGATTAATTATGCCAAAAAAAGTTTTATCATAGAAAATAAGTCCAGAAAGAAAACCTCTGTTTATGTGTTTTCATTAATATTGAATTTTTACAGAGATACATGTATATCACCATCAACAGGGGATATTCAATAACAATTTAAGGAGAGAAAAAATAACAGAAACAAACTTAATTGCAAGTTTCTGGGGTTTTTTTTTACCCAATATTGGCTCTGAAGATCTACGGGAAAATTCGGGTTAAAATGCCGTTGAGCTACTTCCTGCCATGTAATAAAATACTAGAGCTGTTGAGCTACAGACCTGCAGTAAACTGAATATACATGTACATGCATACTGTAATTCTTACAGCTGAAACACGTAAATCTATTTCTTTTCTCGTGTGCTATTTTGTAATACATTCAAGTTCATTCTAACTTGTCCCTTAATTTAACGAAAATGCCGAGCACTAAATTGGCAACAGAATAGAAATTTAAGGTGCCAGAATCATATTAAGTATCAGGAATGCCTCAGTGGAGATCGAAAATCAACAACCTTGAAAATGGCAATAATCGATATCTGTCAAAAAAACAATGTCCATCTTGCAAATTAACACCCGTCTTTCTCAAAATAAAACACTGAATTTGGAGATTCACCAAAGTCATTAGTAAAGTAGGACTAGATAATGAAATTCAACCGCCATAGGACAGAGATGCAATTGGCAAACTCTCCAATAAAAACAATGAGATTATAATTATAGATAATACGTGTATTTCCAAATATTGTGCCAATTCTCGGGCCCTTTCTACAAGCAGAAAAAAAACCCCAACGAGCTCTGACGAAAATAACCGAGAAGTAACAATCGGTGCCAATTCATTACTCGGCACTTATAATGATCACTGTGCTTAATGAAAACAACAATAATCTAAATATAGATACAATAGAGGACCGCCCGACCTTGTTTCGTTGAAACTATCATTGCTTTTCTTGATCTCACAAGGGCATTCCAAACCATTTAGCATTTGGTGCATTTTAGCCATGATAAATATGGAAATTATGGAATTAATATCAGTTCTTCTCTCTGTGGTGAAATTGATCGCATAGCTGTTCGTTTTTCCGTGTTTTTATGATGCGTGCAACAATAAATAAAACACATATTCCATACTTTGGTGTCAATAGAGTTCTTTGAACATTCATTGCGCACGCGCATGGATGTCAATTATGCACGCAACTTCATGATTTGTTGACAGGATGCAGATGTACATGAATTGGATTAAGAAAATTTACATGTAAATTGTACCTACAGATATGTATGTGAAATGTCCAAAATTCGGCAATTTTGATTGATATCGAACATGAACGTTCTAGGACTCATATGCAGTTTAGATTTCATTCTTATTGAGTTTTGTTTGGAAATTCGATTTACATGCGTGTATATGATATTGCAGTAACACAACATCTGCATTAATATGACATACAATTATATTCATGATAATTATAGTTACGAAATTGCATTAGCTATGCGGAATTATGTAACGTCTCCGAAACTCTCCAACCGAAGCATTCTGGTTTTTACAGATACAAATTCAATTTCCCTTTCTCGCCGGCTCCGGACGATGTTATTAACTATACGCTGCATCAATACCGGTGCTTATGATGATTTCGATATGATTTTCGCGTAAAATGATGGACAATGTGCGCGGCTTTCAAAGGCAACAATCTCCATGAAAATATAGAGAGTTCTCACAAGCATGCTTTATTGAATAAGGTTGTATTCTATTAATTTCAGCAAGTTACATCTCTACTGATCCTCCCTCTCCAAAATATTAAGGGAGCGATTTTATCATCGCAAAAGTAGGATTCTTGAGCCGTTCATTTCTGGGTTGTTTTTTTTTTGTTTTTTTTTTGTTTTTGGTTTTTTTTGTGTTTTTTTTTTTTTGGGGGGGGGGGTGTTCTGAAAATAAAAAGAATTGAACACGTTGGGGGCTATATGACCCCTTCTCTCTCTCTCTCTCTCTCTCTCTCTCTCTCTCTCTCTCTCTCTCTCTCTCTCTCTCTCTCTCTCTCTCTCTCTCTCTCCAAGAAGATGATCTTACACAGAGAAAAATTGTCACAACTCAATTCACCTAGCTACAATAACAATTGCAAGCTTATCTGATTTGATTGATTATGACGAAAGTTATGTTCGAAACGTGATGTATAAGACAGTCATTTTCTCTGATAACGAAAATTGATAATATTTTATATAAGGCTTAAGTTTATTATTTTTTTCGTGGTGACTTTGGGGCATATATTAAACGTATCTTATTTTTGTACTCAAAACATATGTAGTCGAAGTATGATGCAAATGCAAATAAAATAGCATACCATAATTTATATGATATCATAATTGATTTAGACAGTGTTAGATGAGAATACATACAACTTCGTATTCGTGCGCAATATAAGATAGTGGGATTGAACAATCAACATTTTGATTCCAAAAGACATATTTGGGGTCAGAATGATTTGGAAAAAAACCTTTATATCGCTAAGAGAAGAGACTATAAGAGAATTAGGACAGAGACACCTACCTTTGAGCAAGACATCCCGCGGAAACGGATCCGACTAATGTCAGCAAAAGTTGCACGAAGAACACCCACTGTAACTCCCGTAAACTGGCACTGGTCTGACACCCAAGGTCAAAGAGCGTGGGTCCCAGAATAGCCACGCCCATCCCAAAGCTACCAAATACCAGACAGTCCGTCATAACCGATACCCAGTTCTCCTTCAAAAGGACCCGGAAATGGGGTTTGTTGTCCCCATTCTCCGTCACCCGAGGGTCAAAGGTCGTAGGTGTTGTGGCCATGACCTTTGCGTTCTTTTTGGCAAACAATCAATATAAAGTTCTGCGATTTTTACCTAATTTTAAATAAATCCGTTTCCTTCATGCTTGTCTTTCAACTTAGATCTCAACTTCGTGAAGAAAACAAAATTAAAACGGTAATGTTATTCCAACTATACTTGAGCAAAGTAACACATTCATCGCATCCCTATAAGTGTGCCTTTCTTGACGTAAGATTTAGAATCTGGCTATAGTTGAATCCCCCCTAGTGCAGCGTTTCACTTCCATCTACTAACTTTACCGATCGATAACTACCGAGAGCGTCCGATCGGGGCAACACACCTGGCTCCTTTCGAGACAAGATAGTGTCTGTAATACTGCGTTGCAGTGACTGAATTATTGATGTTGTTTTACATTTCATTAGCCAATTTTTGCCCGTACTTTCTGGCGTAAGTACTGGTCACTTTAGTGCGACCAACTAATTGCGAACAGCTATATAATATAGGTAACATTTTTCATCGTTTTAGAGCAATGATTTTTGTTCGTTCGATTTTTTTTTTGTAACTCTTTCGCTCGCTCGGTTGATTTAACATAGGTCTGCGTGCCTCTGGGCTGTGTTTACTGAAGCGAGCTAAAAATTCTTATTAAATTATTCTTCAAATCATTTACATCGTAAAATGAATCGTGAACAAAAATGAATGGAAAATCTTGCATACCTGTAGAAATGAACATCAAGTGTTATTATTTTCATACCTGAATCTCACCTATATATTAAAGTTTTAAATGTCGCATACATAGCTAGTCTTTGTATCACGGATAACGTTTAAATGTAGGCTAAACAATGGCTAGCATCAGCAACAGGAAATGAAAACAATTTTAAAAGTTAATTTCTTTCTCTTCAATACTTTTTTGTTTCAAATTGCCTTTTACGAAGTACTTGTAGCATTCATCTAATCAAATTAAAAAAAATTCTAAACATGATGGAAAGACGATAATATTTATTGTTAACAACTGTAAGTAAATATCTTTTTACTTCCTTAGTCTTTTTCTTTAGGCTGGTGTCAGCTTATGTTCGTAACCCTATTCAAATTAACCTCTCTGCATGTGCAAAGGCTTATTTTTACCTACATACATGTGCATTTAATCGAAAAAAAAAACCCGGTTTATTTATTTAAAGTATACCCAGAAATGAATGTTTCGGAAAATCTTATTTTATTGTCAATTTTCATGTGTCTTAATCCATTATAGAAATGTAGACAACGCGACTAAAATTTAAATCGTATTACAATATAAAACGAATTCACATTTGTTCCATGCGCGGGTCTAGAGGGGGAATGGGGGGTTACGTAGTCCTGAATTCCCCTCTCCCTTGAAAATTTCACACTTATATATATATATATATATGAAATTCACATTGTATACTAAGGAAAATGTAGGACACACGATCGCAACAACCAACCCCCACCCCCTGGCAAATAATAGTATCTCAAATTTAACAATCCCTAGGGAAGCAATTCCGCGCATGGGTCGTGCTTCACACTATAATACTGCTGAATACTGTGTTGCGATTATGTGATGATAATAAAGAATCATCTGCGAAATAAAAGGCATCCCATGACTCTATCAAAATTCCCTCTGAAGTTCCATTCAGATAATCTCACTTGTCAATTCTTATTCATGAAATATATAAAGAGGCCTGGGAACTCTGTCGACATTGAAGCACGAACCATCATGATGCATACAGACGCAACGTCATCAATAAACTAGTAAAGCTCCCCAGACAGGTTGTGCTTCAATAACTTGTTTATTATCTGTTGTGCATGCTTAATCACTTTTCTGAATTTTTACATATAATTACGTAGCTTAAATTCTTCAATCTTTCCAATATTAAGGTACGTTGAATATCTGACAAGAGCGATAACTCTTACAGGAATAAAAGTTCAGTCATAATTTTTCCCTGTAACGTGTGCTTATAAATCGTGAGTATTTTAATAAATCGCTGGGATTTTTTTTAAATACAAAATTAATATTTAAAAAAGTTTTACAAGGAAAAGAAAAAAAAAATACCACAACAAGACAAAAACAAACACCTACAAGAATTGTATGTATGCAAAAGAGATGATAGACTTTAACCTCTGTATATCGAAGTATTCCAAATAAACATGCAACGTCTTTTAAATTTCGAAAAGTTCATTTTATAGAAGTGTGGATCACGTTTGCATTTTCCAGATGATTATCAAATTCTTTAGATGGTTTAAATACATCAGATTTATCACATGCTGCATATTTTACCTGCATTATTAAATTAAAAAAAAAAACCAAAAAAACCTGCATACCACTACATGTAGTAACATTTCAAAATTGAATTGATTAGTCTGTATATTTTTTTTCTTCGATAAATGTTTCACCTAATACATGTATGTGCATATGGGCTGAGCGCCTAACAGCATTAATAAATAATGCTTCGATGACCATGCTGCAATACGCCGTTATTCGATCGCAGCATTATCTGATGGCAACATCAAACAGTGCAATATGTATCTTATTCTCCAGTGTCTTTTACTAATAATTGATTATTATTAATTGCCAGAATGTTTAACCCTTCTTATTGACTTTTGCATCAAAGTATGGAAGGAAGCAAGGTTGTATTCGGGGGAGGGGGGGGGGCTATAAAAAAGTCTAATAAGGTCTAGAATTAGGACAAGTTGAAGAGTTGAGGATTTTGCAATTCTTTGACCTGTATTAATCAATTTGATTGATTTATTTATCCTTAAATAAATGGATTTAATTTCCAATCCAGAAAGTTGTGTGTGCCTGCAGATTAGAATGTTCAATCATATCCAAAAATATAAAAAAGGCTTAAGAAGTCAAACTTCAAAACTTGTTTAATGAATTTCATATGCCTTGCACACAGAAGTTTACATCAACACCAACTTTTTCAATTAATCTTACACCCAAGAAATGAAAACCAAATTGCAAATCTGTGCTTATACATGTATATTTACATAAACCATGACATGTACATACACGTATGTACATGAATAAACAAAAAATTGGGTAAATACATGTACTAGAAATACTGCAAATGCCGGTTTTCATATAAACAAATCTTCTTAACAAATAACAATACTCAAGGGTAACATAAATGATTTGTGAGATTCTAGATTCTTTGCTACATGTATTTCAAAAAGTTTAAATGGTCAAAAAATCATAATTTTTTTTCAGCAAATCATAATTTTTAGCAATAATTATACATGTTCAACTAATTCTTAAAAAAAAAATTTCAGAGGATATCATATATTTTTCTGTAAAGGGTTGACAAAATAAATTTAAAAAATTAAAATTAAATTATGATATGGCACTTTTAAAAAAGAGAAAACTAAAACTATTTTCTTTGTTTGTTGTAAAAATGGGAAAAACAAAATCACCACCAAATGATGAATAAACTATAAAATTATTGTTTAGAAATGTATGAAGATATGAACTTGCTTAAGAAACCATTAAAACCCAAAAGCATAAATTTGAGGAAAAAAAATTCCATGATCGAGTTTAATCATCAAATCATTCATTTTTCTGCTTAAAAAATAAACAGATTGAACAAGTGAATTGGTCTGAATCCTGATCTATGACTTGAAGCAAATGAAGAAAATCAAAGGACTGAAAGCAAATGCTGACTCTGCAAATTCCACTCACCTGGCAAATTCTTTAAAAAAAATCTCATCTTTGAAAAAAGGTAAAATTCAAAAACTAAAAATTAAAAGCATGAATAAAAGCTGTAGCGTGTTAAGTAAAATAAAATAGTGTAACAAAGAAAACCATCTTAAAATAATTGTAAATTTTAATGAAAAAAATACTAATAATACAATCACAACACATGATTTTTAAATTACATTATGAAATTTATGTCATGATCATTTATTGATAATATTGATATTCTATTTTATATTTTGATATTCTATCAAAAATATTTTTAAAAATGTACAGTTTGCTTGCTTGGTTGGCACGGTCATTTTGAAACACATGAAATAAAACATGAAAAATCTTTTTTGGCGGAGTCTTTCATCCACTTTTCTGGAAGATTTTAGGGAAACACTGTTTTTATCCAGAAGTGCACTTGTTTCCATTGTTCTCTTTAGCTGCAATGAAAAAAATAATAAAATTTACAAAACTTAATTGTAGCAGTATAAAACCATCTAGGAGAATATATAGTTATACAGCACTAATATGATTCATAATTACTAGATTTATACAGCAAGAACAAATTCACTGGTAATAAATGACACTAAAAATTACCCCTAAAAACTCCTTTAGAGGCTCTTTCTCTCTCTCTCTCTCTCTCTCTCCTCTCTCTCTCTCTCTCTCTCTCTCTCTCTCTCTCTCTCTTTTCAATGATCAAGTTTTGATGAGACTATAAATTATGTGTTTTAAGAACCCTTAATAAAAATAAAAATACCGGTATTTAGAAGCATGTATGACGATTTAAAATTAATTTGAGAAGACACACCTGTGAACACACACCTGTAATGCTCAGCTCCCCTGTCCATACTCCACTGTCACTGCTTTTGTCTTCAGGTATTCCAGCAGGGCCTCCATGCCTGTAAACAGACGGACAATGTTTTCTTACCTTCAAGTTCTCTGTTTTATTTTATTATTTTTATTAATATGAGCTACTCCAAATTCAATTTCATTTCTTTTTCTCAAAATTGAAATCCTATTAAGAGGAAATTTGTAACTGAATACAATGAAGAAGAATTCCCAGCCTTCCAGTCTAGGTATGTATTTCATGTACTTATTTCAAAGCAAACACAAGGTATTTTACTTAAACCTAGTAGTCCATACAACAAATTGATTTCAATAATTAGAAGAATTCAAAGATAAATATATATCATTTCCAAAATTTCTCCCTAATGACAAATCTTCGATTCCTAAAAAATTGCTATACTGAATAAATAAGCCCAAGTTTATAGTATACTTCCTAAACCTGTCAATGTGTCTTACCGAGATCTTTTCCAAATCCAGACTGCTTGAAACCTCCGAATGGAGAAGCCACATCTGTTTTGTTGTACGTGTTGACAAAGACGGTTCCAGCATCCAGGTTGTCGGCTACATACATGGCTTTGTTGATATCCGTGGTGAAGACGCCCGATGCCAGGCCATACTCTGTACCATTGGCACTCTTCAACACGCCATCAATGTCCCTGTACCACGCAGAGTAAAAAACTTAAATTACAGTAGATACCAGAGGTTTTACCTCAAATTTATGCACTTGTCTTCAATGAATGTCTAAATACTAGTATCTTCTGGCCTACTTTACATCTTTTCTTTGAGGCATCAATAGCAAAATGGCTTGCCAAATCATATTTTGTCAAAAAGACAATGATAACCTTAAATTAATCTGCAGTCAAGCTCTTTATATGCTTATCTCAAAATGCATTCAATGATATCAGATGCAGTGAAAAATGAAATCCTACCCATTCTGGAATTTGGAGATAATCATCACTGGACCAAAGGACTCTTCCTGAGCAATGAACATGTGATCCTCCACATCAGTAAATAGAGTGGGCTCCATGAAAAGTCCTGGCAAAACAGAAGTCAGTACTAAGAGAGACCATTAAAAAACTTGTAAACCCAAACTATTATTTCTTAAAGTACTTTTTTCTGGGACAAGCGAAGAAACAAACTTCAAATATTCCTATACCCTTCCTTTTTTGTTCCTCCTTGCTAATAAAACAAGAGGCCCATGGGCCACATCGCTCATCTGAACAGCAGTTCCTTGTAACATTACATTTCGTAGCATATGCTTTTTCTATTTTAAACATTGAACCCCTTTCTGGGGACCCAGTTATGGTCCGAGGTTTATGGTTGGCTTGAACAACATAAACAGTAACATAGGAATGAAAATGTGTAGCACTGCGGTAGGACCGCACGTACACAACCTGAAAAACTGAACGTAGCAGAGTTCCACTTCAAGAGAAATAACTCTGACTGTACAGAACATCAAGAAAGATAACTCTTGGTTCCACTACATTAGAATTTACACAATTTGAGGATCTTTGCATAATAATCTCACAAACTGTAGCATTATAGTTCTCGAGAAAAACTTTTTAAAAACATTTTCAATATATCTTTCTATGTTAAACTTTGAACCCCTCTTGGGGCCACAGTATTAGTCCAGGGCTAAAGTTTTAAATATTTGGAATCTACATTATTTAAGGATGCTTGCATAGTTATCTCACAAGCTGAAGCATTATAGTTCCCTAGAAAAAGATTTTTCAACATTTTCCCTCTATATTTCTATGCTAAACTTTAAACACCTCTTGGGGCCCCAGTATTAGATTGAGGTCACAGCTTTTATAATTTCGAATCTACACTATTTGAGGGTGCTTACGTAGTTATCTGACAAATTGATGCATTGTAGTTCTCGAAAAGAAGATTTTTAAACATTTTCCATATATACCGGCACTTCTACATTTAACTTTAAACCCATCTTGGGTCCCTAGTATTAGTCCAGGGGTCACTATTTTAAAACTGTCGAACCTTCATTATCCAAGGTTGTATGCATGATAGTAATCTCACAAATTGAGGCATTGTAGTTCTCGAGGAGAAGATATTTTAACGTTACCTTTATATTTCTATAATAAACTTTGACCCCATCTTGGGGCCCCAGTATTGGTCCGGGGGTCACGATTTTACCAATTTAAGGAATCTACATGAGCGAAGGCATAGAAATTCCACAAACTAAAACATTGTAGTTCTTGAGAAGAAAATTTTTAAACTTTTCCTTTATGTTTTTTAAAATGTTTAAATTTTGAACCCCTCTTGGTGCCCATCAATTGTCCGGGAGTTACAATTTTTTGAATCTACATTATTTAAGGATGTACATGTATGCATAGTAATATCCCAAACAGTTGCACTATAGTTCTTGAGAAGAAGATTTTAAAACATTTTCCTATATATGTTAAAATCTAAACCCCTACTGGGGCCCCACTTTTTGTTCAGGGGTCACAATCTTCACTATATACACAACCGTTTGTGTATGTATTGGCATTTTTGGTGAAGTGGTTTTTGAGAAGAAAATTTTTAAACATTTTTCATATGTAGTTCTATGTTAAACTTTGAACCCCGCCTGGGGCTGCAGTTTTGATTTGAGGGTCACGATTTCTAATCTTCATTATACATACAAGCTTTTGTGTAAATATTGGCATTTCTGGTGCAGTGGTTCTTGGGAAGAAAATTTTTTAAACATTTTCCTAAGGTATATCTATGTTAAACTTTGAACCCCGCCTGGGGCCCCAGTTTTGGTCCGAGGGTCACGATTGTTACAATTTAGAATCTTCACTATATATACAAGCTTTTGTGTAAATATTGGCATTTCTGGTGCAGTGGTTCTTGAGAAGAAGATTTTTTAAACATTTTCCTAAGGTATCTCTATGTTAAATTTGAACCCCGCCTGGGGCCCCAGTTTTGGTCCGAGGGTCACGATTGTTACAATTTAGAATCTTCACTATATATACAAGCTTTTGTGTAAATATTGGCATTTCTGGTGCAATGGTTCTTGAGAAGAAGATTTTTAAAGACATGCACCCTATACTTACTGTTTCGCAATTATCTCCCTTTTGAAAAGGGCTGTGCCCTTTATTTTTACAATTTATAACCCCCTTTCCATAAGGATGCTTTGTACCAAATTTGGTTAAATTTGGCCCAGTGGTTTTTGAGAAGAAGTTGAAAATGTGAAAAGTTTACAGACGGACGGACAGACAGACAGACGGACGGACGGACGACGGACAACGGGTGATCAGAAAAGCTCACTTGAACCTTCGGTTCAGGTGAGCTAAAAACTCAAGTATACAGCATCTTTGACACTCCCTGCCCTCTTTTTATTCCGTACCTTTCCTGTTGACCTGCTTTCCTCCGTACACCAGCTTGGCCCCCTCTTTGACCCCCTGTTCACAGTACTCCAGCAACTTCTCCATGTGGGCCCGGTGGTTCTGGGGTCCGTGGTCGGTGGAGCGATCCAGGGGGTCACCAATCTTCATCTTCTTGATCTCTCCAATCTGCAAAACAATCAACATTTGAAACAAAATTTCATGAAGCTTTTTTACATTTTTGTATGTAATTGTGGACCATGTTTCTAATTAACTGGCAAACATACATAACCTCATAGTATTTCAATGATAAAAAAAAATCATTGCCAGTTTTAAAGAAGCCAAATGTATTTCTCTCATCAAGAATTTTTTTATGAACAATTTTGCATTGCATTAACTTTTTGTATAGTATTAAAAAGCAGTCATACAAAATTTGATATCTTCCAAAAGTTCATATTCACCAAGGAAGCTATGTTTTCATTGTACACAAACATGCACATTTTTTACCATATGCTGGTCTGGATTAAAACAGTTTAGAATGGACATGAACTTACAATACGCTCAACATATTCATCATGGATAGATTCCTCCACGAACAATCTTCCAGCTGCAATGCAGTTCTCTCCCTTGTTGAAGAAGACTGAACTCATTCCCTGATAAATAATAAACGATACATTCTATATGTATATTATAAACCAACATACATGTACCAGCATTAATAAAGAAGGGTTTACATAGGCTTTGCCTGTTACCCAATCCAATTAAAGTTTTCAATAAAATATGATTAAATTAAATTAATATATTCAATTTAAATCTTCCAAAGTTTAATGGAATATATTGGTAATCTTTATAACAAAATTTAAATATGGATTACATGTTTAAATACTGTAATTAATTTAATCAATAACAAAACATTTCAACGTCAAGTATATAAGGTTTAAATACTGTAATTAATTTAAGGTGGCTCTATACACCACTTTTTAATGACGCAGTACGCAAAAAAGTAAATCTGGAAACATGCATTTCCGGTACTGGCTGATTTAAACTGAGGTGAATTGTATGGGAACCGCTATTTTGAAAAATATGTTAAATGGATAGATTTGATTTGACAATTGGAAAATCCATTACTTACAAGTAATGTGGTATGTGACACCTTCACGTTGTGTGGTATTATTTATCGAAATAAACAATAAAATCAAGTATAAATTTTTAAAGAGTTTATTTAATAGCACTATCTATATGTTACACTGTAGCGCAGTGGGTTAGTGGGTTCACTACAAACCAGTAGGTCATGAGTTCGATTCCCGTTTAGAACAATAAATTTTTTAACTTTCCAAAAATTTCTAAAACGTATTTTTTGGTTGAATACCGTGAAAATTCTAAACAGGTGAACATATTTCAATTATAATATACTTTAATGCTATTAATATCGAAACCTAACGGGGATGAGAGGGTTGCTTTGAATTTCTCTCAGGTTTGGATACATAAATCCTATTAGCCTAGTCAATGTTCCCCTTTATTTATTTGACTTAGTTTTGCATTAAAGCGAATATATTCACTTATACAGGGCAAAGTCTTTAATGAAGTATGTATGTATTTATCATTCCAACATTATATTTAGGAAATTTTCTTCAACTCAGAAATGAAAAGTCCCCAAGGTGTTTGGGCCTTGGGACTTAGGAACGATAACCCTTACATGAGGAACTTTCATACCAAATAAAATTTAAAATATTTTTTGTGTTTATTTGCAATGGTTTTCATTCAATTTTTTATGTCACATATATTAAAATACATTTTCTTATAACATCAAGCAACTTTTTCAGATGATTTGTCAACAGAGTAAGAAAATATGAAAAATTATGTTTTGTGGAAATACTAAAAAAAATTCCAATAATAACATTTTTGAATGTTAAGAAGTGATATATTTTTTTTTATGTGTCCGAAGGAAATATCCATCATAAGGCATAATAATTTCTCTCAATTTGTTGATAGCTGTCTTTTAAAAAAATATTTTACAAAAACACGAAAAAACATTAAAAAAATTCTTTAAAAATACCTATAGTATCCCTATCGTCATTTTAATATTTGAAAAGTATATGTTTTGTGGTCTTCTATTGAAAATTGAAATAAACTGTGGGTGTATAGAGCCACCTTAATCAATAACAAAACATTTCAACGTCAAGTATATGCTTGAGTTTGGCATAAATTTTTCACTTTTTTAAAAAACTTATTATTGTCAAATCTTTTTATTCCACAACTAAAGGTAAATAAAAACAGTAACAGTGAACTCTGACCCTTGACCTCTTACCATTCTAACAGCTTTGTCCATATCACAATCACTGAAAATAATCAGAGGGGATTTCCCTCCCAGCTCCAGGGAGACTTTCTTCAAATTAACTTTGGCACAACTGTTGAGTAAACAAAGATTGTAGAAAACAAATAACGAAGATAGCTTTCTCTTTATATTATCATTTAGTAGCATGGTTTTTTCCCCCATAGCTAAACAGTTAGAAAATGAAATTTTGAAGCACTTTTTTTTAGTTGTCCCTGTTTTAAAAGAGAAAAATATGTTAAAAAGTAAAGGGACAAAACTCTAGTACCTTTCCATGATAGTTTTTCCAATAGGAGTGGAACCAGTGAATCCTAGCTTTCTAATGTCTGGATGCTCAGACATGGCTTGTCCAATGGAGGAACCTAAAAAAATACAATTTGATTTTAATGATATATAACAAATTTCTGATGAAATAGTCTTAAATCAGTACTTTAAATAATTTTCAATCAAAATTCTTGTGCAAGAGTTATTCCTCCTTGGTGGCACTCTTCAGTCACCAAGTCTTGGGAGCCTCTCTCCATTCTTTCATTATTCTTCCTCCCTACCCAAGCAGTCATAGACATAACTCATCTAGACTGTCCAACTGAGAGGATCTCTCTCTCTCTCTCTCTCTCTCTCTCTCTCTCTCTCACCTGGACCAGGTAGGATGTTGATGACACCTGGAGGAAATCCAGCCTTGACAACCAGTTCTGCAAACTTGAGGGCGGTTAGAGGTGTCACCTTAAATTGAGAGAATAAAATACTTTGTTGGTTGATTTTTATAAAATGTATGTTTTACAGAGAAAAATCACATCAATAACTATTGACCCAGATCTACATTGTACTTAAGACTTCAACACATTACTGATGATCAATACAACATTTTTTATGACAAATCTTTGTTTTATTTTTCAATATATTCTTCATTTCATTACTGGAATATGTTTTTATTATTTTCTTTCATGCAAAAAATGAAAATTTGATTAAAAGTGAAAGAAATCAGAGCATTTTTAAGTTCACACAGCTGTTACACATCTGTCACTTTCTTGTAATCTGTTCTTCTTGACAATGATGTTGAATGGTGTATGTCAAGAAATGTTCAAAATAATCAAAAAATATTTTGGACAAACAGTATTTGCAATCTAACACTGAAAATTCTAGTCACAAATGGCTTGAAATGAAAAGATGCTAGTATGTATTGATATTATAATATTAGACCATTTTAAAACTATATACCGGTACTAGTATGGTATGTATAACTTTTTCACTCTAACATTTAATGAATTGGTCTATATATTTTCAGTCAATTGAACAATTTAATCCTAGTAAATCATACATGTAAAAGCCAGAATTCTAAAAGTCTGTAGACTAGAGAGATTAATTAGAGCAATCCAGAATTCTGAGGTCTAACCTGAGCCGGTTTTAATACTACAGTGTTCCCCGCGGCTAGGCAAGCGGCCATCTTCCAGGCCAACATCATCAGGGGATAGTTCCATGGTACCACTATGGCACATACACTGAAAACCAAGATCACAGAACGTTTGATCAGCTTTGAAGAAGATCGATGCTTTCATATCAAATACAAATGCATTGGATTCTGATATCAAAATACAGAAGAATCTCGAACAAAATTCTTTAATTTGAACAAAATGTAAAATTACTGCTTTTACTACAATATTTTTAAGAATTCATTCTTGCGTTTGAATTTTTGCCAAAAGTAATGCTTCAGTAAACAAAAATTTTTGTTTTTCTATTTTCTAATGTAAATCTGACTGATGAAGTTTTTTATTATATCCTATTTATTCATTCATCAAGTCTGCAGAGCATGCAGCACAAAGAAGCTAGTATAAACTTCAATATCATAAATCCATTATTTTATTACCCAATAGGCTCCCTTTTAGTATAGGTCAAGTTCTTGCTGGGTCGTGCATGGTTGATTGGAATAGTCAAACCCTGAAATGTTCAGATTGAAGGATTTTCTATAATGATGAAAATTCATACAAGTACGGGTACTATGAAAGATTTATAATGAGAAGCCATTCAGCATCCATGCTCCATGTATCTCAAATCCCTCGAAAACAATATTTGTTTTGATTCACAATCCATCATTCTAATAATACATGATGTAAAGTATGTATACATTTTTTACAAATGTTATATGAATATAACTAAATCAAAAACCTTTTATAGTTTATAATATCTATATGCCCGAATTGCTGGTCTCTACAAAGGGAGGTAAATCTTACCTGAATTTTATCACACCAGCCAGCAAAGTATCTAAATGTGTCGATGGACATGCCCACGTGTGTCTTCAGGGCGAGGGTATAAACAGCCCCGGAGTCAATACTCTCCAGGGTAGCTAACTCCTCCCTGTGTTCATCCATAAGGTCAGCTAGTCTGATATAAAATGACAAAAATCATGGTGAGAAAATTTTTCAGGGTTTGCCTTTACTTTTTAGTGAGGTATTGTTTAATACAGAATTTTTTTTTTAGAAATATTATCTTATAAGTTTATCTAAAAAAAATATGCCATTCCATTTGATATTGTCTCCATGAAGTTCAGCATTTAGGACAATCTATGAATATTATTTCTGGTTAGCTAACTGCATACTGATTATATATAGTGATATACACAATACCTGTACATCAGAGTCCCTCTATCCCGGGCGTTCATCCTGCCCCATTCTCCCTCATAGAAAGCCACCTGTTACGACAAATTTTGAATAGTCTATTGAAAAAATTCTCAATTTAATTTTTCAAATCTTTGAAACAGTATATAATTGTATATAGCAAAGATAAGATTCTGTTGTTATATTATAAACTAACATATAAAAAATCCATCCAAAATTCAAGTTTCAGAACCAAAGCAATTACCAGTAGTGATTATTTGGTTCAGTTAAAAACAAGGGAATTGCAGTTTTAAACAAGGGAATTATTTCATCCCACAGTTATTTTGAATCATGTCCAAAACTAGAGATATTCATGAAAATACAGAGTTACAGAAAATAGAAAAAGAAATTATATAAGTACTTTTTGGACAAGGTAAGATACATATACTAGATACACGTAATATTATGATGTGAACACAGGACAAACTGACCTTAGCGGCCTCCACAGCTCGGTCGACATCCTCTGGGGTACCCCTGGACACTTTACAGATCACCTGTAACCAACAATCAATGTGTTAAACATCACAACATTCCAAGCAACTAACATTTGTAAAATTCACCATTAAAAAGATGTAGCACTACAGTGCATTTACATGCAAGTGATTGTTAATTTACATAATTAAAATAGACAGAGGATTCAGATTATTAATAATGCAGTATAGTTCATGATCTTAGTCAGTTTTTACACTCACACTTTCGTCGCTGGGGTTAATGGTTTCAAAGGTCCTCCCATCCGAGGAGTCCACAAACTCGTTGTCGATGAAGCACTGATGCGGGAAGGACAAGTCCATGTTGTTTACTCTCATTTGGACCTGGAGGAATCAGATAAATTCTGTTAATGGTATCTTTCATGGAATATAACATGACCTTAAATTTCTGATGTCTAGGTAAGTATGCTTTTCTATGAAGGAATTGTGATTTGCATTTACGAAGGATTTCCTTGTTTATTAATAGAGAATATTAAGTGATTTGCACTATTATTCATTAAGAAAAATTTTTTTTTCGTAAGTCTGAAATCCTATTATTTCATGATCATGTGTCGATGAACTCACCGCATCATATGTGAACGGTTCCTTGTCCTCGATTCCTCGGAACCTTCTAATGACACAACTGGCAAAGTCCTCAAACCCTGCATTCATGTACACATCCTCATTCTGCAGGCTGACCCCATTACACTTCTCCTTGACCTCTTCAACCAACCTGATGTCAAGGACAAACAAAATAATCAATTTTTGAGTGAAATTTTCACCATTCTTATTTTATAAACATGCATCTGTTGTTCATGGATACTTTTAAACCATCTTTCATAAAAAAAAAAAAAATATGACCATGCATTTTTTGTTCATTGATAGATATTTTACAGAGTTCTTTCACAAAAAGCAGTTTTGGATTATTTTTCTCTTCTTCAATGCATTTACCGGTAGTTTACCTGACAACATCCATGGATCCTGCCCCGGATTTGAAGAAATCTGTGCTTTCATCTACCTCTATGTTTAGTATACCACCCCACACAACCTGTTAATAGCATAACAAAAACAATGATGATGGCATTTTTCTGTATTTAATTCTTTACTGCTTACTTCACATCGAGTCCTTGGAGAATGCTTTTCAACCAGAATTCAGGTAAATAAACTCATCAGTGTTTGCATCTTTCAGTTATTTATAGATCTTTTTAAAACATTTAGTTTCCAACTACTTAATACATGTACATAGTATTACTTAATACTTAATAAGAATTTAAAAGGGTGGAAATCTTAAGATATTTCTTTTTATAACTACACATATAAACCTCAAGATAAATCAACAAGATGAAGAAATTCTGACAAATTTTTGTCTCTTAAAAGTAGTATGATCTTATACTTGGATAATTATACCTTCCAGGTATGCCAGTTTTTTTGCAACCTGTTTTAATATCAGAAAAATGTACCAAAATTATTTACAACTATTTGAATGAGAAAGATGATGTACCAACTGCTATAAATAAATGGAGGACAGAACTAACTCCATATGGTGTTGATGATATTTCAGTAAATGATGTTTTTAAGATTTGTTTTAAAACAACTCATGATTCTTCTGTTCAGTGGTTACAGTTTAGAATTTTACACAGAATTCTTCCAGTTGGGTATTAATTACCTTAAAAAAATTAATATCAAGTCTTTAGACAGCTGTGGATTTTGTAAGAAAAATGTAGAAACCATAGTCCATGTTTTTTTTTCTTGTGATATTATACATACTCTGTGGAGTGAACTGAGTCTTCATATTTACAGAAAGACTTCTGAAAGGATTGGGTTTAATGTATTAAATATCATGTTCGGTGAAGCTCCATTAACATGTCATAACAAAGTTATTAATTATATTATTCTATCTATGAAACAATACTTATTTTCTTGTCTGATGTTGAACAAGGTGCCAACACTAATTGGTTTTCTTGGTCATTTAAAGATAAAATATAATGTTGAAAGATATGCTGCAATTCAAAGTTCTAAAGTGCATAAATTTGAAAAACAGTGGGATAGTTGGAAAGAAATATTTGACTACTAACTTTTCTCTTTGTCTCTTATTTGTTTTATGTTTTGTTTTTTCTTTCTTGTGTATTATGAACTTTACAACAATTTTTTCCTTTTCCTGACTTTTTTGTTTTTTTGTTGTTATTTGTTATTACTTTTTTTTTTCAAGCAAGTAACCACTGCTTAGCGCAATTTGAAAAAGTATATTATTTAAAATATGATGGCGAGTGTGTGAGTTGGTGTGTTTGTGTGTGGTTTTTGAGGGTGTAATTGTGTGTATGCTTGTATTTCAAAAAATAAATAAATTATAAAAAAAAAAAAAAATTTTACCTTCCAGTATTCTAAAATTCTAAAGCAAAATATGAACTTATTGAGTACTTTTTGATGACAATACAATACCTTCAAAGGGAGAAAACTCTAACAACATCTGTATTTATCTGCATGCCTTTAACTGACCTTGATATTTTTTATCATGGTTTCCTCCTCTGGGGTCAGTTCTAGCTTGGTCTGGGACGTGTCCTCCTTACCAAACTTGGATGCCTGGATCATCTTCCCGTTTTCAAACTGTAGCTGACTCACGTTCACCTGGAAAATGCACAATGATCATAAGTGACTACCTCCTGTCTCCTAAAATTGGTTTAAATATCATTCTCATAATTATATGAAAAATGTGACTAAAATTGTTCCATTTACCTTTATCTTTATCTTTAAAGACAACTATATTGTGTACTATATTGTTGGATATGTCTTGTTTAATAAAAGAGTATTTAGTAGTGTTTGTCTATTTTTTTTTTTACATATATTCTAAGAATCCTAGTTACGTTTTTTTTTTAAACAAGTATTCTATACACTATCTAAGCCCAAAATTTTACTTCAAAATGCATTACATATTAAGGAAGTATAAATTTGAAATTTTTGGCTCATGCCAATATATACATGATTGTATATATCATTTTCGTTGTTCATTTTGAATCTGACTGTCCAACTAACTTGAGCATCTAGTTTATCTACTTTCTAATTGAATCAAATTCCCACTGCATGTTACATGTATAATCACCAGTGTCAACTAACCATTTTCCCATCGTTGCCAAAGATAATCATTCCATACTTGTGTACAATGGCTGGCTTGCTAGCCCCGGCTAATTCCACCTTTGTTCCCCTTGGCTCCATTCTGTTCCAGAGTCGAGATCCAAACAAAGTCACTTTCTGTACAAAAACAACAGTCATTTCTACTGTAGGAAGAACTTCAAGTCACCTATTCGTCAAAGGTAAGAAAGCTTTTAACGTAAATGATGAGTTGTAAGCGTTATCATAATAACCTGCTGTATCTTTAAACCTTGCCAGATCTCAAAGCTAGGACTTATAAAAACACCTAGTAAATATTTGAAGAATATATATATTCAATGTTTATTAAGTCACAAAGAGTGCAGAATTTTTTTTCTTCAAAGGATACCGTAGCTATATTTTGGTGTACTAGATTCTAAATAATGCAAAGTTTGAAAAAAAGTATTTGTACATGTACTACATGAGCAATTCATTTCTGTAACAGATAATCATCAAGACATTTTGAACAAAGAGAAAAAATTGTTTTATATTCTATTAATTATCTTATCTACCTCTCCATTAATCTCAACCCATGCCCCTGGCACTTTATCACAGCCCCTGATAAAGTTGTGAATGGCTTCTGCCGATTGGTTAAGGTCAACCTGCAACAGACAATGATTCAGTCAGTGATGCCTGATGGAGGCAAGACGGATTAATAGAAGTTGTTAAATTGTAACATTGGTCAGAGTAAAATAAAATTCATAATAATGAATGTGATATTGGCTTATATCAGAAACTTTTGCTATACAACCTTGACATTGGTTTTTTTCAATAACGGGTCATAAGTGGCGCCCTCTTCAGGCTGTGTAATTCTGGGTGCTCTCCCTTGATGAATCATCTGAACTGCCTCACCCTACAATAACATCAAAATCCATGTCAGATTGAAAAGTTTCATCATATGAAAGTTTTTTTTCACAAATCCCTTGCTCCCCCTCCCCACCTCCTCCCCCAATTAAATCATGATATTTCAACATACCATGGCCTTGACCCCCTCTGGAAACAAGAAGCGGTTGTAGATTGTGTCCACAGTGTCGTCGGGGGCAACAAAACATTTCTTCTGTAGAAGAATAGGTCCGGTGTCCAGCCCATCGTCAGCCCAGAAAACGGAGAAACCGCCAGATTTGTCACCTTGCATCAAAGTCCTGTTTTATCAAGGTACATGTATTAAAAAAAAATCACTGGCAGATTAAACACCAATTATAGATTCTATAGTAGGGAAAATTCATTTACTGTTTTCACGTTGATAAGAATTAAAATCCTCAATAAAACAATGAAAAGACCTAGATATTATCATGATAAACCTGTATACCAAATTTCATTTCAATATGTTTATCCTCTGCAAAGAAAATGAGCGGAAACTGCAAATAACTGGAATTTTTTCTAAGTCCAAGGACAATAACTCTGTCGAAAATTGCTCGATCGTACCCAATATAGAACTTGACCTAGATATTATCATGATTAATCTTTATACCAAATTTCATTACAATATGTTAATCCCCTGCGAAGAAAATGAGCGGAAACTGCAAATAAGTGGAATTTCTCTACGTCCAAGGGCCATAACTCTGTCGAAAATTGTTTGATCATACCCAATATCGAACTTGACCTAGATATTATTATGATAAACCAGTATTCAAAATTTCATTTCAATATGTTCATTCTCCGCGAACACAAATGAACGGAAACTGTTGGTGGACGGACCGACAGACAGCAGCAAAGCAATATGCCCTCCCTTCTTCGAAGGGGGGCATAAAAATGTAGTGCCTAGTTGGAAGCCGAGTTAATTTTCTTATTTGTATTGGCTTAATATATACCTACCAATTAATGGCAGATGCTCCCCTGTGGCGGGGTAGGAGGGAGGGGTGGTAGATGATGGACTGGTACTTTGGGAAGTTGATGACGTCCATGGGGATGAACTGAGAACAGAACGGGAGGACGTTGAGCTCTGCCCCCACAGATTTGTACTCCTCCAACACTTCTGGAATGGCCACTTTCTTCATCTGCCATCTTTTATACTTAAACACTGGGATGTTGTCCTTGGCTGCTGCCAGAGCTTAGAAGGGAGAGAAAAAAATTCATTAATTAACTAAATTATGATTTTAAATATATGATCTACATATACATGTATTAATATGCATATTAAATTAGTTTAATAAGATTTTCATTACGTCTTCAAAATCTGTTGATAAATATTAAAAGCTCTGGAAAAAATTGTTAATTATACATAATATATATATTATGAATTTAATGATGGTTTCATATTTTTTTTTTTTCATTTAGCTGATATTTCAAAACTCAATGCAGACATTTTGTGTGAGGAACAATGCAGTCTGACGTACAACAAAGTGAATTAGTAGGGGCTGGCTTTAGTCAGACTGAAGAACAATGTTGAATTTTTTTGCTGGTTTTGTTTATAACACAATGAAACACAGAAACCCAAAATAAGTGTAACACTGTTGTGACAGGAAGCTGTTCAGTACTGCAACACAGGACACATCATAGTATTCCTAGATGACTGTCGCATATTGTAAGCTAGCTAAATAATGTGATACAAATTATGGTAGTTATGGCCTTGTCCTCCCACAATGCCCCATCGACATGGAGAGAGACTAGTCCTATACAGATATAAGGTACTGTCAGTGAAATATTATGAAATATAATGACCTTGATTTTCCTATTAACCCAAAGAGAGCCCCGAGAAAATGTAGTGTACTGTCAAAATAATGTATATAATGTTAAAAATACTGATGCAGTGTACAATAATTCATGTGTGTGTGTGGTGTTCAATAAATTCAGTGTGTGCAGGGTACAATAAAATCAGTCATGACCTATGTTCAATCTGGAGTCACCTTAAAAATAATTTTCCCCCTCTCTCTTATAACCTTATGACATAAAAAGTATTTGATTGATGTTTATTAGAGCTTCACTTTTTGTTTTATTTAAAAGAGAGCAGTATTCAGATGTTCTCTATAAGAAAGGTTTAAAAATTTTTTTTTTTTTAAACACACCTTTCAAAAAATTGAATTCCTAATCTGCCAACCTAACTTTTTTTTAAGGTGCAGGTGCCTTGACAAGGAGCACTTTGTTTCCGAGCCTACTTCAGAATAAGGTCAAAATCAAGAACCCTACTGTCTTATGAAATGCCACTGTATATTAACCTTTAACATGTACAATCTGGCCTATATTACCTGATCATGATACGGCATAGGTATATCTTAGAACAATAACATTTCATGTTTGAGGGAAAAAAGTAAGATAAGGAGAAAGGGGTTTCTGTGATTTATTTGAATGTTAAATAATTTTAAATTAATTCTTTTTGTTTCGCAAATTTGTGAACAAAAAACAAACCAAACATTTTTCATTATGACCATATAAGTGACTGATTTTCTCAAACTGATTTTCTCAAACTGAACTTTTGACGTATGTTGCACAAGAAAAGATTTACTCAGGTTTTGGCTCAGTAGCTAAATTTCTGTGTGCCTGTTGATTTAATACAACTCAAGTTTGTTTAAGGAGTGCTTTGCTTGATATCAATTTCCTGTACCATAAGAGATCAGGGCACAAAGACATTTTCAACATGTCAAACATGCACAATGATATTTTCAACATGATAGACGTTCACAAAAACATTTATAACATACTAGTAATACACATGGAAATGCATGATGACAACTGTAACATGATAGACAATGCATGATGACAGTTTTGGTAAATTCTTTGAAAAAAACAAGAAAAAAGAAGAGACAGTATCATGAGGGGGATCTTTACCCAGGGGGTCGGGCTTTCCGTTGACGTCTGGGACTGTGAACACCCCAACGATGTGGTGCCCATCTTTCTGTAACAGTCGGTAGACCTCTGCTCCGAACAGACTTTGACCAATCACAGCTACCTTCATTCTATCGTACCAAGACTGTGGAAATGATTAAAAAAAACCTCGGTAACAATACGTTTTCAATTTTACCGATCGTCTACAAAAGGGAAGGAAAGCTGGTTGTTTATATTTTTCAATTTATTAATTTTGTTTAAAATGAAGAGAAGATGAAGCAAAACAATACAAACTATCATATTTTAACAGGTAATGATATATTATCATATATATTTTATCTGCAATCTGGTAAAACAAGAAAATAAGTCTGATTCAAGTCTGATTCTATTCATGCAATTAAAATTTACCTTAACTCCCTAACAGTACCATAAGAATGTAAAACTTTAGAATTTTTTTTCTTATATATTATCATTGGTGCAATCGTAAATGACTAAATTTACAAAGTGTGTTTGATATCATTCAATTTACAAAGCTTTACATTGCACTTAAAAATTCATGTAAAATAATTGCAACACAGTCTGCAATATGAGAGAGAGAGAGAGAGAGAGAGAGAGAGAGAGAGAGAGAGAATTTTCTAAGATATTAAAATTTCAATGCTAAAGATACTATCTTTGACATGTAAAACATTGCATTATGTCAAACTAGAGACAGAGAAATTAAAATAGACAAAACAAGCAAGAGAGAGTTTACCTGAGAAATTCAAATTTCGATGTACTATGCACATGCACACACACAAGAGTTCTACAAGGTATTTAGTAAAAAAAATATTACATCATTCCATCCGCCATGCACAGACATCAATTCAACTGCCTGATAAAATCTGACATACATGCATATAATGGCACGTACACATGTGTATGTGTCTGAGCATTTCTTTCACAAATGTTTACTTAAATCATTAAAACACAAATTAAAGCAATGACCGGCTGACCTGCACATATAAAAGCAATGAATTAAATACTTTTGAATTTAAAAAAAAAATGAAGAGAGTTCATGCTACAAAGCAGAAACATTAAATTAACAATTAAATGAATGTTAATTGGTTTTTTTCCAAACATACATGCTTAATCATGATTTAAAAAACTACCGGTAGTAAAAGCTGAAATCTATAACTATCCTAAAATCTTTCTGAGTAATAAAACTTTTTTTTCTTTATCTATTGCCTGCATTTAATATGCGTAGTTTCATTCTGTTAATTTTTTTCCTCCCATATCAAGGTACCTTTAAAATTATCAATTCATTCGTTTTAAAATATGCATTTCAAACTAATTAACACACATTAAAATAAGCACAAGCTATAGGTTTTTTAAAATAATCCTTGATCACCTACCTATTTAAATGTTCAAAACCCAACTGAGAGCAAAATGGTCACGGCCTACAAATTCTATGCTGCCTTGTTTGTAAACAGATTATGAACGTGTGTAAAATGTAGGTCAAAAAGTGTTGGTTGGTCACATGATCAGCACTGTGTATATATATCAATGGGGGATTGGGGGGGAGGGATTAACAATTTCAGTCAGGCCCTTTGTGTATAGTGGGGCCATGTTATCTCTTGGTGTCTTGACACCAATGCTAATTTGTTTCGTTACATAATATTACATAAAATAAATCTTATCTTGTCTCTGATCCAGTCCACATGGTCACATTTCGAATTCATTATTTGAGAGAGAGAGAGAGAGAGAATGATTATTTTTGAAAATAACTGGTAAAGGCTTACATTTCTAACATTAATAATGAAAAGATTGATGATCAATTTAAGAATAATAATTAATTATACATTTGGATAAAGAATGATGTGTGCACCCCATAAAAGTATTACAACTGGATACATATTACATGCAATACTATACATGTATATAGAGGCAGTTGACATATTCTCTCCACTTACTTTATTCCTTATGGGTCCTTCACACCTTTGGAAAAAGTTTCACATTCAAGCTTAAACTGATAGTTCCCTTACAGATTTCTAGCATGCACTTAACTTGAAAAAGACAGAAAAAGGTTAAATTTGGGGGGGGGAGGGGATTTTGTTTTTTCCCAAGATTTATCATAAAAACAAAAGTCACTGTAGAGTTTGAACTCTGGACCTGCGGGTCGGTAGATCGCAGCTATATAACCATCAATGTCCTACAGTGTTGAAAATCGTTTTCTGGGGGGTGTCAATTTCAACTGTTACCCTCCCAAACAGGCACATTTTATATAGTATCACTGTGACAATTTCTCTTATGTCTTATGAAATAATTATTGATAGATTTTTTGTGTTTCAGTTTTGGGTAATTATTCTTTGGTAAATAATTCTACATTGTCATTTTTAATATTAAAAAAAAACCAAGAGGCCACTAGGCCTTAACAGCCACCTGAGTAGCATACCCATAACCCATACACAAACTTGTCGAGGAGTCTCATATATTCATTTAATTGGGTTTCATTCTGGAGTAGAAAAATTATAAATTATAATGACGACCACCTCCCTGCCTGAAATCTTTCAAAATCTTTCAAAAAGATTTAATACATTTTTACTACATGGCCATATCAGCCCCACCCTAGAGCCTGAACCTCTGATACAGGGGTCATAAAGGACTAAGTGCGGTTTTATACAATTTTTGCCCCCCAAAATCAAAGTTTTAGAAAGAGCTTTAAAATAAGGTGAAAGATAGTTAAAATCATATTGGAAAAAAAGGTGTAAAAGGTTATCACCACAGTCATTAAGTAGAAAGACGTCATGAATATTGCATTATTTTGATAAATTGATGTTTTGTAGCAAAATATGGGTGTTTTCCGATGGTTTTTCGACTGGGAAACATCGAGCGCAGGCTTGCTCAAGTACCATTTTTTAGTATAATATGTATAACTATCTGAATAAAAACATATGTTAAAATCACACTTGAGCAGACCTGCGCTCTATACTTCCGAATACAAAATATAGAGCAAAATTGAGAATATCTTCATTTGTTTGCAAATTTGCGGGAATAAGGTCATTTAAGTGACGTTATAGATAAACAGCGAGTGAGCAATGATGACTAAAATCAAGATTAAAGTTATAGGCATCCTCTTTACAATGATTTGTGAAGATTTCATTTTCATACGACACTATTTAAAAATTGGTTGAAATTGGGGGCAGATATTTGACCATACCGCACATAGTCCTTTCACAATTTTGGTAGAGGGCTTCGTGGACATCATAATCATTTAATTAGTTTTTAACAAAAATATATAAGGAATAAGGAATCATTCTTTGAGTATTATGCGGTGATAATTTCGGTCGGGGCGTGATCAAATCCAATAAAGCCCAAAGGGCTTTATGATAGATTTGATCACATCCCGACCGGAATTATCATCTCATAATATTCAAAGAATGATTCCTTATTACTTATATTTATAATTTTAAACCATTGAACGATTAACTATTTAAATATAAAACCCCGCTGGCGCCCCAATTGGCATCTATGGGTTTTATAGTACAAAATCGATACATAGCGTTATCACAGGCAAAGACACTAAAAAATGTAAAAATATGGGAGTAGAGAAGATTTGCTAAGATTAAATACATTTTTACTATATGGCCATAGAGCCAGCACCCCTGACCCAGGGGCCATGAATTTTACAATTTTGGTAGAAGGCTTCATGGATCGACATCATAATCATGCATTTAGTTTTTAATAAATATATATATTGGAGTAGAGAAGATGTTTTTTAAGATTTAATACATTTTTACTATATGTTCCATCACACGTCGAAAAGAAATTAGAAATTAACTTCTGAAAGGCAATCAATGCATTAATTTATTCAATGAGTGATATAACAAGTTAAAAAAATTTAATGTAAATATTTCTTTTTTTTAACATGTAAGCACTAAGTGCATTATAATGACTACTATCAAAAAGAATATATAAATACACTTTTATGGAAAAGAGGCAAAAATAAGATCTTCACTTTGTAAAAAGGCCCTAAAGAGATTGAAAAGCTATATGCTAACGTTACAAAACAAAGTATAGAAAAGATTACTAAATATTAACACACAAATGAGGTGATATATGACTGTTCCTTATCCTTTTAACACGTATAATTAATTACTGTTAGTATAATCACGACTACACTTTGTAGCATGCGGCCTGTTTGATCCGACATCTGGATCAGACTACAGACTATACAAGCATGATAATGGTGCGGAAATGAGGATTAGTGGCCTACATTTTTGTTATCTATATTACCTGAGAGGTAGAAAATAAACGGACAAACTGTCTCGATGCAAACATTGTAATCGGGGACGGTTATCAGTCCGACTTTTGTCTTATGACTGTCTTGTCCCGATACCGTCAGAGTATGGTTGGCGGGGTCAAGGTCAATTGACGTGCCAAGTTCTTATGCGCATTTTGATTGGTTGCTAGAACGCACACCTACAAAGATGATGATTTTAGCATTGATTCGCTACCAGTTCATTTAGGCCCGTTTTTCATATCATCAATAATTTTTTTTTTCGGAATTTAAAGAATCTCCCAATTTTTAATATTCGTTACAATGTGTTAAATGACTGAATAAAACTAAAATAACATTAATCAACACTGTTAATTATTAATACAAATACAAATACAAATACAAATATTTTATTGGCACAAACACAATTACAATAATTGGCAAAGGCCCGATGAATATATAAGAACATCATTGTATGTTTACAATAGTTGCATGTACAGTATATATATTTTTACTGATCTATATAGATCAGTTTAACATTTCCTTAGACTAATTGACATCTGTGTTCAAAGCAGTCATTAATGAATTTAACAGTAATATTTAAAATAGTATGTATTTCACTATTTAAACATACATGTAAAATGTATCTTTCTTTGTCCAAGTTATTGGCAATATTTATTTTACTTATCTTATAAAAATTACTAAAATTATTAATTAATGTTATTTTAGTTTTATTCAGTCATCCGCACTCATGATAGTGAACTGTTGCTAAAAAAAATCTTAGCCTGAAAATAACAATGTGTTACTATTTCTTATATAATTGTAACCGATCTTATTAAAATCAAGCATTCACAAGCCCATTTCAAATAGCATCGTTTTTGAAAGTGGGGGGGGGGGGAGGGAGGGGCAGACTCATCCAAAAAATGTTGACAAGCAAAAAAAAAAAAAAAAGGGGGGGGGGGGGATTTTAAGTTTTCCAAAATCTTCAAAATCCTAATCCGTGGAGGGGAGGGGGGGTTGAATATAACTTCAATTTCACTCCTCATTTCCTTATTTTCATATCATTTTAATTTTTACATACTCCCCAAAAAGTGTGTGTGTGGGGGGGGGCAACTCAATGATAATTCAATTTTTTATATGTAAATTTTAAAAATTTCTTGCTGCGAGAAAAAGTGGGGGTGGGGGGCAGGCCCCCCCCCGGCCCCTCCTGATGCTACGTGCCTGATGGTGCTTCATCCGACATTAAAATGAAGAAGCTTGCGAAGGTTTGATTTTAATCACATTGTGTATTTATATTTTCTTAATTCTAATTCCTCAGACGAGATTTTTTCCTAGATTTTTTTCCAGGTGAAGGGAGAGGGGGTCGAACCTTATCACAAAATCAAACCCGTCAGTCAACTCAATCTTCTTATAAATCTTTTTATTGTATTTTTTTATCCGGAACACCCCCGGACTCCCCTCTAGATCCGCACATTTTCCTTACATATTTACCAACTTTTTTCCTCTGTTGTGAATATTCAGTCAGCGTCCAATCATGAATGATTATGGTTAAAAAGTAATTATAACAAGCTTGAATCTGAATTAAAAAGCTTAATTCCAGATTAATACATGTATCACAGTTTACATGAAGAATAATGTCCAACCGCCAAAGCTTAGACTTCCTTTTAAGATGTATAGCTTTCATTTTGCTGCAGACGACAATTAGGAACAAAAAAAGGGGGAGATCCGGGTTGAGTAACATGTATAATTTGTTGTAACATAGTTATTTATGTTGTCTAAATAACATGTTCTTTCTCATAAGGGAATTTTTTCTCTCTCTATTTAATATGTATGTCTTTGACAAATCATAGACATACACGCCATATACATTGTGTATATAGGTCTATGGACAGATTTATACTTTCAATCGTAAAAACTAGATGAATCCCCATGTTTTATAAAAAAAAACTTGAATTAAACATCAGTACAAAAATCATACAAAGAAACATTTGTCAAGTTTTTGATATTGCTACATGTACCTATAGTACGACTGTCCCAAGTTATTGCTTCCATCGCTCTTTGATGATTTTTAAGAAAAATACACATACATGTACCTGTGAAAGAAATACAGTTGAAATCGATAAAAGGGAATATATCCAAGATATCTTCATTGAACAATTATCATTTTTCACTCATAAAAGTTCACAGGAACGAAAACAAATTTCTTACGGAGATTTATAATGGGAAATGTTTACATCTTTTCTCCATTCAGAAGTATTCGGGATACCTTGCGCAATTTTTTAACGTTATCATCCGGGCTTATTAATGGCTGATGCAATGCAAAATCCCCGTATACTTTCTTTTTTTGGATTTGTATTGAAACCTGAAGCGGTAGAGGGGGCGTTTCAAAACAGGTAATCTGGACATTTTTCATATTAATGGATGAACGTAGTTTGAGCACAAAGGTATTTATGATTATCGAAATATCAAGCAAAAAGTGATGGAAGCAAAAACTCGGGACAGAGAATATATGTATTTGATATTAATTTTAACTGGGAATGAAGATTTTCAAAACACTCCATCTCCCAAATTATTTTTCCTTAGAAGGGATGTACATGTACGTATAATGTCTGACATTTCATTGATGCTCCACACAAGAAAAATGCACAGCTCAAAAAATTAAAAATCAATTTAGAGAACTACGTCATCTTTATATGATCAATTTTATTAAAACTAAATCTGTAGTTTCTCATTTAAAGATACTCAGCAAGGTTCAAATGAAACTGTATTGAAAATATCTTGAAAAAGAAGTTAGGGTAGAAATGACAGACAGCTCACATTTTTTTTATTAACAAATGTCCTTATGCATTCCATGATTAAATTTGATGCAATGAAAATATAACACAATTTGAAATATATTCAAATATTTTATTTAAAATCATACTGAGTTAATATCATAATGAATTTTTAAAAAAGTCCAATTTCTGAAGCATTAAAATACCCGGTTTATATCCTCGTGCATCTCGTATACAGAAGTTTCAAATACTTTTTTCATTTTCACGGAATTATCAGTTAAAGCAATCTTTAATTGGTATTATTTCAATTCTTTGTTCTCCGTTTCTAGTAGACAGGTATCTTTACAATCCCATATCTGATAATGGGATCAACCCCACAGAAAAAAATGGATTTCTTCGAATCTGTACATAAAAAAAAAATCATCGGTTAGCATGATTTTTGTCCAATATTACATGTCCAATATTACATGCAATACAGCTAGCTACATATGTACATTAATGTTAGAATGCAGAAAATATCTGTAATTTTAATAATTGTTCAAAGACTTCATCAACCACTTACCCATGTTTTGTAAAGTAGCAGAGCAAATTCAGGGGGATGGTAACCTGATTCCGAGTCGTCGCCGACGAGGAGCTCTAGGAGGTGGGGGGTCCACAGAGCTGCCCGGGTTCCGGGGGTTGATGATGAAGGGGCGGGTGGTGGGGGTGGTGGCTGGGATGGTGGTGCGTTTGATTGTTCAGCCGCAGTAAAGCAAAAAAAAAAAATTCATTCTGCGGAAATCATTACAAATATTACAGATGTAACCAACCTACCATAAAATGAAAATTAATAGACTATAAAAAGAACCAAAACCTAAATGATGACAGAAATTGAAAGAGCTCATTATAGTTACCCATGAATCTTGAGGACAAGTATCGATACGCACATTTTAGCGAATAAAATGCCAAATGACAAGTTACAATCATTTTTCTGTTTGCGTCGCGAAGAAATTGCTTGGGATCTATGTTGCTATGACGTCACAATAGGAACAATGAATGTAACGTCATTACGTTTGTTAAATCTAGAGTATTTTTAAAAATGGAAAAATGATAATTTCCGGTAAATGGCATTGCTTACTGTAAAGGTTCCCCCCCCCCCCAAACTTAACAATTTGTTGCGCGAAAGCACATCAGGGTAATCATAACAGCAGAACATATATATTTCAAAATATTCATTAATTAATTATTCATTTATTTATATTTGCAATTACTTTTTATGTATTGGACGTGTAAAAATGACATCAACTACATATAATATTTGCACACGTTTATTAAACTATGATTGTTGTTGATATTTGTAAAATGTAAACGAAATGTATGTAAAAGTGTTACCAATATATCAGAGAAAGAGATAACAAACATCTTTCATGGGGCATCTTTATATTGAGATTTCATGGGTATACCCAAACATGATATGGACTCATATCCCAATATTTACATCTACCGAGTATGATTCCCTCTATTTCTTACGGAAACTTTTAGTTACATTGTAATTCATACACTGTAGCTCTATAGAAACAGCCAGACTGAAATCTACACGCCCTGTTTATCGATTGGTCGAAACCTACAGCAGCTGAAACTGACAAGAAACTGACAGGACTGAAATCTACACGCCCCGTTTATCGATTGGTCAAAACCTACAGCGACATAAGAAAAATCACAGACTGCACGAAATAATCATGACGATTTCAGACACAAATTCCTATAGGAGAAGATTTGGCTGTTTATTTTAGCTAACGTACTGATGTACATTAACAGTAATTAAGTGAATTTCACTTACTTAATGCAATTAGTTTATTAACTTGTGAAAAGAAAGATGTAATCATAAATAATAAAAAGCTGTCTTTGATGATTCACGCGGGTTATGAATTTAGCGATCATTACAGTAAAAATTTACATAACCCGGTAACGTGTTACTGTTATTTGAATCGGAAATAATCAATTCAGGGAGATGTTCATCTACAAACTTAAAAATCATATTAATGTTAGATACGTATTTAAAAGACTATTTTCTCATTCAAATTCGAGACTTGGAAAACAGATTGCATAATAGAGGACTAAAATAGGCATAGCCTGATGTTCAACCCTATTATGTAGTACACTTATTTGCACAATAAAATATTTGTTAAATTAATAGATATGCCTATTAAATATATAAGTTTACTTAATAGTTCACTCTTTTATACAAATTGTCTATGCAAAATTATTACTTTTCGTTGAAAAAACCCAAAACCAAAATACACTGAAAATATTCGACTAAAAATATGTCGTAAAATTTTTTGGAAAGGTAAATAAGATAAAAGCCATGGCGGGATTCGAACTCATGACTTATAGATTCATTGCTAATGAACTAACCCATAGCGCCACGCTGTTTGGTAACAGCAATGGGAAAGAAAGTATTTTAAAATTATTTATCGGAAATACGTCACAATATGAAGGTGTCCCACATCACAAATTGAATATTATAGGTATCGGAATTACTTTTCCCATGATTTCATATAGTTTAGCAAGAAATTGTTTCATTTTCTATACCCTGTCCCAAGAGTATCCTTCATTCACATTTTACCTATTTACTCGATATTTATAATTACCTCGGGGTTCAAATGATGTAAATTCCATATGAAAAATTTCCAAGATTTCTCAGTTGAAATTCCCCCGTAAGCTTAATATCAGACTGAGCAACATGAGTCTTAAATCCACTTTTATCCTGATAATTGACACACTACGTGTCAATTTATTCGATATGTTAAAATAGCTGTATATAACATGTAAACAATACTCAAATTCCACCTTCTTCAAACAGAAGAGCAAAAGTTATTTTTTATGGAAAATAAATTTATTAATGGTATAAATGAATAAAATTTATAAATTCATCTGTATAAGGAAAGTTAAGTACTATAGTTTTAATATATTTTATGGTATACGCTAACATTGAAATTCAATAGACACAGAAATAGCCACTATTGTTTTATTTACATCACATTTTTACAATTGGTGATGTCTACTTTAGATATTTGATTTTCTTTACATTGCCTTTCCTGGGCTCACACACAAACAGATTGTCATTATTGTCCACACATAAACCAGTAGGATAATTTAGATCACAGTTATCAATGTAACGGAGAAACTGTCCATTCCGATCCAGAATGTGAATACAATGGTTGCCACTGTCTGCTGTCAGGATACGACTCTGACTGTCTGTTGTGATACCCCAGGGTTTAAATGGTTTGTTCTTGGTAACTGAGGGATGACCGGTGTATCTCCATCTGAGTTTCCTGTCCTGATTAACCACCACTACTTCACCAGCCCCATAGTCAGCTACACAGACGTCATGGTTTCTGTTCTCTGTGATGTATTTAATCTTACTATTCCCAGAGTACAGAGGTTTACTTTCATCATCAAATTGAATGGTTTGTTTCTCTGTAGATCCCAAGTAACGGGCAACTTTGGATTGCATTTGAGTATAATCATCACTGAACATGGTAACCAGGAGATCACCAGTAGAGGTGACACACAGATAACCAGGCTTCCATCCATGTAATCTGATCAACTCTTCTGTCTGTCCATTCTTTACTTTATTTACTGTCCTTGTTGGCCCACTAGTATACAGTAGATCACCATCACTGTCTACAGCTATATCACCAGGGAATTTACCTGATTTGTTTTGGATTGTCTGGAGGAGTGAACCTTTAATGTTGATGCATTTGATATCATTGGTCTCTCCACTCGTCCATATCTTGTCTCCATTCAGACTTGTGACACTACGTAGTTTTTCATGCTCAGTCTGTATTGTGGCAACAAGCTCGGGTTCATTCAGTAGTTCTCTAACTGAAGTGGTAGGTTGGTTCAGTGACAAGACATTTTCTTCTGTAGCAGTAGATAATGGGGTGATCTGTCCAAACAAACTATACAGCTTCTCACGATCTATTGGTTTTGGAATGAACGTTGGCAGTGATACCTGAATTTTGGGTGGAAGCTTGCTGAACTCTCTGATCTTAGAGCTGTATTCCATGGTTGAATATACTTCCGTGGATTTCTCAATTTTCCTAATGGCTTGTAAAGTTTGTTTTATGAGAGACTGTATCTGTTTGATTTCATCCAAATGTTTCTGTAGAATGTCTCTATGTTTCACTTTTATCTCGCTTATTTCAGTTTTCATTTTGTTGATGATTATGTCAATTTCTCTGTGCCATTGCTCTCCTTGTTTGGACATTGTTGTTGTAATTTTCTCATATCCTCCATCCAGGTTGGCAAGCTGATTTTCCAAGTCACGTGCAATATCTTCATACGTAGGGGAAATGTGATTTTCTAACTCTTTTGTATCTTTTTTAATATCATCTTTCTTTGTCTTGAAAACTTCTGCAACTTCTACAAATCTATGTCTTCCATGTTGTTCAGATGCCATGCAGGAAGAACAAACAAAAATGTTGCTGCAATCCTTGCACTGAAATTCACAATTTTTGTGTGTATGTGTTCCACATTTAGGATAGATGAGGGTTGATCTTCGTTCCTGGAATGGGACTATTTTATGTTTGTCATACCCATCTGAGATGTGTTTGCCTATACAATGTCACAGTAGCTGTGAACTTTGGCGGTCTCACAATGGTCACATCGGGGTATATCCTGGGCACTAGAATGAGGATCCATGGTTGTTCAATCACTAAAAACAAATTAAAAATTTTTTAATACTTATATATTTTTATTTTTAATGAAAAAAAATGTTTTCTTAATATTTATAATTTAAGTCAGACAGTGAAGATTCTTTTTTTCATAAAACATTATTTGAATTTAAATTTCTTTATAAAATTCACCTAAAGGACTAAATCACCACCCCCCCCCCCCCCATCCCGTACAAGTTTGATTAGCCTACACCAGATATTGATACAAAATCACTGGACAGTTTTCTAAACTTTATTAACCATTGTAAAATAACCCAAGCTGATATGGTTGTGTATGATTACCTATTGTGTATTGCGTTGAATATATTCAAAACGAAAGTAAGTTTTAAAATTTCATAATATGTAGATCTATAATTAGAATTATATGTTTTAATGACCATAGCTATAGCAACTTAATGTTAGCGAAGTGAATATTCAATTAGAGATAAGAATATACAAACCTTGTTAAAAAGAAATTACAAAGTCTTTAACCCTCTGGTATGCGTGCCCCAAACATGGCTGTTCCTATTGTGACCACCTGCAATGATCGGGAAAAAAATAAACGCGAGTTACTCCCCGTACATTGCTATCGACGTTGCCTGAGGAGGCGTGTTCGGCAGAGCGAGTCGCCAAAATCCCTCATACCCGCAACACAATGGCAAGCACTCGATCTCATGAACTAGCCTCAAACTGGAATCATTTACTATATTATAGATCTTGAACCTAAGGGCAAGATATATAGTAAATAAAACATGTAAAAAACAAAATGAAGATGTGACAGTGTAATAGTGTTTTGTGAATGTGAACTTGACTAGCTGTGCAATATCCTGTTTCGTGAAAATTTGACAGTGCAAAAGTGTATTGCATAAAGATGTGTTAGTTCTGTAGCGCGTGTGTGAGAATATAACAGTGCGATAGAGTGTTAAAAGTTAGACATAACAGTGCGACAGTATGTTAACTTTATGTAGATGTTTACAGTGTGGTTGCTTATATTGTATGAAGGCATTGGCGGATCCAGAGGGGGGGGGGGGGTCTGGGGGTCGGACCCCCCCCCTTTCTCTGGGACATATCAATTTTTTTAAAATGTTTAATGCCTTAAAGGCAATTTTTTCCATTTATAATAGAAATACTATAATTATCTCAAATAAATGCTTTTAAAATTGGTTATTTAAAGAATTTCGTACTACGTCCCACAATTTTTTTCTTATATGAAAAAACCCTATCGATTTTTTATCGAAATAAAGTACATTGTACTCCACCTCAGCATCCGGTGTTTACTACACTGAGTAAACATGTGGAAAATTAAAGAAAAAATACATAAAACTAGACACGATCTCGTTGCGAGCAACGAGGAGGTCTTCCGTCTGATTTTAGAATTTGAGATATATGTTATATCTTGATTTTGCTATTTAACAGCTAAACATGATTTAGAATTAAAAACAGGGTCTACATTCTAGGGGAACAGATACTATTTTGTTACAGGTGTAAGAGCTTTGTTCAACAAGTGTTTAAACGTCACTGTTCTTGAGATATCTTAGAAGAAAAAGTTTTAGGGGCCGGTCCTTTATCTCCTTATTGGAGCCGCTGAACCAAATTTTGAAGATTGCATGTTGTTAAGTACATCATTTTTAGCATCTTTTCTTCTAACTTGCATTTCAAAATATTTTTTCTTTTTGAGATATAGGTTGTCATAGTTTTGGACTCTCGACCCCTAAAAAACCCTCATTACATAACACATGACATTACATTGCTTGGATACATAATTGTAAGATAAACATATTTGCTTCTATAGCCTTTCACAAAATATCCCTCAGTAAAGAGGTACAGATGAAAGACTTTAGAGCCCTTTGGTCTCCTAATTTGAGGGGCCAGCCCCTTTTTCTTGATATAAAAGGTCATTTAAATTTCAACACATTTTGTGAAACAAGTTTTCAGAGATTTGTTACCGTTCTTGAGATATATGGGAAAGAACGTTTTAGGGGCCGATCCCTTAACTCCTTATAGGGGCCATTAAACGAAATTTTGAAAATTGCATATTATTTAGTACATCATTTTGACTATCTTTACTTCTATACTGCATTTCAAAATATATTTCCTTTCTGAGATATGGGTGATCAAAATTCTGGACGTTTGGCCCCTAAAAACCCCTAATTACGTAACACACGATAAAATCATTACATTGCTTGGATACATAACTGTAAGATAAACACATTTGCTTCTATAGCCTTTCACAAAATATCCCTCAGTAAAGGGCTACATATGAAAGACTTTAGAGCCCTTTGGTCCCTTAATTTGAGGGGCCAGCCCCTTTTTCTTGATATCAAATAAAAGGTCATTTAAATCTCAACACATTTTGTTCAACAAGTGTTTAGAAATTCGTTACCGTTCTTGAGATATATGGGAAAGAACGTTTTAGGGGCCGATCCCATAACTCCTTATAGGGGCCATTTTACGAAATTTTGAAAATTGCATATTATTTAGTACATCATTTTGAGCATCTTTACTTCTATACTTTATTTCAAAATATTTTTCCTTACTGAGATATGGGTGATCAAAATTCTGGACTTTTGGCCCCTAAAAACCCCTAATTACGTAACACATGATAAAATCATTACATTTATTGGATACATAACTGTAAGATAAACACATTTGCTTCTATACATGTTCACAAAATATCACTCAGTAAAGAGCTACAGATGAAAGACTTTAGAGCCCTTTGGTCTTTTAATTTGAGGGGCCAGCCCCTTTTTCTTGATATCAAATGAAAGGTCTTGTAAATATAAATCTTTTTTGCATTACAAGTGTTAACAAAATATTTTTCAGAAAAGAGATAAACTAAGAAAACCATTAAAAATTACGACTTTTTTTAGTCTCAATTTTCGGGACCAGGCGAGCTTAAACGCCTTTTGAGCATGACAAATATGAACGCCAAATAGCACATCTACAATCTCTTGTCTACAATCCCTGAAAGTTTGAACTCAATATCTTTTACCGTTTAGGAGGAGGTCCCTGGACAAGCCGACCCTCTGAAAATCGTTAAAACGTCATTTTCTCAAGAACAGAAATGACGTCATCAAAATAAAAAAATGTATATCAAGTTCGGATTAATATCTATTAGATCTGAAAGTTTCACGAAAATCGGTTGCGCCATTTTCGAGAAATCGCCTGCACAAATTTTGTAAGAAAAAAAATAATAATAATAGGGAAAAAGAAACCGAACGAAAACAATAAGGTCTTCCGTTGGAAAACGGAAGACCTTAATTAAGCAGTATCACAGATTTATAATAACATCTACAAAGTATTTGCAACTCTATTTCTTTAAAAAATTCGATTATAGTTCATAGTTTTGAACTGACAAGCCATCGAGTAAAACGACGTTCAAGTACGAGTACACGCATTCGTTTTACTGTAAAAAGCAGCTTTCAAATGTATTGTTTAGTTAATTAGGGTCTTCCGTTTCCAACGGAAGACCCTATTGTTTTTGTTAGGTTTCTTTTTCTCTATTTTTCACTATTATTATTCTTTTTTTTCTTAACATTTTTCTTAAAACTCAAATATCTCAAATATGCTACAATGGATTTTTATGAAAATTTCACGAATAATACAAAATATCAAGGTCTTTTATCATGTACATTTTTGTTGATGACGCCACTTCCGGTCGGCCGTTATATTCATTGTTCTCTTTGTAAAAAGTGATCTTGTCCTCCCTTTTTCGCAAAAACGATTAAAGATAGAAAATTGAAAGTTTCAGGAATCATAGATCTTTTGAATGTCTAGGGCCGATCAGGTAAAACTACGATCGTCTGCACTTTTGGTCCGCTCAAACAGCATTTTTGGAAAATTGTGTTTAAAAATTTTTAAACTCAAATAATCTACATTTTTTTTCCATCAGAATATGTTTTAAACTTATCAAATTTTAATATGAGCAGGTCGTCCGTCACTTCCGGTCGTCACCGGAAGTGATTCTAATATTTCGATTTTTGGAATTTTTAAGCATATGCGTTTTGTTGACATTTTTGTACTGAATACAAAACTAAAAACCGTTTTAAAATCGTACAACGCATTGCAGAGATATTGAAGTTTAAAAATGACGTTTTCCGGAAATCTGCATTTCGCAGTGTAGGTTGAAAAATTAGTTTAAAAAGAAGTTGATATGATAGTAAATCGTACCAAATGTCAACAGTTTAATTGAACCCTATCAATTCAAAATCAAACGAAAGACCCACTTGTTGTTCGCAACACGGTGCTTTCAGGTAATTCAGGCATTCTCGAGAAATTAAGCGTCAAAGTTCTGAAGCGAGAGTCTGAGTAGCTCAGTCGATAGATTCGTGGACATGGCCCAGGTGACCCGGGTTCAAGCCCCGATTGCCGCAATTTTTTTTTTTTACTATTTTTCGCTTAGATCTACGATTTTATCTTTGAAGTGATAAGTTTAATCTAATCTATTCAAAAATCGGACGGAAGACCCACTCGTTGCTCGCAACGAGATCGTGTCTAGTTAACTTAAATAATTGTAATAGATGAGTTTTACTTCGTTTCATACGAAAAATACAAAGTAAACTACATGACCCGCTTATGCGGGTTATGCCATTTTTCTGGAATGCTGGCTACCTTCATACCCACATGAAACACAAAAGAAAGCCTTGTTTTGTTTCCAAAAATCGGAAATTCTGTTACAAAAATACCGTGTAAAGGGTTTATATGTAAACCATTATGAAAATGCACAACTTTTCAAAACTTTTTAAATATGATCGCATCTGTACTAGTCCCGATGATGTAGCGCACCCATTACAAAGGTCACATCAAGTTCCCAGGGACAACAATTGCTTTTACCATTGTATTACACACGTACCATCTTTTCAGCAGATAAATTATCCCCATTCTTTTGTCATATCCTATCATTTAGACCTCTATTTAAGAAGGCAACCGATAGAATTTAAAAACACCAAAGACATAAAAACAAATACCAAAATATCCATTTTGATAATAGTTTGTCGTAATTAGTCTGAGTTATCTATTGTTTCTTAGTGTTCCTTTTCTATCAAGCATAGACGCACTTTCTCATTGCTGCAGCTGGAGACTTGGGTTTCTTGATGCTAGATATTATGCAAATCTTCCTTACCTAAACCAAAACGGCAAAACGCTCAATAATGCAGTGCACTCCGATGTTGAAATAGATGTGAAATAGATAGTGATGAGATAAATGTTTATAAAATACAGTTGTATACGCACGGAAAACGTTCAAAAAGTCCTTGTTTATTAATAAATGAAGAATTTTGCACATATTGATTTTCATCAAATGGACCCCCCCCCCCTTTTCCAAATTGCTGGAGCCGGATCCGCCTCTGGAAGGCGTGACAGTGTGATGACATGCTGTGTAAAGATGTGACAGAGTGATTGCAAGTTAAGTGAAGGCATGACAGTGTGATAGTGTCTTGAATGAAAATGTGACACTGTAATCGCATGTTGTATGAAAGTATGACAGCGCAACAGCGTTTGCACTTTTCTACCTCAACGCGCCATTGAGATTGTCCAAAGACCTGACCCGGACCCGAACATCATAGGGCTTTAGATCTTGAAATATTCTCGAAAAAAAATTTAAAATTTTAGATATTCATTTTTAAATGTCTTTCATAAAGTACCGGTATCTAGATTTACCAGCTACATCTTTGAACACACACACACTTTGCTCATTTATATGTTAAGGATGATACATTAATTGGTCGTTTTATCAGTAAACTTAAATATTCTTTTTTTTATAATTGTCAGTTTATTATGCTGTTCCGATGGGGCCACTTCGACCATCGCACTTTCGCCTTTAGGTCAAAGATGCGAGAGTGCGAAGTTGCGAAGGCGAAAGTGCGAGTGTGCGACGGCGAATGAGCGAAAGTGCGAAGATGCGACGGCGGAGATGCGATGGCGAAAGTGCGAAGGTGCGAAGGCGAAGGAGCGATACTACTATCGCTCCTTCGCCTTCGCAACTTCGCACTTTCGCCTTCGCCTTTTTGATAGCATTCCGAAATTCTCGGTAGATTACATAAAATTTGATGCAGGCACCGTACTGGCAGAGGTTTTCCGACTAATCCATGATATTATTGTTACGAATGCGCTAGGCCATTGTGCTTAATATGAATGTTTATAAATATTTTAATGTGTATATGTGACATATACGTTTACCAGTGCTGGCTATGAATAATTTTCGTTCAGACAAAAAGTACGGGAAATATGCATTATGACATCACAGTATATTACAAACCCCAAAAATACTGAATAATCTATTTATTAGCAAAATTAACTTATACTTATCTTTTAATTTAAAACAACTAATGTTATCACTCACAATTTTGATGTCCGTTATATCGTACACACTGAAAAATAAGCGAGATTTCGTTCTAGCTGTACTACAAAATATGAGTCATATGCTTCAAAATGAAGTCATTGAAGGCTATCATGCAGTTTTATAGCGAAGAAAAATTAATGTCATAGATTAACGGAAAATGATAAATGGATATTTTGTTTAACATTGTTTTTAGTAGAATGCTACCTATATAGTCTTATTTTCATTTTGTTAAAAGTATGCATCGTATAAAGAAGCAACCTCGGTTTTGTATAAAATATCTAATATCTGAAAGCTGAGTACCTAAATAAATCACTTAATTGCAAGGGCAATTAAACGATAGAGAGCTTCACAATTATAAAATGGCGAAGGCGAAAGCGCAAAGGCGAGAGTGCGAAGTTGCGATGGCGAAGGAGCGATAGTAGTATCGCTTCTTCGCCTTCGCAACTTCTCACTTTCGCCTTCGCATCTTCGCCGTCGCACCTTTCCACTTTCGCCTTCGCAACTTCGCACTCTCGCACCTCGACCTAAAGGCGAATATGCGAAAGTCGAAATGGCCCCATCGGAACACCATAGTTTATAAATGGAATTTTGGCCAGTGCTCTACTGCACTGATCTATATAAGATACAAATTCTGTTACACAGGGTGTCATACTTGATTTAAAAAATACAATGATACTCCCCAGTATATTGATGTACTGATAAACTAGTAAAATAAATTACAGATTTTCACAATCCGTCCAGTGAAGCAATGTTGGCGGAGCAGTATGGGCCCCAGTGTACGCAACCCCTTGTTTTTTTTTTGTTCAGATAACCTGTCAAAGTGCAACACATCGGTATGTTATTGTTGTCGATTAAAATGTTTTGTATCGTTTTTGTTAAAACAAAATATACTTTTTTTTTCCTGAGATGGAAACTAGAATGAAATAACATGTTAGAAGTAAATGATATTTTTAGATAGTCTATTGGTAATTAGTTTACTGTGTCCCATGTTCTTATTTCTGGTTTTCTTAATTCTAATACACAAATACATGTATAAACAAATAAAGTTTTAAAATTAATTTTTCAATCATTATGAATTCATTAATGGGAATTTAGATTGAAAACACTGACACCTTTGATTCATTTAGAACTTTTCGGAGCACCAATGACACTTTTTTTTAACGTTATCTCTCCAGTATTTTGTATGATGTTTGCAATGTAAATCCCGCTGATAATACAAATTCTACCAGACGAGATAGAGAAACAGTTTTTCAAAAAGTAGTTTTTGGGGGATGGGAGTTGTCGTAACGTATGAAAAAAAATCGACATTTAATTATAAAAATCGAATTTATTCATCAAATGAATGACGGAAAGTAGAACCTAGAATGAAGTATAGGTCAATAAAAAAGTTTGCCTTTTCTTCTTTTAGATGAGTGAAGACTGTTTGACCATAAACGTGTACACGCCATTAGGGGCCAATAACAAACTTTAACAAACCAAGCACATCCATCGGTACTCCGTGCTCGTATGGATACACGGGGGATATTACCAGGCGTCATCGCTGGAAGTCCTTTCTACAATGGACAAACTCTCGCTTCAGCAGTTCAAATTATTCTTGTTACTCTAAACTATCGGCTAAGTTTTGTTTAAGTACTCATCGAGGCGTTGAAAAAAAATAATTATTTCCAAATGTCTTATTTGCACGTACATGTACATGTATATCACAAAATTTTAAAGGGTGAGGGGTATGAAACATTAACATTAACAGTTTATAATACATTCTTTAAGTTGGAACAACAGTATATTTTTTACATGATGTATCATATGCAACGTCATATGTATTTATTATAATAATTTATCATTTTCATATTTCAGGTGTCCTTGGGTTTCTCAAAATCCTGGAGGTAGAAACAACTTGGAACTACGGTTTCTACGACCAACGGCTTGCATTGCAGTGCAGGTTCAAGACAATATCCAGTTCTTTGTTGGTAGCCCAAATAAGGTAACACTTACTTAGTCAACTGAAGAAATTTATGTTTGAGCTACATTTATTAGAATATTAACTTGCTGCAAAAACTAAAAAGCTGCTATTGCACAGTACAATTTCACAACGCAAGTTTCCGACATTGAACTCATGTTACTTTACATTAACTGTTATATAATTGTTATTATAACAATTTTTCACCCGATTTATAATTAACATAATATTTAATGAATTCCGTACGGTGACTGTGTGTGGCAAGAGCGCAGGCGCACGCGCCACACCATGTACCATATGATGACAACTGTGTCAAAATCTCTCTTCCGTCGAGCTATTGCTTTTCATATCCGGGTTTGGAAGTCCCCACCGCTACTGTTGCAAACAAAACAGCAGGTTATTTACTTAACAGTGTAAACTGCGATGCAAGTGCGAGTAATTGTAATTTCTCGCGTTTCGGTAGTAATACGGGAACATGTTGTGTTACGGAACGGTGCATTATGGAAGGGTCTTTTAGTAGCCAATAGAATTGCAGAGTGGAACAGGTTTTAGACAGGTGTTATTCAGGTAATCATTTCTATCATTTTATCTCATTTTCCCCCTGTCCTGTCCTGATGCATTGTGTAAAAGATATTTCTGTTATGTTTCTAATATTTATTTCTGATGAATATTTCATTTATTTTTATATGCTAAACCATTGTGATGTCTCTCTGTAAGTTTGGCTATATAAATATATATGACAATATTTGATAAATATACGACGTCCAGCGACCACGGCTTGCTGTCAGGCATTTTGAAATGTTTGTTTTATAATGTAAAGATAATACAAAGAAATATGCAGGCACGTAGCATTGTTTTTGAAAGTGGGGGACCAGACTCATCAAAAAATTTTGACAAGCCAAAATAGAAAAGGAAAAACCGTTACTTTCCTAAATCCTGAAAATCCTAATCCCTGGGGGGGGGGGGGGGGGGAATAATCCACTAACTTCAATGTTTATTTCCTTATTTTCAAAACAATATTTTACATCGTCCCAAATAAGTGGGGGGGGGGCAGGTCCATGTTAATTCAATTTTTTTGTATGTAAATTTAAGAAAAATCTTATGCTGAGCAAAAGAGTGAGGGAGGGGGCAGCCCCCCCTCCCCTCCCCTCTGATGCTACGTGCCTGATGCATACGAGATAGTGATTATTACTACATAAAATATGTCATACAAACGAGATAAATATGTTGTACGTAATTGTGTCGTTATATTACGAAATAATAATGAGGAAAAGGTTTTCAACGACTACGTGTGACAAGGGGGATCACCTAATTTTTTACGTATTGTGTCCTAATTTCTGTATATCGTGTAATTCTTCAAGTTGTTAAAAAAGTCAAGAATCAAACGTATAAGTATGTGAAAACGTGAAGCATTTTTGATAAAACTATTATAGACTAAGTGTGCATCAGACGTAGTGTATTGTAAAGCAGATAAATTAAGTTTGTTTTGGGTTTCCAGTGGAGCAGGGCCGTCTACTGTCATCGACTGTCTGACAAGATTCTTCCAAAAATGAGAGATTTCACCCCCCGACAACCCGAGATATTCTTCACGGAGATAGTTTCCAGAGGAAAGTTCCGTTTTTCTTTACAGCGAGAGAAATTTGACGCAAAGACAATAAGATATAGAACAGGCAACAAATATTTTTTGAAATGCGAACGAATGATCATTTATGAATTGCGATATTGTGAAACAGAAGGGCAACCCAGGCGGAGCTTAGTGTGCCTTAGGCAAAAAAAATAGTGGCGGATAAAGGTAAAGACTACACAGCTAATTGTGCCACATACGTTTCACACATGTTTGAACTTAACACACGTACAACATACGTTAAACATACGTTATGTAACGTATGTTTAACGTATGTTGTGTGAAGTCAAACCGTACGTTACACATATGTTGAGAAACGCATGGTTAACATACGTGTGATAACATACGTTCAACATCACATATGTTTAACATACGTTAGATTTTACATATGTTAAACATATGTGAACCATATGTTTTACATATGTAGATCTCAACCATATGTTACACATATGTTAATAAACACATGGTTAACATGGGTTCTAAAAACCATATGTTACACGTGCGTTAATAATATATATATACTTTACATTAAAATGATCTGCATGCGCGGATCTAAGGGGGCGGGGGGGGGGGGGGGTCGGAAGGATCCCCCCCCACCGTAAAATGAAAGTTAATGAAATTTACACAGTAAAATTATCGCAAATATGCCTCGCCCCCCCGCCCCCCCCCCCCCCGGGCAAACACAATTATCCTTCGGACCCCCCCCCCCCCCCCCGGAAAAATTGTTTCTGGATCCGCGCATGATCTGCATGTACATGATCACTCATTCACTCATGTCTGAAAAAAAGCCTTGCCTACTGTGCATGTTTATTGGTTTAAACTTTATATGTAGTTATTCATAAATAAAGTTGTTTCATTAACAGAAGCCAAGTGTCTTCTTAAAATTTATTCGATTAGCCTACAAATCCGGAATTAATACGAAATCGGTTTTAGATTTGTCGATGACAAAATATACGTCACATTTTTACGTCACGGAGGCAGAAGATCGAACTGCAGGCGCAGGATGAATTTAGCAGAGGTAATGATTGTCAAGCATTCGTTTTTATTTACTTGCATTTGAAAATTATATCGTACAATTGCCGATGTCAAAAGACTAAACATGTAGCACGGAGCTGTAACTGTGTTCTCCGGGAAAATTCGGGTTGAATTAATGACGATAAAAATAATGTTTCCCCAGAGAGCTACAACTAAGCAGCTATTTGGTTTAGTTAATTTAGAAGAATCAATACTTATTAAAACCCATAAAATATAAGTCGATCTTGGATAAGACGCATTTGAAAACTGAAATATTTGAAAGTAGAGAAAAACTAGAGCAAAGCCTATGCAAAGTAACGAGTAGGTCTTCCATTGCAACTAAGTGAAATGATTATTGAATTGCCTCTATTATTTAAGTTGTATTCTTATTGCATGGTAATTGAAAATTTTTTATAGGCATGCATTGGCTGCTTGACATATTCCTGGAAGAGAACATCAACTAGCTAACACAGTCAATGACAGATGTCTCTTTGAATTGATAAAATCATAATGTAAGTACACATACCATTGCATTTCACACTTTAAACATATTTTAAGGGTCATCAACACCGCTCGGAAATTTTTTTCCATACAAATCCAACCTAATAAATAACTCAAAGGTATGGATTTCTATGACATACTTCATTAACAGTAGAAGTCACTGGGTGTTCAGGATCATTAATGATAATCTGTTGCATGACACCTACATGTACAGTTGTATTTCTTAGTAAGTAAGTGTAAAATTTTGATATATCTATTTATCTAATGCATGTATTATATTTTGTAGCAAATGGATATAATACAGAAGTTTCAAAGATCTGTTTTGATGTAGCCTGAAGATTTTGTAATGAATGATCCAGGATCCAAAAGTTCTTCACGGAGTTCAAAGACACAATAAGGTAATTCAATTTAGATAAGGATTAATACAGGCATGTATCCAGTCACAACCCCCCCCCCCCCCCCCACCCCCCCCCCCCCCCCACCCCACCCCCTCATTTTTATTTTGCAGCATGTGTAAGTGTACTTTAGAAATCATTTCACCCTAATGATTCAAGCTTATTTGCATAAAAATATTTACCTGTATACGTTGTTTTCCGCTTACATGTATAAATTATATTTTTCATCATGTATTTAAAAACTCTAATGATTGCATGTATTTAAGTTTGTATTAATATTTTAGAAAGAAGTTTGAACAAGCATTGTCCTGGGAAAACAGTAAAAAGAAAGAAGTTGGAAGTGGACAAAAATCAGGATGAATATACTAGAGGTAAAAATTTATTTTGACAAATTAATATTTGTGATTGACCTTCTATTTTGCCCCCCCCCCCTCTCTCTCTTTCTCTCTCTCTCTCTCTCTCTCTCTCTCTCTCTCTCTCTCTCTCTCTCTGAGAGCTTGCAAATAAAAGACAAAATTATTAACAATTGTAAACTTTCTTCATGTTGTATTTGCAATAAAATCTAAATGGATCCTGTTATTCTTTAACAATATTGTTGAATAAAAGAGCAACTGAGGCATTTGTAAATTTAACTTTATCATAAAATGAAATTTAATGTTAAATTCTTTGTTTTTCTTTTTCAGAAACTATTAAAGCACAGAAGAATGACAACAAAATAAATCTTAATGTAATCATTCAAGGAATTAAATTCATTGTTAATCTCAAAACTTGTCTTTTTTCTGTAACTCTAATTTTAGATTAACAAGTAGCTGGAAATGCAAAATGGATGTTTCCAAAGATCCACTGAAGTTACTGAGTAATAAATTGAAGTGATTCAAGCAGCAAGATAAAGTATATCAAGAATGAACTGTAAAATTAAAAATGTTCAAGTAATTTAATTTTAAGCAATTTACATGTGATATGTATGTAATAGACCCCTTCACGATAACTGCGGTACTGCTATCTTGCAGGGCAAAATGATATACTTTGCCGAAATTTCAGTAGGTAGATAATTAAATGACGTAAATGAAACAATTGACGTTACGTCATATTTCACCAAATTATGTCATTTTGCCCTGCAAAAGAGCAGTACCGCAGTTACCGTGAAGGGGTTAATTCATGTGAAAAACGTACGTTGGATCCACATATGTAAAATGTATGGAATGTATCACGTATGTCTAACACACGTGTAACATACGTTTCACATATGTTCATTAACGTACTTTAAACACACGTGGTACTTAAATCACGTTAAACGTACGTGAGGCTACATACGTATCACACATGTTTAACATGTGAAACGTATGTGGCACATTTTGCTGTGTATTTCACACTGAGTAACTATGTAGAAAGTTTTATACACGAATTCACGTATTATTCCAACGTGTCTTCGAGGAAAATAACGACATATGTTTAATTCGGGGAAAATTCGACATACTTTGATTATAATACTACCGGTAATACCTGTAATGAAAATCATTTTCTTTAAATATTCGTACAATCTTTTTTGTTTTATATTGGCGCTTGTCTCGTACAGGAAGTCTATGAACTTATTATACACAACAGTGTTATTGTGTATAGTTAATAGATTTCCTGGATGAAACAAGCGCCTGTGACTTCATTCCATTATTACTGATTTTTTATATTAAATATCGTTGTTCCACGGTGAAAGAATTTCAAAACACAAAACATTAATTCATAGGATATACTAGACCTTGATTTGTCATATTATAACTATTGATAGATACATGTAGATGTAATTTGCTCGATCATCTGTCATTCTAATTTACAAAAACTCTCTCTCTCTCTTCTCTCTCTCTTTATCTCTCTCTCTCTCTCATTTAAGTCAAGAGCGGTTGTGTCTCAACTCCGCCTACTACGATCTGATTAGACAAGGGTCAGTAAAACATTAAGCTGAAACATTTCTAGAGTTACCGCCAATTAAAAGCTTCAACGTAGTTTGCTATTATTACTTATTAGGTTTGTTACTGACTGTGTACAGAAATTTGTGGGGTCGGTAAAGTTCATAGAAGGCGAGGCGGAGCCGAGCCTTCTATGGACTTTAACGATCCCACAAATTTCACATTAATAACGTCAGGTGTCTGTGGTTGCAGACCACAGACGATCGATAGTTTAAAATAGTGAGCGGTCTCAGAAATGATAACTCCGAGTTATTCATGAATATTGTAGTTTTGTCTTTTGGTGCGAATTAACTAAGACTGATAAATGATGTTTTGGTATTTAATATTATAATACATGTGAAATGTGCAAGATGGTTTTATTTGAATGAGTGACATTTGTTTGGTTAATGTGAAATCTACTTGTACAATTAAACATTAAATTGGTTTTCTTTATTTTAGGTAATTAGCATTTTAAGGAGGCCGACTTTAGTTTTCATTGCGCATGTTTTTTTTCGCATTCTTGTAAAATAAAGTGTATTTATACTTTTTATGAATTTTCTTATTTCATATCATCTATAAAATTGAACCAGTAAACAAAATACAGATAAAAATATTTAGATTTTTTAAGAAAAAAAAATATTTTTCAAATGATTTCTGTGTGGTACTGAATGTGAGCGTTGCCATTGTGCTTTTATGACGTTATGGGAAAAAAAAGCGTTATAGGAGTGCGTTAAAAGAAATAACATAAAACAAAAAGTAAAAATTGTACGTTATTCAAAATTTGTACACAGAATAATGCTATTCTCGGGGGTATTTTTTCTTAATTTTTGAATGAATCCATGATACTAAACTACATTTGTAATATTCCATATATATTAATAGAAAATGTTGTGTTTATTAATATTTTGAGATGGCCCCCACTCAAAACCTGGCGGTAGAATTTCAAATTTTTTATATGCAAGATAGATAATAATTATTACTAATCACATATGACAATTTGAGAAAAAAAGCTCTTGTAGTATATTTAAATATGCTTCGAATTTCGGAAAATGACAATTTCCTAGATGTATATATTCCTATAGTAAATGTACCTGTATTTTGAGATAGCCCCTAAAAATAACTAAACGGTCGATTTTCTTAAAACTTTGAAAATGAACTGAAGTTGGTGTACATTACATATAGTTAAAGAATAAAGAGTTTTGCTATTGTAGTTTTTCCACAAAAAAACCCAAATCGGAATTCTTAAATCGTGTCCAATGACTCATGCAAGGATCCAGAAAATTTTCCCGGGAAAGGGATATCTATGTCTATTACAGGGGGATTTGTTTTTGGAAACTTTAGTTTTTTAAATTTAAGAATTGAATTTTCCAAGGGGGGGGGGGGGTGGTCTTATGAACCATATTCACAAACATGTATGTACATGTACCAGGTACCTATAGTTGCACCTCGTGTTAAACAAGTATTATGCGAACATAGCATAAACAATACATGTTCAATCCCTGTCGTCTACCTGCTATTAATGTTTGGGTGTTTTTAAATTTCGTGAAAGTCGTCCAAAATTAATAATATCTACATTATCTTATGAATAACCTTATTGAATTAAACTTAATCTGTAGTCTCTTATTATGAAGCAACACAGCAAGTTTTTTTTAAAAATCATCAAATTATATTAAAAAAATCTGGAAAACGAAGTTTGGACAGAATGACAGACAGCACACAGTCTTTGTGCATTCCATGACTTCAGAAAAACACAATTTGAAATTTATTCAAATATTTTATTTTAAATCATACTGAGTTGATATCACAATGAATTAGAATTTCAGAAGTTACACTATATCCTCGGCAATCTGGTATACATAAGTTCATATATACATTTTTCAGTTTCACGGAATTATCAGTTAAAGCATTCTTTAATTGGTATTATTTCAATTCTTTGTTCTCCGTTTCTTGTAGACAGGTATCTTTACAATCGCAGATCTGACAATGGGATCTACCTCACAGATAACACGCATATTGGTTTCTTTGAATCTGTAAATTAAAAAAAAATCATTTGTAATACGTGATATCGATCAGCATGGTATCACATATCCAATATATTGCAATACAGATACATATATGTACATTAATGTTAGAATGCAGAAGTATCTGTAATTTTAATAATTGTGCAAAGACTTCATAAAACACTTACCCACGTTTTGTAAAGTAGCAGAGCAAAGTCAGGGTGATGGTAACCTGATTCTGAGTCGTCGCCGACGAGGAGCTCCAGGAGGTGGGGGGTCCACAGAGCTGCCCGGGTTCCGGGGGTTGTTGATGAGTGGGGCGGTGGTGGGGGGGGGGTGGTGGCTGGGATGGTGGTACGTTCAATTGTTCAGCCCCAGCTACAGCAAAACAAAATCATTACAAATAGTACAGATGTCAACAACCTAACTTAAAATGAAAATTAAATAATATTAAAAGAACAAAATCCTAAATGATGAAATAAATTGAAATAACTCATTATAATACTACCCATGAATCTGGAGGACAAGTATCCATATGTACATTTCAGCGAATATAATGCCAAATGACAAGTTACAATCATTTTTCTGTTTGCGTCGCGAAGAAATTGCTTGAGATCTTTGTTACTATGACGTCACAATAGTAACAATGAATGTAACGTCATCACGTTTGTCAAATATAGAGTATTTACGGAAAAATGAAAATTTCCGGTAAATTGCATTTCTTACTGTAAAGGCTTCAACCCCCCCCCCCCCCCCCCCCCCCCCCAACTTAACATAATTTGTTGCGCGAAAGAGCATCAGGGTAATCATAGCCTATAATGCCTTATTTACCCGGCTATTATAATTGCATTTCAAATTCAATGTAGCTGTAAGCAAGACCCCCTGACCCTTCTACTTATTCATTTCTTCCTTCTATTTCAATTTTTAGAGACAATCCTGATACAATATTTAACACTACTATTTACTTGTTTTGCATTCAAGGGCCCAAAGTTGGTCTTCTCTTATTTGTATAGGCTTAATATATACCTACCAATTAATGGCAGAAGCTCCCCTGTGGCGGGGTAGGAGGGAGGGGTGGTAGATGATGGACTGGTACTTGGGGAAGTTGATGACGTCCATGGGGATGAACTGAGAACAGAACGGGAGGACGTTGAGCTCTGCCCCCCACAGATTTGTACTCCTCCAATACTTCTGGAATGGCCACTTTCTTCATCTGCTATCTTTTGTACTTAAACACTGGGATGTTGTCCTTGGCTGCTGCCAGAGCTTAGAAATGCAAAGAGAAGGGATTAAAAAAGAATCATTATTAACTAAATTATGATTAACTTGCATATAGTTTGGTTTAATAAGGTTTTCATTACGTCTTCAAAAGTTGTTGATAAATATTTAAAGCTCTGGAAATGTTAATTATACCGTCAAGTATATTATGAATTTAATGTTGGTTTTTTTTTTCATTTAGCTGATATTTGAAAACTCCATGCAGACATTTTGTACGAGGAACAATGCAGTCTGACGTACAACGAAGTGAATTAGTAGGGGCTGGCTTTATAGTCAGACTGAGGAACAAAGTTGAATTTTTCGGTTCTGTTTATAACACAATGAAACACAAAAACCCAAAATAATTGTAACACTGTTGTGACAGGAAGCTGTTCAGTACTGCAACACAGGACACATCATAGTATTCCTAGATGACTGTGGCATATTGTAAGCTAAATAATGTGATACAAATTATGGCAGTTATGGCCTTGATTTCCTACAACGCCCCATCGACATGGAGAGAGACTAGTCCTATACAGATATAACATACTTTTAGTGAAATATTTATAATGTTAAAAATATTGATGCAGTGTACAATAATTCACGTGTGTGTGTGTTGTTCAATAAATTCAGTGTGTGCAGGGGTACAAGAAATTCAGTCATGACCTATGTCAATCTTGAGTCACCTTTTAAAAAAATAATTTTTCCCCACTCTCTTATGACCTTATGACATAAGAAGTATTTGATTGATGTTTATTAGAGCTTTACTTTTTGTTTTATTTAAAATAGAGCAGTATTCAAATGTTCTCTGTAAGAAAGGTTTAAAATTATTTTTTTTTTTAAACACACCTTTCAAAAAATTGAATTCCTAATCTGCCAACCTAATTTTTTTTTTAAGTGCAGGAGCACTTTGTTTTCGAGCCTACTTCAGAATAAGGTCAAAATCAAGAATCATACTGTAATATGAATTGTCACTGAATATTAACCTTTAACATGTCAAATCTGGCCTATTTTACCTGATCATGATACGGCATAGGTATATCTTGAAAACAATAACATTTCACGTTTGAGGAAAAAAAGTAAGACAAGGAGAAAGGGGTTTCTGTGATTTACTTAAGTGTTCAATAATTTTCAATTAATTCTTTTCGTTTCGCAAATTTGTGAACAAAAAACAAACCAAACATTTTTCATTATAACCATATAAGTGACTGATTTTCTCAAACTGAACTTTTGACATATGTTGCACAGGAAAAGATTTACTCAGGTTTTGGCTCAGTAGCTAAATTCCTGTGTGCCTGTTGATTTAATACAACTCAAGTTTGTTTAAGGAGTGCTTTGCTTGATATCAATTTCCTGTACCATGAGAGAAAAGGAAGAGACAGTATCATGAAGGGGATCTTTACCCAGGGGGTCGGGCTTTCCGTTGACGTCTGGGACTGTGAAGACCCCCACAATGTGGTGCCCATCTTTCTGTAACAGTCGGTAGACCTCCGCTCCGAACAGACTTTGACCAATCACAGCTACCTTCATTCTGTCGTACCAAGACTGTGGAAATGATAAAAAAAAACCTCGGTAACATACGTTTTCAATTTTACCGATCGTCTACAAAAGGGAAGGAAAGCTGGTTGTTTATATTTTTCAATTTATTAATTTTGTTTAAAATGAAGAGAAGATGAAGCAAAACAATACAAACTATCATATTTTAACAGGTAATGATATATTATCATATATATTTTATCTGCAATCTGGTAAAACAAGAAAATAAGTCTGATTCAAGTCTGATTCTATTCATGCAATTAAAATTTACCTTAACTCCCTAACAGTACCATAAGAATGTAAAACTTTAGAATTTTTTTTCTTATATATTATCATTGGTGCAATCATAAATGACTAAATTTACAAAGTGTGTGTGATATCATTCAATTTACAAAGCTTTACATTGCACTTAAAAATTCATGTAAAATAATTGCAACACAGTCTGCAATATGAGAGAGAGAGAGAGAGAGAGAGAGAGAGAGAGAGAGAGAGAGAGAGAGAGAATTTTCTAAGATATTAAAATTTCAATGCTAAAGATACTATCTTTGACATGTAAAACATTGCATTATGTCAAACTAGAGACAGAGAAATTAAAATAGACAAAACAAGCAAGAGAGAGTTTACCTGAGAAATTCAAATTTCGATGTACTATGCACATGCACACACACAAGAGTTCTACAAGGTATTTAGTAAAAAAAATATTACATCATTCCATCCGCCATGCACAGACATCAATTCAACTGCCTGATAAAATCTGACATACATGCATATAATGGCACGTATATGTGTCTGAGCATTTCGTTCACAAATGTTTACTTAAATCATTAAAACACAAATTAAAGCAATGACCGGCTGACCTGCACATATAAAAGCAATGAATTACCGGTAAATACTTTTGAATTTAAAAAAAAAATGAAGAGAGTTCATGCTACAAAGCAGAAACATTAAATTAACAATTAAATGAATGTTAATTGGTTTTTTTCCAAACATACATGCTTAATCATGATTTAAAAAACTACCGGTAGTAAAAGCTGAAATCTATAACTATCCTAAAATCTTTCTGAGTAATAAAACATTTTTTTTCTTTATCTATTGCCTGCATTTAATATGCGTAGTTTCATTCTGTTAATTTATCTTTCTTTTCCTCCCATATCAAGGTACCTTTAAAATTATCAATTCATTCATTTTAAAATATGCATTTCAAACGTAACACACATTAAAATAAGCACAAGCTATAGGTTTTTTAAAATAATCCTTGATCACCTACCTATTTAAATGTTCAAAACCCAACTGAGAGCAAAATGGTCACGGCCTACAAATTCTATGCTGCCTTGTTTGTAAACAGATTATGAATGTGTGTAAAATGTAGGTCAAAAAGTGTTGGTTGGTCACATGATCAGCACTGTGTATATATATCAATGGGGGATTGGGGGGAGGGATTAACAATTTCAGTCAGGCCCTTTGTGTATAGTGGGGCCATGTTATCTCTTGGTGTCTTGACACCAATGCTAATTTGTTTCGTTACATAATATTACATAAAATAAATCTTATCTTGTCTCTGATCCAGTCCACATGGTCACATTTCGAATTCATTATTTGAGAGAGAGAGAGAGAGAGAGAGAGAGAGAGAGAGAGAGAGAGAGAGAGAGAGAGAGAGAGAGAGAGAGAATGATTATTTTTGAAAATAACTGGTAAAGGCTTACATTTCTAACATTAATAATGAAAAGATTGATGATCAATTTAAGAATAATAATTAATTATACATTTGGATAAAGAATGATGTGTGCACCCCATAAAAGTATTACAACTGGATACATATTACATGCAATACTATACATGTATATAGAGGCAGTTGACATATTCTCTCCACTTACTTTATTCCTTATGGGTCCTTCACACCTTTGGAAAAAGTTTCACATTCAAGCTTAAACTGATAGTTCCCTTACAGATTTCTAGCATGCACTTAACTTGAAAAAGACAGAAAAAGGTTAAATTTGGGGGGGGGGGGATTTTGTTTTTTTCCCAAGATTTATCATAAAAACAAAAGTCACTGTAGAGTTTGAACTCTGAACCTGCGGGTCGGTAGATCGCAGCTATATAACCATCAATGTCCTACAGTGTTGAAAATCGTTTTCTGGGGGGTGTCAATTTCAACTGTTACCCTCCCAAACAGGCACATTTTATATAGTATCACTGTGACAATTTCTCTTATGTCTTATGAAATAATTATTGATAGATTTTTTGTGCTTCAGTTTTGGGTAATTATTCTTTGGTAAATAATTCTACATTGTCATTTTTAATATTAAAAAAAAACAAGAGGCCACTAGGCCTTAACAGCCACTTGAGTAGCATACCCATAACCCATACACAAACTTGTCGACGAGTCTCATATATTCATTTAATTGGGTTTCATTCTGGAGTAGAAAAAATTATAAATTTTTAATGACAGCCACCTCCCTGCCTGAAATCTTTCAAAATCTTTCAAAAAGATTTAATACATTTTTACTACATGGCCATATCAGGCCCACCCTAGAGCCTGAACCTCTGATACAGGGGTCATAAAGGACTAAGTGCGGTTTTATACAATTTTTGCCCCCCAAAATCAAAGTTTTAGAAAGAGCTTTAAAATAAGGTGAAAGATAGTTAAAATCATATTGGAAAAAAAGGTGTAAAAGGTTATCACCACAGTCATAATGTAGAAATGACGTCATGAATATTGCATTATTTTGATAAATTGATGTTTTGTAGCAAAATATGGGTGTTTTCCGATGGTTTTTCGACTGGGAAACATCGAGCGCAGGCTTGCTCAAGTACCATTTTTTAGTATGATATGTATAACTATCTGAAGAAAAACATATGTTGAAATCACACTTGAGCAGACCTGCGCTCTATACTTCCGAATACAAAATATAGAGCAAAAATGAGAATATCTTCATTTGTTTGCAAATTTGCGGGAATAAGGTCATTTAAGTGACGTTATAGATTAACAGCGAGTGAGCAATGATGACTAAAATCAAGATTAAAGTTATAGGGATCCTCTTTACAATGATTTGTAAAGATTTCATTTTCATACGATACTATTTAAAAATAGGTTGAAATCGGGGGCAGATATTTGACCATACCGCACATAGTCCTTTCACAATTTTGGTAGAGGGCTTCGTGGACATCATAATCATTTAATTAGTTTTTAACAAAAATATATAAGGAATAAGGAATCATTCTTTGAGTATTATGAGGTGATAATTTCGGTCGGGGCGTGATCAAATCCAATAAAGCCCGAAGGGCTTTATGATAGATTTGATCACATCCCGACTGGAATTATCATCTCATAATATTCAAAGAATGATTCCTTATTACTTATATTTATAATTTTAAGCCATTGAACGATTAACTATTTAAATATAAAACCGCGCTGGCGCCCCAATTGGTATCTATGGGTTTTATAGTACAAAATCGATACGTAGCGTTATCACAGGCAAAGACACTAAAAAATGTAAATATAAGGGAGTAGAGAAGATTTCTAAGATTGAATACATTTTTACTATATGGCCATATTGGCCCAACCCTAGAGCCAGCACCCCTGACCCAGGGGCCATGAATTTCACAATTTTGGTAGAGGGCTTCATGGATCGACATCATAATCATGCATTTAGTTTTTTAAAATAAATATATATATTGGAGTAGAGAAGATGATTTTTTAAGATTTAATACATTTTTGCTATATGTTACATCATACGTCGAAATGAAATTAGAAATTAACTTCTGAAAGGCAATCAAATATGCATTAATTTATTCAATGAGTGATATAACAAGTTAAACAATTTTAATGTAAATATTTCTTTTTTTAACATGTCAGCACTAAATGCATTATCATGACTACTATCAAAAAGAATATATAAATACGCTTTTATGGAAAAGAGGCAAAAATAAGATCTTCACTTTGTAAAAAGGCCCTAAAGAGATTGAAAAGCTATATGCTAACGTTACAAAACAAAGTATAGAAAAGATTACCAAATATTAACACACAAATGAGGTGATATATGACTGTTCCTTATCCTTTTAACACGTATAATTTATTACTGTTAGTAAAATCACGACTACATTTTGTAGCATGCGGCCTGTTTGATCCGACATCTGGATCAGACTACAGACTATACAAGCATGATAATGGTGCGGAAATGAGGATTAGTGGCCTACATTTTTGTTATCTATATTACCTGAGAGGTAGAAAATAAACGGACAAACTGTCTCGATGCAAACATTGTAATCGGGGACGGTTTATCAGTCGGACTTTTGTCTTATGACTGTCTTGTCCCGATACCGTCAGAGTATTGGTTGGCGGGGTCAAGGTCAATTGACGTGCCAAGTTCTTACCCGCATTTTGATTGGTTGCTAGAACGCACACCTACAAAGATGATGATTTTAGCATTGATTCAGTACCAGTTCATTTAGGCCCGGTTTTCATATCATCATTAATTTTAATCACTGCAATTTTTTTTCGGATTTAAAAGAATCTCCCAATTTTTAATATTCGCTACAATGTGTTAATTAATGTTATTTTAGTTTTATTCAGCCATCCGCACTTATGATAGTGAACTGTTGCTAAAATTGTTTTTAGAAAATATTAAACAATGTGTTACTATTTCTTATATCTATGCATAGCTCATGGGTCAGTCAATAAAGTAAGTTTTTTGGTGCTTTATTGATAAAATTTCAAACTCCTGTGCTATTTCTTATATAATTGTAACCGATCTTATTAAAATCAAGAATTCACAAGCCCATTTCATTGTGATTGTGCTTCATCCGACATTAAAATGAAAGGAGCTTGCGAAGGTTTGATTTTAATCACACTGTGTATTTATGTAAGGAAAATGTGCGGATCTAGAGGGGAGTCCGGGGGTGTTCCGGATAAAAAAAATACAATAGAAAGATTTATAAGAAGATTGAACTGACTGACGGGTTTGATTTTGTGATAAGGTTCGACCCCCTCCCCCTTCACCTGGAAAAAAATCTAGAAAACGTCTGATAAATTAGAATAAAGAAAATATATTTACCAACTTTTTTCCTCTGTTGTGAATATTCAATCAGCGTCCAATCATGAATGATTATGGTTAAAAAGTAATTATAATAAGCTTGAATCTGAATTAAAAAGCTTAATTCCAGATTAATACATGTATCACAGTTTACATGAAGAACAATGTCCAACCGCCAAAGCTTAGACTTCCTTTTAAGATGTATAGCTTTCATTTTGCTGCAGACGACAATTAGGAACAAAAAAAAGGGGAGATCCGGGTTGAGTAACATGTATAATTTGTTGTAACATAGTTATTTATGTTGTCTAAATAACATGTTCTTTCTCATAAGGGAATTTTTTCTCTCTCTATTTAATATGTATATGTCTTTGACAAATCATAGACATACATGTACAAGCCATGCATATACATTGTGTATATGTCTATGGACAGATTTATACTTTCAATCGGAACAACTAGATGAATCCCCATGTTTTATTAAAAAAAACTTGAATTAACCATCAGTACAAAAATCATACAAAGAAACATTTGTCAAGTTTTTGATATTGCTACATGTTCCTATAGTACGTCTGTCCCAAGTTATTGCTTCCATCTCTCTTTGATGATTTTTAACAAAAATATACATACATACCTGTGAAAGAAATACAGTTGAAATCGATAAAAAGGAATATATCCAAGATATTTAAACATATTTTATTGAGTAATCAAATGGATTAGGCAACAGGCAAAGCCTTTATAAACCCTCTCCAAAATACAAAGTCAAGAAGTGGTGTTATAAAATAATCATAGAATATAGTATATAGTATGTAGTATAATTTACCAGTTTACAGAGTGATATATTATTGATATATTTGTATACAAGACAAAGGATAATTGGATAATAAATAATAAGCTTGACTTTTGTCATATGATGATAAATTAACGTGTTGTTTTACATATACACACATCCATATCCAAGATATCTTCATTGAACAATTATCATTTTTCACTCATAAAAGTTCACAGGAACGAAAACAAATTTCTTACGGAAATTTATAATGGGAAATGTTTACATCTTTTCTCCATTCAGAAGTATTCGGGATACCTTGCGCAATTTTTCAACTTATCCGGGCTTATTAATGGCTGATGCAATGCACAATCCCCGTAGACTTTCTTTTTTTGGATGTGTATTGAAACCTGAAGCGGTAGAGGGGGGCGTTTCAAAACAGGTAATCTGGACATTTTTCATATTAGTGGATGAACGTAGTTTGAGCACAAAGGTATTTGTGATTATCGAAATATCAAGCAAAAAGTGATGGAAGCAAAAACTCGGTACAGAGAATATATGTATTTGATATTAATTTTAACTGGGAATGAAGATTTTCAAAACACTCCATTCCCCAAATTATTTTTCCTTAGAAGGGATGTACATATAATGTGGCATTTCATTGATCCTCCACACAAGAAAAATGCACAGCTCAAAAAATTAAAAATGAATTGAGAGAACTACGTCATCTCTATATGATCAATCTTATTAAAACTAAATCTGTAGTTTCTCATTTAAAGATACTCAGCAAGGTTCAAATGAAACTGTATTGAAAATATCTTGAAAACGAAGTTAGGGTAGAATGACAGACAGCACACATTTTTTTTTTATTATTAACAAATGTCCTTATGCATTCCATGATTATATTTGATGCAATGAAAATATAACACAATTTGAAATATATTCAAAAATTTTATTTAAAATCATACTGAGTTAATATCATAATGAATTTATAAAAAAAAACCGTCCAATTTCTGAAGCATTAAAATACCCGGTTTATATCCTCGTGCATCTCGTAGACTGTTTTACAGAAGTTTCAAATACGTTTTTTCAGTTTCACGAAATTATCATGCAGTTAAAGCAATCTTTAATTGGTATTATTACTGCAATCCCTTGTTCTCCGTTTCTGATCTGATATTGGGATCAACCCCACAGAAAAAATGGATTTCTTCGAATCTGTAAATTAAAAAAAAAATCATCGGTTGGCATGATTTTTGTCCAATATTACATGTCCAATATTACATGCAATACAGCTACATATGTACATTAACGTTAGAATGCAGAAAATATCTGTAATTTTAATAATTGTTCAAAGACTTCATCAACCACTTACCCACGTTTTGTAAAGTAGCAGAGCAAATTCAGGGGGATGGTAACCTGATTCTGAGTCGTCGCCGACGAGGAGCTCCAGGAGGTGGGGGGTCCACAGAGCTGCCCGGGTTCCGGGGGTTGATGATGAGTGGGGCGGGCGGCGGTGGGGGTGGTGGCTGGGATGGTGGTACGTTTGATTGTTCAGCCCCAGCTAAAGCAAAAAAAAAATTCATTCTGCGGAAATCATTACAAATAATACAGATGTAACCAACCTACCATAAAATGAAAATTAATTAAATATAAAAAGAACCAAAACCTAAATGATGACAGAAATTGAAATAGCTCATTATAATTACCCATGAATCTGGAGGACAAGTATCCATATGCACATTTCAGCGAATAAAATGCCAAATGACAAGTTACAATCATTTTTCTGTTTGCGTCGCAAAGAAATTGCTTGAGATCTATGTTACTATGACGTCACAATAGGAACAATGAATGTAACGTCATCACGTTTGTTAAATTTAGAGTATATATTGAAAAATGAAAATTTCCGGTAAATGGCATTGCTTACTGTAAAAGCTTCAACCCCCCCCCCCCCCCAACTTAACATAATTAATGGCTTGTTTCTCAATCTTCTGTGTACTGTCATTATAATATGTATGATGGAATTTACTAAATAAATATTGTTTAAACTAAACTAACTTAACATTATTTGTTGCGCGAAAGTGCATCAGGGTAATCATAACAGCAGAACACATACATTTCAAAATATTCATTAATTTATTTACATGTATTTATTTATATAATGGCATTAAAGAATAATAGGATTTTAAATTACTATTTTGTACTGGGCATGTAAAAATGACATCCACTAGAAACAACATTTGCACACGTTTATGTTACTATGATTGTATTTGATGTTTGTAAAATGTAAAAGAATTGTATGTAAAAGTTTTATCAATATCAGAGAAATAGATAAAAACATCTTTCATGGGGCATCTTTATATTGAGATTACATGCATGATGGACTCCTATCCCAATATTTACATCTACCAAGTATGATTCCCTCTATTTCTTACGATAACTATTAGTTAATTCATACACTGTAGCTCTACAGAAACAGCCAGACTGAAATCTACACGCCCTGTTTATCGATTGGTCGAAACCAACAGCGACTGAAACTGACAAGACTGAAATCTACACGCCCTGTTTATCGATTGGTCAAAACCTACAGCGACATAAGAAAAATCACAGACTGCACAAAATACTCATGACGATTTCAGACTCAAATTCCTATAGGAGAAGATTTGGCTGTTCCTTTTAGCTAACGTACTTATGTATATTACAGTGATTAAGTGAATTTCACTTACTTTATGCAGTCAGTTTATTAACTTGTGAAAAGAAAGCTGTAAATATAAATAAGAAAAACAGAACCGTCTTTGATGATTCATGCGGGTTATGAAGGTAGCAATCATTGCACTAAAAATGTACATAACCCGCTAACGCGTTAATTGTTAAGTTTAAATGATGCTGATATCATTATTTGAATCGGAAATAATTAATTTAGGGGGATGTTCATCTAAAAACTTAAAAATCATATTAATGTTAGAAACGTATTTAAAAGAATATTTTATCATTCAAATTCGAGACATACAAAACAGATTGCATAATAGAGGACAAAAATAGGCACAGCCTGATGTCCAATCCTATCATGTACTTATTTGCATAATAAAATATTAGTTAAGTTAATAGATATGCCTATTGAAGATATAAGTTTACTTAATAGTTTACTCTTTTATACAAATTGTCTATGCAAAATTATTACTTTTCGTTGAAGAAACCCAAAACCAAAATACACAGAAAATATTCGACTAAAAATATGTCGTAAAATTTTTTGGAAAGGTAAATAAGATAAAAGCCATGGCGGGATTCGAACTCATGACTTATAGATTCATTGCTAATGCACTAACCCATAGCGCCACGCTGTTTGGTAACAGCAATGGGAAAGAAAGCATTTTAAAATTATTTATCGGAAATACGTCACAATATGAAGGTGTCCCACATCACAAATTGAATATTATAGGTATCGGAATTACTTTTCCCATGATTTCATATAGTTTAGCAAGAAATTGTTTCATTTTCTATACCCTGTCCCAAGAGTATCCTTCATTCACATTTTACCTATTTACTCGATATTTATAAGTACCTCGGGGTTCAAACGATGTAAATTCCATATGAAAAATTTCCAAGATTTCTCAGTTGAAATTCCCCCGTAAGCTTAATATCAGACTGAGCAACATGAGTCTTAAATCCACTTTTATCCTGATAATTGACACACTACGTGTCAATTTATTCGATATGTTAAAATAGCTGTATATAACATGTCAACAATACTCAAATTCCACCTTCTTCAAACAGAAGAGCAAGAGTTATTTTTTATGGAAAATAAATTTATTTATGGTATAAATGAATAAAATTTATAAATTCATCTGTATAAGGAAAGTTAAGTACTATAGTTTTAATATATTTTATGGTATACGCTAACATTGAAATTCAATAGACACAGAAACAGCCACTATTGTTTTATTTACATCACATTTTTACAATTGGTGATGTCTACTTTAGATATTTGATTTTCTTTACATTGCCTTTGTAGAACTCACACACAAACAGATTGTCATTAATGTCCACACATAAACCAGTAGGACCCTTCAGATCACAGTTATCAATGTAACCGAGAAACTGTCCATTCTGGTCCAGAATGTGGATACAATGGTTGTCACTGTCTGCTGTCAGGATATGACTCTGACTGTCTGTTGTGATATCCTGGGATTTAAATGGTTTGTTCTTGGTAACTGAGGGATGACCGGTGTATCTCCATCTGAGTTTCCCATCCTGATTAACCACCACTACTGCACCAGCCTCACTGTCAGCTACACAGATGTCACGGTTTCTGTTCTCTCTGATGCATTTAAGTTTAGCATTCCCTGAGTACAGAGGTTTACCTTTATCATCAAATTGAATTGTTTGTTTCTCTGTTGTTCCCAAGTAACGGACAACTTTGGACTGAGTGTAATCATCACTGTACATGGTAACCAGGAGATCACCAGTAGAGGTGACACACAGATAACCAGGCGTCCATCCCTGTAATCTGATCAACTCTTCTGTCTGTCCATTCTTTACTTTATTAACTGTCCTTGTTGCCCCACTAGTATACAGTAGATCCCCATCACTGTCTACAGCTATATCACCAGGGAATTTACCTGATTGTTTCTGGATTGTCTGGAGGAGTGAACCTTTACTGTTGAAGCATTTGATATCATTGGTCTTTCCACTCGTCCATATCTTGTCATCATTCAGACATGTTACACTACGTAGTTTTTCATGCCCAGTGTGTATTGTGGTAACAAGCTCGGGTTCATCCATTAGTTCTCTGACTGAAGTTTTGTGTTGGTTTAGTGACGAGACATTTTCTTCTGTAGCAGTAGATAACGGGGTGATCTGTCCAAACAAACTATACAGATTCTCTGGGTCTATTGGTTTTGCAATGAATGTTGGCAATGTAACCTTTACTTTGGGTGGAAGCTTGCTGAACTCTCTGATCTTAGAGCTGTATTCAGTGGTTAAAGATACATCAGTGGATTTCTCGATTTTCCTGATGGCTTGTAAAGTTTGTTTTATGAGAGACTGTATCTGTTTGATTTCATCCAAATGTTTCTGAAGAATGTCTTTATGTTTCACTTTTATCTCGCCTATTTCGGTTTTCATGTTGTTGATGATGATGTCGATTTCTCTGTGCCATTGCTCTCCTTGTTTGGACATTGTTGTTGTAATTTTCTCATATCCTCCATCCAGGTTGGCAAGCTGATTTTCCAAGTCACGTGCAATTTCTTCATACAAAGGGGAAATATGATTTTCTAACTCTTTTGCATCTTTTTTAATATCATCTTTCTTTGTCTTGAAAACTTCTGTAACTTCTACAAATTTATGTCTTCCATGTTGTTCAGATGCCATGCAGGAAGAACAAACAAAAATGTTGTTGCAATCCTTGCACTGAAATTCACAATTTTTGTGTGTATGTGTTCCACATTTAGGATAGATGAGGGTTGACCTTCGTTCCTGGAATGGGACTATGATATGTTTATGATATCCATCTGAGATGTGGTCTCCAATGCAGGGCTTGCAGAGGTTGACATGGCAAAAGTCACAGTAGCTGTGGACAATGGCGGTCTCACAAAGGTCACATCGGTGCACATCCTGGGCACTAGAATGAGGATCCATGGTTGTTCAATCTCTAAAAAATTGAAATAATTTTAATACATGTACCTATATTTTTTAGGTTTAACGAAAAGAATAAAAGGTTTTTAATGTTTTCTTAATATTTATAATTATAGTCAGACAGTGAAGATTGGATTTTTCATGAAACATTATTTGAATTAAAATTTCTTTATTAAATTCACCTAAATGACTAAAATTACCCCCCCCCCCCCTTTTCGAGTTTGTTTAGCCTACACCTGATATTAATCCAAAATCATTGGACATTTTTCTAAACTTTATAAACCATTTCGAAATAACTTACGCTGATATGGTTGCGTTTGATTATTGTGTATTGCGTTGAATATATACATTAGATTCAAAACGAAAGTAAGTTTTAAAATTTCTATTCCTAATGTAGATCTAAATAGAATTGTATGTTTTAATAATCACAGCTATAGTAACTTAATGTTAGTAGAGTGAAAATGCAATTAAAGATAAGAATATACAAACCTTGTTAAAATGAAATTTACAAAGTCTTTAACTTTTTGGTGTGCCTGCCCAAACATGGCTGTTCCTTTTGTGCCACCTGATCAGGAAAAAAAAAATACGCGAGTTACTCCCCGTACATTGATATCGACGTTGCCTGAGGCGTGTTCGGCAGAGCAAGTCGCCAAAATCCCTCATACCCGCAACACGATCAGATGAACTAGCCTCAAACTGGAATCATTTACTATATTATAGATCTTGAACCTAAGGTCAAGATCTATAGTAAATAAAATATGTAATAAATAAAATGAAGATGTGACTGTCACAGTGTAATAGTGTTTTGTGAAGGTGAACTTGACTGTGCAATATCCAGTTTCGTGAAAATTTGACAGTGCAAATAGTGCGACAGAATGTTAAGTTAGACATTAGGCACGTAGCATCGTTTTTGAAAGTGGGGGGGGGGGCAGACTCATCAAAAAAATCTTGACAAGCAAAAAAAAAAAAAAAATTATAAGTTTCCAAAATCTTCAAAATCCTAATCTGGGGGGGGGGGGGGGGGGGGGGGCTGGCGTGACAGATGCGATGGCGAAAGTGCGAAGGTGCGAAGGCGAAGGAGCGATTCTACTATCGCTCCTTCGCCTTCGCAACTTCGCACTCTCGCCTTCGCACCTTCGCACTTTCGCCTTCGCCTTTTTGATAGCATTCCGAAAGTCTCGGTAGATTACATAGAATTTTATGCAGGCACCGTACTTGCAGAGGTTAATCGACTAATCCATGATATTATTGGTACACATGCGCTAGGCCATTGTGCTTACTATGAATGTTTATAAATATTTTAATGTGTATATGGACATATATGTTTACCAGTGCTGGCTATGCCTAATCATTATATACTCCATGCCACATAAAATGTAATGTCCGCCATAATATATACATATGCACTTCCAAATTCCTCGCAGCACAGTTAAGGCTGTTAATACCCTTCGTTCAGACAAAAAGTACGGGAAATGTGCATTATGACATCACAGTATATAACAAACCCCGAAAATACTTAATAATCTATTTATTAGCAAAATTAACTTATACTCATCTTTTAATTGAAAACAACTAATGTTATTACTTACAATTTTGATGTCCGTTAAATCGTACACACTGAAAAATAAGCGAGATGTCGTTCTAGTTTTACTACAAAATATGAGTCATATGCTTCAAAATGACGCATTAAGTTAAGTCATTGAAGGCTATCATGCAGTTTTATAGCGAAGAAAAATAAATGTCATAGATTAACGGAAAATGATAAATGGATATTTTGTTTAACATTGTTTTTAGTAGAATGCTACCTATATAGTCTTATTTTCATTTTGTTAAAAGTATGCATCGTATAAAGAAGCGACCTCGGTTTTGCATAAAATATCGTATATATCTGAAAGCTGAGTACCTAAAAAAATCACTTAATTGCAAGGGCATACACTTACCTGATCCTGACAAACTTTTACATGTGAATTTGAAATATGCTATGTAACTTAAAAACTTCTACGATCCTTGTATAATCTTACAAATTAATTATTTTTTAATTAAATTAACCCTGTGACCTTCAAAATTATTCAACATATGCATTATAAATTACGGTTTCTACAAACAAATATTCTTATCTTATAAAGTTCGCACCGTTTTTCAAAATCTACGATATAACATCAAGTTATTTTAATTTTAAAAAGGACATGCCAGTTGAACTAAAGTATACGTGTTTTCATCACAAGAATTTGCCTATATTTATATTGACCGCCTTAACTGTACTGCGCTGTCACTTTTCACTGTTTGTTTACCGTGGATCAAACACAGTAACATTCTAATTTCATTATGCGACTCTCTTTGCTCATGTATGGATCTAGAGGGGGAAAGCCCCCCCCCCCCGGAAAATTCAAATTTAATAACTTCACGCATGCAGTAAAAGGGGAGAGAGGGTCCAGATCCAGATCCCACCCCCCCCCCCCCCCCCGGAAAATTAAATTTTATATTAATTATATATAATAAAATCTCCAAAATATGTCTCGGAACCCTCCCCCCCCCCTCGACAAATATAATCATCCCACGACACCCCCCCCCCCGAAAAAGGATCTGCGCATGCATGCAGGCTGTTGCAAATAAATTTTAAGAAGTTTAACGTCTCCCTCAGATGTCCTTTTATACAGTTAAAATTGTCTTTAAACGATAGAGAGCTCCACAATTATAAAATGGCGAAGGCGAAAGCGCAAAGGCGAATTTGCGATGGCGAAGGAGCGATAGTAGTATCGCTTCTTCGCCTTCGCACCTTCTCACTTTCGCATTCGTATCTTCGCGCTTCGCCGTCGCATCTTTCTCCGTCGCACCTTTGCACTTTCGCCTTCGCAACTTTGCACTCTCGCACCTCGACCTAAAGGCGAATATGCGAAGGTCGAAGTGGCCCCATCGGAACACCATAGTTTATAGATAGAATTTTGGCCAGTGCTCTACTGCACTGATCTAAATAAGATACAAATTCTGTTACATAGGGTGTCATACTTGATTTAAAAAATACAATGATACTCCCCAGTATATTGATGTACTGATAAACTAGTAAAATAAATTACAGATTTTCACAATCCGTCCAGCGAAGCAATGTTGGCGGAGCAGTATGGGCCCCAGTGTACGCAACCCCTTGTTTTTTTTTTGTTCAAAATAACCTGTCAAAGTGCAACACATCGGTATGTTATTGTTGTCGATTAAAATGTTTTGTGTCGTTTTTGTTAAAAAAAAATCTACTTGTACTTTTTTTTCCGTGAGATGGAAACTAGAATGAAATAACATGTTAGAGGTAAATAATATTTTTAGATAGTCTATTGGTAATTAGTTTACTGTGTCCCAGGTTCTTATTTCTGGTTTTCTTAATTCGTCACCAACTTTCCTCAAGTCAATACTCAGCCTCAAATCTGAGGTTTGACCTCAAATTTATGCACTTTTCTTTAAAGGATTTGTGTTGAGGAATGAGTTGAGGGATTCGAAAATTTTGGTGACGGTGGAGCCAGAAAGATTTGAAGTTGAATTATTTAGAACTTTTCGGAGAACCAATGACACTTTTTTTAACGTTATCTCTCCAGTATTTTGTATGATGTTTGCAATGTAAATCCCGCTGATAATGCAAATTCTACCAGACGAGATAGAGAAACATGTTTTCAAAAATAGTTTTTGGGGGATGGTAGTTGTCGTAACGTATGAAAAAAAATCGACATTTAATTATAAAAATCGAATTTATTCATCAAATGAATGACGGAAAGTAGAACCTAGAATGAAGTTTGCCTTTTCTTCTTTTAGATGAGCGAAGACTGCTTGACCGTAAATGTGTACACGCCATTAGGGGCCAATAACAAACTTTAACAAACCAAGCACAGCCATCGGTACTCTGTGCTCGTATGAATACATGGGGGGGGGGGGGTACAGTGCTGCTATCCTGAAAGTTGACAAGGATAGGATAGGATAGGATGCAGGATGCACGATACATGATAGAAATATAAAAGTTAAGTTCTATCCTATCCTATCCCATCCTATCCTGCATCCTGTAGCCAATCAGATTCGAGTATAAATTTCAGAGTTATTTTGCGAAACGAAAATTGGCTAAACAATGTATTTTCAATGTCAATTTAATACGTTTTACAAGTTAAACCATTTAAGAATAATTATTATATCAAGAAGGCGGTGCATAACATTAATGCGCGCTAAAATGTCGGCGCTACATCTTTGTCAATTCGTACGCAAGTACGGAGTTACTGCGAGAATTCGTCGCAACATTTGACAACGTTAGAAATAGATTTCTGTATTTACTTCATTTAAAGTCTGCAAATTAATAAAAGCTTGAATTTATAAACGACTAATTTGGCATTTAAAAAGATAAACATGTATACAAGAATCATACATTGATTCACGTTTAATATAATTTCTTCGATGCCCAATAACAGGGACGCATATTTCTGTCCAATATTAACCTGAACATATCGAATTAATAAATGTTAGCTAGCTATAAATGCTTAAGAATTTATACTTTAAAAATAACTCTGAGTGGTTTAACTATAAACGATATAAACTTCCTAAAGGAATTATTTATTTTCAGATCGTGTTTACATTTATCGCCGAACGAATCGCTCGAATAATGAGAATTACGCTCAGTTATATGTGATACGAAAATAATTTAATAAAACTATGTGACTAAACAGTTCCTCAATAAGTGCATCGAAGTTATTTATCTGTTTTTTATGCATAAATATAATTAAATCAAAAATCTAATCGCTTACCTGTTTGTTTACGTTATTGTGTCCATCCCGCGTACGATTTAGCTTTACCGTAGCACAGGTAAGTAGGTTATCCCGCTCAATGAATATTCGGTTTTAAGATTTAATTATTCATTTTGAGTACTACATTAATTGATAAAATCATTTTATTTTTAAATTTCGTTTCATTTAACTTTCATTCCTATATTTTGAAAGTATGGGATAGGATAGGATAGGATAGAGCTTATTTGAAGGATAGGATGCAGGATACAGGATATAGGATAGGATAGGATAGTTTTGTCAACTTTCACGATAGCAGCACTGTATTACCAGGCGTTCATCGCCGGAAGTCCTTTCTTCAATGGCTTAGCACTCGCTTCAGCAGCTCAAATTATTCTTGTTACTCTAAACTATCGGCTAAGTATTGTTTAAGTACTCATCGAGGCGTTGAAAAAAAATTAATTATTTCCAAATTTCTTATTTCATGTTCATGTATACATGTATATCACAAGATTTTAAAGGGTGAGGGGTATGAAACATTAACATTGACAATTTATAATACATTGTTTAAGTTGGAACAACAGTATATTTTTTACATGGTGTATCATATGCAACGTCGTATACATGTATTTATTATAATAATTTTATCATATTCATATTTCAGGTGTCCTTGGGTTTCTCAAAATCCTGGAGGTAGAAACAACTTGGAACTACGGTTTCTACGACCAACGGCTTGCATTGCAGTGCAGGTTCAAGACAATAGCCAGTTCTTTGTTGGTAGCCCAAATAAGGTAACCCTAACTTAGTCAACTGTTAGGGTACCTGTACCTTTAACTTCAATGTTTATTTCCTTATTTTCAATTCAATATTTTACATCGTCCCAAATAAGTGGGGGGGGGGGGGGGGCAAGTCCATGTTAATTCAATTTTTTTGTATGTAAATTTAAGAAAAATCTTTTGCTGAGCAAAAGAGTGAGGGAGGGGGCAGCCCCCCCCCCCTCCCCTCTGATGCTACGTGCCTGATACTTTCGAGATGGTGATTATTACTACATGAAATAAGTCATACAAACGAGATAAATATATTGTACGTATTTGTGTCGTTATATTATGAAATAATAATGAGGAAAAGCTTTTCAACGACTACGTGTGACAAGGGGGATCACCTAATTTTTTACGTATTGTGTCCTAATTTCTGTATACCGTGTAATTCTTCAAGTTAAAATTGTTAAAAAAGTCAAGAATCAAACGTACAAGTAGGTGAAAACGTGTAGCATTTTTGATAAAACTATTATAGACTAAGTGTGCATCAGGACGACTATGCCTTTGGTTTCATCAAATTCATAAAATTATTTCATAAACAATGAGAAGTATATTGATTGTAGTGTATTGTAAAGCAGATAAATTAAGTTTGTTTTGGGTTTCCAGTGGAGCAGGGCCGTCTACTGTCATCGACTGTCTGACAAGATTCTTCCAAAAATGAGAGATTTCACCCCCCGACAACCCGAGATATTCTTCACGGAGATAGTTTCCAGAGGAAAGTTCCGTTTTTCTTTACAGCGAGAGAAATTTGACGCAAAGACAATAAGATATAGAACAGGCAACAAATATTTTTTGAAATGCGAACGAATGATCATTTATGAATTGCGATATTGTGACACAGAAGGGCAACCCAGGCGGAGCTTAGTGTGGAAAAAAAAATAGTGGCGGATAAAGGTAAAGACTACACAACTAATTGTGCCACATACACGTACAACATACGTTAAACATACGTTATGTAACGTATGTTTAACGTATGTTGTGTGAATTAAGTCAAACCGTACGTTACACATATGTTGAGAAATGCATGGTTAACATACGTGTGATAACATACGTTCAACATCACATATGTTTAACATACGTTAGATTTTACATATGTTAAACATATGTGAACCATATGTTTTACATATGTAGATCTCAACCATATGTTACACATATGTTAATAAACACATGGTTAACATGGGTTCTAAAAACCATATGTTAAACGTGCGTTAATAATATACATACTTTACATTAAAATGATCTGCATGCGCGGATCTAAGGGGGCGGGGGGGGGGGGGGGGTTCGAAAGGATCCCCCCCCCGTAAAATGAAGGTTAATGAAATTTACACAGTAAAATTATCGCAAATATGCCTCGCCCCCCCCCCCCCCCCCCCGGGCAAACACAATTATCCTTCGGACCACCCCCCCCCCCGGAAAAATTGTTTCTGGATCCGCGCATGATCTGCATGTACATGATCACTCATATTCACTCATGTCTGAAGAAAAGCCTTGCCTACTGTGCATGTTTATTGGTTTAAACTTTATATGTAGTTATTCATAAATAAAGTTGTTTCATTGACAGAAGCCACGTGTCTTCTTTAAAAAATTAATTCGATTACAAATCCGGAATTAATACGAAATCGGTTTTAGATTTGTCGATGACAAAATATACGTCACATTTTTACGTCACGGAGGCAGAAGATCGAACTGCAGGCGCAGGATGAATTTAGCAGAGGTATCCCCGAGTGCCCAAACTCCGTCACCATAAGTAGAAAACATTCCGCGTTTCTCTGCAATTTATTTTTTGCGGTTTTTATCATTTGCAATCACTAAATATAATCTGAAACGTTATAATTTATAAAATTATTTACAAAAATATTTTTATTATTATTCAAATAAGCCCTCTGAATACGACGTTTATCACACGTGCTATCATAGTTTATGAACTTAACTCCGTCACCCACATGATCTACGATACGCCAGGGAATGAAGACACATTAACAATTTAGTTTAAACTCAACTTGTATATAGGCCAAGTTAAAATAAGTAAAATCGGTGTATACAATTTAAATTGTATTTAATTTCATCAAAGTGAAATGATCGTCAGAATTAAAAAATGGGTCCTTGTAACAACAATCACAATGACCTTTTCAGAATGTATGGAAGCCGTTTGATTTCTGTCCTTACATATTTCAAAAATATCATATCAATAATGATTATACTGATGATTATATTATTTATTAATTACATTTTTAATAAATGTTGCATATTCTAAATACCGACATACCGTATATATCTGTAACCCTGTATAAGGCAAAAATTACGGCATGAGCGATTTGACGTTATCATCAAGTGTAGTGCATGAATGCTATTGCGGACTGAAAAAAATGTATTAATAACCTTAATAAAAAATAAATTACATGTGAAATGTTTCATCTTGACCTCTCTTAAAATGACTGAACACCGTAAATCGTCGAATGGGCCCGCATATTTTAGTGCACCCGTGAAAAAGTGTTAGCTGATTTCACGCAATTATTGTTGCATAAAATGAACAAGGTGAAATTTTGTTATGTTTGCACACATTCTTAAATTTAAGCGTTGTAAATTGTTGACATTTGATTGAAGTTTTTTGACATTCAAAAAATGACGTCATATAACCGCACTTGATTTTAAACGGCGAGGAGTTTCCCGAAAGTGACGGAGTTGGGGTAGTGACGGAGTTAGGGGGCTATGCGATAATGATTGTCAAGCATTCGTTTTTATTTACTTGCATTTGAAAATTATATCGTACAATTGCCGATGTCAAAAGACTAAACATGTAGCACGGAGCTGTAACTGTGTTCTCCGGGAAAATTCGGGTTGAATTAATGACGATAAAAATAATGTTTCCCCAGAGAGCTACAACTAAGCAGCTATTTGGTTTAGTTAATTTAGAAGAATCAATACTTATTAAAACCCATAAAATATAAGTCGATCTTGGATAAGACGCATTTGAAAACTGAAATATTTGAAAGTAGAGAAAAACTAGAGCAAAGCCTATGCAAAGTAACGAGTAGGTCTTCCATTGCAACTAAGTGAAATGATTATTGAATTGCCTCTATTATTTAAGTTGTATTCTTATTGCATGGTAATTGAAATTTTTTTATAGGCATGCATTGGCTGCTTGACATATTCCTGGAAGAGGACATCAACTAGCTAACACAGTCAATGACAGATGTCTCTTTGAATTGATAAAATCATAATGTAAGTACACATACCATTGCATTTCACACTTTAAACATATTTTAAGGGTCATCAACACCGCTCGGAAATTTTTTTCCATACAAATCCAACCTAATAAATAACTCAAAGGTATGGATTTCTATGACATACTTCATTAACAGTAGAAGTCACTGGGTGTTCAGGATCATTAATGATAATCTGTTGCATGACACCTACATGTACATTTGTATTTCTTAGTAAGTAAGTGTAAAATTTTGATATATCTATTTATCTAATGCATGTATTATATTTTGTAGCAAATGGATATAATACAGAAGTTTCAAAGATCTGTTTTGATGTAGCCTGAAGATTTTGTAATGAATGATCCAGGATCCAAAAGTTCTTCACGGAGTTCAAAGACACAATAAGGTAATTCAATTTAGATAAGGATTAATACAGGCATGTATCCAGTCACAACCCCCCCCCCCCCCCATCCCACCCCCTCATTTTTATTTTGCAGCATGTGTAAGTGTACTTTAGAAATCATTTCACCCTAATGATTCAAGCTTATTTGCATAAAAATATTTACCTGTATACGTTGTTTTCCGCTTACATGTATAAATTATATTTTTTATCATGTATTTAAAAACTCTAATGATTGCATGTATTTAAGTTTGTATTAATATTTTAGAAAGAAGTTTGAACAAGCATTGTCCTGGGAAAACAGTAAAAAGAAAGAAGTTGCAAGTGGACAAAAATCAGGATGAATATACTAGAGGTAAAAATTTATTTTGACAAATTAATATTTGTGATTGACCTTCTATTTTGCCCCCCCCTCTCTCTCTCTCTCTCTCTCTCTCTCTCTCTGAGAGCTTGCAAATAAAAGACAAAATTATTAACAATTGTAAACTTTCTTCATGTTGTATTTGCAATAAAATCTAAATGGATCCTGTTATTCTTTAACAATATTGTTGAATAAAAGAGCAACTGAGGCATTTGTAAATTTAACTTTATCATAAAATGAAATTTAATGTTAAATTCTTTGTTTTTCTTTTTCAGAAACTATTAAAGCACAGAAGAATGACAACAAAATAAATCTTAATGTAATCATTCAAGGAATTAAATTCATTGTTAATCTCAAAACTTGTCTTTTTTCTGTAACTCTAATTTTAGATTAACAAGTAGCTGGAAATGCAAAATGGATGTTTCCAAAGATCCACTGAAGTTACTGAGTAATAAATTGAAGTGATTCAAGCAGCAAGATAAAGTATATCAAGAATGAACTGTAAAATTAAAAATGTTCAAGTAATTTAATTCTAAGCAATTTACATGTGATATGTATGTAATTCATGTGAAAAACGTACGTTGGATCCACATATGTAAAATGTATGGAATGTATCACGTATGTCTAACACACGTGTAACATACGTTTCACATATGTTCATTAACGTACGTTAAACACACGTGGTACTTAAATCACGTTAAACGTACGTGAGGCTACATACGTATCACACATGTTTAACATGTGAAACGTATGTGGCACATTTTGCTGTGTATTTCACACTGAGTAACTATGTAGAAAGTTTTGTACACGAATTCACGTATTATTCCAACATGTTTAATTCGGGGAAAATTCGACATACTTTGATTATAATACTACCGGTAATACCTGTAATGAAAATCATTTTCTTTAAATATTCGTACAATCTTTTTTGTTTTATATTGGCGCTTGTCTCGTACAGGAAGTCTATGAAATTATTATACACAACAGTGTTATTGTGTATAGTTAATAGATTTCCTGGATGAAACAAGCGCCTGTGACTTCATTCCATTATTACTGATTTTTTATATTAAATATCGTTGTTCCACGGTGAAAGAATTTCAAAACACAAAACATTAATTTATAGGATATACTAGACCTTGATTTGTCATATTATAACTATTGATAGATACATGTAGATGTAATTTGCTCGATCATCTGTCATTCTAATTTACAAAAACTCTCTCTCTCTTCTCTCTCTCTCTTTCTCTCTCTCTCTCATTTAAGTCAAGAGCGGTTGTGTCTCAACTCCGCCTACTACGATCTGATTAGACAAGGGTCAGTAAAACATTAAGCTGAAACATTTTTAGAGTTACCGCCAATTAAAAGCTTGCTATTATTACTTATTAGGTTTGTTACTGACTGTGTACAGAAATTTGTGGGGTCGGTAAAGTTCATAGAAGGCGAGGCGGAGCCGAGCCTTCTATGGACTTTACCGATCCCACAAATTTCACATTAATAACGTCAGGTGTCTGTGGTTGCAGACCACAGACGATCGATAGTTTAAAACAGTGAGCGGTCTCAGAAATGATAACTCCGAGTTATTCATGAATATTGTAGTTTTGTCTTTTGGTGCGAATTAACTAAGACTGATAAATGATGTTTTGGTATTTAATATTATAATACATGTGAAATGTGCAAGATGGTTTTATTTGAATGAGTGACATTTGTTTGGTTAATGTGAAATCTACTTGTACAATTAAACCTTTAATTGATTTTCTTTATTTTTGGTAATTAGCATTTTAAGGAGGCCGACTTTAGTTTTCATTGCGCATGTTTTTTTTCGCATTCTTGTAAAATAAAGTGTATTTATAGTTTTTATGAATTTTCTTAGTTCATATCATCTATAAAATTGAACTAGTGAACAAAATACAGATAAAAATATTTAGATTTTTTTAAGAAAAAAAATATTTTTCAAATGATTTTTCTGTGGTACTGAAGGTGAGCGTTGCCATTGTGCTTTTATGACGTTATATAAAAGCGTTATAGGAGTGCTTTTTAAGAAATAACATAAAACAAAAAGTAAAAATCGTACGTTATTCAAAATTTGTACACAGAATAATGCTATCCTCGGGGTTTTTTTATCTTAATTTTTGAATGAATCCATGATACTAAACTACATTTGCAATATTCCAAATATATGGAAAATGTTGTGTTTATTAATATTTTGAGATGCCCCTTACTTAAAACCTGGCGGTAGAATTTCAAATCGTTTACATATAAGATAGAAAATAATTATTACTAATCACATATGACAATTTGAGAAAAAAAGCTCTTGTAGTATATATTTTAATATGCTTCGAATTTCGGAAAATGACAATTTCCTAGATGTATATATTCCTATAGTAAATGTACCTGTATTTTGAGATAACCCCTAAAAATAACTAAACGGTCGATTTTCTTCAAACTTCGTAAATGAACTGAAGTTGGTGTAAATTACATATAGTTAAAAAAAAGAAGAGTTTTGCTATTGTAGTTTTTCATCAAAAAACCCAAAATCAGCAGTCTTAAATCGTGTCCAATGACTCATGCAAGGATCCAGAAAATTGTTCCGGTAGAGGGATATCTATGTCTATTAAAGGGGGATTTGTTTTCGGAAACTTTACTTTTTAAATTTAAGAATTGAATTTTCCAAAGAGAGGATGTGGGGTCTTATGGACCATCTGCACAAACATGTATGTACATGTACCAGGTACCTATAGTTGCACCTCGTGTTAAACGTTAAACAAGCATTATATGCGAACATAGCATAAACAACACATGTTCAATCCCTGTCGTCTACCTGCTATTAATGTTTGGGTGTTTTTAAATTTCGTGAAAGTCGTCCAAAATAATATCTTCATTATCTTATGAATAATCTTATCGAATTAAACTGTAGTATCTCATTATGAAGCAACACAGGAAGTTTTTAAAAAAAATCATCAAATTATATTTAAAAAATCTGGAAAACGAAGTTTGGACAGAATGACAGACAGCACACAGGGTTTTTTAACTGTCTTTATGCATTCCATGACTTCAGAAAAACACAGTTTGAAATTTAATCATATATTTTATTTTAAACCATACTGAGTTGATATCACAATGAATTAAAATTTCAGAAGTTAAACTATATCCTCAGCAATCTGGTATACATAAGTTCATACACTGTATATATATTTTTCAGTTTCACGGAAATTATCAGCTAAAGCATTCTTTAATTGGTATTATTTCAAATCTTTGTTCTCCGTTTTTTGTAGACAGGTATCTTTACAATTGCAGATCTGACATTGGGATCTACTTCAAAGATAACACGCATATTGCTTTCTTTCAATCTGTAAATTAAAAAAAAAATCATTTGTAATACGTGATATCGATCAGCATGGTATTGCATTCCAATATATTGCAATAAAGCTACATATACCGGTATGTACATTAATGTTAGAATGCAGTAAACATTTGTAATTTTAACAATTGTACAAAGACTTCATCAAACACTTACCCACGTTTTGTAAAGTAGCAGAGCAAATTCAGGGGGATGGTAACCTGATTCTGAGTCGTCGCCGACGAGGAGCTCCAGAAGGTGGGGGTCCACAGAGCTGCCCGGGTTCCGCGGGTTGATGATGAGTGGGGCGGGCGGCGGTGGGGGTGCTGGCTGGGATGGTGGTACGTTTGATTGTTCAGCCCCAGCTAAAGCAAAAACAAAATCATTCTGCGGAAATCATTACAAACTAGATGCTGTCATTAGACAGTAATACCCGCACCAAGTGTTTGCCCCTATATAACACTGTTTTGTACCAGTTTAATTAAAAATGAAGGCCACATGCAAGCTCCGGTAATACATTTAAAAATTATAATTTTCATAACTGAAAGATGAGATCCATTCCCATATGATAATACACATGAGCAGCACTTTATGTGCAATTTGGGGTTGAACTGTTTGCAGTGAATTTTCAGTTAATCAATAATCTTAACATTTCATGTCATAGAAAGTATAATGGTCTATATAATTATTACAAACAAAATTAAAAATTAAATTATGCCCCCTCCCCGTGGCGGTTGCCGGTTTTAGATTTGCTTCTGTGTGCCTACGTGTACATAATCGTGTGCACAGATTTAGAGAAGGGGTGGGAGTGAGGGGTCAAGACCCCCCCCCCCACCCCCGGAAATTCATTTAAATCAATTGTAAAATTACCAAAAATACACCTTAGAACCCAATGCTCTTACAGACATGTAAACGCTCCAACCCATTGCGCTTCAATGTTAGGTAACATTATTTTTTTTTGGGGGGGGGGGGGTAAATATTTAATTAATATTTAATATACTTTATTGTTTATATCAATAGGAAGTATACATCACAATATGCAGGTGTCCTGCACCACATTAAAGCTGTTATTTACCTAATAAAATAACTAATGAAATAGTGAAAGTGGATTTGAAGAATATGTCATAAAAATACATGCATGTTACAAATAACTGATCTTTGTCTGAAGTTACGTACACAACACAGGTCTGCAGGTCTCATTAGCGGGTACTAGTTTTACCAAGCTCTTCGATTAGATGGGTTCACGTCTGTGATTATCATTATGATGTTGACCAATATAGATCAGCATAATACATGTAGTAGCAGTAGCACAATATAATGAGATGCCAGCATACATAAGTTCTACTTTCACTTTCTAAATGTGATCTCCCTTTGACAGCATACTGTATCATCATCTTTTAATATTTAAATAAGCTTATCATCGTTACCTATCCTATCGCATTTGTAAAGATTCTGTCATTTTAGTTGCATAAGTTATTTTTTTTCATTTGTCAGACTTGAACTATTGAGTTTATATTTGAGTTTGTTTGGGTGTGAGGGTTCCAAGTCATATATTTGACAATTTTTTAATGTAAATTTAAAATAAGACTAAGCCATACTACAGTCATGAACATGAATAGTATAGAACAAAACACAAACTAATACATGTATATATACATAGGAAGTATTACAAAACATAGATGATTGATGTTATTCCTCCTTAGGTCATGGCGCATCAGGCCCCGGGGCCATAAAACTTAGACAGGCTTACTTATGATCTAAGTCTCACTTTTACAAAAGGAACATTTAGTGGAAAAGTGAGATTGAGATCAAAATAGAGCTCGTCTAAGTTTTATGGCACCGGGGCCAGATCATTATAGCATGTAAGTCATGACCCTAAGGGGTCATCCTGACCCCCTTAGAATCAGAAATTGTCAATTATCTTTAAATTATTGATGTTTGATGATCCTATCTCTATTTAATCTTTATTATTTAGTCTCCCGAATGAAATTTGGAGACTTATTGTTTTTGTACGGTTCTTAATACATGTACCGGTACATGTTTTTTTGTTTTTGGTTTTTTTTGTTTTTTTTTTTTGGGGGGGGGGGGGGGGGTGTCAAAAGGGTGTGGGGTCTAATATTGAACCATGTAGGAAGAATCGTAGACTCTATTGTAAATGGTAACTTGTAAACGGACAAAGATAATAATATAGGGTTTTCATAATCATATATTGACTGTTACTGGCAATATATAGGGTTTATTAGATCTGACCCCTGGGGTCATCCCCACCCCCCAGGAATTTGAATTTACCATATATCTCAGAAACTGTTATAATCATGACCCCTAAACCATATATATTCATGTTTCTGATGTCAAGGGGCATCACATGTTATGTAGGTCATGGTCCCTGTGGGTGGTCCTGACCCCCTCAAACAGCAGGTCCCTTAATATCTTCAAAACAGTTGAGATCCCCACCCTTAAACCATATATATATTCTTGTTCCTTGTGTCAAGGGGCATCAAACGGTATGTAGGTCATGGGCTCCGGGGGTGGTCATGACCCCCCTCGAACAGGAAGTGCACGAATATCTCGAAAACGGTTGAGATCCCCACCCCTTAACCATATAAATTCTTGATCCTTAAAGGGTATCAAAAGGTATGTAGGTAATGGGCCTAAGGGTTAAATTTAATTTTTCAAAACAGTAATGCACATCTAATGAACAGTTCCTATCATATCCTAAGATATCATGTGTCTATCCATTCAATCATAAGAGGAGCTCTTGGATCTATGGGGTTTTTTTTTAGTGATAAACATCAATTTCTGCTACTATTTGACTCCCTGGATGAAACTAAAATTTTTAAAACCTTATTGCACATCTATGGAACAGCTCCTATCATATCCCAAGATATGATGTGTCTATCCATTAAATCATAAGAGGAGCTCTTGGATCTATGGGGTTTTTTTTTAGTGATAAACATCAATTTCTGCTACTATTTGACTCCCTGGATGAAATTAAAATTTTTAAAACCTTATTGCACATCTATAGGACAGCCCCAATTATATCCCAAGAGATGACGTAGCTACTCCAAAAGTTGTATTAAAGAGGAGTTCTGGGAACCATACTTGTTTTGCAAAAAAAACGTCATTTTTTGTTGCCCACTGATCCCCTTAATAAAAAAAAATTCTGGAACCTGATCAACCTCAATATGACTTCCCCAATCATATTCTAGAAGATCATTTGGCTACTGCCAAAAAAAATGACGTTTTTGAAACCAGTTTTTTTGTAAAAAAAACTTCATTTTTCAGCCATTAAATGACCCCAGGACAAAATTGAAAATTCCAAAACCTTATTGCGCATCTATAGGATACCGTAAAACATATTCCAAAAGATGATTTGTCTACTTTTGAAAATGTAGGAGGAGTTCGAGGAAGAAGGTTTTTTGTGAAAAAACGTCATTTTTTACCAAATATTTGACCCCCAGGACTATCACATAATTTTTGAAACCTTTTTACAAAACAACATGATACCCCAAATCAAACTCCAAGAGTTCAGTTTGCTGGTTTATAAGATGTAAGAGCAGTTTGAGAAAGTAAAACAAGACAGACGGACGGAACAGGGTAACAACAATATACCCGAACTTTCTTTAGAAAGTGCGGGTATAATGATGTACATTTCAACAATTCTGCCTTACAGAAATTCAAAGCACATACACATTCCAATGAGGAGGAGAACTTTTGATAAAGAATCTTACTTCTGTAACATTCAGAGATGTGGACCTAAATCTTATTGAATAGAACCTAGTGTAGTGTAGAAATGTAGTGCCTAGTTGGAAGCTAAATTTAAATTACATGAATACAATCAGGGTTGTCTCTAATACCCGGGGGGTCTTAGACCCGGGAATTCCCCTGCCTATAATGCCTTAATTACCCGGCTATTATTGCATTTCAAAAGCAATGTAGCTATAAGCAAGACCCCCTGACCCTTCTACTTATTCATTTCTTCCTTCTATTTCAATTTTAAGAGACAACCCTGATACAATATTTAACACTACTATTTACTTGTTTGCATTCAAGGGCCCCAATTCCGTCCTATCTTATTTGTATTGGCTTAATTAATATATACCTACCAATTGATGGCGGAAGCTCCCCTGTGGCGGGGTAGGAGGGAGGGGTGGTAGATAATGGACTGGTACTTTGGGAAGTTGATGACGTCCATGGGGATGAACTGAGAACAGAACGGGAGGACGTTGAGCTCTGCCCCCACAGACTTGTACTCCTCCAACACTTCTGGAATGGCCACCTTCTTCATCTGCCATCTTTTTTACTTAAACACTGGGATGTTGTCTTTGGCTGCTGCCAGAGCTTAGAAGGGAGAGAAAAAAAATCATTAATTAACTAAATTATGATTAATATATGATCTACATATATTAATATGCATATAAATTTGTTTAATAAGGTGTTTGTTTACGTCTTCAAAATTTGTTGATAAATATTGAAAGCTCTGGAAAAAATTGTTAATTATACAGTCAAGTATATTATGAATTTAATGTTGGTTTCATTTTTTTTTCATTTAGCTGATATTTGAAAACTCAATGCAGACATTTTGTACGAGGAACAATGCAGTCTGAGGTACAACAAAGTGAATAAGTAGGGGCTGGCTTTAGTCAGACTGAAGAACAATGTTGAATGTTTCGGTTTTGTTTATAACACAATGAAACACAGAAACCCAAAATAAGTGCAACACTGTTGTGACAGGAAGCTGTTCAGTACTGCAACACAGGACACATCATAGTATTTCTAGATGACTGTCGCATATTGTAAGCTAAATAATGTGATACAAATTATGGGAGTTATGGCCTTGGTCTCCCACAACGCCCCATCGACATGGAGAGAGACTAGTCCTATACAGATATAACATACTTTTAGTGAAATATTTATAATGTTAAAAATATTGATGCAGTGTACAATAATTCATGTGTGTGTGTGTGGTGTTCAATAAATTTAGTGTGTGCAGGGGTACAATAAATTCAGTCATGACCTATGTTCAATCTTGAGTCACCTTTTAAAAAAATCATTTTTCCCCACTCTCTTATGACCTTATGACATAAGAAGTATTTGATTGATGTTTATTAGAGCTTTACTTTTTTGTTTTATTTAAAATAGAGCAGTATTCAGATGTTCTCTATAAGAAAGGTTTAAAATTATTTTTTTTTTTAAACACACCTTTCAAAAAATTGAATTCCTAATCTGCCAACCTAATTTTTTTTTAAAGTGCAGGAGCACTTTGTTTCCGAGCCTACTTCAGAATAAGGTCAAAATCAAGCATCATACTGTCTTATGAACTGTCACTGAATATTAACCTTTGACATGTCAAATCTGGCCTAATTTACCTGATCATGATACGGCATAGGTATATCTTGAAAACAATAACATTTCATGTTTGAGGGAAAAAAGTAAGACAAGGAGAAAGGGGTTTCTGTGATTTACTTGAATGTTAAATAATTTTCATTTAATTCTTTTCCGTTTGCAAATTTGTGAACAAAAAACAAACCAAACCTTTTTCATTATGACCATATAAGTGACTGATTTTCTCAAACTGATTTTCTCAAACTGAACTTTTGACGTATGTTGCAGGCACGTAGCATCAGGGGGGGCCAGGGGGGGCCTGGCCCCCCCACTTTTTCTCGCAGCAACCAATTTTTTAAAATTTACATATAAAAAAATGAATTATAATGGAGTTGGCCCCCCAACTTTTAATTTTTGGAAGTTAGTAAAAAATTGATATGAAAATAAGGAAATGAGTAGTCAAATTAAAGTTAGCCCCCCCCCCCCCCCCCACGGATTAGGAATTTGATGATTTGGAGGAAAAAAAATTTTGGTAGGAAAGGATATTTGAGTTTACCCCCCCCCCCCCCCCCGGATTAGGATTTTGAAGATTTTTGGAAACTTTAAATTCCCCTTTTTTTTTTTCTTTTTTTTTTGCTTGTCAAGATTTTGTGGATGGGTCTGGCCCCCCCACTTTCAAAAACGATGCTACGTGCCTGTGTTGCACAGGAAAAGATTTACTCAGGTTTTGGCTCAGTAGCTAAATTTCTGTGTGCCTGTTGATTTAATACAACTCAAGTTTGTTTAAGGAGTGCTTTGCTTGATATCAATTTCCTGTATCATGAGAGATCAGGGCACAAAGACATTTTCAACATGTCAAACATGCACAATGATATTTTCAACATGATAGACGTGCACAATGATATTTAAACATGATACATGTAGAAATGCATGATGACAATGAAAACATGATAGACAATGCATGATGACAGTTTTGGTCAATTAATGCTTTGAAAAAACTGGAAAAAAGAAGAGACAGTATCATGAAGGGGATCTTTACCCAGGGGGTCGGGCTTTCCGTTGACGTCTGGGACTGTGAAGACCCCCACGATGTGGTGCCCATCTTTCTGTAACAGTCGGTAGACCTCCGCTCCGAACAGACTTTGACCAATCACAGCTACCTTCATTCTATCGTACCAAGACTGTGGAAATAAAAAAAAAAACCTCGGTAACAATACCTTTTCAATTTTACTGATCCTCTACAAAAGGGAAGGAAAACCAGTAGCTAAATACATAGACACAAAAAATTCGAACAAAAATAATATTCTGAATATTGATTCGATATACTTCAATCTGAAGAAGGTTTAGGTCTTCATTTGATAGGTTTTACAGTTTTTGAAGCATATAAAATTGCCGTTTTATCATATCATAAAGTTTGTCTATTTTCTTCGATTATTCAAGCCACAGCATAAATGAGAAATATTTTGCAGCGTTTTCACTAGACACATTTCCTCACTTTGTGTCAACAAAAGCAATTATGATTGAATATTAAAATATATTTTCTTTTCAAAGTCAAACATGTACATGTATATGTTCTTCCTATAGAAAAGCATTTCATATACAACATGTTTGCAGTAATCTTTCTTGTTTAAATATATTAATGAAATTGTTCATGACTAAATTACTGTAGGAATGTTTGAAATTAAATTCAAAAACATGCAGGTCAATTGTTATGTAAATGTGCTTTTATGCAATTCATATTGTAACATAAAATAGATGTAAATATCAGTTGGGAGAACATATGTTTTATTTATTTCATTATAATTTAATTCTGGTTGTAACGCGCTTTCTGATTGGCTGAAAAATTATTTTATATCGTATAAAGAATGTTGCCTACATCATAGTAAGACTAATGTAAAAAACGTATCGATACGCCTGACGTTACGTTTGAATTTTGTACAACTTTACTTCATTTTAAAGGTCAAATGACCTTTTTTATCTACAATGAAGAGTAAAAAAAATTAAATTATAAGCAATGAATTCAATATTTATTAGTTTTATACGATATAAAATGGTTTGAAACAGTTTACGCTTTTTTATAAACCGCTTCGCGGTTTATAAAGTGTAAACTGTCCCAAACCATTTTATATCGTATAAAACAAATAAATATTGAATTCATTCCTTAAGTCAATAGCCCTCACAGGAATTGTGATATAGACTATAGCAATTAAGCAATTATCTCACCTGGTCAAATTCCCGTTTCGCACACATTTTTTCGATACATAATTTCCAAATGTGTGCAAAACGGGAACAAACCTCTCTGATCCAGTCCACATGGTCACATTTCGAATTCATTATTTGAGAGAGAGAGAGAGAGAGAGAGAGAGAGAGAGAGAGAGAGAGAGAGAGGGGGGGGGGGAGAGAGAGAGAGAATGATTATTTTAATTGAAAATAACTGGTAAAGGCTTACATTTCTATTATACATTAATAATGAAAAGATTGATGATCAATATAAGAATAATAATCAATTATACATTTGGATAAAAAATGATGTGTGCACCCCATAAAAGTATTACAACTGGATACATATTACATGCAATACTATACATGTATATAGAGGCAGTTGACATATTCTCTCCACTTACTTTATTCCTTATGGGTCCTTCACACCTTTGGAAAAAGTTTCACATTCAAGCTTAAACTGCTAGTTCCCTTACAGATTTCTAGCATGCACTTAACTTGAAAAAGACAGAAAAAGGTTAAATTTGGGGGGGGGGGGGGATTTTGTTTTTTCCCAATATTTATCATAAAAACAAAAGTTGCTGTAGAGTTTGAACTCCGGACCTGCGGGTCGGTAGATCGCAGCTATATAACCATCAATGTCCTACAGTGTTGAAAATCATTTTCTCGGGGTGTCAATTTCAACTGTTACCCTCCCAAACAGGCACATTTTATATATTGTTATACTTTTATGTTAAATACTGAAATCTGATTGGTTTAGACGCAGTTCATAATCCGTTCTATTACCCTCAGCGTTAGCAACGCACTTAGCAACGGGTAACATTAAAAATTGTTACATGCGCGAAAATTATGCGCGTACGGTTCGCCGTAGAATTCACGTTATTCCTATGTAAAAGCAGTTAAGTTTTCCTTAGAATTAAGACATTCAGTATAACAAAATAAATATTGCCTGTTTGGTAGGATAACAGTTGAAATTGACACCCCTCAAAAACCATTGTCAACCTCCACTTCGCGTCGGTTGACAATGGTTTTTGAGGGGTGTCAATTTCAACTGTTACCCTCCCAAACAGGCACATTTTATATAGTATCACTGTGACAATTTCCCTTATGTCTTATGAAATAATCATTGATAGATTTTTTGTGTTTCAGTTTTGGGTAATTATTCTTTGGTAAATAATTCTAGATTGTCATTTTTAATATTAAAAAAAAAAAGAGGCCAATAGGCCTTAACAGTCACCTGAGTAGCATACCCATAACCCAAACACAAACTTGTCGAGGAGTTTCGTATATTCATTTAATTGGGTTTCATTCTGGAGTAGAAAAATTATAAATTTATAATGACGACCACCTCCCTGCCTGATATCTTTCAAAAAGAGCTATGAAACCTATAATTTTGGCGAAAAACTTAAAGATCTGGTCTACAAAATCATGAATTCAGTTTTCCTTTCAGGTGTGTGGGAGTAAAGAAGATAATTTTTAAACATTATATGCATTAACACCTATACATCAATTTTGGCCCTGCCCTAGAGTCAAAACCCATACTCCAGAGGACATGAATTTTAGTAGAGGACTTCCTGGTAAACATAATTATGAAGTCAGTTTTTCATACTGATGTGTCAGAATAAAGAAGAAGATTTTTAAACATTATATGCAATAACACTACATATTTATATTGCCATATTGCAACCCCCCCCCCCCCCCATGTCTTGAACCCCTGACCCAGGGGCCATGAATTTTACAATTTAGGTAGAGGAGCTAGTGGACATGCTAACCATGTATTCTTTTTTTTGCCAACATGTTTGGGAGTAAAGAAGAAGATTTTTAAGATTTAATACATTTTTACTACATGGCCATATCAGCCCCACCCTAGAGATGAACCGCTGACATAGGGGTCATAAATTTCACAATTTTGGTAGAGGGCTTCGTGGACATCATAATCATTCATTTACTTTTTAGCAAAAATATATAAGGAATCATTCTTTGAGTATTATGAGGTGATAATTTCGGTCGGGGCGCGATCAAATCCAATAAAGCCCAAAGGGCTTTATGATAGATTTGATCACATCCCGACCGGAATTATCATCTCATAATATTCAAAGAATGATTCCTTATTACTTATATTTATAATTTTAAGCCATTGAACGATTAACTATTTAAATATAAATAAGCAAACCCCGCTGGCACCCCAATTTGTAGTTATGGGTTTTATAGTACAAAATCGATACGTAGCGTTATCACAGGCAAAGACACTGGAAAATGTAAATATATGGGAGTAGAGAAGAAGATTTTCTAAGATTAAATACATTTCTACCATATGGCCATATTGGCCCAACCCTAGAGCCAGCACCCCTGACCCAGGGGCCATGAATTTCACAATTTTGGTAGAGGGCTTCATGGACATCATAATCATGCATTTAGTTTTTAACAAATATATATGGGAGTAGAGAAGAAGATTTTTTAAGATTTAATACATTTTTACTATAAGTTACATCATAAGTCGAAATGAAATTAGAAACTTCTGAAAGGCAATCAATGCATTTATTCAATGAGTGATATAACAAGTTTAAAAAATTGTTACGTAAATATTTCTTTTTTTAACATGTCAGCACTGAGTGCATTATCATGACTACTGTTAAAAAATATATATAAATATGCTTTTATGGAAAAGAGGCAAAAATAACATCTTCATTTTGTAAAAAGGCCCTATAGAGATTGAAAAGCTGTACGCTACAAAACAACGTATAGAAAAGATTACCAAATATTAACACACAAATGAGGTGATATATGAATGTTCCTTATCCTTTTAACACGTATAAATTAATTACTGTTAGTAAAATCACGACTAGATTTTGCAGCATGCGGTCTGTTTGATCCGACATCTGGATCAGACTATCGACTACAGACTATACAAGCATGATAATGGTGCGGAAATGAGGATTAGTGGCCTACATTTTTGTTATCTATATTACCTGAGAGGTAGAAAATAAACGGACAAACTGTCTCGATGCAAACATTGTAATCGGGGACGGTTTATCAGTCCGACTTTTGTCTTATGACTGTCTTGTCCCGATACCGTCAGAGTATGGTTGGCGGGGTCAAGGTCAATTGACGTGCCAAGTTCTTACGCGCAGTTTGATTGGTTGCTAGAACGCACACCTACAAAGATGATGATGTTTGCATTAATTCAGTACCAGTTGATTTAGGCCCGTGTTTCAATTTTTTTTCGGATTTTAAAGAATCTCCTAATTTTTCATATTCGTTACAAATATATGTTAAATAATGTTCATTTTAATTTTATTCAGTCATCTGCTCTCATTATAGTTGAACTGTTGCGGAAAAAAATCTTAGAAAATAACGATGTGTTACTTTTTCCTTGTATATAATAGCATTCTCTTTTGAGAAGTGGACAGGCATGCCCATACTATTCTCAAAAGATAATAGCATAATAGTGACCGATCCTATCAAAATCAAGCATTCACAAGCCCATTTCATTGTGATTGTGCATCATGCGACAATAAAATGAAACTGAGGAGTTTGCGAAGGTTTGATTTTAATCAGACTGTGTATTTATTTTCTTAATTCTAATTTCTCAGGCGAGATAATTTTTTCCTAGATTTTTTTTTCAGTGGGGGGGGGGGGGTGGTTGTCGAACATTTGTAATTTTGTATCCGGAACAACCCCGGACTCCCCTCTAGATCCGCACAAATGTTTTTTACATTCCTCTGAACATGTGAATTTCATATTCACTCAGCGTCCCATGATTATGGTTAAAAGTAATTATAATAAGCTTGAATCTAAATTAAAAAGCTTAATTCCATGTATCACAGTTTACACGAAGAACAATGTCAAACCGCCAAAGCTTATAGATTTCCTTTGCTGCAGACTACAACTAAGGGTAACAAAAATCCGAAACCTGACAAATGTACCTTAAAAGGATCCGGGTTAAGAAACGTGTATAATTTGTTATAGATATAACATAGTTATTTATGTTGTTAAAATACCATGTCCTTTCTCATAGAGAATTTTTTTTCCTCTTCATTATTATGTATGTGTCTTTGACCAATCATAGACATGCACGCCATATACATGTACATTGTGTATTAAATGTTGTATGGACAAATGTATATACTTTCAATCGGAACAACTAGATGAATACCCATATTTTAAAAAAATTTGAATTAACCATCAACCGATCATACAAAGGAGCATTTGTAAAGTTTTTGATATTGCTACCTACATGTATTTGATATTAATTTTGACAGGGGATGACGATTTTCAAAACACTCCATCCCATTTTCATTACAACCCAAATTATTTTCCCACAGATCTAGAAGAAGGGAGGTACATATAATGACTGTCATTTCATTGATCTTCCACAAAACAAAAAATTGCACAGTTCAAAAAATTCAAAATCAATTTATCCGTCATCTTATGATTAATCTTATTAGAACTAGATCTGCAGTTTATCATTAAGATATAGATTAAGTTTATGATTAAGTTTATCATAAAGATACACAGCTAGGTTCAAATAAATTCATCAAACTGCATTGAAAATATATAGAAAACGAAGTTAGGGCAGAATGACAGACAGCACACAAGGTTTTTTTTCTTCTTATTATTAAAAAATGTCTTTATGCATTCCATCCATGATTAAATTTGATGCAATGAAAATTAAACACAATTTGAAATATATTTAAATATTTTATTAAAAATCATACTGATTTAAAATATCATAATGAATTAATAAACTCCAATTTCTGAAGTTAAAATACATATCCTCGTGCATCTAGTATACATCAGTTTTAAATACTGTTTTCAGTTTCACGGAATTATCAGCTAAAGTAATCTTTAATTGGTATTATTTCAATTATTTGTTCTCCGTTTCTAGTCGACAGTTTTCTTTACAATCCCAGATCTGGCATTGGGATCGACACCCACAGAAAAACATGGATTTGTTTGAATCTGTAAATTAAAAAAAAAGCATCGGTCAGCATGATTTTAGTCCAATATTACATGTCCAATATTACATGCAATACAGCTACATATGTACATGTATGTCAGAATGCAGTAAACATTTGTAATTTTAACAATTGTACAAAGACTTCATAAAACACTTACCCACGTTTTGTAAAGTAGCAGAACAAATTCAGGGGGATGGTAACCTGATTTTGAGTCGTCGCCGACGAGGAGCTCCAGGAGGTGGGGGGTCCACAGAGCTGCCCGGGTTCCGGGGGTTGATGATGAGTGGGGCGGGCGGCGGTGGGGGTGGTGGCTGGGATGGTGGGATGTTTGATTGTTCAGCCCCATCTAAAGCAAAAAAAAAAAAAATTCGTTCTGCGGAAATCATTACAAATAATGCAGATATAACCAACCTACCATAAAATGAAAATTAATTAAGAACCAAAACCTAAATGATGACAGAAATTGAAATAACTCGTTATAATTACCCATGAATCTGGAGGACAAGTATCCATATGCACATTTCAGCGAATAAAATGCCAAATGACAAGTTACAATCATTTTTCTGTTTGCGTCGCGAAGAAATTGCTTGAGATCTATGTTGCTATGACGTCACAATAGGAACAATGAATGTAACGTCATCACGTTTGTTAAACTTAGAGTATTTATGGAAAAATGAAAATTTCCGGTAAATAGCATTGCTTACTGTAAAAGTTTCACCCCCCCCCAACTTAACATAATTTTTTTGCGCGAAAGCGCATCAGGGTAATCATAACAGTAAAAGTAAACATATATATTTCAAAACATTAATTAATTTTTTTATACTGACATTAACGAATAATAGGATTAATTACTAAATGACATCAACTACATACAATATTTGTACACGTTTACTACGGGCCGCCGGAAGGCGGTCCGTTATTTGATACACATTTAAATATTGTTACTGCGTTTCTGCGGGATAGTTCTTTTTTTAGTAGAATTATTACTATGCTTATTTTTATGAATTAAAAGGAAATTTGCATGTAGAAATATGTTTTATGCCTTTTAGAAATATCACATATTTTTTGTTTTACTCGTAAATGAAAAGAAGGTCATACTTAGTAGATTGTCATATTTCGCGCGTTTTTATCGAGACTATAATATATTCGGAAAATTCCGGAGTTCTTCATTCTTTTCAAAACGGTATGATGGACATACTAAAGACCTGAAATACTAAAGACCTGAATGTCATTAAATTTTATATAAATGATATATTTGAATTTCTATGTGCCGTGTCAAATAAAATGTCTTTGCGTGTGTATTTATTATATTTCCATGTAAAATGTGGTAGAAAATATCATGAAATGACATTATATCAATTATTTACGCAAGAATATGACAGAAATGAAAATTTGAATTGACTGGAAATTTAAACTAATCCATTTTTATTTTATTATGAGGTCCCTTGAAATCATATAACAAACTAATAACAACAAAAAACCAAAATGGTTTGAAATACATAATCTCTTAGAGAAATTTCAAATGATGAGTTGGACTTTGTATTGGAGAAATGTACAAATCAATGTGTTCTCCATTACTTCATACTTTGGCAATGATCATGCAATTTTGGTTAGAAATGCTTACAGTAACGAAAGCGATTCTTTATGATAATAGTAAAATGTTAAACTTCAAAACAAGTTGCTGAAAGTATATCATACAACAATTTTTTTTGCGGCCCATTTGACGCTTGCGTCAATATGATTTCTTGTTGTCCTCTTGTGACATATTAACGGGACTCTAAGCGAATAGATATAAACTTGAAGAAAATACTGAATTACTGAACAAAAAAATGTTTTAATTCGTTATATACTTACCAATTTCCCATTTCATTTGCATTATTACCACTATTTAACAAAATTTAGAGTCAAGTATGAAAAAAAAACTAAAACCATTAAAAATTATTTTTAAGTTATATATTTAATCCTTAACAATTGGGGGAATCCCAAGGAAACGAGCATACATGCACACGTTTTGCAATATTTCATATAGAGGATCACATTGTAAAACAGAACATGAATGTCGCCTTATTCACTTCATTTTTGGACAAAACTATGACAAGAATGATTGAATGTCTACAACAGGTTGTTTTCAAGTCCAGTCTCAGGCACGTAGCATCAGGGGGGGGCAGGGGGGGGGGTGACCCCCCCCCCCCCCCCACTTTTTCTCGCAGCAACAAATTTTTTAAAATTTACATATAAAAAAATGAATTATAATGGAGTTGCCCCCCCCCCCCCCACTTTTTTTGAAGTTAGTAAAAAATTAAAAAATTTGGTAGGGAAGAATTTTTTTTTGGAAGTATAGTTGAGTCCCCCCCCCCCCCCCCCCCCGGATTAGGATTTTGAAGATTTTTGGAAACTTTAAATTTCCCTTTTTTTGTTCGTTTGCTTGTCAAGCTTTTTTGGATGGGTCTGGCCCCCCCCCCCACTTTCAAAAACGATGCTACGTGCCTGAGTCTTTAAAGGCTGCTCATCAAATATCAGCGATACAGAGTGTGAGATGTAGTTGTCCAGATATGGTAAAGATATGGTAATTCGGGGTTATTTTTGACCATTTACGTGCTTGTTAAACTATGATTGTAGTTGATCTTTGTAAAATGACTTATGTAAACGAAATGTATGTAAAAGTGTTACCAATATATCAGAGAAAGAGAAAAAACATTTTTCATGGGGCATCTTTATATTGAGATTACATGCATGATGGACTCCTATCCCAATATTTACATCTACCAAGTATGATTCCCTCTATTTCTTACGATAACTATTAGTTAATTCATACACTGTAGCTCTATAGAAACAGCCAGACGAAATCAACACGCCCCGTCTATCGATTGGTGGAAACCTACAGCAACTGAAACTGACAAGACTGAAATCTACATGCCCCATTTATCGATTGGTCAAAACCTACAGCGACATCAGAAAAATCACAGACTGCACAACATATTCATGACGATTTCAGACTCAAATTCCGAAAGTCCTGAGAAGATTTGGCTGTTTCTTTTAGCTAACGTACCGATGTACATTAACAGTAATCAAGTGAATTTTACTTACTTTATGCAATTAATTTATTAACTTGTGAAAAGAAAGATGTAATTATAAATAATAAAAAGCTGTCTTTGATGATTCACGCGGGTTATGAATTTAGCGATCATTACAGTAAAAATTTACATAACCCGGTAATGCGGTACTGTTATTTGAATCAGAAATAATTAATGTAGGGAGATGTTCATCTACAAACTTAAAAATCATATTAATGTTAGATACGTATTTAAAAGACTATTTTCTCATTCAAATTCGAGACTTACAAAACAGATTGCATAATAGAGGACTAAAATAAGCATAGCCTGATGTCCAATACTATTATGTACTTATTTGCATAATAAAAAATTTGTTAAAGTAAATTGCCTAATAGATATGCCTATTGAAGATATAAATTTCTTTAATAATTAATTCTTTTATACAAATGGTCTACGCAAAATTATTACCTTTCGTTGAAGAAAAAAAACCCAGCCAAAATACTTAGAAAATATTCTACTAAAAATATGTTGTAAAATTTTTTGGAAAGGTTAATAAGATAAGAGCCATGGCGGGATTCGAACTCATGACTTATAGATTCATTGCTAATGAACTAACCCATAGTGCCACGCTGTTTGGTAACAGCAATGGGAAAGAAAACATTTTTTATTTTTTAAATTATCTATCGGAAATACGTCACAATGTGAAGGTGTCCCACATCACAAATTGAATATTAATAGGTATCGGAATTACTTTTCCCATGGTTTCATATAGTTTATCAAGAAATTGTTTCATTTTTTATATACTCTGTCCCAATAGTATCCTTGATTCACATTTTGCCTAGTATTTACTCGATATTTATAAATACATCGGTGTTCAAAGGATGTAAATTCAAAATTCAATAGACACAGAAAAAGGCCACTTTTGTTTGATTTGCATCACATTTTTACAATTGATGATATCTACTTTAGATATTTGATTTTCTTTACATTGCCTTTGTTTAACTCACACACAAACAGATTGTCATTGTTGTCCACACATAAACCATAAGGATCCTCCAGATCACAGTTATCAATGTAACAGAGAAACTGTCCATTCTGATCCAGAATGTGGATACAATCGTTGTCTCTGTCTGCTGCCAGGATATGACTCTGGCTGTCTGTTGTGATACCACGGGGATAAAATGATTTGTTCTTGGTAACTGAGGGATGACCGGTGTATCTCCATCTGAGTTTCCCGTCCTGATTAACCACCACTACCACACCAGCCTTCAAGTCAGCGACACAGATGTCATGGTTTCTGTTCTCTGTGATGTATTTAATTATATCATTCCCTGAGTACAGAGGTTTACCTTTATCATCAAATTGAATTGTTTGTTTCTCTGTGGATCCCGAGTAATGGACAACTTTGGATTGAGTTTTATCATCACTGAACATGGTAACCAGGAGATCACCAGTAGAGGTGACACACAGCTGACTAGGCCTCCATCCCTGTAATCTGATCAACTCTTCTGTCTGTCCATTCTTTACTTTACACACTGTCTTTGTTGTCCCACTAGTATACAGTAGATCCCCATTACTGTCTACAGCTATATCATTAGGGCATGTACCTGATTTTTTCTGGATTGTCTGGAGGAGTGACCCTTTACTGTTGAAGCATTTGATATCATTGGTCTCTCCACTCGTCCATATTTTGTCTCCATTCAGACATGTTACACTACGTAGTTTTTCATGCCCAGTCTGTATTGTGGCAACAAGCTCTGGTTCATCCAGTAGTTCTCTGACTGAAGTGGTGGGTTGGTGTAGTGACGAGACATTTTCTTCTGTAGCAGTAGATAATGGAGTGATCTGTCCAAACAAACTATACAGCTTCTCAGGGTCTATTGGTTTTGCAATGAATGTTGGCAATGTAACCTTTACTTTGGGTGGAAGCTTGCTGAACTCTCTGATCTTAGAGCTGTATTCAGTGGTTAAAGATACATCAGTGGATTTCTCGATTTTCCTGATGGCTTGTAAAGTTTGTTTTATGAGAGACTGTATCTGTTTGATTTCATCCAAATGTTTCTGAAGAATGTCTTTATGTTTCACTTTTATCTCGCCTATTTCGGTTTTCATTTTGTTGATGACAATGTCGATTTCTCTGTGCCATTGCTCTCCTTGTTTGGACATTGTTGTTGTAATTTTCTCATATCCTCCATCCAGGTTGGCAAGCTGATTTTCCAAGTCACGTGCAATATCTTCATACGTAGGGGAAATATGATTTTCTAACTCTTTTGCATCTTTTTTAATATCATCTTTCTTTGTCTTGAAAACTTCTGCAACTTCTACAAATTTATGTCTTCCATGTTGTTCAGATGCCATGCAGGAAGAACAAACAAAAATGTTGCTGCAATCCTTGCACTGAAATTCACAATTTTTGTGTGTATGTGTTCCACATTTAGGATAGATGAGGGTTGATCTTCGTTCCTGGAATGGGACTATTTTATGTTTGTCATACCCATCTGAGATGTGATCTACTACACAGGGCTTGCAGAGGTTGGCATGACAAATGTCACAGTAGCTGTGAACTTTGGCGGTCTCACAAAGGTCACATCGGGGTATATCCTGGGCACTAGAATGAGGATCCATGGTTGTTCAATCACTAAAAACAAATTAAAAAAATTTTAATACTTATATTTTTTATGTTTAATGAAAAAAAATAAAAGTTTTTAATGTTTTCTTAATATTTATAATTAAAGTCAGACAGTGAAGATTCTATTTTTCATAAAACATTATTTGAATTTAAATTTCTTTATAAAATTCACCTAAAGGACTAAATCACCATCCCCCTCCCCCCATCCCGTTCAAGTTTGATTAGCCTACACCAGATATTGATACAAAATCACTGGACAGTTTTCTAAACTTTATTAACCATTGTAAAATAACCCAAGCTGATATGGTTGAGAATGATTACCTATTGTGTATTGTGTTGAATATATTCAAAACGAAAGTAAGTTTTAAAATTTCTATTCATAATGTAGATCTAATTAGAATTATATGTTTTAATGACCATAGCTATAGCAACTTAATGTTAGCTAAGTGAATATTCAATTAGAGATAAGAATATACAAACCTTGTTTTGTTAAAAAGAAATCACAAAGTCTTTAACCCTCTGGTATGCGTGCCCCAAACATGGCTGTTCCTGTTGTGACCACCTGCAATGATCAGGAAAAAAATATACGCGAGTTACTCCCCGTACATTGCTATCGACGTTGCCTGAGGCGTGTTCGGCAGAGCGGGTCGCCAAAATCCCTCATACCCGCAACACAATGGCGAGCGCTCGCAAGCACTCGATCTGCTGAACTAGCCTCAAACTGGAATCATTTACTAGATCTTGAACTTAGGTCAGGATCTAGTAAATAAAATATGGAAAAAGCAAATGAATGAAGTGACAGTGTAATAGTGTTTTGTGAAGGCGAAACTGTGCAAAATTCTGTTTCATGAAAATCTGAGGGTGAAAAAAAGCGTATTGCATAAAAGTGTGTCAATTCTGTAGTGCGTGTGTGAGGATATAACACTACGATAGAGTGTTAAGTTAGATATAACAGTGCGACAGTACGTAAACTCTATGTAGAGGTTGACAGTGTGATGGCTTATATTGTATGAAGGCGTGACAGTGTAATGACATACTGTGTTAAGGTGTGACAGAGTGATGGCAAGTTAAGTGAAGGCACGACAGTGTGATAGTGTCTTAAATGGAAATGTGAGATTGTAATCGCATATGTTGTATGTAAGTATGACAGCGCAACAGCGTTTGCACTGTCCTTTCCCACCGCGCCACTGAGATTGTTCAATGACCTGACCCGAACATGAGCGATTGTTAAAACCTTGGTGCTCGCGGTGGCCTCTGATGTATGAAATATGTTAAAAGTTATACTGTATGTAATTTCACGGCGTGTTAATTTTGAATGATTTTGTTTGGTTTTAATTTGTGCAAATACAATTAAGACAATGCAAACTTGTTAATATCATGACGACCCGAGAATATATACATGAACCCTGCCTTTTGGGGACTGATGGGTTGAAAAACTGCCGTTATATCATTCAATTTTAAATAACTGGCGTGCATTTTCATCTTAATTAGCATTGTCTGATTCTAATGAAACTAATACGGGTGCTGCATCATAGCTAAATTCATATTTCACTTTAATATTGCCATTTTAGCGGCATAATTTTATGATTTATGTATACCATACAAGTGTCTAAATAACTCATTTTACACAAAATTCGTAATACATAGAAGGCGTTTTGGTTTACGACGATAAAACCAACTTTCTGGATAAGCTGCTGTATTTTTTCAAGACAGTTTGGACGGTCCGATACACTTTAATCGGGTCGCTGTTTGATGTTCTACGAAATTTCAGAGGAAATCTGGGCTAATTTCGTATGCGCCATTGATAGCAAAATAAGAGAGGTACCAGCCACAAAGGCCCATTGTTGGTGATTTCTAATCTACACACATCGATAGAACGCCAAAACAACTCCACTTTATGACTTAAAACACATCATAGCAATTTTCCTTCAGGTTGCACACCACTAGTAGCGAGTTTAAAACAAACTTCTGGGAAAATTCCTCTTTACAACTTCTAAAACAATCGTTCCTAACCAATTTAATGGCAAAAAAACACAGCCATCCACAAAGGCACGAGAGTTTGTTTACATCAAAGTTACACATGTGCTTGAAAATCAAGTCCGAGCCTTTTAATCCCCCCACCCACCCCCCTCCCCCCGCCGAAACAACTGGCATCAAAAATTCAAGTGACCTCGTATTTTTACAAAAGTGGGGAAATCAGGCATTTTACACGTTGTTTTTCATATCATAAAAAAGGACAGTCCCTGTCGCTGGCGGAAAACCCATAAAAACGAAGGGGAATTCGGGAATTATTTTGCCTCGGCCATGTTTTGACTTGAACCGTCGGAAAAATAGTGTTGTGAGACCTGCAATCCAGTCGGCGGACATTATGTCACAATTTTTACAATTTTTATCGTGGTCATTATCCAAAATTTCAAAGTGGCGTAAAATCTCGATCTGATGAACTAGCCTCAAACTGGAATCATTTACTATATTATAGATCTTGAACCTAAGGTCAAGATATATAGTAAATAAAACATGTAAAAAACAAAATGAAGATGTGACAGTGTAATAGTGTTTTGTGAAGGTGAACTTGACTGTGCAAAATTCTGTTTCGTGAAAATTTGACAGTGCAAAAGTGTATTGCATAAAGATGTGTCAGTTCTGTAGCGCGTGTGTGAGGATATAACAGTGCGATAGAGTGTTAAAAGTTAGACATAACAGTGCGACAGTATGTTAACTCTATGTAGATGTTGACAGTGTGGTGGCTTATATTGCATGAAGCCGCATTGGCGGATCCAGAGGGGGGGGTTCCGGCGGTCGGAACCCCCCCCTTTCTCTGGGACATATCAATTTTTTTTAAAATGTTTAATGCCTATTTAAAGGCAATTTTTTCCATTTATAATAGAAATACTATAATTATCTCAAATAAATGCTTTTAAAATTGCTTATTTAAAGAATGTCGTACTACGTCCCATAATTTTTTTCTTATATGAAAAAACCCTATCGATTTTTTTTTTATCGAAATAAAGTACATTGTACTCCACCTCAGCATCCGGTGTTTACTACACTGAGTAAACATGTGGAAAATTAAAGAAAACATACATAAAATTAAGCAGTATCACAGATTTATAATAACATCTACAAAGTATTTGCTACTCTATTTCTTTAAAAAAATCGATTATAGTTCATACAGTTTTGAACTGACAAGCCATCGAGTAAAACGACGTTCAAGTACGAGTACACGCATTCGTTTTACTGTAAAAAGCAGCTTTTCAAATGTATTGTTTAGTTAATTAACTTAAATAATTGTAATAGATGAGTTTTACTTCGTTTCATACGAAAAATATAAAGTAAATTACATGACCCGCTTATGCGGGTTATGCCATTTTTCTGGAATGCTAGCTACCTTCATACCCACATGAAACACAAAAGAAAGCATTGTTTTGTTTTGTTTCCAAAAATCGGAAATTCTGTTACAAAAATACCGTGTAAAGGGTTTATATGTAAACCATTATGAAAATGCACAACTTTTCAAAACTTTTTTAAATATGATCGCATCTGTACTAGTCCCGATGATGTAGCGCACCCATTACAAAGGTCACATCAAGTTCCCAGGGACAACAATTGCTTTTACCATTGTATTACACACGTACCATCTTTTCAGCAGATAAATTTTCCCCATTCTTTTGTCATATCCTATCATTTAGACCTCTATTTAAGAAGGCAACCGATAGAATTTAAAAACATCAAAGACATAAAAACAAATACCAAAATATCCATTTTAATAATAGTTTGTCGTAATTAGTCTGAGTTATCTTTTGTTTCTTAGTGTTCCTTTTCTATCAAGCATATGCGCACTTTCTCATTGCTGGAGACTTGGGTTTCTTGATGCTAGATATTATGCAAATCTTCCTTACATAAACCAAAACGGCAAAACGCTCAATAATGCAGTGCACTCTGATGTTGAAATAGATGTGAAATAGATCGTGATGAGATAAATGTGTATTAGATACAGTTGTATACACACGGAAAACGTTCAAAAAGTCCTTGTTTATTAATAAATGATGAATTTTGCACATATTGATTTTCATCAAATTGAACCCCCCCCCCCCTTTTCCAAATTGCTGGAGCTGGATCCGCCTCTGGAAGGCGTGACAGTGTGATGACATGCTGTGTAAAAGATGTGACAGAGTGATTGCAAGTTAAGTGAAGGCATGACAGTGTGATAGTGTCTTGAATGAAAATGTGACACTGTAATCGCAATCGCCATGTTGTATGAAAGTATGACAGCGCAACAGCGTTTGCACTGTCCTACCTCAACGCGCCATTGAGATTGTCCAAAGACCTGACCCGGACCCGAACATCATAGGGCTTTAGATCTTGAAATATTCTCGAAAAAAATTTTAGATATTCATTTTTAAATGTCTTTCATAAAGTACCGGTATCTAGATTTAGCAGTTACATCTTTGAACACACACACTTTGCTCATTTATATGTTAAGGATGATACATTAATTGGTCGTTTTATCAGTAAACTTAAATATTCTTTTGTTTATAATTGTCAGTTTATTATGATGTTCCGATGGGGCCACTTCGACCATCGCACTTTCGCCTTTAGGTCGCAGATGCGAGAGTGCGAAGTTGCGAAGGCGAAAGTGCGAGTGTGCGACGGCGAATGAGCGAAAGTGCGAAGATGCGACGGCGGAGATGCGATGGCGAAAGTGCGAAGGTGCAAAGGCGAAGGAGCGATACTACTATCGCTCCTTCGCCTTCGCAACTTCGCACTTTCGCCTTCGCCTTTTTGATAGCATTCCGAAATTCTCGGTAGATTACATAAAATTTGATGCAGGCACCGTACTGGCAGAGGTTTTCCGACTATTCCATGATATTATTGGTACAAATGCGCTAGGCCATTGTGCTTACATTGAATGTTTATAAATATTTTAATGTGTATATGTGACATATACGTTTACCAGTGCTGGCTATGAATAAACTTCGTTCAGACAAAAAGTACGGGAAATATGCATTATGACATCACAGTATATTACAAACCCCGAAAATACTTAATAATCTATTCATTAGCAAAATTAACTTATACTTATCTTTTAATTTAATACAACTAATGTTATCACTCACAATTTTGATGTCCGTTATATCGTACACACTGAAAAATAAGCGATATTTCGTTCTAGCTGTACTACAAAATATGAGTCATATGCTTCAAAATGACGCATTATAGCCTTCAATGACACTTAACTTTTATAGCGAAGAAAAATTAATGTCATAGATTAACGGAAAATGATAAATGGATATTTTGTTTAACATTGTTTTAGTAGAATGCTACCTATATAGTCTTAATTTCATTTTGTTAAAAGTATGCATCGTATAAAGAAGCAACCTCGGTTTTGTATAAAATATCGTATATCTGAAAGCTGAGTACCTAAATAAATCACTTAATTGCAAGGGCATACATACGAAAGCCGAGAAGGATCATTCGAGATTCAAGATTCAAAATACGAGATTCGAAATACGAGATTCAAGATTCGAAATTCGAGATTCAATATCTGAATTAGCCAATCAAATCAAGGATCTGAAAATACTGATGTATCCTAGCGACATCAGACTGTTCTAAATAAAGATTATTCGTACATGCTCTTATATACAAATTGAAATAAATGCTATGTTCACTTCTCCCTAGCTAACTAAATAATTATTTGTATTTATTTTTACACATAATATTTAACTAGACTAGTAATAATGCAGTGTGCTTCGCAGATCTAAGTGATTTTGTTTGCCCTGGTGCATTTCCACCAGATGCGTTTGAACCCTGGGGTATTTCACCACCAATGATAGTTTAAACCCCGGGTTTATTCACCCCTTTTGTGTAAAAATGCGGTTATGGTAGAGAACTTCATAAGCGGAGCAAAGTTTTTCTGTAGGGGGGTCCTAGGCCAATTTTAAATAATTTTACTATGTAAATGTATAAAGCTCCAATTTTCCCGAGGAGGGGGTCCAGACCCCCTGACCCCCTCCTCTCTAGATCCGCGCATGAAGATAGTATCTAAATAATCAAAATATAAATAATCAGTCCGGTTTCACCAATAAATATAAGCATTACTTATCGTTTTCATGTATGTATACAGGTATACACTAGTTCTATGATTATAAACTAATCATTGAGATATTATCACATCATACGGAATTATTAATTAATACATTTATTTTTTTCCGTTTCTTCCGTTAACAACTTATTATGAGTCTTACTTTTGGCATTGTTTTCAATATAAAAGGATGCATTCTCTTTACAATTAAAGGTAGGGATGATAGAGTGCCAGTTTGTTCACATTGCCGATTTCTTGTGCAGAGAAGTAAAACTTTCTTAAAAATTTAATTTGATTGTGCATGAATTTTTCAAAATTAATTGTTGTATTTTGTTATAATTCATTCATTGATATATCAACAAGAAAGAATAGAAGGTGTAGACAGGCATATGTATCACAGCCAAGTTAAGTTTCTCTGTAGTTTCCTACCCCCCCCCCCCCCCCCGCACCAAAATTGACAATACTTACATATAAATCATACAAATGTTTACTTTGTACGTAAGTAACTCTCTAAAGATGTAAATAAGCACTGCAAAAATGTGTGTACTTAATATACTACTAATTCTACTAAATTACACTTAGCCAGATAAAATGTAATCAAGGTGAAGCTACAAGGGGCGAGTGTGGTGCTTTATCAATTTGTCGCCATACACACAGAACACCAAATAAAGAAACTGTGAGTGGTGTGGGGAATGCATAGAACATGGCGGCAAATTATCTCAAATAATCAGTGCAAGAACCAACAAATAGGTTGTTTTTTGTAACCTATCCTGCAAAACATTAATAACAAATGCTATCGTCACATAACAAAACCGATTAAGGTAATGTGTACATATGGTCAACGTACATGTAATTCTAATATGGAAGGAGGCGGACGTATCAGGCGGGGATCCAGAAAAATAAATTCCAAAAATGATCGATTGAATTACATGAGTCAAATTGAAAATCAAGTACGGATATATACCTGTTTATCAAAAGTAAAACTACTCATAATTTATCTATAGTGCATCGTTATGGAGCTACACAGAAAGTTTGAAATTAATTTGCCGAGCCAAACGAAGAGAAAAACGAAGTGGGGACAGCCAATAACTGACAAATTAAATTAGGACATAGCCCCCCCCCCCCTGAAATTTATACACTGAAAACAGATTATTGAGTACAATATCCGCACACATTTTATTTTTTTATCATTTTCGCTAGCTAATGTAAGACATCACAAATATCCCATACCCCCTCACGGAAATGCTAGGTGATGAGAGAGAGAAACAGACAGAGAGAGAGAGAGAGAGAGAAAGAGAGAGAGAGAGAGAGAGAGAGAGAGAGAGAGAGAGAGAGAGTCGATGTAAAGGTGCGCTAACACCGTTAAAATTAAAGCTTGCTAGTTGGTCTCTGCCCTACCCTAGCTACCTCCTCTCTTTTCCTTTTCTCCTTTAAGAGGCTTAATTATTGTCTATATATCCTTATATCAAATCTAATCAATTTCAAATTCTAAATCAAAATTGAATTTGACACTACAAAACTCTCTCTCTCTCTCTCTCTCTCTCTCTCTCTCTCTCTCATTCATATCGGCAATGGCATTGATATATTCCTATCTGGATTGTTGTCGTTGTGGTTGTACATGTAAATCATTATATCTTCTATTGTTTAAAACTTTATCATGACCTAAATTTTGACATGTCGATTATTTCATTGAACTTTGAATTTCGTTGCATAGCTAAAACCACACTCAGTTTTAATTATTTAGATTTAGATTAAACAAATCTTTCTTAACGAGACGATTTTTACACAGTTTGGGGGAATACACAACGGGTTAAAATGGTTCGGGGGTAAAATACATACAGAACAAGCAAAATTACATAGATTTGCAAAGTCCACAGTATTTAAATGTTTATACTGTGTGGGGTTAAGTTATCCATGTTAATTTAACCATTTTATAGCCACTATATAAGAGCTATTAAGACATTTATTTGTAGGAAAGAGCATGTACGAATGATCTTTATTTAGAACAGTTTGATGTTGCTAGGATACAGGTTTCAGATCCATGATTTGATTGGTTAATTTAGATATTGAATATCGAATTTCGAATCTTGAATCTCGTATGTCGAATCTCGTATGTCGAATCTCGAATCTCGAATGATTCTTCTCGGCTTTTGTACATACACCTACCTAATCCTGACAAACTTTTACGTGTGAATTTGAAATATGTTATGTGACTTAAAAACTTCTACGATCCTTGTAAAATCTTACAAATTAATTATTTTTTAATTACATTAACCCTGTGACCTTCAAAATTGTTCAACATATGCATTATAAATTACGGTTTCTACAAACAAATATTCTTATCTTATAAAGTTTGCACCGTTTTTCAAAATCTACGATATATGTGAATTTTAACATGATTATGTCCTTGCAATGTTGAATTTTTTAAATGACCTCAAAACCACAAATACATCTGCTTATACCATGCTACTGCCATATCACGTGACCACTATGAACATAAAATATTGTACTATTATATATATATTTTAAAAATATATTGCATTTGAGTAACTGTTATTGATTTTAAAAAGGACTTGCCAGTTGAACTAAAGTATACGTGTTTTCTGTACTTAAATGTACTGCGCTGTCACTTTCCACTGTTTGTTTACCGTGGATCAAACACAGTAACATTCTAATTTCATTATGCGACTCTCCTTGCTCATGTATGGATCTAGAGGGGGAAAGCCCCCCCCCCCCCCCGAAAAATTTAATTTTAATAACTTCACGCATGCAGTAAAAGGGGAGAGAGGGTCCGGATCCCATCCCCCCGGAAAATTAAATTTTATATTAATCATATATAATAAAATCTCCAAAATATGTCTCGGACCCCCCCCCCCCTCGACAAATATAATCATCCATCACCCCCCCCCCCCCGAAAAAGTTATGGATCTGCGCAGGCTGTTGCAAATAAATTCTAAAAAGTTTATCGTCTCCCTCAGATGTCCTTTTATACAGTTAAAATTGTCTTTAAACGATAGAGAGCTCCACAATTATAAAATGGCGAAGGCGAAAGTGCAAAGGCGAGAGTGCGAAGTTGCGATGGCGAAGGAGCGATAGTAGTATCGCTTCTTCGCCTTCGCACCTTCTCACTTTCGCCTTCGCATCTTCGCCGTCGCACCTTTGCACTTTCGCCTTCGCAACTTCGCACTCTCGCACCTCGACCTAAAGGCGAATATGCGAAGGTCGAAGTGGCCCCATCGGAACACCATAGTTTATAGAAGGAATTTTGGCCAGTGCTCTACTGCACTGATCTATATATGATACAAATTCTGTTACATAGGGTGTCATACTTGATTTAAAAAATACAATGATACTCCCCAGTATATTGATGTACTGATAAACTAGTAAAATAAATTACAGATTTTCACAATCCGTCCAGTGAAGCAATGTTGGCGGAGCAGTATGGGCCCCAGTGTACGCAACCCCTCGTTTTTTTTTTTGTTCAGATAACCTGTCAAAGTGCAACACATCGGTATGTTATTGTTGTCGATTAAAATGTTTTGTGTCGTTTTTATTAAAAAAAAATCTACTTGTACTTTTTTTTCCGTGAGATGGAAACTAGAATGAAATAACATGTTAGAAGTAAATGATATTTTAGATAGTCTATTGGTAATTAGTTTACTGTGTCCCAGGTTCTTATTTCTGGTTTTTTTAATTCTAATACACAAATACATGTATAAACAAATAAAGTTGTAAAATCATTTTTACAATCATTATGAATTCATTATGGGATTTTAGATTGAACCTTGACAAAAAAATAGACAAGTTATCTCTTACTTCATGGGAAGAATCAGCCATGCAAATCCGAGATAGTGAAAGAGAGAAAATAACCTTATTTACCAGAGATCAGAAAGATTTGAAGTTGAATTATTTAGAACTTTTCGGAGAACCAATGACACTTTTTTTAACGTTATCTCTCCAGTATTTTGTATGATGTTTGCAATGTAAATCCCGCTGATAACGCAAATTCTACCAGACGAGATAGAGAAACAATTTTTCAAAAAGTAGTTTTTGGGGGATGGTAGTTGTCGTAACGTAAAAAAAAAGTCGACATTTAATTGTAAAAATCGAATTTATTCATCAAATGATTGACGGAAAGTAGAACCTAGAATGAATATATAGGTCAATAACAAAGTTTGCCTTTTCTTCTTTCAGATGAGCGAAGACTGCTTGACCTTAAATGTGTACACGCCATTAGGGGCCAATAACAAATTTTAACAAACCAAGCACAGCCATCGGTACTCCGTGCTCGTATGGACACATGGGGGATATTACCAGGCGTTCATCGCCGGAAGTCCTTTCTACAATGGCTTAGCACTCGCTTCAGCAGTTCAAATTATTCTTGTTACTCTAAACTATCGGCTAAGTATTGTTTAAGTACTCATCGAGGCGTTGAAAAAAAAAATTAATTCCAAATTTCTTATTTGCATATGTACATGTACTTGTATATCACAAGATTTTAAAGGGTGAGGGGTATGAAGCATTAACATTGACAATTTATAATACATTCTTTAAGTTGGAACAAAAATATATTTTTTACATGAGGTATCATATGCAACGTCATATGTATTTATTATAATAATTTATCATTTTCATATTTTAGGTGTCCTTGGGTTTCTCAAAATCCTGGAGGTAGAAACAACTGGGAACTACGGTTTCTTCGAACAACGGATTGCTTTGCAGTGGATACAAGGCAATATCCAGTACTTTGGAGGTAACCCTGATACTGTTACCCTAGCTTAGTTATATTAGAATATTAACTTCCTGCTAAAACTTAAAGCTGCTATTGCACAGTACAATTTCACAACGCAAGTTTCCGATATGGAACTTATGTTACTTTACATTAACTGTGTAAAAAATTTTATTTCCCCCAATTTATAATTAAACAATATCTTATTTAATGAATTTTGTACGTTGACTGTGGGTGGCGAGAGCGCAGGCGCAAACGCCACAATATACCACATGATGACAACTGGGTCTAAATATCTCTTCCGTCGAGCTATTGCTTTTCATATCCGTGTTTGGTAGTCCCTACTACTACATAAAAGCAGGTCTAAACAGTCTAAACTGCGATGCAAGTGCGAGAAATTGTATACCGCGTTTCGGTAGTAATACGGGAAAATGTTGTATTCATCATGGAAGGGTCTATCAGTAGGCAATATAATTGCAGAGCGGAACAGGATTTAAACAGTTGTTATTCAGGTATTCACTTATAGTCACCGCGCGTCAAGAGTTAGACAAAATTTAATAGAAATTTTCTGTTAAGTATCTATATGTAAAATATATATGTTGTGAGGTCTGTTCACAACCTCCCTGCATCCAGCGGCACCTGGCAACAGACACAGGTTTTCTAGAGTTTTTAAATTGCGATTTTTATCATTTTATCTCCTTTTTTCCTGTCCGACCCTGGTGCATTGTGTAAAAGAGATTTTTGTTATGTTTTTTATATTTATTTTTGATGTTTATTTCATATATCTTTATATACTAAACTATCGTGATGTTTTCCTGTAAGTGTGTCTATATATATGACACTATTTAATAAATATACGGCGTCCAGCAACCACTACTTGCTGTCAGGCATTTTTATGTTTGTGTTTGTTTTATAATGTAAAGTTAATAAGCAGGCTTGTAGCATTGTTTTTGAAAGTGGGGGACCAGACTCATCCAAAAAGTATTGACAAGCCAAAAAAAAGGAAAAACTGTTACTTTCCAAATTCCTGAAAATCCTAATCCGTGGAGGGGGTGGGGTGGGGATGGGTACTGTACTTTAACTTCAATGTTTATTTCCTTATTTTCAATTCAATATTTTACATCGTCCCATAGAGGGTGGGGGGGGGCAGCTCCATGTTAATTTAATTTTCTGTATGTAAATTAAAGAAAAATCTTTTGCTGAGCAAAAATGGGGGAGGCCCCTTGCCCCCCTCCCCTCCGTTGCTACGTGCCTGATACGTACATGTACGAGATAGTGATTATTACTACACAAAAAAGTCATACAAACGAGATAAACTATGTTGTACGTATTTTTGTCGTTATATTATGAGATGATAATGAGGAAAAGCAATTTTAACGACTACGTGTGACAAGGAGGGTCACCTAATTATTTGCGTATTACGTCATAATTTCTGTATAACGTGTAATTCTAAAAGTTGTTAAAAATGTCTCGAATCAGGTGAAAACGTGTAGCATTTTTGATAAAACTAAAGACTAAGTGTGCGTCAGACGTAGTGTAATGTAAAGCAGATAAATTAAGGACGACTATGCCTTTGGTTTCATCAAATTCATAAAATTATTTCATAAACAATGAGACGTATATTGAAAGTGTTTAGAATGTTGCAGAATCAAATTATTTCACAGGTACGCTTACAGTTATATAACATAACCCACATTTTGGTTTTGCCAGGGGAAGAGCCTCGGGTGATTTTTAAGGACGAAAATCATTTAATGGGGGAGGAATGTGACGGTCAGGCCAGTTCGAATACCGGTGCCAGATAGCTCAGTTGGTAGAGCACCTGACTAGAGATTCAGGGGGCCCGGGTTCGAAACCCGGTCTGGTCCGTCATTATTTCTCCCATCCCGTTACATTTGGTGCCGTTACCAACCCCTGGAACTGACAGGTGAACTCCTGCCAGGGGAAGAGCCTGGGGTGATCTTCGGGGACGAAGATCATTTAAGGGGGGAGGAATGTGACGGTCAGACCGGTTCGAATACCGGTGCCAGATAGCTCAGTTGGTAGAGCACCTGACTAGAGATTCAGGGGGCCCGGGTTCGAAACCCGGTCTGGTCCGTCATTATTTCTCCCATCCCGTTACATTTGGGACTCTATACGTACATGTACCCGTAGACGTACACGTTCAAATGCTTAACCTCTCTAATATGTCGGACGTTTGAGATACTCAGTAAACGGGATACTAATTCGTGCATGTAATAATACACAAATCGTTGTCATTTATTTTGGTGGTTTATTTGTGTTTCTAGTGGAGCAGGAGCGTCTACTGTCATCGACTGTCTGACAAGGCTCTTCCACAAAATTAGAGATTTTACCCCCCCCCCCCCCCCACACACACACAACCCAAGATATTCTTTACGGAGATGGTCTCCAAAGGAAAATTCCGTTTTTCTCTACAGCGAGAGAAATTTGACACAAAGAGGGAAACCGTCAACAATAGAATATAAAAAGAACAGTCTTGGCAGAACCTTCATCAGAATAGACGTCAAGTTTCCCAGACACTAACTACCAGACGAAATCAATTTTAACGATGCTGGGAATGTCTAATTCCTGCTTTCCATTATAGCAAGACAGTAAAGAGTCGCTCTTTGGAGTAAACAATAAATGACCCTTTTAAGGACGTTTCAAACTGTTCGAAAAGCTCCCTCATTAGGCCAAAAAAAAAATTATTTCTGTTTCCTGTCGCCCGACCAACCCTATCTTTTACCCTCCGACCCTAAAAGTTTTTTTGTGATCATGATGGTGATCGGTAACTTCGCCAGAATTTCCTCAAAAAGAGAAGTGAAAGTGCCCGGTCTTCTAAATTCACAATCGTGTAAACTGACCTCACTGGCAAAATAATGATAGTAAACTAATATACAGACATTTTTACTGCATAAATTAACCTTGTGGTTATAGTATAACTTGCAACTATCTTATTTTCAGGGTTTATAAATACGGGTGATGCAACAACATACTGTGCATTGGAAATTACAAAAACGATGTTTATTACTTTGAATCCTGATATATAATAGTTAGTTAATAACCTGTTATTAGTTAATAACTGCAATAAATGTTAAAATTATCATAAAACTGCTGTCTATATTATCTTGAAAATTAAACGGATCCTCTACATAATAACGTACGATAGTAAGTGGGTCAAAGGGTTGGACTAATACCCCAAATACACGAAAGTACAGACACTGATTTGATATTGACATTAAGCTTAAACAAAACAAAAATATTTATCCAGAAAAGGATAAATACTTTCATACACATGTAGATTAAATTTTGCAAATAATATTAGTTTTTATTTTTGAATTAATTTTTTTTTTCGATGCAGGTTGTTTTCTATACATTACATGCATAATAATACATAGACCTTTGGAAATTTTGAATCATCATTAACATACTGTGCTCTGTGAACATACTTTTTTTCTCATTATAACACACATTCTTAAAGTTTTTAAAAATAAAATATTTTTTAAAAATAAAAATTTTTTCCTACCTACCTACCCTAATTTTTTTGGTCAGGTGACAGGAAACATGAATATTTTTTTTTTGGCCTTATATCAGCCAAGACATGTATGACAACGGCAAAAAAGGCATATCCATGAAGTTACACAAATCTCAAGTTCGTATTTTAAAACAACAAAAATACATTTCATAATATGTAAGACACCAATAACAGCCCTCGGGTTCAGGCGACATGGTACAGATTTTGCCATGTATTACTCGGTACAACTATAGTTTTTATTTTAACGTACAACTGTTTGTCGAAATTTTGTTACAAATATCCACATTTTTGAGCGTATGGCATAATACGATTTTTCCAAAATTTTATAGTGGCGTTACAATGTTACTACTTTAAAAAAAAATAGGGAAACATTTTTAATGCCCCATTTTTCACATTTGTTCTCCGGTGAAAGAATTTTAAAACACAAAACATTAATTTATAGGATATACATTGATTTATCATAATATAACTATTGATAGATACATGTAGATGTATTTGGCTTGATCATCTGTCATTCTAATTTGCAAAACTCTCTCTCCCTCTCTCTCTCTCTCTCTCTCTCTCTCTCTCTCTCTCAGTCACGAGTGGTAATGTCTCAACTCCGCCTACTACGATCTGATTAGACAAGGGTCAGTACATGTAGAACATTACGCTGAAACTTTTCTAGAGTTACCTTGAGTTTTCTAGAGTTATATAGGAGCCTATATAAGGCTTCTACGTAGTTCGCTAAATGTTTTTGACGGGTGAATAGATGAATACGAATTTGAACATGGGGGAGGGATTTAATTCACAATGTTCACTCATGAATGTCATATTAGATTTAGTTGTATATGTTATCGTCATCTTTGTTCAGACACGTATACATGTATTAAATAAATATATGATTTCTACGTAAATTTCGTTTCTTTTCTATAATAAACAAGTAAAGATGGGTTTTTGCAAAAAGTTGTGTTGTGGACACAGGAATATTACGACATATATTTTTCTAATATTATTAAATACAGTAATAAACAGCTTAATTTTAGGTACAGGATATATTTCCTATTTTTATGATAATTATTTATAAGAAAAACACATACATGTATATAATGTCAGGTGTCTGTGGTTGCGGACGACAGACGATGGTGTAAAAGCAGTGAGCTATCTCAGAAATTATTTGAGAACATGTAACTCCGATTTATTGGTGAATCTTTTGATTCGAATTAACTAAGACTGATAAATGATGTTTTTGGTATTTAATATTATAATACATGTAAATTGTGCAAGATGATTTTATTTGAATTAGTGACATTTGTTTTGTTAATATGAAATCTACTTGTACACGTAAACTTTTATTTGTTTTTCTTTATTTGTGGCACATTAGCATTTTAAGGAGGCCGACTTGAGTTTTCATTGCGCATGTTTTTTATCGCATTCTTGTAAAATAAAGTGTATTTATACTTTTTATGAATTTTCTTATTTCATATCATTCATAAAATTGAACCAGTAAACAAAATACAGATAAAAATATTTAGATTTTTAAAGAAAAAAAATTATTTTTCAAATGATTTTTCTGTTGTACTGAAGGTGAGCGTTGCCATGGTGCTTTTTTGCATTATGAAAAAATTAGAGCGTTATAGGAGTGCGTTAAAAGAAATAACATAAAACAAAAAGTAAAAAATTTACGCTAATCAAAATCTAGCAATACACAGAATAATGCTATTCTCTAGGGTTTTTTTTCTTGATTTTTGAATGAATCCATGATACTTAACTACATTTGTAATACTCCAAATATATAGCAACATTTTGTGTTTCTAAATATTTTGAGATGGCCCCCACCAAAACCAGGCGGTAGATTTTCAAATTTGTTTTTTTTTACATATAAGATAGAAAAATAATATTACTAATCAGTATGCTTCGAATTGCGGAAAATGACAATTTCCCACATGTATATATTTCTATAGTAATTGTACCTGTATTTTGAGATGGCCCCTAAAAATGACCAGGCGGTCGATTTTCTTGAAACTTCGCAAATAAACTGAAGTTGGTGTAAATTACATATAGTTAAAAAATAAATTGTAGTTTTTCCACAAAAATCCCAAATTGGCATCCTTAAATTGTGTCCAATGACTCATGCACGGATCCAAAAAATTTTCCCGGGGAGGGATATCTATATTGATTAAAGGGGGAATTGTTTTCAAAAACCTTACTTTTTAAATTTAAGAATTGAATTTCCAAAAAGGGGGATGGTGTCGTGTGGACCATATTCACAAACATGTATGTACATGTACCAGGTACCTATCGTTGCAACTCGTGTTTAACAAGCATTATGCAAACATAGCATATTAAACAATACATGTATAATATTAATTCCTGTCGTTCTACCTGCTATTAAGTTTGGGTATTTTTAAATTTCGTGAAAGCTAACCCAATTATTCTATATCTACACTATCTTATGATTAATCTTATTGAATTAAACTCAATCTGTATAGTCTCTTATTATAAAGCTACACAGCAACTTTTAAATAAATTCATCAAATTGCATCGAATATATCTGGAAAGGGAATTTGTGACAGAATGACAGTTTTTTTTCTTCTAATAAATAACTTCTTAAACAACTGTCTTTATGTATTCCATCACTTAAATTTGATGCACTGAAAAAAAAAACACAATTTGAAATCTATTTAAATATCTTATTCAAAGTCATATTCAGTTAAGGTATACGTTTACTCAGAATGAAAAAAAAATCCACTGATGATAATGAAAAACCATCTATTGTGTGTTAAAGACATATCATGGTAGTGCTATTTTTCACTTTCAAAAAAGTAGGTCAATGACCTACTTTTTGAGTGAATGGCCATTGAATATTTTTTGAAAATTTTAGAAATATCCCTAAAAATGTTACCCTGTTCTGATTGGTCGAAAAATTTCTTTGATACCTGCATCAATAAAATTTAGCCGGATCTACTTTTCTCAACTGTTCTGATCTAACACTATTTATAGAACGGGAATTTCCAAGATAAACACTGCCAAGAAAATGTATAGTTGTGTCTGTTTTATTGTCAGCAAACAAAATGCAACCTTGTGAATTTAAAAAATTGAAAGTTTAACCTTCAAAAATAAACAAAACACATTATTTGATTATTTGATCACGAAATATAAAATTAAGCATCTTCTCACGATTTCGTCTGCTTGAGATCAATCAACATTTACAGCGAGGCTGGCTGTTCCTTTTCCAGGAATATTATAACGAACATATAGGCCTATAAACTTTCACGGTAACACTGCTGTTCAAATTTGGTAACGATAATTTTTAAATTTACACACGTACATGATCGGTCATCAGAATAAGCGTCGTAAAGAAAAGCTATGAGTGATGCATCAACTCCTTCTGCGCATTCGAAGCGGCTGATATATCATTTAAGTACATCACTGGCTATCTAGTTACCACAACGTTTACAAAAGTCGCTTATACATACTATTCTCTGTCGACATATCAGTTATTTTCATCCACGATCGCCTTTCCTTTGATGGTTATGTCCAGTTGCATATTCCAGCGATCTCACATGAAAACTATAGTTTTATTACGAGTTTTTCTGCACAGTGAATAATATCACAAGCTATCGCATGTATTTTCCTTTCGTTTTCAATTCAGCCGGTTCAGATTTTAACTCACTATTTGTGTTTAATCCTTTCATTCAGCTCAATAGCTCTGCATCAGCTGAAGGCGCATCCATTTTGAATATTGTTGCTGTTGTTGTTTTGTATTCATACGCGCCGCTTCATTTACATTATTTATATTTTTGATCAATGACACTTCACATTTTTTTATTTGAATATGTTTTATTAAATGATAAGAAATGAAGATAATAATTTTTCAATTGATCGACGTATCAAAGAAAAAATTGACCGGAAAAAATTTTCATCAATGCGCTACGCGCATTGATGAAGTTTTCCGGTCATTTTTTTCTTTGATACGTCGATCAATAGAAAAATTATTATCTTCATTTCTTAAATCAAAGAGTTCATCCTGACGACGCGATGAAAACAGAGCGCTCTGGTTGTGTTTATATAGGCTACAAGAACTTACCGAAATAATGTTTCATAAGACTTTTATTCCACCACCAGTAAGCATCCTTATTCACTATTTTCAATTTCGAATCATAAGGCTAGCCTAGTGTTTGTTTTATAGAACATCAACAACTGTTCCTCGTTCGAGTCAATTCAAACTAACGAGCATTCGCAACTTTGTGTATGTCAATAAACTTGATTATTCAAATCTTGAATTCTAATCGGAATTTCCATTTAATCAACAGTTAGATTAATCTCAGAAATGACGCACTAAATTGTATTGCGCAAGGTCACAATAGCCGCATAACACAACGTTGCATCATCGTTTTTAACCTTTGAAAAAAAAACCAATTCGGGTCCCATAAGGGACTGTCTCAAAAGCCTCATAATATAAATCAAATTGTATGAGATAAATAGAACATCTATAATTGTGTGATTTTATATTTGCTTTATCCAACTCGTTGAAATGGTTATATTCGCTCGGCAAGCCTCGCGAATATATACACCATTTCAACTCGTTGGATAAAGCAAATATAAAATCGCACAATATAGATATCCTCTATATATCCTCGTGCATCTAGTTTATATAAGTTTGATATACTATTTTCATTTTCACGGAATAATCAGTTAAAACATTAGTCTTTAATTGGTGTTATTTCAATTCTTTGTTCTTCTATTCTAGATTTTTTACAATCCCAGATCTGGCGTTGGGATCAACCCTCAGGAAAAAATGGATTTCTACGAATCTGTAAATTAAAAAAAAAATCATCGGATAGCATGACTTTTTTTTAATATTACATGTCCAATATTACATGCAATACAGTTACATATCTACATGTATGTCAGAATGCAGTAAACATTTGTAATTTTAACAATTGTACAAAAACTTCATAAAACACTTACCCACGTTTTGTAAAGTAGCAGAGAAAAGTCAGAGGGATGGTAACCTGATTCTGAGTCGTCGCCAACGACGAGCTCCAGGAGGTGGGGGGGGGGGGTCCACAGAGCTGCCCGGGTTCCGGGGGTTGATGATGAGGGGGCGGGCGGTGGTGGGGGTGGTGGCTGGGATTGTGGTACGTTTGATTGTTCATTTATGGAAAAATGAAAAATTCCGGTAAATGGCATTGCTTACAGTAAAGGCTTCAACCCCCCCCCCCTAATTTGTTGCGCAAAAGCGCATCAGTGTAATCATAACAGCAGAACATATGTATTCAAAATATATATTAATTAATTAATTTTTTTATACTGGCATTAACGAATAATAGGATTAATTACTATTTGTGTATCGGGCGTCCACTACCTACAATATTTGCACATGTTTATGTAACTATGATTGTAGTTGATGTTTGTGAAATGTAAACGAAAGGTTTGTAAAAGTGTTATCAATATCAGAGAAAGAGACAAAAAAACATCTTTCATGAGGCATCTTTATATTGAGATTACATGCATGAAGGACTCATTTAAACAATAAAATGCTCACTTTGGTGATTCATTTGGGATATGAAGGTAGCGACATTGCAGAAAAAATGCATAACCCGCGTTAGCAATGATCGCTACCTTCATAACCCACATGAATCACCACAATGAGCATTTTATTGTTTATATTAACATCTTTTTTTAACTAATTAATAAATTGTGCGTAAAAAGTAAGTAAAATTCACTAAATTACTGTTCATGCACATAACAATATAAAAGAAATAGCCAAATCGTCTCCAGTGAGACTTTGTGTCTGACATCATCATGGTTAGTTCGTGTAGTTCGTGATTTTTCTTAGGTAGTTGTAGGTCTCGACCAATCGATAAACAGGGCGTGTCAAATTCAATCCTGTCACTTTCTTGTCAGTTTCAGCCGCCGTAGATTTCGACCAATCAATAAACGAGGCGTGTAGATTTTAGACTTGCTGTTTCTATAGAGTTATGAATTAACTATAAATTTCCGTAAGAAATAGAGGAAATGATACTTGGTCGATGTAAATATATCCCAATATTTACATCTACCGAGTATGATTCCCTCTATTTCTTACGGAAACTTTTAGCAAATTCTTACACTGATTGTAGCTCTACAGAAACAGCCAGACTGAAATCTACACTCCCCGTTTATCGATTGGTCAAAACCTACAGCAACATAGGAAAAAACACAGACTGCACGAAATATTCATGACGATTCTAGACTCAAATTCCCATATCTCCAAACTTTTAAACGATCTAGACGAACTTAATTTTACTCAACACAATAAAAGAAAACATAATTTTGAATCAGTTCATAAATGCAATTAATGTAAGGTTGTGAAGAGAAGAAACATGGCCACTTTTCTTTTCATGAAACTCAATGAGTCAATCATTTAATGCAAAATTAATTACCATTCAACTATTGGCATATTAATAAGTTTGTAATCGCAACTATACGATAACTAGCTAAAGCCAAAATAATTTTAATAGTAGATCGGTATCAGAATTTATAATTGTAAAATGAGCGAGGTTAGTTCATACGATTCAATTTATTTACAATGTACTTGTCTAAACATGAATATAGATGAAAGAGTTCCAACGCACGCTCATATCCTATAAAACTAAATGCGACAATGTATGTCACGTCTCTAAATTTTTAGCACTTGATAATTAAAATGCAAAATGCAGCTTTTTGAAATATTTGTTATTTTTAAAAAAATGTATGAGTTTGCTTTGACGGTCAACTTTTTACGTCGAATCCTATTGTGACGTCAGCAAACCCGCGAGCTAGTTAAGAGAATTATGTGATAGGCAGCTACAGTGATAGTGAGCAGTTAAAAGTGCTTTTGTGGACTGGAATATTTATATCTGGGGAAAAAACGTGAAGAACAAAACATTCCGTGTCTTAAAGTTGTGGGGACCAGTTAGCGATACTCAGAACCTGTTTTTGCATTATGGCATCCAAAAAGCGAAACACGAGACTAACAGAAGTTGATAAAGAAACGCAGAACGTCGATACCTCTGACAAAGGTGAAATCTCCCAGAGCAGGGATATCATGCAATGTATTAAATTGCTAGTATACAGAATACTTTAGCGAACTTTTTATTACGTTTAGACGGTCAAGGTAAACATCTAGACGATCTCACACAGGAGATAAGAGCGAGAGATGGAATCAATGAGAGGCTTGAGAAAGTCCAAGATCAGACAGTTGAGGCCGAGAACTTGATTTCAGAGTTACAGGAGAAAAACAGAAAAATGTAGAGAGAGATGAGCCGCTTACGCGACTATGTAATACGCTTAGAGTACTGCGTTAATGTGCAAAGAGATCAAATAATAGATTTGAAGACAAAGTATATGGACAACAATGTAATTGTTAATAGCATAGAAGAGAAAAGCACAGCAAAAGAACCTGAAAACCTTGCTGCCATTATCAGGAACATTCTTATAACAGAGATGGAAATAAAACCAGAAACAGCAGATCGCTTGCAAAGCTCGAAAATGTTCCGTATGGGTGAATTTGACAAACGTTGGAGATAACCGAGACCAGTCAGCATACAATTCGCCTACCGAAACCACAAGGATCTAGTAATGAGTGGGGTCAAGGTGCTCAAAGCAAAGAAATCACCATTCCGATTTGCACAACAGCAACCAGAAGAAGTAAGAGAGAAAAGGAAACAACTCTTTGAAGTTCAGAACAAATATACTGAAAAGGGCATAGAAACTAAGATGAATGGAACGAAACTCATATTCACTCAGAGCAACTCTGTCTATAGAGACAATCTCGGTTCACGACCTACTGCTGATGAGATCATTACCGAAGACGAGGTCAACATAACGGTAAACCCTGGGAAGTCTGTCGAGGACAATGGAAACCGGTTTATGGCCATGCAGTATCTGTCGAGTCTTTCAAGCAGGTCAGGAAATCTATTGTGGAAGTGATGCGCATCAATACCATTTCAAGTGCGAGCCATAACATATATGCGTACCGATTTACCCGCCCAAACGGTTCCACTCACGAGGGTTCCGATGACAATGGCGAATTTGGAGAGGGACGAGCGCTACTGAAAACCCTGATTGACAACGAAGTGACAAACGCGCTGGTTGTGGTCTCGCGCTGGTACGGTAGTAAGATCGGTCCTCGAAGATTCACACACATTAATGATCCAGACATGAGTGCCGTAAAGAACATGCATATACCTGTTATATCGTGAACTCTTCAGTAGTCTTGTGCGTTCGTGACTTTACTGTTTATGCAAGTTCAAACTTTAGTTTAAGAACTTCCCACTGATTTCCCCACAATTATGCCTTTTCTTCGAAAGGTAATCATGATATAATTTATTACTTGCATTGTTTTAAAAAAAAAAAACCCAACTAAATATTGAACGTAATATCATTACTATACTGGTATATTTTCTTTTTTCCCTCCTTTTTGTTAACGGTTATGCCTATCATAATACAATGGCTTTTGTTAAAAAAAAACAACAAAATGTAATTGACTGTATGGTTGAAAACTCGTTCGATTAATGGATACCCGTTAGTCAAGATTTTTTAACTCAACATTTCAGGTATTTTTCTTTGAAAGTTTATCTAACCGGAACGTATGTATACGGATCCGGTTCAACCTTTTATTTTACTGTGTTTACCTTCCTACTATGAGCACAGGCACCTGAATTTTTATCAATCAGTCGCTTAATATCGAAAAATTCTACCCCTACTATTTATAAATACACAAGGTGTGCAACGCCATTTTGACCCCTTCGTTGATTCAGGCTTCAATTTGCCGCATAAATCAGATATGCCTTCCGGTTTGCGTGTAACATTGAGTTCAAATGTGATATTTCTCACTATACATGTACATTTCGTCCTAAAGTTTAAATCCAACGTATTGATAATGCTATCGACTAAAATTAATGCAGACTTTGAATTTCGACCCAAGGCTCGATAGCCATCAGCTGACGTCACGAAATTTCAACTCCGCACTGAATGCTCTAATACATAAACTTTTTAAAACAATAACTATAAATTTATTTCATTGACAAACTAAGATCAGACTAAAGAAACCAAAAAACTATGTTGTTTGTTATCTTCATTTTACTTAACATATGTTTTAAAAAGTTTATTTCGATATATGACTTAAGCGACTGATTGATAGAAATTCAGGTGCATGTGCTATGCGTTGGAATGTTTTTCCCACATGTATGTAAGTTTAACGGTTACTTTTCTTCTTCTCTCTTTTGTTGTTTACTGTAAACGTGGAAATTTTGACGATGTGTTAATTTTGACTATGTTGGCGATTTTTAATTTCTCGTCAAAATTTCCACTCGCCAAACTTCACATCATATAGCGTATTAATACCAGAATTTTTTATCGGCATTATCCCGTTAGGACTAGATCAAAGTTAATGATTCATTTATGTAAATGGCTAAGAAAACACGTAATTAGCAATGAAAAAACCCATAAAATCTAAACAAGCATGTTTTAAATGCAATTATAACTCAATCGTCACAACATTCTATAATAATTTGCGTGCGTAAATATCATGCCGTGTTTGACCTACTTTGTTACCTCAGGCAATATCGTATAGCGAATAAAAACAAAATACAAAGAACAATTTTATTCCATCAAATCTGTACATACTTTTTTTTCAATCAAAGTTATATTTTATTAATACCAAAATGTAAAAGAGTTCGCAAGAAAGTCGCAATCCTTGCTGATAACATCATGAACTTTCTGCACCAATTTTGCATGAACCGGTTTAATTGTCGACGTTCTAATGTCTATGTCAACTAAGCCGATGTTTTTCCCCGGCTTTTGATTTTCTAGTTTCTGGCGAACTTTCTCAGAGAACCAGTTTTGAAATTCGGTTTTGAGAAGTTCCCCCAACCCGGCGACGTTGACTTGTCAACCGACGCGAAGCGGAGGTTGACAATGGTTTTCGAGGGGTGTCAATTTAAACAGTTACACTCCCTAACAGGCATTATTTATTTTATTATACTGAATGTCTTATTTTTGAAGAAATTTTTACTACTCTTTTTATAGAAATAAAGTGAATTCTACGGCGAACTGTACGAGCATAATTAACGCGCATGTAACAATTCGTTGTGTTACCCGTTGCCAAGTGTGTTGCAAACGCAGAGGGTAATAGAACGGATTACTAACTGCGTCTAAACCAATCAGATTTCAGTATTTAACATGAAAGTATAATAATTATAAATGCCTTGGGGTTCAAACGATGTAAGTTCCAAAACATGAAAAATTTCCAAGATGTCTCAGTTAAAATTCCCCCATCAGCTTAATATCAGACTGAGCAACATTACATGAGTCTTAAATCCACTTTTATCCTGATAATTGAAACACTACGTGTCAATTTATTCGATATGGTACAATAGCTTTATATAACATGCAAAAAATACTCAAATGCCACTTTCTTCAATTAGTAAAGTAATTTTTTTATTGAAAATAAACTTATCAATGTTATCAATGTTATGAATGAATATAATTTCTAAATTCATCTGTTTTCGGAAAGTTAAGTACTAAAGTTTTAATATATTTTATGGTAAGTGCTAACATTGAAATTCAATAGAAACAGAAAAAGGCCACTTTTGTTTGATTTGCATCATATTTTTACAACTTTAGATAATTGATTTTCTTAACATTGCCTTTCTTGTACTCACACACAAACAGATTGTCATTATTGTCCACACATAAACCAGAAGGATCCTTCAGATCACAGTTATCAATGCAACGGAGAAACTGTCCATTCTGATCCAGAATATAGATACAATGGTTGTCATTGTCTGCTGTCAGGATACGATTTTGACTGTCTGTGGTGATACCACAAGGATCAAATGGTTTGTTCTTGGTAACTGAGGGATGACCGGTGTATTTCCATCTGAGTTTTCCGTCTTGATTTACCACCACCACTGCACAAGCTTTAGAGTCCGCTACACAGATGTCATCGTTTCTGTTCTCTGTGATGTATTTAGTATAATCATTCCCTGAGTACAGAGGTTTACCTTCACCATCAAACTGAATCGTTTGTGTCTCTGTTGATCCCGAGTAACGGACAACTTTGGATTGAGTTTCATCATCACTGTGCAAGGTAACCAGGAGATCACCAGTAGAGGTGATACACAGCTGACTAGGCGTCCACTCTTGTAATCTGATCATCTCTGTCATCTGTCCATTCTTTACTTTATACACTGTCCCTGTTGCCCCATTAACATACAGTATATCACCAGCACTATCTACAGCTATATCAACAGGGAATTTACATGATTTTGTCTTAATTGTTTGGAGAAGTGAACCTCTAGTGTCGAAGCATTTGATATCATTGGTCTCTCCACTCGTCCATATCTTGTCATCATTCAGACATGTTACACTACGTAGTTTTTCATGCCCAGTCTGTATTGTGGCAGCAACCTCGGGTTCATTCAGTAGTTCTCTGACTGAAGTTTTGGATTGGATAAGTGAATAGACATTTTCTTCTGTAGCAGTAGATAATGGGGTGATCTGTCCAAACAAACTATACAGCTTTTCACTGTCTATTGGTTTTGGAATGAATGTTGGCAAGGTAACCTTAACTTTGGGTGGAAGCTTGCTGAACTCTTTGATCTTAGAGCTGTATTCAATGGTTAAAGATACTTCAGCGGATTTCTCGATTTTCCCAATGGCTTGTACTGTTTCTTTTACGAGAGACTGTATCTGTTTGATTTCATCCAAATGTTTCTGTAGAATGTATCTATGTTTCCCTTTTATCTCGCTGATTTCAGTTTTCATTTTATTGATAACGATGTCGATTTCTCTGTGCCATTGCTCTCCTTGTTTGGAAATTGTTGTTGTAATTTTCTCATATCCTCCATCCAGGTTGGCAAACTGATTTTCCAGGTCACGTGCAATATCTTCATACGTAGGGGAAATATGATTTTCTAACTCTTTTGTATCTTTTATAATTTCATCTTTCTTTGTCTTGAAAACTTCTTCAACTTCTACAAATTCATGTCTTCTATGTTGTTTAGATGCCATACAGGAAGAACAAACAAAAATGTTGTTGCAATCCTTGCAATGAAATTCACAATTTTTGTGTGGATGTGTTCCACATTTAGGATAGATGAGGGTCGATCTTCGTTCCTGGAAAGGGACTATTTTATGTCTGTCATATCCATCTGAGATGTGTTTGCCTATACAAGCTATGCAGAGATTAACATGACAAAAGTCACAGTAACTGTGTACTATGGCGGTCTCACAAAGGTCACATCGATCCACATCCTGAGCACTGGAATGAGGTTCCATGGTTGTTCAATCTCTAAAAACATTTTTAATACTTATATTTTTAATGTTAAATAACAATAATAAAAGGTTTTAAAAGCTTTCGTCATCCCAATACATATATACATTATTTGAATTTAATAAGCTGTATAAAATTCATATAAATGACCTAAATTAGCCCCCCCCCCTTTCAAGTTTGTTTAGCCGGTAAATGACGAAAAGGTGAAACCGCGGGGTCAAATTTCAACGGAGAAAACAGACACAGGGTCAATAATCTATAACAAGTAGGGTCCTTTTTCTACAGTACATTGTAGAAAAACATTCCTGTCCTGTAGATCTACGACCCACACACACACACACACACACACACACACACACACGTTTACCTGGAAAGTTTGTTATAACTTTAATAAGAACATTATATATATTTGAAATTGGTTACATAAACAGATGTGGCAGACTTCAAGCTTTATGCAACAGGAATCCTCATTGTTGTGATAAATATCCTCCTCGAAACAAAATTGATTTAATCTTGACGTTTAGAGTAAGACAATTTCTTAAAACTGTCATTTCCAACTTTTGTTTCATACAGGCATATTTTTAAAAAAAAACTAACTTTTGAAAAATCATTAATACCTTTGAAATCGCTCTAAGTTGTGTTTAGATTAGTTAAGTAGTAAAACGCAGTTAGAACAGATTGTAATCGTGCCTTACTTTTTTATTGGGTTCGAATCCCGAAACAGTTGAATTTTTAAAATACATATTTCTTTTAATCACATGAAAAGCGTTTAATATCTAGATACTCACTCTGGGGGTTTTTAAGATCCAGTATCGAAGTTATTCATGTATCTCAAAAGAATTATATTTTAAACACGCTGGTCAGAGGATATCCATCCGATATGCTTACATCAAAATACAGAATTTATGGTTATCTTTCTGATTGTATTTGGTGTTGTCGTGTTCGAAAGTGCGCGTAAATTGTTTGTGTATGACTGTATATTGCCTACATACGAAATATACCAGCTATGTAAATAAAGTCGTCTACATAATGTGTCTTTATTTTAGATATGACTCTTCAAGCAATACGGATATTTAAAAACGCGATATTTCATTGGACGATCTATTTGCGTTTTACAGCGTTCAACATTAGTGAAGTCATAATGAAACTCGTCATTTTAAGCGGTGTGTTCATACAAATTGAGTAACGCGTAATTGCAGGCAAGTAGCATCAAACAGATGTTTGCCCCTCCCACTTTTTCTCGCAGCAAACTTTTTTTTTCAATAAACATTGTAAACCGAATCATCATAGAGTTGGTTCCTACTTTTTTGGAGCATGTAAAAACTGCCCCCCCCCCCCCAACTTTTAAAACGATGCTGCTTGCCTATTGTGTAATTATTTAATGTACGTTATTATTTAAACAATGATTTAAGCAAATTGTACAAATGTTTTATTATATTTTATTACATTAGAACAGTTTTATTAAGAATTTCCATTCTTGTTATGATCTTGTGTCTTCTGTATTTTTTTCCTGCAATGTCGCCACCTATATGTCCCGCATGAATCACATAAGACATAAGAAAGCTTTTCATATGTTTAAACAAATATGTTTAAAACTACCATTCAGTTCTTATTTAAGATACGTCTTTTTCATTTTTTTTAGCCTTGATTTAGGGTTAGTGGAACTTTTTATATTAAGTGTACTTTAAATAGAAATTTGAGGTTTTAATTAAAAAAAATTAAGACAGACTGAGATCATGATGATGGGCGAATAACAGGTTATCAGAAAAGCGTACCTAAACTGGTTAACGACTTAATATATACAAAAAAAAAACATATTTTGTACAAACTAAGTACCAAGCAGGTCTTGTAATGTTTGTGATCAATGTATTTATTAAGTTTTTGTAACGTATAAAAGACGAAAATGTGGAACAGAACAACCTTGATCCTATACAAAAATGGTAACATATCAAAATGACCATTAGAACTTATTGTTCACAATACTCAAAACAAAAGGCAATGAAGAGTAAAAAGCGAATTAAATTCATAGAAGCCCAGCTTAAATCTATAGAACTAGCACATCATTCTGAGACAGATATGTTAAACAAACGAAAGCTCGAAAAAGAACTAGATGATTACTATAACGAAAAATGCAAAGGTGCATACATTAGATCAAGGGCTATATGGATTGAAAAGGGCGAAAAAAGCACCTCCTATTTTTTAGGTCTTGAAAGAAAACAACAATATGATAATACTATTAATAGAGTTAAAGATAACAACGACATGACTTATAGTGATAATGAAAATGTAATGAAATGTATTTACAATTTTTATAGTACACTTTATAGTAGTAAAAACGCATCTGAAGAAGAAGTAAAAACCTATTTAAATGATATAGATTGTGAAAAAATAACAAAAGCGGAGAGAGAATTATGCGATAAGCTCCCCGAACTGGGGGAATGTAAAGAAGTTATAAAACTTATGAAACATAATAAATCGCCTGGTCAAGACGGTCTACCCGCGGAATTTTATAAAATATTTTGGAACGATATGAAAGAACTTTTTTTCGCATCACTCTTAAAAAGTATTGAGCAAGGTATGCTGCCTTTTTCTCAAAGAAGCGCAATTATGTCTTTAATTTATGAAAAAGGGGAAAAGGAAAATATATCAAATTACAGACCAATTAGTCTAACTAACGTTGATTATAAATATTTGCTCATGTGTTAGCTAAGCGTCTTCAAAAAGTGTGTAACAGATTAATTGGACAAGAACAAAATGCGTACATTAAAAGTAGATATATAGGCGTAAATGCGCGCTTGATACTAGATATATTTGATTATTATATTAAGAACGAACTAGATGGTATCTTACTTTTTCTAGATTTTGAAAAGGCGTTCGATTCCGTTGAATACAATTTTATGTTTAAAACATTAGAAAAATTTTGCTTTGGGGAACTGTTTATTAAAATGATAAAAACACTATACAATGAACCTATTTTTAAGATAGAGAATAATGGATGGCTGTCAAAATCTTGTAAAATGCAAAGAGGCATTCGGCAGGGATGCCCTGTGTCAGCACTTTTGATTGTAATTGTTATTGAAATATTAGCTGTTCAGATTAAAAAATGTGAAGATATAAATGGTCTGACATTTAATGAAAATAGTGGTAAGATAATTAAAATAGTTCAACACGCTGACGACTGCACAAATATGTTGAAATATACAAATTCTCTTAAAAATGCAATAGAAATAATTAATGAATTCAGTAAAATGGCTGGACCGAAATTAAACTTAGGAAAAACGGAATGTCTTTTAACAGGGCCTTTTATTGAAATATATTCGAATGATAATTCAATACATGGAGTTAAAATTAATAAAAATTGTGTTAAGTCTTTGGGAATATATCTTGGTCATCACTATAAAGAATGCTATGAAAAAAATTGGACCAGCAAATTAGAAAAGTTAGAACGAATTCTAAGCGTTTGGAAAAGAAGAAATTTAACAATATTTGGTAAATGCACAGTTGTTAACACATTTAATTTTTAGCAATATCAAAACTTGTATATAATACCTTTATATTATCTAACCCAGATAATGGATTTTTTAAAGATGTGACAAAACTCATTTTCAATTTTTTGTGGAAGAAAAAAGAAAGAATTAAAAGAAACACCCTTATTGGCGAAATTGAAGAAGGGGGTATTTAGATTGTAGATATAGAGAGTAAATTTCTAGCTGCTAAGGCATCTTGGATTTCACGTATTTTAGACGACAGAAGCATTACATTCAGAACCCTGTCTGATATTCTTGATAAAACAAATCTCTCAATCTATGATGTGTTAAAAACAAGTGATTGTAAACATAGTAAATCAGACTTTTTTATAATGACAAAACTTCCACACTTTTATGTTGGAAGTTTTTATTGCTCTAAACAAATGTAAAAAATTGAGACAAGTAAATCATCTGAAGAGAGATGAATTCTTAACAGAATTTATCTGGAATAATAATCTTTTTACTTACAAATCAAAACCATTGTGCTTTGAAAATTGGATCAAAAGTGGTATTTTATATGTGAAAGATATTTTTGATGCAGATGGGAATTTGTATGACATAAATTATTTTTCTAGCATCATAAAAAAGAAAAATAATATTTTTGTGAGTATATTATGCTTAGAACGTGTTTTAAGAATTACATAGAAATATTTGATTGTTCTTATGCAAAATACATTAATATACAACAAAATACTAGGTTTATCTTTAAAGATGGCTTTAGAAGAAATATAGAATGTTTAAAGAGTAACTTTTATTATTCTATTTTTGTGAATATGAAATTTAAGAGATCTGTATATGAAAACAGATGGAACAAATTGTTTGGTATGTCGGCTGGAATTAATTGGAAAAATATATATAATCAAAAAATAAAATGCATGTATGATAAGAAAATTGCTGAATTCAATTATAAGTTATTAAACAGTGTACTTAACAATAATTTAAGTGTTAGTAAGTGGAACAAAGATGTATCAGCCGAATGTGAATGTTGCCAAACAGTCGAAGACTGTGAACATCTGTTATTTAGTTGTAAATTAGTAAAACATATATGGCAAGAGGTGGGATATTTCTTTAATTTTGGAATATCATGGAAGATAATAGTATTGGGGTTCCATTATGAAAATAATGTCAAAACTAGAAGGTTGAATAATTTTTTGTCATTTATCTTTGCACTTTACTTTAAGTAATTATTTTATGTAACTTTATGCATTCATCAATTTTTATTCCACATTCTGGGGGTTGCAGTCCTCCAGTGGGAAGACAAGGGGTTCAAAGGACTACGGATTGGACTATGTGTGTGAATCCCTTGTCTTTGTGGAAAAGATTATATATATACATTATATCTTGTGTAATACTATTGTTTAAGCTATATTTAAATTGCTGTAGAAAATTGAAATAAATTAAAGAAAATTTAAAAAAAAAAAGAAAAAAAAAAAGTTTTTTAATGCTTCAATTTAAACAGGGTGACATGAAATACACAGCGCGAATGACCCGGAATCGGAGACGACCCGGAATTGGCGACTTCACTGTATATAATAAAATAAAGACAATATTCTATGGGGTCATTTTTCTTGGAGAAAAATTACCCTAAGGCCATACTTTCTGCGTTGTAGAATACTTAAATTACAAGATTAGTATTCTACAACCAAATGGGTCATTTTCCTAATTAGAAAAATGACCACTGGTCAATATTCCACAAGGGTCATTTTTCGTCGTTACACCGGATATTGAAACATAGGCGTCAGAACTTTTTTTTTGCAAAGTTATATATAACCATAAGCAAAGACCTTTCTCTCCTTTTTTTCATGGTTTTTGATAAGTCTAGTCCCCCCTCCCACTTACAATTTGCTGTCGACGCCACTGTGAAACAAAATCATGGGACCAGTATCCTAAACTTTATAAACCTTTGTAAAATATACATGTAAAAAAACTCAAGCTGATATGGTTGCGTTTGATTACCTATCAGTGGCGTTGGAAGCAAATTGAAAGTGGGGGGGGGGGGACTAATCCTCAGAAACTTTACAAGCAAAATAAAAAAAACTATTCCCAAAATCATGAAAATCCTAATTCGGGGGGGGGGGGGGGGGGGTATACCAGTATAGTTCCAAAAACAAAAATTCCCGAAATCAATCAAATTCCTAATCCGTGGGGGAGAGGGTCTAGTATACCAATTACTCCAACTTCTCAATATTTCAATCTTTTCAAGGTAAATTTAGGAACTATATCTTTGCTGCAAGAAAAAGGGGGGGGGGGGCTGAACCCTCTACGATGCTATGTGCCTAATGGTTAGGTCTAACTTTGCAAAAAAAAAAGTTGAATGGGGGGCTAAGCCCCCCCCCCCCCCCCATATCCCCCCCCCCCCCCCCGGTTCCGACGCCTATGCCTATAGTGTATTGAATTGAATAAATACAGAACATTAGATTCAAAACGAAAGTAAATTTAACGTTAATAACTCTAAACATGTTATTCGTAGTTTAGATCGAATTAGAATTATATGTTTTGATAACCATAGCTATGTCAACTTAATGGTAGTTAAGTGAATAGATATATATATATACAAACCTTGTTAAAAAGAAACCACAAAATCTTTTCTGCCTGGAATTCGTGCCTTAAACATGGCTGTTCCTTCTGTGACCACCTGACCAAACAAATTTGCGAGTTATCACCCGTACATTGATATCGACGTTGCATGAGGCGTGTTCAGCAGAGCGAGTTGCAATAATCCCTTGTACACGCAACATAATTTGGGCGAGCATTCGCTTTGCTGTACAAGTCTCAAACTGGAATCATTTACTAGATCTTGAACTTATGATCAAGATCTATTAAATAAAATATGAGAAAAGCAAATCCGATAACATGACTATATATAATTTGACATCGTTTTAAGGTGGTATGGGGCATTTAATAATAATAATGATGATTAACGTACATTATATTGTTAATGCTTTCCCCGGTTTCGAATTTTACAGCAATAAGTTTTTTGAAAAGATTAGAATTTTAAAATGTCCAGGTACACAACAATGGTCATCTTTGACCCCTATGACATTATTGCAAGCACTCTGATCAATCTTATCTAAAAAGGCTATCATATTTTAAAAAAGTAAACAATTTGTTTTAAAACTCTCTTTATCCATTGTCGTCTGGACTATCTTTGCATATTGTTTGGCAGCGCAATGGCATGTTTTGTGAAGGTTTGATAGTGCGATGGTGAGATGTGTGAAAGTGTGACTGCATATATGACATGTAATGTTACATGGCAATGGCATGGGGTTTTAAGATGTGCCATTGTATTAGTGTTTTATAAAGGTGAAACTGTGCAATATCGTGTATCGTGGAAGCCTGAGCGCAAAAGCGTATTGTGAAAAGGTGTGTCATTGCAGCAGTGCGTGTGAAGGCGTGACAGTGTGTTGGCATGTTGTATGAAGACGTGACAGTGTGTTGGCATGTTGTATGAAGGCGTGACAGTGTAATGGCATGTTGTGTGAAGGCGTTGCAGTGTGTTGGCATGTTGTGTGAAAGCATGATAGTGTTATGGTATATTGTATGAAGATATGACAGATCATGGCATGTTGTATGAACGCGTGACATTGTTATGGCATGTTGTATGAAGGCGTAGCTTTGTATTGGCCTGTTGTGGGAAGATAGTGATAGTGTGATGACATGTTGTGTGAAGATGTGTCTGTAACGGAATGTTGAATGAAGGTGCGACAGTATGATTGTATGCTGTGTGCAGGCGTGACAGTGTGATGGCATATTGTATGCATGCGTGACTGTGTGATGGCATGTTGTGTGAAGATGTAGCTGCGGAATGGCATGTTGTATGTAGGCGGGACAGTGTGATGATATGCTGAATGAAGCCGTGACAGTGTGAAAGTGTCTTGTATGAAGGCGTTAAAGTGTGATTGCATGGTGTGTACAGGCATGACTGTGTGATTGCATGTTGTATGAAGGTAGGACACCGTAATGACATGTTGTATGAAGAAGTGACTGCAATGGCATATTGTGTGTGATGACTTGTTTTAAACTGTCATTTTCTATTGAATGTGAAGGAAATTAGTAAGTAAATATGTCTAGAATGCCTACATTCTCTCGGAAAACGACATAAAGCAAGCTCTTGACCTCTTCCTTAAGGTGGTTAGGACATCTTTTGATATTAATGTAATTAAAAGTAAACAATAGGCAAAATATTGACATTGATTTAGAATTTTTAATTTGACCAAAAAAGATTTTCTACAATTTTTTGGAAAGGAAAAAAAGATAAAAGTCATGGCGGGATGACCTAAAGATTCATAGCTTAAAACGCTCTCACCCATTGCGCCATTCTGTTTGGTAACGGTATTGGGAAAGAACATATTTTTGACATTATACTTGATGTTAATGTTGAACGTCACAATATGGAGGTGTCCCACACCACCTTAAAATGATGTCAAATTGAATATGTATCGGGATTACTTTTCCTATGATTTAATATAGTTTGTCAAAAAATTGATTCATTTTCTACAAATTTTTCTTCAGAACCGTAACGTACGGGGAAAAGATTCATCAAATCAATAACGACGTCATGATGGCTCTCACAGAAAAAAATACACTGAAATCATTTACTAGATCGTGAACTTAAGGTCAAGATCGAGCAAATAAAATATGATAAAAGTAAATCCGATACTTATATGTACATTGTAATTTGACATCATTTTAAAGGGGGCGTCAAGAGCTTGTTAAATGCCGGACAAAATTCCGAGATTTGTAACTTATTTCCTTCGTAATACATAGAAATTGTCAGCTAAAAACAGGATTTTTCATTGTGTTTACCAATTATTTAAGCCCTGGTACACTCTATCAAACAAAGCCATCCTTATAAAGACTCATCGAAAGAATTCATATCCTGAATTTGTAAACCTCTAAGCATCTTTAATATGCTAGATATTAACCTTAAAACAGTTGTTGTCATAATTAAATATCAAAGATACTTAATATTTGTTTGATCAACAAATGCACATAGCATGCAACCACTATGAATACATGTATCTAGAAATAATGGAAAATGATATAAAACTCATTTCCCATTAACATTCTTTTCTATTGATCTTTAAATCTGAAATGCATCTTGGCAACGTAATGGATGTATGCCAAAAACACAGTTCTGTACGAAAAAAAATATCACATAGTTTCAAGACCCGTTACAGCCGAGGACTGTCTGATATTATACATTCATAAGTGTTTGAGGCATATATTGAACTTAAGGTAGCTCGCGGGTTTGCTGACGTCACAATAGGAATCGACGTAAAGAGTTGACCGTCATAGTACACTCATAATTTTATTTTTAAAATGACAAATGAGATGTTTAGAAGTATAAAAGAACATATTTTAAAAAGCTTATATGCGGTTTATGACTGTTTATACAAAGATTTATAATATCAAGTGCTGAAAATTTAAAGATGTCACATTTTGTTCTATAAAGATAAAGAATGAGTGTGCGTTAGAACTCTTCCATTTAAAGTAATGTTTTAAAGTAGAATGTATGCATTAACTTCGCTTTTTTTTTTTAAATTATAACTTCCGTAATCTGTACTACCGATTAAATTCTTAAATTTCTTTTGGCTTGAGATAACTGTTTCATTCGAATACTTACTAATAATGTCAGTAGTTGCCTGGCATTTTATTTTTGCATTGATTGACTCAGAGTTTCATAAAAACAAAAATAGTAATTTTCTGTATCTTTACAGCCTTACATTAATTGCATTTAATAACATTCACAATAATGTCTAATAAGCATTAACATGTTCTAAAATGTGTTAAACAGCTAGTCTTGTCAATAAATGCATTTCAATTTTAGTGTTCTAAGAAGTAAGGAAGTTAAACACTGGTAACGGTCTGATATTAAGAAGCTCTCTAATATCGGACTGTCACAGGTAAAATTTTAGACTGCTGGAAAAGAGGAATGACATCACAGCAGTGTTTTAATGTATAATATCATCAAACACATCGAAAAAAAACAACAACAATGAAAAACAGCAACATAATAACAAAAAAAGTTTGATGAACTGCCACTATTTTGAGTAACTCGATTTTAAATATTTGGCAATGTCATGCCAAAAACAAGAATAATAATTTAACACAAATTGCCAATCTCATAATTTCTTTCTAAATTATTGAAAACAATGTATATTTACCAAAACATCGATTTATAACCTTTAAATATGTTAACTATTTAGAATAGGTTGATTTAAAATGGCGTATACGTGTCAAAACCTCCAAATAGTGCCATCTTTAGAACTTCAATGCCTTTTCTTTTATAGAGTGGGTCTGGACTCCATATTTTTGTCATAGTCTATATAAGGTTTAAAGGAAATAAAACAGATTTCAATCATCAAAAACGTGGACAGATGACCCACTATACTTTAAAAATGTCATTTTGTATCCCAACAATTGAACTTTTTAGAGAAATACTACAAGTCCGTAAATTCATGGTTGAAGTTGCATTTAGCATTTAACAATAAAGTTTGTTGTGACTGAAATGGCTCAGTGGTTATAGCACAAGACATTAGGTAACATTGTAGAGCAAGAGTTTGTAGGTTGTGGGTTCGATGCCACTAAAACTTAAGAATTTATTATTTTTTTCTCATCGTTTGTTAAAATATTCAAAACTGAATATAGGTATAAATTGTGCTTTTGTAAACTTGTGATATAATATCATCTAGTATATTTGGTTGGGAAAAAATCAATTTGAAATTGTTTTTACGACAAATCCAAATGGGCATTTGCGCTATCTTGTTCCCCCATCTTCTTTACGTGTAAGTTGCATGGAGGATAGAATAAAAGCAAATGAGAGTCCATGACCCTTAATAAACATTGTATGTACTGTCATGTTGATGTTAAAGGGTTTGATGATCAACGTCAAAGTATTTGCAGCGCTTCCTTATTATGCATTGCTTATTTCTGGAGTAAATGCAATTATTCGGAATACTGAAAATGGCCGAGTAAGAGTAATACTATCTGCCGATGGTCATTCATACCTGGGAATACCTTATGGAAAAGCAGAAAGGTTTGTTCTCTTTTTCTTTTAAATGCAGATATTTAAACAATAAAACTCTTTCTTTGATGATTCACTCGGGATATGAAGATAGCGACATTGCAGAAAAAATACATGACCCGCATAAGCGGGTTATGTAATTTTTTTCTGCAATGATCGCTAACTTCATTACCCGCATGAATCGTCTAAGAAAGTTTTTTATTTTTAAAATCTATCTTTTAACTAAATAATATATATATTATGAAAAATAAGTAAAATTCACTAAATTACTGTTAATGTACATAAGTTCATTAGCTAAAAGGAACAGCCAAATCGTCTCCTATGAGAATTTGAGTCTGACATCAGCGTGCTTATTTTGTGCAGTCGGTGATTTTTCTCAGGTTGCTGTAGGTTTCAACCAATAAATAAACAGGGCGTGTCCTGTCAGTTTCTTGTCAGTTTCAGCCGCTGTAGCTTTCGTCCAATCAATAATCGGGGCGTGTAGGTTTCAGTCTGGCTTTTTTATGGAGTTATGAATTAACTAAGTTTCCGTAAGAAATAGAGGGAAAACATGTAATACTTTATAGATGTAAATATTCGATAATGTCAAAATCGAATTTTTGCAATTGAGTGTCATATTCTGAATTATTTTCATTCGCACATATAAAACGAAAAGTTCAACTAATTATACATGTCGGATAAAAATATCAAAACATCGAGAAAAGTTCCATTTTATGTTTTATTGAAATTATTTAAAACTACTTTGTATGAGAAAAAAGAAAAGCTCTAATAGTATGTTACATATAATTAAATATCAGCAAAAGTTCCATTTATCTTTAATTCAAACCGTACTATGTATGAAGAAATTTATTTTAAAAAAGACGAGCGCTAAAAGTATATTTCATTTTCACCTGTGTAATTTTCATTTATTTTTAATGATCCATTGATTGTATCACAAATTTGAACATAAATAATTTCTTACAAATAAATCCATCATCTCCTGTTTTTCCGACAACTAAATCGTTATATTAAGAGCCGAAAACCATCTTGTTAATTAAATGGCGTTGATTTGTTACATACATGTATTTCTAAATTCAATAAACAAAGCACTCTCTCCAGAATAATGTATATAAAGGCAATACCTTTTTAGAAGAAAATGAAATACGATAAAAAATCTATAGATTTGCATTTCAACACCACAAATAGACCATGGATATAACTGAGCCTAAGCTCTTTAAAATTATGGGAAGTTCTGTTACAGTTATTAATTAGGTTATAACCTCACTATCATTGTAGTAGCATTACAGACACGGATCAGCTCTGCATCTTCGGTTTACATTGCACCATGCAATGCAGATTGCACCATGAAATGCAGATTATAATCTTAATTCACTTTGACTTCTTGTTTCAATATGTTTTTTTTTCAAATAAGCTGATACTCGAGTCTATATAGATAAAAGTACAACATGTAGGAAAAAAACAGTTTATCTCTCACGGATCTAAAACCGACTGCATAAATTCAAATGTAAACGTATTGGAAGCACAGCAATTGCAGGTAGCAAGCACAGTTACAAACACAAACAAGAGCACCATTGGTCATTTCATTTAACTACTCAACAATGTTCAGATTTGACCCCAGTGACATAATGACTAGCACTCCTTTCACTTCTAACTTAAACGCCATCATATTTTTAAAAGTAACCAATTTCTTGTAAAACACCTTTATCAACTCCGGTCTGGACTATAAATGTACAAGTATTTGCGTATTGTTTGACAGCACAATGGCATGTTTTGTAAATGTGACAGTGCTAGGGAGCTATAATAGTAACGTATTATTAGATTTAAGAACAATGATATGATCCTCAATTGGCTGCCTAACTACCCCGTCATTGTTAAGCAGGCCCTCATTGGCTAATCAATTCCTACAATTTTAAAAGATTGGAAAACAATTGTTTCTTAATCTATTGAAAACACAGTTTTTTAAACAGTCAAATATGTATTATGTTGTCATAATGCACTTTAAGACGTTAGCATGTGCAACGCTACATTTTGGCCATATCTAAGAACCTTATCTACTTTATATTGGCCATATCTAAGAACATAGTTGACTCTATATATACTGACCATATGTAAGAACCTTGTATTAATTCTTTGTACTGGTACTGGCCATCTCTAAGTACATTGTCTACTTTGTATTGGCCATATCCAAGAACCCTTTTTTCTCTGTATTAACCATATCTAAAAATCTTGACAACTCTATACTGACCGTATTTCAGAACCTTGTCTTGTCTATATTGCCCATATCAAAAACCTTGTCTTGTCTATAGTGATCATATAGAAGAACCTTGTATTCTCTAAACTGACCGTATCCAAGAACTCTTTACCAACAATATCTAAGAACCTTGTCTTCTTTCTATATGTATTGACCATATCTAAGAACCCTGTCTTGTCAATATTAACAATATCTAAGAACCTTGTCTACCTTATATAATTGTCTATAATTAAGAACTTTGCCTATCTAAGAACCTTGTCTTCTCTGTATTGACTGTATATAAGAACCTTGTTAACTCTAAACAGACCGTATCTAAAAACCTTGAATTATCTATACTGGTCATATCTAAGAACCTTGTATTCTTTACACTGGCCATATCTAAAAACATTGTCTACTTAATATTAGCGATATCTAAGAACCTTGTCTTGTCTATACTGACCATATCTATGAACCTTGTCCACCCTATATCGACCATATCTAAGAACCTTGTCAACTTTACATTGGCCATATCTAAGAACCTTGTTTCTCTAAACTGACCATTGCTAGTATTATTATTGTCAGTAAGTATTGAGAATATAAAGTTCTTAGATATTGTCAATATAACGTCAATATAACGTAGACAAGGTTTTAAAGTATTGTGAATATAGAATTGACAAGGTTCTTAGATACGGTCAGTACAGAGTTGACAAGATTCTTAGATACAGTCAATATAAAGTCGACAAGGTTCTTAGATATGCCCAGTATAGAGAAGACAATGTTCTAATAAAAGGTATATATACTGAAGACAAGGTTCTTAGATATTGTTAGTACAGAGAAAAACAAAGTTCTTAAATACGGATCGAAACCACAGGAAAACATGGATTTTATAATCTGTATATTAAAAAAAGATTGTATCTGTATATTAAAAAAAGGGTGCATCGGGTAGCATGGTTTTTTTCAAACATTACATGTCCAATATTACATGCAATACAGTTACATATCTACATGTATGTCAGAATGCAGTAAACATTTGTAGTTTTAACAATTGTACAAAGACTTCATAAAACACTTACCCACGTTTTGTAAAGTAGCAGAGCAAATTCAGGGGGATGGTAACCTGATCCTGAGTCGTCGCCGACGAGGAGCTCCAGGAGGTGGGGGTCCACAGAGCTGGCCGGGTTCCAGGGGTTGATGATGAGTGAGGCAGGCAGTGGTGGGGGTGGTGGCTGGGATGGTGGTACGTTATACTTTTCAGCTCCAGCTAAAGCCAAAAAAAATAATTTTGCAGAATTCATTACAAATAATACAGATATCAACAACCTAACCTAAAGATGAAAATTAATTGATATAAAAAGAACCAAAACCTAAATGATGACAGAAATTGAAAGAGCTCATTATAATTACCCATGAATCTTGAGGATAAGTATCCATATGCCCATTTCAGCGAATAAAATGCCAAATGACAAGTTACAATCATTTTTCTGTTCGCGTCACAAGGCATTTATTTGATACTTTTGTCTATTGGGCATGTAAAAATGACATCCACTACATGCAATATTTGCACACATTTATGTAACTATGATTGTAGTCGATGTTTCTATAATGTAAAAGAATTTTAAATGTATGTAAAAGTGTTATCAATATCAGAGAAATAGGTAAAACATCTTTCATGGGGTATCTTTATATTAAGATTATATGGGTTTACCCAAACAGGATGAACTCATATCCCTATAATTACATCTACCGAGTATGTTCCTCTCTATTTATTGATACGGAAACTTTTAGTTAATTCATACACTGTTGCGCTACAGAAACAGCCAGACTAAAATCTACACGCCCTGTATATAGTCTATTGGTCGCAACCTACAGCGTCTGAAACTGACAAGAAACTGACAGGACTGAAATGTACACGCCCCGTTTATCGATTGGTCAAAACTTACAGCGACATAAGAAAAATCACAGACTGCACGAAATATTCATGACGTTTTCAGACTCAAATTCCCATAGGAGAAGATTTGGCTGTTCCTTTTAGCTAACGTACTTATGTATATTACAGTAATTAACTAAATTTTACTTACTTTATGCAGTCAATTTATTAACTTGTGAAAAGAAAGATGTAAATATAAATAAGAAAAAAAAAACTGTCTTTGATGATTCACGTGGGTTATGAAGGTAGCAATCATTGCAGTAAAAATGTACATAACCCGCTAACGCGTTATTGTTAAGTTTAATTGATGCTGATATCATTATATGAATAGGAAAAAATTAATTTAGGGAGATGTTCATGTAAAAACTTAAAAATCATACTAATGTTGGAACTTATTTAAAAGAATATTCTATCATTCAAATTCAAGACTTAGAAAACAGATTGCATTATAAAGGACTAAAATAGACATAGCCTGATGTCCAATCCTATTATGTACTTATTTGCATTAAAAAATACTTGTTAAACTAATAGATTTACGCCTATTGAAGATATAAGTTTACTTAATAGTTCACTCTTTCATACAAACGGTCTATGCAAAATTATTATCTTTTGTTGAAAAAAAACAGCCAATAGATAATTAGAAAATTTTCGACTAAAAATAGTTTGTAAAATTTTTTGGAAAGAAAAAAAAAGATAAAAGTCATGGCGGGATTCGAACTCATGACTTACAGATTCATTGATAATGCACTAACCCATTGCACCACACTGTGTGGTAACAGCAATGAGGAAGAAAACATTTTTAAAATTATAGATCGGAAATATGTCACAATATGAAGGTGTCCCACATCACAAATTGAATATAGATATCGGAATTACTTTTCCCATGATTTCATATAGTTTACCAAGTAATCGTTTCATTTTCTATACTCTGTCCCTGTGTCCCAAGAGTATCCTTGATTCACATTTTGCCTATTTACTCGATATTTATCAATACCGCAGGGTTCAAACGATGTAAATTCCAAAACATGAAAAATTTCCAAGATTTATCAGTTGAAATTCCCACGTTAGCTTAATATCAGACTGAGTAAAATCAATTATGACATCATAACATTATGGTTCTCGCACAAAAAGACAATTGATGACATATTGAAGCAGATGCTAAGAATTACACAACCTTTGCTCGAAACATCCAAAGCAATGGTTTTCACATTAAACAAAGTCATACATGTTTCATAAATGATATGTCCTTGTCAATTTAAGACTTTTTTTTATTTATGATACAACTTTTATATAAAAATGTATGTACATTTAATACCAGTGTATTAGTTGTACTAGAGTTAGTTGGACTGAGCAACATGCGTCTGAGATCTACTTTTATCCTGATAATTGACACACCACTTGTCAATTTATTCGACAAGGTACAATAGCTGTATTTTACATGCAAACGATGCTCAACAATGCCACTTTCTTCAAATAGTAAATTAAGATTATTTTTTTTTTATTGAAAACTTATTAATATTAGGAATGAATAGAATTAATTTGATGAATTCATCTGTATAAGAAAAGTAAAGTACTAAACTTCTAAAGTTTTAACCTATTTTATGGTAAATGCCAACATTGAAATTCAATAGACACAGAAAAGGGCCACTTTTGTTTGATTTACATCACATTTTTTTTTTACAATTGATGATGTCTACTTTAGGTATTTGATTTTCTTTACATTGCCTTTGTAAAACTCACATACAAACAGATTGTCATTATTGTCCACATATAAACCATTAGGATTCTTCAGATTACAGTTATCAATGTAACGGAGAAACTGTCCATTCTGATCAAGAATGTGGATACAATTGTTGGCACTGTCTGCTGTCAGGATATGACTCTGGCTGTCTGCTGTGATACCATAGGGTTTAAATGCTTTGTTCTTGGTAACTGAGGGTTTGCCAGTGTATCTCCATCTGAGTTTCCCGTCCTGATTAACCACCACTACTGCACCAGCCGCCCAGTCAGCTACACAGATGTCATGGTTTCTGTTCTCTGTGATGTATTTAGTATAATTTTTCCCCAAGTACAAAGGTTTACCTTCATTATCAAATTGAAATGTTTGTTTCTCTGTACATCCCGAGTAACAGACAACTTTGGATTGAGTTTTATCATTACTAAATAAAGTAATTAGGAGATCACCAGAAGAGGTGACACACAACTGAAAAGGTTTTCCATCCCTGTAATCTAATCAACTTTTCTGTTTGTCCATTCTTTATTTTATTCACTGTATCTGTTGCCCCACAAGTGTACAGTAGATCCCCATCAATTTTTACAGCTATATCATAAGGGTATATAACTGATTTTTTCTGGATTTTCTGGAGGAGTGAACCTTTGATGTTGAAGCATTTGATATCATTGGTCTCTCCACACGTCCATATTTTGTCTCCATTCAGACTTGTGACACTGCGTAGTTTTTTATAAAAATTCTGTATTGTGGTTACAAGCTTCGGCTCATCAAGGAGCTCTCTGACTGAAGTGAAAGGTTTGTTAAGTGACAAGACATTTTCTTCTGTAGCAGTAGATAATGGGGTTATTTGTCCAAACAAACTATACAGCTTTTCACAGTCTATCGGTTTTGGAATGAATATTGGCAGTGAGACCTTAACCTTGGGTGGAAGCTTGCTGAACTCTCTAACCTTAGAGCTGTATTCAATGGTTGAAGAAACTTCAGTGGATTTCTCTATTTTTCTAATGGCTTCTAATGTTTGTTTTATGAGAGACTGTATCTGTTTGATTTCATCCAAATGTTTCTGTAGAATGTCTCTATGTTTCACTTTTATCTCGTTGATTTCAGTTTTCATTTTGTTGATGATAATGTCGATTTCTCTGTGCCATTGCTCTCCATGTTTGGACATTGTTGTTGTAAGTTTCTCATATCCACCATCCAGGTTGGCAAGCTGATTTTCCAAGTCGCGTGCAATTTCTTCATACGTAGGGGAAATATGATTTTCTAACTTTTTCGTATCTTTTTTTATATCATCTTGCTTTGTCTTGAAAACGTCTGCAACTTCTACAAATTTATGTCTTCCATGTTGTTCAGAAGCCATGCAGGAAGAACAAACAAAAATGTTGTTGCAATCCTTGCACTGAAATTTACAAGTTTTGTGTGTATGTGTTTCACATTTAGGAAAGATGAGGGTTGATCTTCGTTCCTGGAATGGAACTATTACATGTTTGTCATATCCATCTGAGATGTGTTTGCCTATACATGGCGTGCAGAGGTTGACATGACAAACGTCACAGTAGCTGTGTACTGTGGCAGTCTCACAAAGGTCACATCGGGGTATATCCTGGGCATTAGAATGAAGATCCATGGTTGTTCAATCTGTAAAAAAAATTTAATAATCATATTTTTTATGTTAAATAAAAAAATAAAAGGTTCTTAATGTTTTCTTAATCTTTATACATATTGCCTGACAGTGAGGATTTGATTTTCATGAAACATTATTTAAATCTAAATTTCTTTATAAAATTTACCTAAATGACTAAAATTACCACCACCTCCCTTCCATGTTTGATTAGCCATAAGACAGTTTTCTTAACTTTATAAACCATTTTAAAATAACTCCAGCTGATGATTACCTAAAGTGTTTTAAGTTGAATATATACAGAACATTGGATTCAAAACGAAAGTAAGTTAATCGTTAATGATTTTAGAATGTCTATTCATGAATCTAATTAGAACTATATGTTTTAATAACCATAGCTTTAGCAACGTAATGTTAGTTTGGTGAATATGCATTATACAAACCTTGTTAAAAGGAAATTAAGTCTTTAATTGTCTGGTATGTGTGTCCCAAACATGGCTGTTCCTACTGTGACCACCTGATCAGAATTGACAAAAAAATACGCGAGTACCCGTACACTGCTATCGACGTTGCCAGAGTCGTGTTCAGCAGAGCGAGTGCTCGCGATTCTCATACCCCAATATTGTTGGCAAGCGCTCGCTAGCACTCGCTCTGCTGAACTATCCTCAGTCTGGAATCATTTACTAGATCTTGAACTGAATGTCAAGATCTAGCTAGTAAATTAAATATGAGAGAAGTAAATCCGATACCTATATAACATCAATTGTTTCAGCTACCTACATTGATGACCTACATTGTCTACAGTTAGACCGCAATCTGTGGCGCATTTATTTGAAAACATTGGAAAGCCGAAACAAACTGTTAACACAGGGCATAGAAATCAACGACATTTCTGCTTCGTTTTACGACACAAATCCGTACTCTTCGGGAGCGACATCAGTGTCTCAGCAAACACTTAAAATACGCATATGTGGTTTACCATTATCAGTTGACGAATCTGCCGTACATGAAATGTTAAATAAACTGAAAGTCAAACTCACAAGCAAAATACTGTACGAAAAGATTCGTCACCCAGTTACAAATAAAATGACTAGTATTCTCAATGGTACACGTGTCATGTATATTGAGCCTCTACCTGCTGGAGAAAGTCTTCCGAAAGAACTGGGTACGCTAAGTATAACATATCGGCCTTGTCGAAATGTGAAAAATCAAACACATGATATCTTTAAAATGTTCGCCGGGATAATTCATGTAGGACACCCTATGCATGAAAGTAACTTTCGTTTGCTAAAATTCACGTGCGTTTGGGAATTGTAAACTCCGAAACCGGACCTTGTTTACGGATTTTGTAAAATATATGGGTTTTTGTAATGTTTGATCTGATATTTCTATAAGGCCGCATTCGAGTACATACACCAATATTTCAGAATAGCACAATTTTAGACTGCTTATCAACATAGAAACGGAAAAAAATATGTACAAGACTGCGGCCACTTTCGTTTTTTATTTTTTTCTATATTCAAGATGCACAAGAAATGAATGTTTTCATTGGTTAGTTAAGACGTAAGATGAGTTTCTTTAATATGACAATGCCTAAATAAATACAACAGTGTACTTTACTGTTAAAATAGACTTATGTTGACAATTGACTTTAATTAAAGAAAAATAAAACCGTTCCATGGAAAAATTGGAGTATTTTTATTAGTTTATTAGTCCTTAGACACAGTGTATTTGAATTACTCACAATTACATACCGTGTATTGCAGATAAAATGGTCAACATTGTTGTGTAGTAAAAACAAATATACAATATTGATTTCAGGATGGATATAAGAAGAAATATTTTTTTTACAAACCTCAACATTTCTTATAATTTGCTATTTAATGAATATAAAGTTATCTGTGTGTCGTTGTACTCTACATAAATGACGTAACAAATTTAAACAAATGACGTCATAAAGTAGCTGAGAGAGAGAGAGAGAGAGAGAGAGAGAGAGAGAGAGAGAAAAAGTTTATACAGATACATTTAAAATTTCAAAACAGTTTTATTATCAAATCAGAAGTCAGATTCAAAACATTATATTTGTGTAGATTTATATATTTGGTACAAAGTTATTAGAAATATATACTAGTAAATCAGACACTGAATGTTTTTCGTTCCTGTTGAAGTAATTAAATCAAACTTAAAAAAAATAATTTCACAAGAAAAATATAGTAGTGATCATATTCCTATATGCATGCATTTTAAGCGCCCAGTATATTTACTAGTACGTGGATGTCATTAGTCTCTGTAACGGGACATGTGTCTAGGGGTTAGTCGCGTACATATTCTACAGTTTTTAAAAAAATAAAACATTTTGCGTAAGAATGTAGGAATTCAAAACTAATGATAGATCTAGCTGTGTTTAGCTTTTTAAATGACAACTTTAATTCTAGAAAATACATTAAATACTTTTTTTTACATCGTTCACGGATGTCTTGCGTTAATTATTTCTCGATCGATCTAAACTATCTATTACGGTAGAATGTTGGTAATAATTGGTGTTGGGTTATCATTATTAACAAAAAATAATCAGTTCAGATTAAAACATTGTCAAATATATATTCATGTCGCTGGAATATTTACTGGAGGAATTAAATCGCCGAACAGGGGTATGTCCCGATTTTTGATCAATTGATCGATTTCATTCATCTTGAAAAGATATAACTCGCGTGTCTTACTAAATGTACATTAATCAATTAGTAGTCAAGTGTGCATAGTGTTTCTTCGATAAATTTCTTCTAAAACATTCAATGTAAAGTATAATATATATAGTTGTTACAAAACAATGTAAAAAAAAAATTATTTGACCCCCTCCCAATGGATTTATTCTAAACATTGGAGATCTAATCCTTTGAGTGTTAGGTAATTTAAAAGCAGATCTTCGCGCGATAACTTCACATGAATTCATAATGTTTGCGTGCCGATTAGTGGACGGGATCATGAGAGTACCCCAGAGCACACCGTGTGTACACATGCAGCTTTATAAATATTTGAATAACAAAAACTGTTTCTATTACTTTCCTATTGTTGGAAATGACAAAAAGGCCTTTTATTTTCCATCTTAATATAACAAATACAATTTAACTGCTTTATCTTTCAAGCTTACATGCAATTATTTGATACATGTACACTTCAAAATAATTTGAAATAATGAAATAAATTAATTTCAAATAATATACATGTACATGCTCCAGCTATTATGGTGTTCCGATGGGGCCACTTCGACTTTCGCCTTGAGGGCGAAGATGCGAGAGTGTGAAGTTGCGAAGGCGAAATTGCGAAGGTGCGAAAGCGAAGGAGCGAAAGTGCGAAGATGCGAAGGCGAAGGAGCGATACTACTATCGCTCTTTCGCCCATGCAACTTCGCACTCTCGCCTTCGCAACTTTGCACTTTCGCCTTCGTCTTTTTTTTTTATTGCATTCAGCATTAGATATCGGTCGATTCCAATGGAATCGAATTTGTTGCAGGCACCGTACTCGCCCGAGGTTTGCCGATTAATCTCATATGTTATTGATACCCATGCGCTATAAGCCATCGTGCTTACTATGAAAGTTTATTAATATTTTACTGTGTTATGTGACATATATGTTTACCGGTGCTCACTATGCCTAATCATCATATACTCCTCATAAAATGTAATGTCCGCAATAATGTGTGCACATTCATTTCCAGACTCCCGTCACTTATTAGCTGTCTGTTTACCTTAAACCAACATCGTGGTTCAAACACATTACCATTTTAATTTAATTATGCGACACTCCTTTTTCATGCACGGATGAGCTGGAGAGGGGCCCGGAACCCCACCCCCCCCACCCTTTCCCCCACAGAAAATTAATTTCACACAGTAATGGAGAGAGGGTCGGACACCTCCCCCCCCCTCCACCCTGGAAAATTTAGTATTATTGATTTCACATAGTAAAATTACCAAAAATATGCCTCGGACCCCCCCCCCCCCCCCGACTAGTACAATAGTACAATTATCCCTCGGACCCCCCCCCCCCCCCCCCCCACTAGAAATAATGAAAATATTGATCTGGGCGGGGTGTTGAAAATAAATTCTCAAAAGTTAATCTTCTGCCAAAGATGTTATTTTATACAGCTAAAAATATCTTTAAACGATAGAGAGGTCCAAAAACATAACAAGGCGAAGGCAAAAGTGCGAAGGCGAGAAAGCGAAGTTGCGAGGGCGAAAGAGTGATAGTAGTAGTGCTCCTTTGCCCTCGCAACTTCGCACTCTCGCCTTCGCATCTTCGCACTTTCGCCGTCGCATCTTCGCACTTTCGCTCCTTCGCCTTCGTACCTTCGCCTTCGCAACCTCGCATCTTCGCCCGAAATTGCAAAGGTCGAAGTGGCCCTATCGGAACACCATAAGCTATATATCGAAGAAAAAGACTGAATTTTCTACTTCCGTTTATGAATTTATGAACAACAGCGAAAATTAAAATTCATGTAATAAGATACGGTAGCCCTTGAATTATTTTGTTTAGTCGAGCAAGATTTTTGGAAGGCTATCACTTGTACAGCTTACACTTCTGTCAACACTGGAGAAATAGTATGTCACATGCTCAAAACAAGGATGACAGGCACGTGTTATTGCTGTTTTCATTCCCTTGTCTAATCATCTTAAAGAGAGTACAAGCATTATGGGCAAGTTTATTAGATTATAGGAGTTGACACTGCTGCTGATTTCTATAAAACCAGCGATCAATCTGGAGCGGGCAAAACCTGCCCTTTCAATTTTTCAAAAATCCGTCAAACTAGATAATGTAATCATGCAGTTTTTAATTTTTACCTCGGCTAAAAAGCTCTTACAGTAACTTTGAAAGAAAGATGTTCACATGTATTAGACATTTAAATTAATTTTATATATATATATAAAAAAAAAACTACATTGATTTTAAATACATTTTGTCCATCGTCTCAATTTGTACATTTATCTTGTACATTGGGCGTTGTCAGAGGTGCAAGCGAACGTTGCGTAACACAACCTCTGGTGAGAGAATGCAAACTATTATGATGGTGATGTATAAATTTATAAAACATGAAACATAATTAATTCCTTACTGCAAAAGGCAAAGAAATAATGGATTAAATATGTCTTTATTTACATTATATACCAGAACATCCTTTCTATAATTATTATTTGAAGAACGTTGTCAATACATTTTATGACGTCATGACGTTTTTGGTTCACTGAATAGCTATAAACAATGCTATGTTTGGATAACTATTATATGGAAACCGTAAAAGATATTTTCAAAAATCAAATTGTTTTGAAACCGGTTAATTCTCCAAATATTTCACTCAATATTTCATTAACTTTGAAAACAGGGCCGATTTTGCTGCTTACCGTACCCAGTTCTTTAATACATGTGCAGGTCTTCGTTGTAAAATATTGCACTTTGGACAGCCAAAGAACAACCACATACTTCAATGCACAAACTGTTGGAAAACAGGTCATACAAAATCAATATGTAAGAACGATTCTTGCTGCAAAGTATGTCAAAAGCCTGGTCATTTACCGGGACAGAAAGAATGTCCACATTATGAAGTCCAGAAGCATATCGCTCCATTCAGCGGATCACAAGACGTTCTGTCTAATTTCTACCCGTGCGAATTGGATATCTACGGCGTCAAACATAAATCCGCCGAACATGCGTTTCAATACACCAAAGCGATTCGTTGTGGTGATTTAGATGTTGCGAGTAAAATAACAGCTGCGGAAGACGCTCTCTCAGCTATGCGACTCGGGAAAAAAATTAAAACGAACGAACAATGGAACGCCACTAAGGAGGTAGTGATGGAAGAAATTATTGAAAATAAAAGCGTGCAAGTAAAACTGTTTCAAGAAAAAATACGATCAGCTAAACAATCTACCACGTTCGTGGAAACCACCTACAACGACGAATGGGGCTCCGGTCTGGATAGGACAGGGACCATCAACACAAAACAAGATAAATGGCCTGGTAAGAACACATTGGGAACGATCATTAAAAAAGTGGCGAAAAAAGTTCGCAAGAGAAAATTAAGTGATAACGCACCAAAAGCACAAAAACAAAACCGCGAACAAGCAAAGCAACGAAACATCGTTGACATGTTGAAAACATTGCGTGCGGCATCAGACAGTGATGCATCTGGCTGCAATCCCGACTCCGAGAGTTCGGAATCGGAGGGTGAGACCTAGGTCAGTTAATCTGTATTTAAAACTATATATGAAAATTATTGTTATATGTACTGTAGTTTACATAAGAACAAATAGTTGAAAAACGAATGAACTAAAAAAACATGTCAATGTATCGATTATTATTACTATTTGTATTTTTTTTCTTTTTAATATTTTGAATTATGGTATTTATATATAAACACATATAACACAAAGTAATACAAAACCTTTGAGAAATGAATGAATTAAATATACTGTCAGTCAATGTAAGAGGATTAAATTCTAGTGAAAAAAGATATAAGATTTACACATGGTTAAAAGAAAAAAAAGTAGATATAGCTTTTCTTCAAGAAACTCATTTTATTCAAAAATTTGAAAACAAATATAATTTTTATTGGGATGGAACATCTGTGCATGCTTTTTCAAACTCTCAGTTTAGCAGAGGGGTCACTATTCTTTTTCGTAAAGAACTAAACTTGGTTATTCAAAATACCCACCGTTCGGAAGATGGTAGAAAACTTTTAGTAAACGTAAAAATAGATGATAAAAACTTCACGTTTGTAAATATATATGCACCAACTGATGATTCAAAACGTACGGCTTTTTTCGAAAGGATGAAAAGATTTATTACACTACATTCTTTACAAGAAAGCGATAAATATTTATGTGGAGATTTTAATTGTTCCTTTGAAAGAAAAAATGATAAATCGCACAAAAAGTTAGCAGAAATTATTAATTATTTAGATCTTGTAGATATTTGGAAACTAAAAAATTCTAATACAGAGGGATATACTTGGTGTGATTCGGAAAACAACCCAAAAAGCAGAATTGATTTCATATTTACAAGTAAATTAGCCTCTGAACTAGTTGCAAAAATTCAAGTTAAACGCATTCCAGGTACTCATAGTAAAGGAAATAGAATGAGCGATCACCGTTTTTTGAAAATAATTGTAAAAATTGATAAATTAAAAAGAGGCCCAGGGTACTGGAAACTAAATACATCACATCTTGATAACGATGAGTATAGAGAAGGAATACAAAATATTTTTAAAGATCTAGACAATTCACTAGATGCTTTTTCTAAATGGGAAACTTTTAAACTCAAAGTACGCGACTTCTCAATAAACTTCGCAAAAAAGTCATCAAACAATATAAAATCAAAAATACAAAATTTAGAAAAGAAAATCGATGAAATAGAAACTCTACCAAGTGAAAAGATTAATATGAAAGAAAAACGTGATCTTGAATCAGAACTTGATAAACTACAAAACGAAATTGCAAAAGGCGCGCAAATAAGATCAAAAGAGAGATGGATAAATGAAGGTGAAAAAAATACAAGCTATTTCCTAGGACTAGAAAAGAAAAATCAAACTAACAATACCATTAAAGAATTAAAAGATGTAAATAACAAAATAATCAATACAAACTCAGAAATTATTAAAGAAATATGTAATTTTTACGAAAATCTGTACACGACGAAATCTATCGATTGCAATAAAATCTCTAATTATATTAATGACATTAAATGTCCAACCCTTAATGAACAAGATAAGCTAATATGTGATGCTTTACCAACTTTAGACGAGTGCAAAGAAGCGGTGTTTAATATGAAAAACAACAAATCCCCTGGTTTAGACGGACTGCCCTGTGAATTTTATAAATGTTTTTGGGAATATATTTCACCAATATTTTTTGATTTACTCATAAGCGTATATGAAAAAAAGAGCTAAGTTATACTCAACGATTAGCACTAATCACAGTTCTATTTAAAAGTGGCGACAGAAAAAGTCTAAAAAACTATAGACCTTTAAGTTTAACTAATACTGATTACAAAATTATAGCATTCATATTTGCTAGACGATTACAAAAGGTTATTAATAAATTAATCGGAAACGAGCAATCGGCTTACATTAAGGGTCGTTATATTGGCGTTAATGCGAGATTAATATTGGACATATATGAATATTGTACAGAAAATAATAATGATGGGATTTTATTATTTCTAGACTTTGAAAAAGCTTTCGACTCTGTTGAGTGGAATTTTCTCTTTGATGTCTTAAAAAAATTTAACTTTGGGGAAAATTTCATAAACTGGGTTAAGATTTTGTATACAAATCCAGTCTTTAAAGTAAAAAATAATGGATGGATATCCAAGTCATGTAAAATGTCAAGAGGAATAAGACAGGGATGTCCAATTTCAGCAATGCTTTACATTTTTATAGCAGAAATTTTAGCTTTAAAATTAAAAAACAATAATACAATAAATGGTTTTCAATTTAACAATACGCATAAAGAGATTAAATATTTGCAATATGCAGACGATATAACTCTTACTTTAAAAAACACCTCATCTCTAAAAAAGGCATTACAGACTGTTGAACTATTTTGCTGCCATGCAGGATCAAAAATTAATTTGAATAAATCCCAATGTATACTCATGGGCAATTTAAAAGATAAACATGAAATTATAGAAGGAGTAAAAGTAACAAACAGTGCAGTGCGATGCTTAGGAATTCACATCGGTCATGATAAAAATAAATGTAATGAGTTAAATTGGATGAAAACTTATAACGACATGGAAAAACTGTTTGAGTCATGGAAAAAGAGAAAACTAACTATATTTGGCAAATCATGTGTTGTTAATAATTTAGCTGTGTCAAAATTAATTTACATTGCATCTATTCTCCCATTTCCCGAAAATGATTTTATTAAGAAAGTCAATAGAGCCATTTTCAATTTTATTTGGAACAAACATGACAGAATTAAACGAAATACATTAATAGGAAAAATAGAAGACGGCGGGATCGGTGTAATAGACATAGAACTCAAGTTAAAAGCACTGAAAGCATCTTGGGTTAATAGATTATCAGAGTCTTGTTTAATTAATGAGGTCATTAATGCTTATTTGAAAAGGGTCAACCTTAATTTGAACTACATATTATCAACGACTGAGAGAAATATGGAAGATTTTACAGTTATTAATCATATTCCTAAATTTTATCAAGAAATATTTTGTTGTTTTAATAGTTGTAAAAAACAAAATAACATTCTTAACATGTCAAACGTAACATTTGTACAACAACCCCTATGGAACAACGAACTATTTAAATATAAAGGCAAAACGTTGTGTTTTTTACGATGGATAAAAAGTGGTATATTATATGTAAAAGATCTTTTCAAGAAAGATGGCAAAATGAAAACACTAAATGAATTATCTGATATTTTGTTGAAAAAATGTAATTGGCTATGTGAATATAATTTTTTAAGAAACGTAATAAGACAACAATGTGTGAATTTTGATATGACATGTAGTCAATACACAAAAAGTAATGTTGAGAAAAGTTATACATTTCATTTAGGATGGCATACAATAACAGACAAAAAATGTAAATTCTTTTATGAAAATTTGTTGACTACTAAGTTCCAAAAACCCATTTATAAATTTTATTATAAGAACATGTTTAACGTTCAAAAGGAAAACTGGAAAAGTATATACATTAATAAAATTAAAAACATATATGATAAGAACATAAGTGAATTTAATTACAAATTATTGAATAATATATTAAGTTGCAATTTATTTTTACATCAATGTAAGTTAAGACCAAGCAGATGTTGTGATTATTGTCAAGACACAACAGAGAACGTTGAACATCTTATTTTTGAATGTGACAATGTCAAAGAAATATGGTCAAAACTGTGTACGACTTTGCATTTAGATATTATGTGGAAACATGTAATCATAGGCTTCTATTATGAAAATAACCTCAAGGTACAATTTTTGAATAATATTATATCTTATGTTGCTTATAGAATTTACAAATTTAAGATGTTATGTAGATTTGAAGAAAAAAATGAAACCTCTAAAAGTCTAAACGAATATGTAAAGAATTACTTAATTAGAGATATGAATTACATTACAATGTACTTAAAATCATCGAAATATTCATCAAAACTTAAATCATTAATAAATATATTGTGATTACTATTGTATACCCTAGACACTTAGGGTCTGCCTATGTGTATATATGCTACACCCGGGGACCATGTGATGGACTGTATGTAGAAGTGTTTGTCCTCCGGGTTAGCCAGGGTATAACATGTACATTTACTTAATATATTTCTACCTTTTACTATGATAGCTTACTATGTACCAGTTTTTTCATATTTGTGTACACAATTTTTTTTGTGTGTGCACATGTATATTAGACGCAAGTATTGTGAGTCATAGTTATGCATATCTATAGATTATCGACGTACATGTATCTCTAAATACATATTACATAAACAATTATATACCAAAATTAAAAACATTATTTCTATGTATAAATATTTATATATATAAACATGCATTAATATACATGTTTTAAGACAAATAGTTAGATACTTTTAAATGTCTTCTCAATGAAAAATTGTACATTATTTGTAGCATTAATATGAAAAATTAAGGAATTATACAAGATGTCTGTACGATTATAATTGAAATTTTTTAAGTTTTTGTATATTTGTTTACTCTTGTGAATAATGTTGATAATAAAAAAAAAAAAAAAAAAAATTGTTTCAGCTACGTCATTTAATTATCTACCTACTAAAACTTCGGCAAAGTATATCAATTTGCCCTGCAAGAGAGGAGTACCGCAGTTATCGCAAAAGGATCTTATAATTGACAAAATGCCGAAATTTTTTACTCATTTCCTTCATATAACATAGAAAGTGACAGTTAGAAACCTGATATTTACTGTTAAACACTATCAAAACTTATGTTGCTTTCATAATTGAAGATCAAAGATCCTTCACATTTGTTTGATCAACTAGTGTACATAGCATGTATCCACTACCAATACATGTATCTGGAAATAATTAAAAAAAAGAAATAGGCAATTCATTTCCCATTAACGCAATGCATCTTTTCAACTGCAAATCAATCAAACACGCCAAAAACCCCAACAATAAAAAAAAAACCAGCAACATAATAACAAAAAAAGTTTGATGAACTGTTGTTATTTTGAGTAACTTGATTTTAAATAATGTCATGCCAAAAAAGAATACATTAACACCAACGGCCAATGAAATTACGCATAAGTTTCATGGAGGACAGAATAAAAGCATATGAGAGTCCATGAACCTCCAAAGTACAGTCATGTTCTTGTTGAAGGACTTAATGATCAATGTCCATGTATTTGTAGCTCTTCCATATTTTTCACTGCTTATTTCTGGAGTAAATGCAGTTATTCGGAATACTGAATATGGTCGGGTAAGAGGAATATTATCTGCTGAAGGTCAGTCATATCTGGGAATACCTTATGGAAAGGCAGAAAGGTTTGTCCTCTTTTTTCTTTTGAAGGTAGGTATTTAATGTCAAAATCGAATTCTTGAGTTCATATTCTGAGTTAGTTTCATTCGCACATATGAAACGAATTATACACGTCGGATAAAAATATCAAAATATCAACCAAAGTTCCTTTTATCTTTTATGAAATAATTTAAACCGTACTACGTATGAGAAATTTTTTTTAATAAAAGATGAGCACTAAAATTATGTTTCATCTCCTTTTCATTTGTGTGATATTCATCTATTATTTATGACGTCATTGATTGTATCACACATTTGAACATAAATAATTTCCCAAGAAATCTTTCATCTCTTGTTTTTCTCACAACTTTTAAATCTTTAAATTAAGAGCCGAAAACCATCTTGTTAATAAATGGCGTTGATTTGTTAGATATATGTATTTCTAAATTCAATAAAAACACTCTCTCCAGAATAATGTATATAAAGACAATAGCTTTTTAGAAGAAAATGAAATACGATAAAAAAAACTATAGATTTGCATTACAACACCACAAATAGACCGTGAAGATAACTGAGCCTTAGCTCTGTAAGTTTATGGAAAGTTCTGGTACACTACGTCAATCATTGTAGTCGCAAAGTTACAAACACGGATCAGCTCTGCACCATGCAATGCAATTTTTAATCTCTATTTGCTTTAACGTCTTGTTTCAATAATTTTTTAATTAGCTGATACACGAGTCTATGTTTAATAAAAGTGTAAAATGTACTAGAAAAAAGTACCTCTCCCACGAATTTAATAATAATGTTGTATATATAAGTGATAGTGTTACATTAGCAACGACATGCAATTTGAAGATGTGACAATAATACAAATTAGTGTTTTGTGACAATAATACAAATTAGTGTTTTGTCAAGGTGAAACTGTGAAATATCGTGTTTCATGGAAGCTTGAGCACAAAAGCGTATTGCGTTAAGTTGTGTCAATGCATTAGTGGTTGTGTAATAAAAGATAGACCAGTGTGATAGTGTGTTAAGTGTTGGTATGACAGTCTGACATTATGTACACTCTATGTGTAATGACATGTTGTATGAAGGCGTGACAGTGTGTTGGTATGTTGTATGAAAGCGTGACAGTGTGTTGGGATGTTGTATAAAGATGTGACAGTATCATGGCATGTTGTGTGAACGCGTGACAGTATTATGTTATGCTGGTTGAAAGCGTGACAGTGCAATGACATGTTACATGTATATGAAGGCATGATAGTGTAATGGCATACTGTTGGAAGATGTGACAGTATGATGTCCTGTTGTGTGAAGATGTGACAGTGTGATGGCCTGATGTCGGAAGATGTGACATTGTATATGTAATGGCATTTTGAATGAAAGCGTGACTTTGCACTGGCACGTTGTATGAAGGCGTGACAGTGCAATGACATGTTGTATGAAGGTGTGACAGTGTGATGACATGTTGTATGAAGACGTGACAGTGCAATGACATGTTTTATGAAGACGTGACAGTGTGATGACATGTTGTATGAAGACGTGACAGTGCGATGGCATGTTGTATAAAGACGTGACAGTGCGATGGCATGTTGTATGAAGGCATGGCTTTGTAATGGCTTGTTGTGATAGTGTGATGCCATGTTGTCTAAAGATGTGTCTGTAACTGAATTTTGAATGAAGGTGCAACAGTATGATTGTATGCTGTGTGAAGGCGTGACAGTGTGATGGCATGTTGCATAAAGATGAAACAGTGTGATTACATATTGTACGATATTAAGAGTGATAGAATGATTGCATGTTGTATGAAGATGTGACAGTGTGATCGAATGTTGTGTGAAGCATGACAGTGATGGCATGTTGTATGAAGGTATGACACCGTTATGGCACTTTGTATGAAGATTTGACTGTGTTATTGATTACATTGAATATGGTATTAAGAGCGATAGTGCGATGCCATGTTGTATGAAGGTATGACAGTGTGATGACATGTTGTGTGAAGCATGACAATGATATGGCATGTTATATAAAGTCGTGACAAAGTGTTTGCATGTTCTATGAAGGGTTGACTGTGCGATGGCATGTTATCTGAAGGCATGACATCGTTATGACATTTTGTATCTTGTGGAAGATGTGACTATGTATTGGCATATTGTATGAAGGCGTGTCAGTGTTATTGCATATTGTATGAAGGCGTGACAATGTTATTGCATATTGTATGAAAGCGTGGCAGTGTTATTGCATATTGTTATAATGAAGGCGTGGCAGTGTTATTGCATATTGTATGAAGGCGTGACAATGTTATTGCATATTGTATGAAGGCGTGGCAGTGTTATTGCATATTGTATGAAGGCGTGACAATGTTATTGCATATTGTATGAAAGCGTGGCAGTGTTATTGCATATTGTTATAATGAAGGCGTGACAATGTTATTGCATATTGTATGAAGGCGTGGCAGTGTTATTGCATATTGTATGAAGGCGTGACAATGTTATTGCATATTGTATGAAGGCGTGATAGTGTCTTGTTTGAAAGCTTGACATTGTGATTGCATGTTGTGTAAAGGCGTAAAAGTGAAATGACATGTGTGAAAGTCTTACATTTCAAAAGCGTTTGCACTGACCTTCTTCAACGCGTTATTAAGATTTTTCAATGACCTGGGCCGAACATCATACTTAGGAGCTTTAGAGTTAAAAATATTCAAGGAAAAATAAATGTACTCACACGCTTAATCTTTTTGCATTTATATCAACGTTGATACATTGTTTTTATAATTGTCAGTTTATAGATGGAATCATTGGCCAGTGCTCTACTGCACTGATCTAAAAAAGATACAAGTTGTTCATGTGTTACATAGAGTGTCATACATAAGCAGTATATTGATGCAATGATAAAAAATGAATTACAGATTTTCCCAATCCTTTCCAGTGAACCAATGGACAGACATCAAGTCGGCGGAGCAGTATGGGCCCCAGTGTACACAACCACTTGTATTTTGTTCAGATAACCCATCAAAATGCAACACAGAAGTATATATTTGCTACCAATTGTTGTCGATTAAAATGTTTTGTGTCGATCTGATCAGAAAAAATTGTGCTCTACATGTACTTTATTCGTGAGATAGAAACTAGACTGAAATAACATGTTAGGAGTCAATATTTTCTCCTAATATTTTCTTCCATTATTAATTGCTTTACTGTGTCCCATGTTCTTTTTTATGGTCTTTTTAAATTTAAGATAATCGCATACACCTTACACAAATAAAGCAAATAAAAACAAATGAAATTGTAAAATCAAATTAACATATCAAAATATTTTTATTATGGGAATTCAAATTGAAAAATGGACACCTTCGATTCATTCAGAACTATTCGGAGCACCGCTGACACTTTTTCAACGTTATCTCTTCAGTATCTCCATGATGTTTGCAATGTAAAATCTCACTTACGATACAGTTTCTACCAGACAAGATAGAGAAACAATTTTTCGGATTTTTTTTTAAAAGACATGAAAACATTTTGGACTATATGAAAATCATAAAAACCTAATTAATTTATCAAATGCATGACGGAAAGTAGAACCTAGAATGGAGTATAGGTCAAAAAAAAGTTTTTTCTCTTCTTTCAGATGAGCGAAGACTGCTTGACCTTAACCGTGTACACGCCATTAGGGGCCAATAACAAACGTTTACAAACCAAGCACAGGCATCGGTACTCCGTGCTGTATGGATACACGGGGGATATTACCTGGCGTACACCACCGGAAGTCCTTTCTACAATGGACTAACTCTCGCTTCAGCAGCTCAAATTATTGTTGTTACTTTAAAATATCGGCTAGGTATTGTTTATGTCCTCGTCAAACCGTTTAAAAGTGACAATCATTTCCAAATTTCTAATTTGCATGTTCATGTATATCGCATTTTAAAGAAATATTTTAAAGGGGGGGGGGTATGAAGCATCAACATTAACAATTTCTAAAACATTGTTTAAGTTGGAACAACAGTATATTTCTGCATCGTGTCTCATATGCAACGTCATATGTATTATCAATTTCTTATTCCAGGTGCCCTAGGGTTTCTGAAAATCCCCGGAGTAGAAACAACTGGGAACTTCGGTTTCTACGACCAACGGCTTGCACTGTAGTGGGTTCAAGACAATATCCACTACTTTGGAGGTAACCCTAATAAGGTAACCCGAAAATAGTTAACCGAAGAAATTTATGTTTAAGCTACATTTGTTATAATCTTATCTTGCTGCAAAAGCTTAAAGCTGCTATTGCACAGTACAATTTCACAATGCAGGTTTCCGACATTTGGAATCTCATGATGCTTTAGATTTACTGTAACAATTTTGACTTTTGCCCGATCAATCAATAACAATATCTTATTTTACGAATTCTGTAAGGTGACTGTGGGTGGCGAGAGCGCAGGCGCACACGCAACTATATACCACATGATGACAGTTGGGTCTAAATCTCTCTTCCGCTACTGTTGAAAACAAAACAGCAGGTTATTTACTAAAAAGTCTAAACTGCGATACAAGTGAGAATAAGCTACGTTGTTTGCGAGAAAAATCTGCTGATGATATAGCAACGCAGAGTATCATGTTACCTGCCCCCGCCAACTTTGTACATGGGGTGATGCGTTATGGAGTTTACATCGATGGATTGGAGATAAGAGAGGGATTCTACGACCGAATTAACACAGAAAAAAAAATTTGGCGACAAACCTTTGATCATAGGAACCTCCGCTTATGACACCTTAACCATAATTTACAAACTGTTTCCTCAACCTGTAGCTTTACCTAATTTTAGCTCAATAATAGGACAATGGCGACCAACTATCGTAAAGAAAACACAAATTCTATATGCAACTTCGCCCTTTTCTATGTTGGACACTCGCCCAGAAATTTCTGAGCTTTTCACAGGTGCTGTTTTTACATGTCCTGCGCGCTTTTTTGCTGACCGCTTACAGAAAGAAAACAATGTTTGGGTCTATGTATTCAATCAACCAAATCTGGACACGTACATTTCCCCCGTATCTTGTGAGGACCGTGCATGTCACCCCGATGACCTGCCTTACCTATTTCGACACCCAAATGACGTCACAGGCGTTGAGGACTCCTACTTTTGGCATTTATCGAATCTTATCTTAAGCTACATTGGCAATTTTGTCCAGACAGCAAATCCTAATTCGAACGAAGTCTCACCGAAATGGCCAAGGTATAACGCAACCCCGCATTGTTCCACAAAGAAACAGGAGAACCAATATAATTTGATGCCATGCAGTAACGTTAATCCACAAAACCACAAAAACACCCCCTGTCTTTTCGCAAGTTTGGATCTGTTATGGAGCTAAGGTATCCATTTCCTCGGACTGTGCGCGATTTCAGAGCCGAAAAATGCAATTTTTGGGACATTGTAGGATATAAAAAAGAATAACTTTGGTGGAATCATGGCTGCTAAATCAATGTATACTGTGGTTTCATTGATATCCATGGGCATCAATTTATGTGGTTAAGGTGAAAAACAAAGTTTCAAGGATACTTAAATTTGTTGTCAATGATCCTATCAGTACAAACTTTAAGTAGAAATTGCACTTCAATGAACATATATTTTTATGGATAAACTTAACAATGAAATCCACGAAAATGTGTTAATATTTTTGTTTCAAACCATTTCATTTCTCTATTTTTTTTTTATTTTTTTTGGTTTAGATTTTTTTCATTGTGTGTTTTTTTTAATTATTTTGATAAACAGAATGTTATTCATAAAGTGTTTCGCTGGATATTAAAGTTTACTTAACAATCACAATCATCCAAATACACATGTGTCAAGACACAAAGAGTGTATTCGAAAATCAACGTTTATTTAACATTTTAACAATCAATATCATCACCATACATTAAAGTCTAACAGACTCAAATTGAAATACATATGGTTTATTTATTTAAAGATGTCTACCATAAAAAGGGACCATGAGCCATAACAGTTTTTTGAGAATCATCTTCAGGTTGAAGAGCAGACTTCAAGTTGAATTGTGTGGTCTTGGAGGAAGAGAGATATTGAATGTCAAGTGTAACGCTCCCTAATTGAAGCCCTTTTTTATTGGTAACGAATTGTTTAATTTTCTATTTATATGCAGGTGCTCTTCAGATTCCATATGATGATTGTATCATCTGTGGTATTGTTAGAAAGAATTTAGGGTTTAATACTAAATCTCGATATCTGTTTTGTTCATAAACTTTTTATGAAAATAAAAAAAATCATACTCTTATATGAAATTGACAAGAAATTTCAAAATTTCTAAAATTAATTAAATCATATTTTTAAACATCTAATTAAGCCCAATTCGATTAAAACCAATCTTGCAATCAGTGATAGAAAATGAAAAAAATAAGCAATTTCATGTAAGTACTAGAATGTAGAAAATTAACTGAATATTAAAATTCAAATGATTTTTAATGATATAGGAATTTGGAACTACAGGCATTTATGTTTGCTTTAGACCGGGATAGGTTCAATTTTGAAAATTTAGATTCTAACTTAAAATTATATATCCCTGATTCATTTAAACATTTCTCAATTTTCTAATGTAAAGGCTAAAACAGCTATTCAAACAATGATCGTCATACATTTCTATAATTGAAGTTCATTGAATATTGAAGCGAGTTTTTTTTTAATTTGATATAGATAGTGAAAACTAGAACGACAGTAATATTATTTTTAAAAAAAAACTACAACTAATAAACGCCGAAAGGCTGCACCAGTTTGAATAACTACATTGTATATCAATGCTATATTTTGAAAGCTAGGGGCGACAACGATGAATAACTGTAGAATGAACTCGATCAAATGAAGGTAAGGTCTATAAAGTTAGATTAAATGTCATCCCAATACCAGCAGATGATATTTTGCCCGGGGTCTACAATTCAATAAAATTATATGATTAATCACTTATTGCTTCGCTAATTTTCACAAAGTTCTGTCTAACATCAGCGCGGGACTTTAGTGGGTATAACAAATAACACATTGATAGATAAACCAACTTTTTAGATATTGAATCATCTTCTACTGAATTAGCAAGTATTCTGGCTGTGAACATTAAGGGAGTTTTAAAACTTTTTTTTTCATTCAGAACTTCCTTGATAAATTGAATCGACAGAGACGTGTTCCTTCCTAGTTTGTCAGAACATTGAGGAAATTAAAGAATGTGTCACAGATTCCTTCATTTTTCCTTTAGACGGCGTTGACATGTTCAAACACAATCACATCCACCAGATATGTGTTTTACGTGACTGCAAACTTATAAACAGGAATAGACAAAAAATCGTCTTCCTCTCTATAGCTCACATTAGCTGACGGCTCAAGTGAACCTTTCTTTTAAATCAAAATTTCTCCGTTGTCTGTCGTTAGAGCAATATTGGTTGAAAAGGATTCAAGTTAGTTTAATTTAAGAGCCTTACCCTCTAATTAGGGGAGATAGTTTTGAAATTTTAAAAATCTTTTGGTATTTTTCAAGAAAATGTTCTCTCTGAAATCCTTTTGCCAGAAAAGCTGAAACTTGTGTGTAAGCTTCCTTGGGTAGTGTAGATTAAATTTAGACAATTCATCAATAGTTTGGGCCACAATTTAGGGGGTGGGTCAAATTTCGACATAGGAATAAATAGAGAAAACTCTATAAAAATCTTCTTCTCAAAAACCATAAGGACAAAAAAGCTTTTTAACTTAGGCTGATTGGTTCAAATTATTACATAAGAATAAATATAGCGGAATCTTCTTTTAGGAAAAAAGATTTTTTTTTTCAAAAGTGCTGTAACACTGTCAATGCATCTTAGGTAGTGTAAATTTAAGTTTTATTTTTTTTTTATAGATTGCATACTGACTGTGTGTTGTCTATTGTTTAAATTTAAAATTCTTCAGAAATATTTTTGTACAAGTTAACCACTCTAAGTTTAATATATCCGGTAATCTTTTTTGGTACAAGTTAACTATATCTGGTCAATCACTCACTTCCTGTCAGCCTTACTGACCAGTCCGGTCTCACTTTGTCTATCGACTTCAATCTTGTTAGATGCGTGCCTCGAGCCACTAAGTAAGTCTTTTTTATTGAAGTTATTGCTTAAATCTGTCAGTATTTAATTGTATTTTTGAAGTATAGTTACAGATGGAAATTTTTTTATGCCGATAAAACATTCTCAAAAGTATGGCACGCCATTGTGGTCTTTAAAGTAATTTACATATTTTTTCTATGTAAGAAGTAAGGTTCTATATTTTCCTATTTAGTAATTTGTTATTTCTATTTGTTGTAGTTTTTTACCAATATTATTCAAGACGGCAACGTTTTCCACACAAAATAAACTATAAAACCCGTGTGACCTTTGTTTGCGTTGTGCGTTGTGCAAGGTTAGCTATCTGCCTGCACCAGGCAGAATAGACTGGTTATAAGAACGCCTTGTGAACTGAAAAAATAAAAAATCGATTTGAAAAATAAAAAAACAAAAATAAATTTTAAACCCGCCCCCTCCTGCTCTGTCACTTATCTTCAGCATCAGGTAAATGCATGCCTTTTCCGCTCTAGATTTACCTTGATGTCAGTCACCATCCGTTGAATATTTTGCCATTGCCGGCACGTCCCCATTGGTTATAAAACCAGTGATCGCTCTCAACAATCTTTTCTGATCTGTTTATGTGAAGGCAATGGAGCGGATGGTTCAAGTCTCAGTCTTTTTGACTTTCATCTGTGCAGTACCAACTTTTGGCACAGATGAACTTGTACGGAACACTAAATATGGTAAAGTGAGAGGCATACTCTCTGCCGATGGACAGTCTTATTTGGGAATACCTTACGGAAAGGCTGAGAGGTTTGTCGGGTGTTTTTTTATTCCTGAAAATAGATATTTTTTTATTTGTAAAAAGAGAACACAATTAAATATGGAATTTTACAATGTCGAGAACATTTTTGAATGATTCTTTGACATTAAAAACAAAAATCTAATTTTTGAAAATTATTTCAGTATTCTTTATAACATAGTTATATGCTTTGATGTCAAAATATTTTTTTTTCTAAACGATTTGCATGTATTTATTGTAAAAAGGGTCTTAAATCCGTAACATGATTTATTATCTATTTTTATGTAGTGCCTAGATTACTAATCAAATCCATAGAATCGAAAAATAAACCCAACAAATTTATTTCATCTGAAAAAGGATTACAATGATAAAGCAAAATTATTTTCTCTAATAAAAATAAATACCATTTCCTCGTAACCTGACTAAATGTTGACGCAATAAATATACCGCAAATAACGTCATATTTGCATAATGTCGCCAATAGCTTTGAATCCCGTAGCACTGTTTATTTTTATCTTTTGAATAAAGGTATTGGTTTTGACAGGGTTTCATAAAACTAAACGTTGACACATTAAAAGATACAGACATGTATACAATTATTATGCACATTTATTCAGGTTACGTCACAGATTTAATTATATTTGGATAATATATTTTTTTAAGACAAATGGTGTCTCTTTTTTGTAACAAATAATTTAAGATTAAAAAATAGCATACAATTATGTTCCTCTATTAATTTTAGAGGTTTCACTTATTAAATTTGAAGATTCAAAGGCACAAATGTTAACGTTATAAAAAGAAGTTTTTAAGATACAAAACAATCTGAAGTTTATATCATATATAGCATGTGTTCGCAATTTGTTTTTCCATAGAGATTTGCTTTGTCTATTCGTCTATTTCTATGTCTCAATTAACCCCCCCTCCTGCTGTTGTTTGTCATAAAAAATATTTAATCCTTTAAAAATTGATAATCTTGTACTTAAAAAAATTGAACTAATAAACTTTCATTTCAATAAGTTTTCCTAGTATAAATGATTATTAATAAAAAAAAAAAATATGGGATTTAAAAAAAAATGTGCATCGATCCAGCACATTCCCTCTTAAGATGTAGAGAATTTTAGCATTTTTTTATGGAAGAAGAAAATAATAACTTTTAAGATTCTGTGTTTAAGTGTCAATCAATTATTTCATTGATTTTTGTTAAAAAGAAAATTAGTTTAAAAATTCACTTTTATTGTATTATACATGTACATGTACTTAACGGTTTACAACCAATGTTGGCTTTAATTCACTAGAGATTCACGAACACACTAAATAATGATATGTTGCCACTAAATTGGAATAAATCGTAATATTATTACATCTTTTGTAACAATTTGTCAATTTCAAAAAACATTTTTTTTACACATTTAATAATTTTACATTCAGTTAATCAGATAAGCGAATTCGTTTTTGATCAGGAATAATTTGTTTTGCAGCCTTGGATTTTACGACTATTTTTATATGGGTAAAGCCACTTACTCTAAAGTAAACAATTTCTCTCCATTACAGTATCCTGTTTTTAGCAGAAAACTTTATTAAGTATTTTGATGTTTATGAATTCAAGCAAATGTAACATCAAATGTGCAGCAATCATTAACGATCGAAAACTTAATTTTGTTTTGACCAAAAAGACAGATAAATACATAAAAATAAATCCCATCCCACGTCTACCAAAATCCGCTTAACACACCAACAACGCATAAACGGAGATTCAATCTTTAATTTAATACGTTTTTTTGGTCATATTTGAATAAACATTGAGAAAATAATGTTCTCAAAAAGGCAAAAAAGGTATGTTTTTTCATAATTGACCTTGTGGTTCAACCGTAGAAAACGATCTCATGATGTTTGTAAAAATACCATAGCTTTCGATTTAAATCAATGGTGGATACTTAAAATTGCACCGATGTGACTTTCACACCAGATGATATCTAAAAAAATTTGTACTTTTACTTAAAGTGCATTAATGAATTGATATTCAATACATTGCAGGTTTTCCAAATCGGTTTCTGTACAGCCCTGGACTGATATCAAGTCGGCGGAGCAGTATGGGCCCCAGTGTACACAACCCCTTGTATTCTGTCAAAGTGCTCCATCGAGTTGTAACACAGAGGTTAAACCAAATAATTTAGAATAACTGTATTTGCTAAACTGTATTGTTGTTATACGCGCTTGTACTCAATTGTTCTAGAAAAAAGACACTTAATTTTGTATAAGCAGAGAATACATTTATTTGGTAAAAATGTAGGTTACACCAACTAACAATAATTATTTTACTTACATGTACATTTTTTGAATATATCCCATCGGCAACAGTCATCATTACTTTATCACGTGTGCATGAAAAATCAAATTTTTTTTTGACCAGATGAGCGAGGACTGTCTGACTTTGAATGTATACACGCCACCAAGAGCCAAATCCAAGGCCCGTGGACACAAGTACTCTGTGCTCGTATGGATACACGGCGGATTCTACCAGGCGTACACTGCCGGAAGTCCTTATTTCAACGGACTAGCACTTGCCTCAGCAGCTCGAATCATTGTTGTCACTTTCAATTATCGATTGGGTATCATTTTTTTTAAAACTTGCTTCACAGAATAATGAATCCTTTGTCAAGAAATTGTGTCTTGGTCAATAAAAAGGCAAATATATCAAATGATAATAGTGAAAGAATTGATATTTCAATAAAATACTAATTAAAAGTAATTATTGTCTAGAGCTTTTCAATAACATGTGAGAAAATTTCAGGTGCCCTTGGGTTTTTGAAAATTCCCGGGGTAGAAACAACTGGAAACTACGGTTTTTACGATCAGCGTCTTGCGCTACAGTGGGTTCAAGATAATATCCATTACTTTGGAGGCAACCCTAACGAGGTAGATTCAATTTTGTCCTTTTCAAACAGTGCATGTTTATTATATAAGGCATGTAACATAATAATCACTGCTTTACAATGTACGTTAGACTTAAATCCTTGTAAGATTTAATACAACAATAAATAAAGATATTGATACTGACTACTTTTCAATATTTGATTCTATCAATATGATTACTGAATATTTAGCTGTTAAATGTACTTTATTGGAAGAAAAAACACAACCCCCTCCCATCACCTCCAAATATATAATTATGTTTTCTTAATGTACACTTTAATTATCTTACTAAGACACTAATATTGGTTTGGGGTTTCAATTTGATGAAATTAAATTTACTCTATTATGTAGAAATGTATTGTATCCAATTTTAACCTCTTCGTCATAACATGATCGTAAATACTATGAACACGTTTAAATAACAAAGTGCCAGGGAGGGGCGACTTTGCTTCCTGCAGTATAAGCGTTATTCGTTATATCCGTCAAACTCAGTGTGAGGTTGTGTTTTTACTGTATTTGCACTTTTTATCGGCCCACTTCATGTTGTATAGCGAAAACTTCATAAATATAATCAACCAACACTGAAAACTGCCTACAGGTGGTACTAGTTCATAGAAAACAAACTAACATAAAGTTAGACACACAGACAATTAAATGATCTGTTAGATAAACAAACCACATGGAGAAAGCAGGTTTCTAGAAAAAAAACCTCTTAATTTTACAATTTACGGGTACCAATTTTTATTTTTTTTATTAGCTTTATTAAACAAACTACGCTTTTTTTTATTAATACCTTCATGAATCATATACACATATTTTATAACTCTGTGTTATTTTGTAGGTAACTGTGGGAGGGGAGAGCGCCGGAGCACATGCCACATTATACCATATGATGACGGCTGGTTCAAAATGTCTATTCCAACGAGCAATTGCTTTGTCCCCTCCGGGTGTCGAGGTTCCTACAGCAGCAGTTGCAAGCAAAACAGCAGACTATCTACTGAAAAACTTGGACTGCGACACCAGTGAGAATAAGCTAAGTTGTTTGCGAGGGAAAACAGCCGAGGATATAGCAACGCAGAGTATCCTGTTGCCGGCACCAGACAACTTTTTACACCGGGTGATGCGTTATGGAATTTACATCGATGGCTTGGAGATAACGGAGGGGTTCTACGACCAAAGCAACAGGGATAGGAAATTTGGCGACAAACCGGTGATAATAGGGACCGCTGCATTCGACGCATTACGTTTTGTGTACAGACTTCTTCTACAACCTGTCCCTTTAACGTATTTCAGTGCAGTATTTGGACAGTGGCGACCCGCAATCACAATGAAAACACAAGACGTGTATTTAACTTCGCCAGTTTCTGCTTCGGACATTCGCCCTGAGATTTCTGAAGTTCTTACCGATGCCATTTTCACATGTCCTGCTCGCTTTTTTGCCGATCGCTTAGCGAAAGAAAACAACGTCTGGATCTACGTATTCAATCAACCAAATCTGGACACCTACACCTCCCCCGTATCCTGCGAGGACCGCTCCTGTCACGTCGACGACATCCCCTACCTATTCCGCCACCCTGATGAGGTCACAGGCGTCGAGGACTCCTATTTTAAGCAATTATCGGATCTTATGGTAAGCTACATTGGCAGTTTTGTACGGACGGCAAATCCAAATTCGCGCAGAGTATCGCCGAAATGGATAAAGTATAATACGAACCCATATTGTACCATTGAGGAGCAGGAGGGATGGGTGCCATCATGCAAACATCCGTTTTTGGAGCTGAGGTACCCTGACCCACGAATCGTCCGAGATTTCAGGGACGACAGATGTGATTTTTGGGACTCCATAGGATACAAACAAGAATAACTTACACCTTTTATTAATATCCAATCAAGCAGGAAAACTAAATGAATATTTGATTTCATATTAAGGAGTCTGTTTGACATGTGTTTGTTTATTTTATTTTATGGGTATCAACAATTAATTCCGTAATAATGGTGTGTTATATATAAACACTGTTATTACCTAATCAAAGGGATTTTGTTGTTTTATTACAAATTAAATATTTGCGTCTATTTTGAACTGCCGGTCAATAGACTGCGATCTATTAGACCGCCGGTCAATGGACTGCGATCTATTGGACCGCCGGTCAATAGACTGAGATCTATTGGACCGGCAACGTATTTCAGAGCGCGGATATGTTAATGTTACATCCTTTCGATAGTTCTGTGAATGTATATTCCTTTACATAGACGCTGTTTTAGTACTTGGTGAAACCATATTCAATGTTGGCAAACCGGAATATCAAATAATCAACAGTTTTAAAGCTTTATATAAGGTAAAAGACTATTTAAAATCTATTGGGTTGAAAACTCTCCCTTCTTTGTGTAAACTAATATTAAATTGGGATGCTGTAATGGATACAACAGGTTTTGTGCATGTAAAAGATAAAAAAAATCTGAGTATATTGCATAATGGCACGAAAACCATCTGCAATATGCAAATTGTAAACCCCGAAAACTAAAAAAGGAATTAGGTAATAAAACAATTATTTAATGCTTGAGCAGTCAATAGACCAGAATATTTTCCCTTGGTGCAGGGAACAGCTCAGTATGATCTATTGCCCTCGGCCGTTGGCCTCGGGCAATAGATCATACTGAGCTGTTCCCTGCACCTCGGGAAAAATATTCTGGTCTATTGACTGCTCAAGCATTAAATAATTGTATACTATGCATCAGCCTAACTTGACGGATTCATTCAGAAGCAAAAATAAAAGTACATTAAACCATTGTCATATTTTTCTTTATTGTCAATGATGGCATATAACATATACTACGTAATTATTCAAATTCATCATGCATGTATTTTGAAAAGTCCGTTAAAAGTCATTAAACACTGAGCAACTTGCAGTTCTGTGCACCACATTGTATGATAATTTATTTGAGTTGCAACACGGCCAATTGATATTTGAATACTGGACTTAAATTCTGCTTAAGTATGTCAATGTGTTATGCTACGCTATTAATGATTTAACAGTTTTAAAAACGGGTTAATGACACATTCATTGTATCGATATGCATAGAAAATACATGTAGCTTGCGTTAAAAGAGCAACTGTTTGAGTAATAAATGGGGAAATATCAAATTATTAAATATATGATGCAGTATAATAATCATTTTATTACATCTAAATTTTGATAATTTGCATTGAAATATCTATATTCTAATTAGTTAGGCAATTATTGTTCATTCGTGGGATGCACTGTATTGCGTACACCAGTCATTAAAATTGTCAAACTACCGTGACACTTATTTCATTGGACGATTCACACGCAGGAAATCGTCAAAAAACCTGCGCACGTGTCTAGCTTCCGGCCTTTGCTTAGCCTCTAGGGCCCAGCATTGGACGATTAAATTGCTCCATTCCAGATCCGGTCTATACCGGTCGTACATTTTTGGTCTTAAACCGTCCTCGTACTCTATGCCTAGATTCCTTGCACTGATACCTTTAGCTGACAGAACAGAGGAAATGTGGTCTGCGGCGTCCTCGCCATACCACATTTCCCACAACATAATACCAAGGCTAAATATGTCTGCCTTTCTGTTGTATATTCCTCTCTGGAGGTGGACTTCCGGTGCCATGTATACCGGGGATCCGGCCAGCGTCCCCGAGATATCGGTTTGTGGTTTAGACAGTCCAACATCGGTTAGCTTTATCAAGTCCTCACTTGTAAGCTGAAGAACCAAAATAAAAAAAGAAATCCGGATTTAACTTTGTGTCATTTCAAAACAGAAAACAAAAACTATTATTTAGATGTTTGTTAGAGACACTGTAGGTATATTTTTGACAAAATATAGGAAAAATCCTCCGAGATAAGTATCTGGTTTACTTTCGTCGGAAATAAAAACTTAAGACACGTTTTTTACGTTGTGTATACATAAAAATATAAAGCCGAATACAGCCATTTTAAACAAACGTTTGTTATATAGCATCAGATTCTTTTACTAAACCTTGATCTTACCTTAAAAACATTTTAATATTTGAAAACAAAAGATAATAAAACTGGCACAAAAAAATAGTGATTTATATAATCCTACATGTGTATGTGTTTCTGAATTCATTTGATGTTTGCTCTTGCAACATTTTATTTATCTCTGAATTTTAGCTTGTTATAGTTTTGGAATGTTGATAAAGACAGTCTGTTTACTCGCCTGTCTTTGATAAAAACAAAATATAATAAAAAGGGTCAAATGTCTTAAGTTTTCTTGTCGTCGTCGTAGACAATATCCAGGTTGAGAAAATGTTTTTAATACAGTGTTTCCAAAGCATTGTTTTGACAAGTTTACCATTGTTCAAACCTCCATTAAGAGTATTTAATGTTAACTCACCAGAATATTCTCCAGTTTTAAATCTCGGTGCACCAAGTCTTTTCCATGGAGAAATTCTAAACCTTGGCAAATCTGTGACGCATACCGCGCCATTTCTAACTTTGGTGTTTGCTGCAGTGAATGGTCGACTTTTCCGGGATTTTGATAGTCTTCGTGTATAACTTTATCTCTTAGTGTGCACTTGCAGTATTCCAAAATCATAATCCAGTGCAGATTTGATGACTTGACTTGTAAGGTACAACCGTAGTAGCGAATTAGATTGCGGTGCTTCATCTCTCTGGATAAAGAAAGGACATGGTGATAAAATCATAAATTACCAGATGCCATCATAAAGGTTCAAAGTTCAATTTTGATTTTACCTCTAAGATCGTACCATATCTGATTTTTCGAAGTGCTACAACTGTGCACTCTTTCTGGAAAGTCGAATGGGGAAAAAATTCAAAAACGTTTGATGCAGAAGCGTAATATTTACCTCATCGTGCGATCCTCCAGTAAAATGTCGGTGACGGTACTGGGTTTTATCCGGTCTTTGAACCACTTCAGAGCCACATCCACAGACCTGTCACCCTGGCGCAACTTGGCGGCATACACCTCGGCAAACGCCCCACTGCCAAGTTTTGTTCTATCGCTCCATTCCAAATCTCGCAGACGATAGTCTTTCCGCATGATATCGTTAACATATATCATGTCTAAATCTCCCTGGATCATGGTACATTCTCGAATCATTTTGGGCACTTCCAACATGTTCTCGGCAGATTCCTGCAGTTGTTTTTGCATTTCTATAAGCATGTTTTCATCTGAAGAAATGAAATCCGGAATTTTGCGTGCCACCAAGTCAATTCCTTTTATATAACGATTCAGAAAGTTTCCTATATTTTTCAGAAGATCTTTTGAGTTGACAATGTTTTGGATATAGAGATCCGTTGCTTCTGCCATACTTATTTCTGGCGCTTTCTTCTTGAAATCTTTGAAAAATTTCTTTGTTGCTTTGTTACTATCGAATCTTCCTGTTATGCTTACAGCACCCCCTAACGACCGGACGTTCATGTCCGAAGACTTGTCGTCTTTTCCCTTCTTTTTGTTTTTCATTTTCTTGCCTCTTGGATCACCTTTCATAGTTGCATGAAGATCTCTTATAATTACATTTTCACCGGCAATAAGAGTACCTATAATGAAAAGAGAGCACGTTTTTCCCCACAAAATTGTTAAAACAACTTGGTAATTTCTTTATTATCATGCATGTTATATCGTATTAATCAAATCAAGCGTAATACGTAGTGTATTCATCATTTCAGACCTATTGACTACAAAAATATTGAGTAAAAATTTCAAAAAACTTACTTTCTATTTCTCGGATCTGGTCTTCCATCAACTCGCAGTCTCTTTTAAGTTTGGAGATTATCTTTTCTTTCAGAGTCTTTTTCACCTGGAACTTCTTTTCCCAGCTGTCCACATTCATACACACGCGGTTTTCGATCAGCTCCGAAGCGTCTCCTATTAGTTTCTTTGTATCTTTGGAACCGGGGCACTCACGTGGTTCCCAGTGGCCGCAGGCTCTTCGGAATTCCGGTGTGTTGACCACCTTTCTCAATGTATCATAAAGGCTGTTGGTTTCGTATTCCATTCCTCTTCGAAGATCGTCCACTGAACGCATAGCTTTACACTGAATTGTCTGCATTCGCGATTTGATGTCCATAATCAACTTCTCTTTCTCTTCTTTGCTGCATTTGGCCATGTTCTGCGCAACTTTCAATGAGTAAATGGACCTTTTCAGGATTTGGGAAAGGAATCTGCAAAATTCATATTTGAGTATGAGAGTAAAATAATTTTCCAGTGCTTGATGCAAAAATTATCAACAATGTTTGTGTAAGATGCGCGTCAAGCAATTGTTGCGAAAATTATCAGCGACCATAATATAAATTCTAAGAAATGAAATCGGTTAGTGTTGAATTCGTACCTGTAATGAATGTTTAATTTGTTCTCTAGGCTAGCCGGAAGTAGGCGCTGTATCCCAGACAACATAGCGTGATGTTCTGGTGACATTTTGCCGAGAGTATCGTAATGTCTTTGTGCCTTGAAGTACAATAAGAAAATGAACTCTCAGTTAGACCATTTTGGATATTGTGACAGGGAATATTCGCCCTGTTTTATTTTTACCCTTTCGCCCTCGTTGTCAGAGGGTGGATTAAAAACTAGGCGAATTCCAATGTCTCAAATTATCTTTCTTTTAAAACAACTGTGTCTGGGCGAATTCAAGACGTTGTGAAACTGTTTTTAAGTGTAAAAGGGGCGAAAATTACACGGGGCGAAAAAAAACCTGCATACAGTAAATTAAACATTTGAAAATATTTTGTGATGATGCCGGAAAAGAAAAAGAAAGTTTCTTTCTTTTAATTTTTACCTCGCCAACAGACATAAAGAAGAGCTGGTCCTCCGTGATATTAGAGAAAAACTTCTGTAACTTTCGCATCGTATCGATCCGGACTTCCTCTTTATATTTGTCGGGCACGGTCTCCCATTTATTGCAAATAAACAGGGTGCTGTCATGGTAGAGTTCCTCCTCAGCATTACTGATAACGGTCCGCAAAAAGTCCTTCAACTGTTTGACAAACGAGATCTCATCAACAATACCAAAATAAAAAAGGAATTTATTCCACGAATCAAACTTTATCTTCAAGTATGCTTGATTAAATATTGCTTCATTTTTTATAAACTGGAAGATCTAGGAAGGTGGTTTCATTGTTAATGCATGAGCAAGAATGAAATGGGTGTTACGAGTATTTACATGTAAGTTATTTTTCAATAAGTGAAAAAGAAGTGGTGGGGGTTTATAACGGATGTAGGATCAATGGAGCTGCAATGTCAGACTATCACTTCTGATCTACATGTAGGTGTTCCAAATTTCACAATGTTGGTGGTCGTCCTGTCTTATCGCAAGTACTAGTATCTACTTAGCCAACTGGGTGATCCAGGGAACTTGACAAAATGATATCAACAATTATCATGACATACTAACCCTCCCTTCGTGTACCCCTCCTGCGTTGGAGCTGTTGACGACGTAAATGAAGCCAAAGGACTTTTCCAGATATCGACTGACGTGTTTGACCAGAGTTTTACTCTCTCCAATACCCGGGGTATCCACCAGCACTATACCTTTCTGAAAAAAAGTCAAATTTGTTTCCATCGTGTTTTGTTATGTTTTAAAAGAATAAATCTATATTCCATAATCATACATACATGTTCATGATATTTCAATTTTCTTATGGAATACTATTGCATTTGGAAATGCTATTCGAACATTAAACACTGTGCCGGATAATTATGCAAGTGCCAAGGTGGCATTTTTGCACCCGCTTAAAATGCAGTTTCGAGAAAATCCATATATACCAAATGATAGACCATTGTCTAGAGAGTATATAACCACTTTTGTTTTTAGTGTGTTTCACCTGACAGGTGAGATATTTACCTTTAAAAATTTATATCCCATCGGAAAGTGATAATTCCCATAGGAGAATCGATTCTCCTACAGGAAATATTGACAATCCTAGAGGATTTTTTAAAACTAAAGGAGAATGGTATTTTCTGTAGGAATTTGATTCAGACATGTAGTTATCCTATAGGATATTATGTTTTCCTATCGGATTTTATCAAATCGGGATTTGAAATTCCTATAGGAAGTTCTTGTATTACGATAGGAAATTTCAAATTACCTATAGGAATATTGTTTTTCCTATGGGGAAAATTATTTTCCTGTGGGAATTTATTTTTGAAAGGTAAATATCTCACCTAACAAGTGAGACACAATGATAACAAAGGTGGTTGTAAACTCTTTAAGCAATGGTCTATCATATAGCATATTTTAATTTTTCGATATATGCAGCTTAAACGGGTGCAAAAATGCCACCTTGGCACTGGCATAATTATCCGGCACAGTGTTATTAGTTTTTACTCCATTTGTCATATGTCTACAAGGAAAGTTCATGATTGGTTGTGCTTTTTCTTTGTGACCTTTGATTTAAATTCATCTGTTTGGTAAGTTGTTTATTTTTGGCATAATGCTGATATACTTTACTAATATCTAAACTCTAATTATAGTGACAATGTGATTTTCCGCTTTATCTCAGAAATCAATAATCAATTTAATATTTATTGGGCAGTTGGGTGATAATCAATTCGTTTCAATAAGCATTTATTTTTTTCCTTCAAAATTTTACCTCCAGCAATGGAAAGGGGTACTGAATAACAATCCTCTCGTACGGGCTCTCGTCTGTATTCTCGTCGATTCTCGAGATTTCCACAGCCAATTGTTTTAGTCTCTCCTCTGTACCGATGTCGATCTTCACAGGGGACCTCTCGCTTCCGGGTCCTTCTAACGCTTTGTAGTAAAGCGTGGCGACCTTTCGGTTGTCCCTGCTTTTGTGCAGCTCACAGAAAGTACTGGTGCAGGCAAGCTGACTTGTTGGCAGAAGGTTAGTCTCCAATAGGAGGTTGATGAAACTGCTTTTACCCGCTCCAGTCTCGCCTTTTGTATTCATAGAATTAAATTTGTTAATAATGACATATACAAAAATGCAAAACTGACTTCTAAGGAATTTGAATTAAACAAATTAAAGATTTGACACATTCACTGATGAATGATTTTGCTCTCAATCATATCGGTACTTTGAATGATATACTGCTTATCGAAAAATTGTCATGCACATTTATTATGATTTAACTTAAAATCTGATTTTATGAAGAAGCAAGACAGAAAGAAATATGAGATACTGCATTCAATCAAATTAAATCTAACTTATCGTTCCTCGGCTATACTCTGTAATATTATAATATTTATAGCATATCATAAGAAGGGGACGATATTTCATGTTTAGGTTTAGTTTGATCGACTGTTGACAGACTGTAAGAAAAATTAAAAACATCAAAAACAGTAGACCTTTACCTGCAACAAGTATAGTACACTCTGGGGACATCAATTCATGCTTCTTGACCTCACACTTATGAACTAGGTCAGTGATGAATCGTTCAAGGTCGTTCTTCTGTTGTCTTGGTAACCTTTGGTAAAAACCGAGTGTCTCGTCAATTTTTATGACCAGTTTTTCACGTTTTCGATGATCATCAAGAATGGCTTGCTGGAACTCATTTGATATCTACAAGTTAAAAAAACAGACTTTATATGATTTTTTAGATTGTACATAATGTACAGTCATGTAAAACTACAATTTAAAAAAAAAAACTGTTTGGCGCATCATACATAAAAAAGTGTCAATATCTTTCATCATTCATTAGATCAAAGAGGTGTAAAATTTTATTATCTATGATTAGAAGTATTGCATATATGTTATTACATATAATTGTATTATTTGTGTTTCTTCATAAAAAAATTAAAGCTTCTCACTAATATGACCATGACATTAACAAAGATCAAAATATGACTGGTTTTATCGATAAATTCCCCAGTTTAGATTTGTAATAATAATTGTGTATTCATTGAAGTTTTAAACTCTTTAAAATTATTTCTTGATTGTGTACTGCCCCCAGAGAGAGAGAGACTGAGAGAGACAGACAGACAGACAGACAGACATACGACCGGAAAGGCAGACCGGTGGACGGAAAGACAGGACAGAAAAGAAACAGAGGAACACCCCCCAGAAATTCCGCTACTTCACAGCTTATTTTGAAATTAAAAGGTTGAGAGGAAGCAGTGTCCTAAAATTAAAGCACTGGTAATTTTTCATACCCTCCATGTAATTTTGCTTGGATCTTTGATCCTCCCTAGACTACTGTGAAAGTATTACTTTGACTGTGTATTATATTGAGTGGGATTTCTTTTTCCGCAAAATCAAATTAATGCTTATCTATTGAAGAATCAGTTTAGTGAACATTGAAGTAATTTACCTCATGTGCGGATCTAGAGGAAGTCAGGAGGTCCAGACCCCCCCCCCCCCCGCAAAATTCAAATTTCTTTAATCTAAATTATAAAATTACCAAAAATATGCCTCGAACCCCCTTGTAAACTCAAATAACCATCTGACCCCCCCCCCCCCAATCTGAAAAAAAATCGGATCCGCGGACGTACCTCTGAAATGCATAAAGGCAAAGTACCAATTAATTTTGTCAGTGCAGGTGTGCAACATATCTAATGACGTTAGTCATTTTGTAAATTCAAGTTATATACAAACGCACTGTATTAACGATAGCTTGATCACTGATAAATCTTTTTCTAAAATTACAAGAACAATAAAAATAGCGTCATATCAATGACGTCAGGACCAAAAATCCATATCGCCTATTAAAAAGACACATGAAATTCTGAACAAAGATTTTCATACAGCATGTTGAGACGATTGTGTATAAGAGAACGATCACTGAAAAAAAAAACTTACTTTATTTGAGAGAAAAAAAAACTTAAACAAAGATTGTTTCAATATACTTTGACTTATGTAAATGATAAACATATAATTATAAAGAACACGGAATACACAACAAGGGAAATATTTGGGTCTGGTATTTATCATATTGTTTTTACTAGTTGAATAGATTACACTATGCAAAGCATCCCCATACCCATAAACATTAATATGAAAAATATCTTAATATTATCTCTACGCACAGAGGCATGAATATACACATACGCACTGGGCATCACAAAAATATTGACAACATGGCCTTTTTTTTTTAGTTGCTCTACAGTTTCCTTGAAGCTGCGCCTGTAAATTTGTTTCATAATCCGCCAGTAGCATGTTATAGCACAATATAAGCCCGTATATAGCGCACATATTTTTCTTGTTAAAACAAAATGAAACCTAGAAAAGCAGAAAATGTGATTACCTCGCTTTCGCCCTGTTTGAGAAAATAAAACAAAAGCAAATAGAAAATGACAGAAAAAATAACTTTGTTCAAAAACAGTATATATTTTTTGCAATTTTAATTGTTTTTATGGATTGTTAGCAAACAGGAAATCTATTCAATAGAACCGTCTTTACGATTAAAAAATCAATATTGATTTTTGATATTTTACGCAAAGCACTAGCTTCTTTTGGTCTTAGACCAGGAAGTGAATATCTAAAATACATGGGATCAGCGAAGCGCGTCAATGCAAGCGAGTGAATTATTTCAAAACATGGGAATGCTCGCGGATTCGCCGAAATTAAGTAGAAATGACACAAGGTGCTATAAAAAAAGTATTTCTATGCCTAACAAATGCCATATCGCTGTGTATATCTTGCACAAAGCTCGTATGATCGTTTTATCATGCTTTTGGAGAAGTTATATCCAACAAAATAGCCTGCGCCCTTGCTATCTCATGTATCGAAACCCAATCGCCATTCCTTTATACAATCAACAAGCTGGTTTTGCACTTCGTGCAGCTCGACCCTAATTATTTACTTGGACTTTAAAATAACCACACAGATTAACAATCTACATTGTTTTTAAACCCTGACTTCGTATTAATAATTTAGATCAGCAGAAACGTACCAAAATACTTTGACCTGTATGCATGATTTACATTTAAATTATCGCAAATAAAACATAAAAATAACCCAATGTCTCGTTGAAACCGATATTTTTCAGCTACCACAAAATGTATGCTTAAGCATGCATCTCTCTCTCTCTCTCTCTCTCTCTCTCTCTCTCTCTCTCTCTCTCTCTATTTTGGCAATATCTCTCACCTCTTTTTTAACCAGCTCTTTCGACTGTTTCTCTTTTTCCCGCCAATGCTCGACCAGGACTTGGATGGCATCCTCCGTGTTTCGGATCCCTTTCTTCTTGACCCCCCAACTTTTCATGTATTCTCGCGCCGTTACCAGGTCAGGAATACCCAAGATGTCCTCTTCGCATATTACGCGATGACTCTTGCTGACAAAACTCTCGGAGGACATGTTGGAACCGGAACCTCGAAAATGTTTCCCGAAAACACAAAAAAAACTTTTTTACATGCACTTCCAAAAAAACAACACAATTTAGATATGCTTCCTCACTTAGTACTTTCAACACTGCATGGCGATTAGATGTCTATTTAGTTCATCCGTTAAAAAAGCCCGTCATGGCCGGTGAATTTAGTTTTAATTTTCGTTTTAAATCCGACTCGTGGCTATAGTTAGTCTTCCTCATTCCAGCCCAGAATATCAAGGAACGTCTTGTGCGTAATTCTTGCAGGTAGGCACACAAAAGACTCGGTGGTATAGAATACAAAACAATATACTTCAAGATCGTCTCTGTGTGCTTTGGGGGTTTAAAGAGCGCGCTGTAAATGCATGCAATTTTGCAGATCTCCATATCAAAAACTTGATAGAAGTAGTTAATCAATTCAGAGCAATTTTCATTAATTTGTTTTTACCGTATGAAACATATAAAATTAGAAAAGGTTCTCAATTTTGATTTTTTTTCTAAAAATGAAGATCAATATCGTATATTACAACCTATTAAGTTGAGCCGACTATATGTGTACTTATGAATTTACTTACCCCTCGACTTGAGATTTAAACTATCGAATGTTCATTTGTACTACTGACTAGTATATGAATTGTTTTTATAAAACAATTAATGTTTCAATGTATCAATGTTTACACACCGCAGCTACCCAAGATTTGTTTGTATTTTGTACCTACATATAGCTCGACAAACGTTAGATGTTTTCTTTACAATGTAGCAATACCAATAGCATGACTATTGATATAGGTGTTTAATACGAAAAAAATATCATGCACGGATCCAAATATTTTTTACAGGGTGTGTGTGGGGTTTGGGGGAAGGGATGGATTTGAGGGATATACAATGTATACCTATGTCTGTCGGGGGGGGGGGGGGGGTGTTCCAATGCATATTTTTGGTAATTTAACACAGTAAATTTAATTTTTTTTATTTTCCAAGGGGGGGGGGGGGCTTTTTTTAGACGTTTGATGTAAAATTTTATATCAAACTTCTAAGAAGGGTCCGGAAGAAGAGTAAAAAAAGTCTTTCAATATGATCAAAGATCTCTGAGAGGATTTTGGGGGTTTTTTTTCATATCACTGCTACATATAAAAGGTAGTAATCTAGTCTTTTCTCGGAAAGTTTACTCAATTATAAACACCCGGATCATCTGTTTGCGTCTCGTCATCCATGTACGAGTGCATTCTCTTTATGCATAGAGTACGTGTATATCATTGTTACATTACAAAGACATCGCTATATTTTTGGGAGTGCCACTGCATAATTCTTCAGCTAATATTACACCTTTGTATGTATATGCTTGGGTATTGTGTTTCAAATGCAAATGGGTTCATCAAGTACATGAGCTTCACTGTTGAAATGAAATAATTTCATTTTTTTTAAAACTCAACAGCAAGGTCATGATAAAGTGATAAAGTTTGGTTTTATGTCCTATTCCTGTAATTGAAGATATCATAAGTGCTGGGGGGGGGGGGCTCCACTCTTATAGTCTACATGTACTAGTATTTGGATCCAAAAAATTCACTTCGCATTTAAAAAATGTCTAAATTAAAAGTGAGTTGTCTCGCTTTTAACAACGACATTTTCTGCCCTTTTCATGTTTTAAACATGAATGTGATATTTTGCAGTTAATTATTTATTTTAACGTTCTGATATTTAAAAAAATCTTAGATTAAAATATGTTTTTCGTATACGTTGTCAACCAATTAACATGATCCCCATTTTATATGGACTTTCGAGAGACGTTAAAGAAAAAGTTCTGTCAATACACATATTAACCATAATTGATGTGGCATTTATTCTTTCATATGTGCAAGTGGACCTTGGTATACTATGACAATATATTGCGTGTGAATATTCTCAAGGGAGTTTGATGATAGCAGTCATTTTTAGAATAGATATACATGTATGGCTTTTTACGAAGAAGTGTACATTGTATAAAGATATAGAACAAACATTCAAACCTTAAAGTTAAAATTTACGGAATTTTTCTTTACTTCATGATATTTTAAAGCAATAACAAATCATATCCAAAAATCTAAGATATACCTCCTAAGATAATTAAAATAGTCCAAGGGGGGGGGGGGGTCATCACTTGTGATCACCCCAGGTCGCCCATCCGAATTTTTTCAGACAGGGGGCTACAAACCTGCAGCTAAGCATGGTAAAGATAATTTGAAAAATATGCCATACTAACCTTCGGGGTCCCCCTCCCCCAAATAAAAATCACTTTTTTCTAATTAATTAATAATTCACAAGAAATCTGCAAGAAAATTAATTAACGGCAAATTAAATTCATAACATGTACTTTTCTATAATGCAATGTATAGGTTTTATTATTATTTCTTTAAAAGTTCTTTTGGCTTGACAACTTTCGAGCATTTACAGGGGCAAAGTTAAATTTTTTCGTTATGACATTAATTTCATTTGTAAAAATAGTGTTAATTGCCTGCAAATGACCTGCAACAGAAAGTTTGAAGTCTCGCCTCACTATCTACCTGAACTTTCCTTGACTGGCTATCACATTGTGTCAGTATTTATTAAAATTAAAAACAGATTTGGCCGGCTTTTGCGTGACCTACATACGTAACTATTGTTCAAACGCAACGCCGCATATTTGTGGCTCGCTAAAATTTATGAATTAGATACCTCTTTGGCTATCAATCAACAGAGTAAAAAGTGCCAGCACAATCTACTAGGTAAATCTCGACAGCGCTTTAAAAGAAAAAAAAGAGGCTTACGGTAATATACATCGAGCATTCCCATTGGCTGAAATCACGGGGGTGTGACCAAAAAATCACAGGGCTTGTTATTTTACCTACTAGTATTGTGTTAAATAGAACTCAGGACAGGAGTGTATTCATGTGTGCGGGAATTCTTCCGAATGTTTAATCGCACACCTGTCAGTATTAGAACTTCATAGTATTGAAGGCCCCACGAGGTCGTGTTTGCAGTGTAAACAGCTGTTCCACATGGATCCTAATTATAATTTTAATCAGGGAATGAACCCTTCAAACCCTTACCACGCAGTGTCTTCATCCCAGAATATGGCGGGAACCAATATATGGACGGGAAATTATCCCAACTTCCAGCAAATGCAGCAACTCAACTCGCAACTAGGTGCTATGAATTTGAACAATCCCGGGACAAATTACTTGGACGCTTATATGAACATGTCGCAAAATAACGGCACCGGAACCCCTAACAACGGACCGTTCGTTATAGCTTCCGTACAACCTTCCCCAATGGCCAATTTCCAAGGTACGGCTGGGGTTAACATGCAACCTTTACCGAACAACATGCCAACAAATATGGCTGGCTATCCCAATGGACAAATACCGGTATCCCCACAGACAAACCCGACGTCACCCTTCCACGTGATGAGTCCGGAAGAGTTTGCCCTGTGGACCCTTCAAAACAACATTGCTCTTGGAAACATGCCCCCTGAGACTGCTATAAACAACGCGCATTCTATTCCAAAGGGACACACGGTGGTTCCTATCACTGTGACCGGGGTAGTTCAGTCCCAGTCTTCCCCTGTGTCGCCGACCACTTCTTATAGTTCCAGTTCCGGTCCCCAGACCCCGACAACTCCACGGACCGTACGTATAACTGAAGGATCGCAAGGAACCGGAAGACCGTTACACGTGCAGCTTAACGAAACTGGAAGTACCTCATCAAGTTCAATGCCAGGGTCGCCGTCAAGTATATCGGGACATTCGCTTCCGGAGACTTCAGTTTCCTCTCCGCTCTCTCCGGATTCTGAAAACGTTTTTGCAAACAATGAGTGGAAATCGGGAAATGTACCAATTCGTTCGCATTCTCTGAAATATCATGTGAAATATCCAAAGGATAAGTGTTATAAGTGTATGAAAAAGCTTTATCCAATGGACCGAACGGGGCCGGTAAAGGATGCAATGTACCACAAGGGATGTTTCACTTGTAAAGTGTGCGGTACCCTCTTAAACATGAAGAATTACTACCTTAATAAAAACGACACGTTTGACCATAATATTTATTGCAAATCCCATCAGCCTGCAGGGACGGGAAAGGGCACGGGCGCGGATTCTGTGTTGATCAAAGGTGCATTGAGTGTTCCGAAACTGGAAAAGGTGAATGAACAAATCCGAGGGGATCAGAATTATCACATGGACGCCAACGCCGTAGAAATTGCTCACGCTCGTAGTGTACCCGTGCCCGACCTTCAAATGGCCAATAAAGTCAAGGAGAAAGCATGGACTAAGGACCAGCGGAAGTCCGAGGGTGTTCCGCCCCCGGATGTAGTCCGGTACAAGGATCCGGTCCCCGAATACGATCCGGAAAGTTACGAAAGATACATGGTGGAAAACAACCCTGACTATTAGTCTATAAGTGATAGTAGAAATATGAAATCGGATACACGACAACTTTCTACGATCAATGTGTAATCGAAAGCGTGCACCGTGCTTATCGCCCGATTATCGGAAATCATTGTATCTCGGAATCGGGCCGTTTAATTCGACTATGCCTGTTATTTGAATGGTGAAACTTTACACATTAAAGAGAGTGTGCGAGAATTAAGCTTGATTTACATTGTATAATAGCTAACAATACACAAGGACTTTAAAAACACCCGGATATGGCTGACCCATTCCGCTCCACACATAGTTTCGATTTCTGTCGAGTAAATAGGGCGGCAATGGTGCGTGTAGTTAACAATTAGATCCTATGGTGCCAGTTTTAAGAGTTTTATAAAGCTGACCCTATAGTTGTCTACACTTTGAATCTGGGACACCATTCAGCAGCTAATCGCTCGTTATTTTCTCCGAATTGTCCAGTAATGGCCGTCTTACCGCCTTCGTCACCAATCATGATATAAAACAGTCGTAAAAAAAAACCAGGCAATATGACGAAATAACTGCACACCTGAAAGTGTTTGTGAGGGCAGGGAGTAAAAGTTTATTGAGAGAAACTCAACCCCCCCCCCCCCCAAAAAAAAAAAAATTATTTAAATGCAATCATATGTTTATTACAAATATCGACTTGCAGCCATGCATGAAATCGTTTTATATATTATGACTGATATTAACAGATGTGAATATCCACTGTAAAACTGAGTATTTATATATATTATTTATGATATTATTATACAGTATTTCAACCATTTATCAATCAAAAATTGAACTGAATACGTGTATTTACATTTGTGACTTACTTAAACATGAACTAGACTTGCTTTTTTGAGTTACAATGTAAAAGAATGTGGAAAATGTTCAACAATTACGGATACACCGAAGATGTCATTTCTTTGTACATTTGTATTGATATGTTGTTTAATTATGTCCCCTTTTGTTATTCATTGTTTATATACCTCAATAACAGCATCACAATACACTATTGCTTTGGTTTCATCTTTCCAGATAAACATCTCTTTTTTTTTTTATTTTGCCTCGGTCCCGAACTGTGAACCACTGAATCTATCGCTTAAGCCCTCTCATACAAAAAAAACCCTTGTCTGACATCGCTATAATAATGCAAACAATGGCGGTGTCTTTTTTAAGACCTGCCGACTATACTATAATAAATTGGCACATGGAGAATTGGTATGGTCCCTAAGTATGCTGAAGTGTTTCAATATCTATAGACTAAAATATAAACAGTCATTTGTTTGTTCCTCTGTCCCCGCTTCCCTCAAGTTGTCCATTCATTTAAAAAAAAAATCCAAACATATTCTGAAGCACGTGTACTTTAAATTTATTAGACCTATGTACGGCATCAGATGAATTTTTGTTACTGTCATTTGTCTTATCAACAAATTATGGCATGCACTACTATTTATCTTTAAAGATAAATTCTTGACATTATTTAGGAATGCTAAAATTTTTTAAACACTAATGCATCTTCAGGCAAGTATGGTTTTATGTACAATATGTAAGGTTAAAGCAATTACATGTAGCCTAAAAGCTAAAGGCAACACCATGCGACCGACCGGATGACTGGTTTTCTATTTCATAGTATAAGATGCCAATATTCAAATATTATTTCTTCCGTAAAATTTTATAGAAGATGCACAAAGTTGATGCATGCTTCTCTTGTATGTGTTACATTAAAGTTTTAAAATTCAGAGAATTTAAAACTATCTATAACAATTTTGTTATAGATAGTTTTAAATTCTCTGAATTTTAAAACTTTAATGTAACATATGGATGACATTGATCTTTTAAAGATAGGGCAAAGAAAAAAGAAAATATGGAATGAATGCGGTAGGAAATTCTTTCACGAAGTTGTACATCGCTGTATGTGATTTTGTCACAGTGATATTGATTGTCCGGACAAAATAACAAACAAATCCAGACAAGGTTAACACCGATTTCCTCTGGAAATGCGTTATATTGTAGCTTTAAGAGCCACCAATTGTGTATCAACCAAAAATCGGTAGATCAATCAAACAATTCATCAATTGGACGTCTATTGATTCGAACATGCAAATCAATGGTCGCAATTAATTTGAAGATGGTAGTGGCGCAAATTTTATACTAAATGTATGAAGCCATATGCATAATAACTTAAAGAGCAACAATTGCCATCATTTGAAATCTTTGAAACTGGATATGGTAAAATACGCAGGCTAAACATTCATGGACATGTTACATGCATTGCATTGAGGAGAACTCCAATCAGCTCACGTTAATTTGATACTGCTGTGTGTCGGGGCGCTCTATTCAACAATATCAAAGATAAAAGTATCAATTTCTTGCAAAAGATATTAACATGACATCAGTGTTGCAGACCCGTTCAGAAACATACACTCACTTCTCTCGTGGATTTCAAAATCTTTTTTTTTTACGATAGAAGGGAAAAACGCTATCGAGATCGGATTTCTGTATGAAATTTTACATAAATACAGAGGTTAACAAGATTTTAGTGCATATAATTAAAAAGTCGAATTTTACGGACAGAACGAACTTTTTACCCCTTTTGTCTTGACAACCTTCTGAGATGGAATACTCAAGGTTATTTTCAAGGTTATTCGCCTGTCGTCTGCGTCTCTTGGTACATTCACCCCACACAGAGAGGCATTAGCACACTAAGATACGTGAACTATAAAGTAGTGTGCATGGGTACTGATGTGTGTGTACAATACAGTGGCGTCGGAAGCAAATTGAAGGTGGGGGGGGGGGGGGTGGGGGCTAGACCTATTAAAAACCTTGACAAGCAAAAAATTTTTAAAAAAATAAAAAAAAAAAAATTGGTAATGGTTATGTATAACTTTGCATAAATAGTGGAGGGGGAGGGGCTAAGCCTCTTAGCCCCCCCCCCCCCCGGTTCCGAATCCTATACTGCCAAAATGCTATGAACGTAAAGATATTAAATTAATAATTGTTGTGATTTAAAAGGAGCTTACAGGATTCGTTCGAATCGCAGATATCGTATAAACCAAAAAAGAAGCGATAATTGCTCGCTCTCTCTCTCTCTCTCTCTCTCTCTCTCTCTCTCTCTCTCTCTCTCTCTCTCTCTCTTACAATATACTCATCGAAACACGCTATCTGGAAGGGATAAGAAATAACCTTGAAAACAACGGGTGGTCGGTTGTACGATTGAGTTAATACTTCGGTATTTAAAGTATTTTTGACATTTTTCCGAGAAAAAAAATCCTCTTTAATCTGTTTAATCTTTAAGAGGACACTGGTTGGTTCTAAGAAAAAGAAAAGTTCGTCGTAGACTGTTTAAAATCTAAAGTGATGAGCCTTATGAGCAAATGTCACTGCCAAGTAATTTCATCCATTACAACTATAAATAATATCAAAAACCCTATATTAAATAAGTGGAAACATTTCACTGAGGGAAGCGTTTCGTGGTTTTCGATATTCGTCATGTCGAGGCGCGTTATATCGATGCTCGGGATAATCGTGGTATACGACTTAAATATCGAAATACCAAAGTTTACATCGTCATATCGATGCTCGATATACAATGTATCGATGTTCGGGATAATCGTGGTTTACGACTTATCAAGTTTAAAAATATCAAAGTTTACATGTACACATATAGTGTTGATATGTGCATATGTAATCATGCAGCATTTTGATCCACAGTCTATGAGTTGTTAACGTTATATATCAGACAAACCATACAACCCTGAAAAATTGCGTCTTTCCATCTTTGATCATGTCGTGTTTACAAACCATACTTTGAGAGAGACTGCATTGCACATGTACAACTAATTGTAGAAAATCGTTACCTTTTAGATAAAGATAATTGAGTTAAGCCCGAAAACAAATGTTAGACTTGAAATCTATTTACATTGTTGTGAATATTAGAATCATTCCTTGCAAACCATTTACGTATAATAAAAAAAAATACACAAGATCTCTGTTTCGCCCAAAAGAAATAAAGACCCCTTTTGATGTTTTCAGTTAATTATATAAATATGTAGGTGGGGTATTTTTGTATCTAGACACTAGCCTTCACATAGCAGTTGTTTATGTTTGCTCGTTACATTATTAATTTAATAAAACATGACTTAGGGCCATGGAAGCGAACGAGCGGACATAAATCGAGTTGTCGTTTTTCTGGTCACTGACTCTGGAAACAAAACTGAGATCGTTGTTGTTTGTATAATATATAAGGGGATGCACTCAGTGAGAGCAGGGACCCGAGAATCTCTATATCTCTTGTACATACATGCAGTGGGAATTATTATTAAGAAATCGCGGGCATAGTCACTTTATTTTTAGAATAAAATGTTTGAAGAAGAAAAAAAACCACAGTGCAATAGCGACATTGGCTGTGTTTTGATATAATCCAACAACAACAACCAAAACTAAGAGGAAAAAATCAATTGAAAACATTATTTGTAAAAATCTGTGACAATTGTGGGTGAGGGAACGACACTCTCTCTCTCTCTCTCTCTCTCTCTCTCTCTCTCTCTCTCTCTCTCTCTCTCTCTCTCTCTCTCTCTCTACAAAATGAAAAAAAAAAGAACAACAAAAATCTTTTTTAAACAAGTTTATTGTTATGAGATAAAAGAACCTTGTCTTTCAGTTATCGCTGCATAATCTAGATCTGAGGGACCCGGGGCAGCCAAGTGGAGATGTACCATGTTCACGGATGATGGGTCCGGCTAAATACACGAACGAACAATCACAACAAAGATAAAACATCGGTGTTTTTAAAAAAAAAAAGAGATATGTGCCAACTGTGATTAACTGAGCGATTTCTCTTACGTATCATTAAACCCTTGATATATGACAGTTAAAATGTAGAGGGGAAAGAAAACGAAATCACGTTGTTCCTCTTTTTATTTTATTTTAGTTTAAGACTTATTAAGACTAACCAAAAACCCCTAAATGATAAAAAAAAAAATGTACAAACAGATAAATTTTTACAAAAATTATTTATAATACTACATCAGACGAATTCATAAAAAAAATATTTTTAATGTGTGTATATCATGTTGAAATGAAATGATTTGAAAAAAAACTGCAATGACAGTCACATATTGAGATAAAGAAAATAAAACGAACATTAACCTTTGTGAAAACACATTCTTAATGGATTCTATTGTCTGCATGGCGTCTCAAGATTCTTCTTTCAATGAATCTTCTCCTTAAAAATGTGAAAATCTTTTTATCTGACAGTTTATTAATGACGGTGAAAAATTGAGAGAAATCTTCGCCAACCCCCTTTTTTTTGGAATATTATATGCTATGATGTGGCTGAAAATTTGTCGTAGTTTTTTAAAGTTGAAGTAAAGAAATGCATGTGTTTTATATTATTTTACAAAAGACTCGGTTAAATTTGTCATCTATGAATCAACCAGGGATTGTTTGCTTATTGATTATGCTTTCTTTTGCATAATCTAATACTTGGGATGGAAGGTATAGTACCATCAAATCCTTTCTTATGCGGCTTTTCCAGTCGCGTATATATTTTTGGCTGTTCGATGGAGAATTTGTTTGCTACGTACATGAAGGGTGTGAGAGCGTGTGTTGGAGGGTGGGGGGTTACATGCATCATCGATAATTTTCTATGTCAATTCAATATGAACCCCCCTTAATCCACGCATGATGCATAACTTACCCGTTTCCTCTTTACGCGGGTACATGTCATAAGAGGATATCAGGCCAGGCCCTGGGGCCATAAAAGTTAGATGAACTCAATTTTGATCTCAGTCTCACTTTTACAAAAGGAACATATAGTGGAAAAGTGAAACTGAGATCAAAAGTGAGCTCGTCTAAGTTTTATGGCCCCGGGGCCAGATGTATCGAAATTTCAAGATTTGCGACTTTGAGAGTCCCTCTTTGACAGATGACAGATTTTAGCGACTTCTGAAAATGACGGAGTTGTAGTATAAGCATACATGTATATGTACTTGTTTATACACGTAGAGTTATACGCGTACCCCTAAAAATACCCTTAATAAGATTCACATAATGGTCTCAGCGCAAACCCATTAATCTCGTCCATTCCTTATTACAAAAGCTATAGATTAGCCCGCGAAGTGTCATGTAAGAATAGAAAACAATAAGGTCATCTATATACATGTATTCCTCTTTCTCTCCGGCGTGCTGGCCCAGGCTTTAAATTTTAATTTTCTACAAACAGACGGGGACACTTTCCGGCCGTCTCCGGTCCACCCGACCGTGAATGGTTTTGTTTTCTTTGAGGGGTAGTGTTGGTTGACTTGAATATCTCCAGGACCCACATCGTAAACAACAGCATTCCAGAGACCTGGTGTATCAAGATCATTTTTTAAATAAATTTTTCACACCCACGTGTTTTTATTTTCCGTGCCAGCGTTTCACTCTCGCTATTTTCTTCAGGGCACCTGCTTTAATTCTTCATTAAATAACCTTTTTTTACAGTCATAATCTACATGTAACTGTTAGCTATGTTAATTATACTGTTGACCTGGCTAGAGTCACTCACATGACCGGGTCAAATTGTTGTAGGGTATACGTATAGGGTTAATTTGTTTTGGTGCCATTACGCCTTCAACCCAAAACTTTGTGTGAACAAAATATGAAAATTAATTTCCATTTATTTTTTAACATTCGAACTTTTTTTCTCAGATTACAATGAGAACGCTCTTATGCAACTGTACGTAACACAGTCAGGACTGTATCTTCCAGTCATCTTATTTTTTCATTTCACTCAAACCCGAAATTTTTGAAAAGACTGTATCCATTTACACTTTAAGCGTGCATAGGTGGAGTTTTCTTAGAAGAGTGGGGAGGGCCCAAAATAATTGGTGGGGTGGAGCTCCGTGTTCCTCTACAATATCCCTTGAACCCCTGTTCCCCCAAAAAAAATTAAAAACGGGTCGCAGCAATTTTTAAAAAAAAAAAGGGGGGGGGGCAAATGTGTTTTAATATTATTAACACCATCATAGAAGTTTAAAAGTCCTATTTTGCACTAGGAAATATATTCTGTCATGTCCTTTGCTGATTTATAAAATCTGTGTCCTTGGACATGTGGACTAATGTGACATTGCGTTTGGCTTGGGTATTTTCGTGGTGTAACAATATCTGCTAGAATGGAAATCTCTTAAAATAAATGTTTACTGAAACATTAAACAAAGAAGCTTACCAAAAGATCTGGATTCTGGTGACAGTGTAATATAAACCTTTAAAGTAGACCTCTGAATTCAATATAAGAATTCAGTTTTAAAAGAGCCCAACTCCATTAGAAAACGATATTGGTGTTACCAAATAAACGCGCAAAAATGTACAATTATTTCATCTTTTGAAAATTGCTCCACTGAAAATATTTAAAATATTTACACCTCAACATGATATTTATTTTACCGAAACACAAGGGATGTCAAACCTGTTTTTAAATGATATCGCTCAGAGTAACAAAAAGGGGAAATTACATTTGACCCAAAATGCTGAAATTAAAGTTTCGGAGTAATGTATTTATATGTGCCAGTCCATGGCACGGTTCTATTGATGGAAATCCGTTTCAAAAAGGAAAAATCCTGTAACATTAAACTGAATCTGGTGGCTCAATTCCTTGAAACACACATTTCCCCGAAACAAATATACAGGCACAATAGCTGGAAAAATTAGAGCAATTGTGCCAGAGCAACTGGCATGTTGACTGATGCGTTTGGATCATTGGTGTAAATTATGTTGATTTCAAATTGATTTCAATATCGATATCCTCAATTCTACAATGTACATGTAGGTATGAGTCTATTTCATCGTGTATGTACATGTACATATTAAATCTAAATAGCATGATTTTAACACCATTATCTTCTTCTTCTTCTTCTTCTTCTTCTCTAGCCAAGACTTTAAAAAGTTTACGATCCACTCAGCTTCTCAACAACAACAGAAGCAGAGTGGACCGTAAACCCTGGATGGCGAAGATGTTTCTTCTTCTTCTTCTTTTTCTTCTTCTTCTTCTTCTTCTTCTTCTTCTTCTTCTTCTGTTGTTGTTGTACATATTGCATCTTTTTGCATGGTTTTTCCATTCACAAACCACTTAAAATATTTCTCCATCATGCAGAACAACATTGCCTGCTTTTTTATTTCTTTTCAAATCGCTTAATTAAACAGCTATTGTGCATGTTTACTTTAATAATCAAAACGTCTTTCGGTAAATTTGTCACAACTTTATTGCTCACGGTTTGAACCGAAGTTGTCGAGATATATTCGTGCAGATGCACTGATGCATCATGTTGACTAGCAAGCACAACAGGTGTGCGGTGCTGGAGTAATGTGCTATGGTAAATAAAACACCTACATTAATATACGTGTCATGGCATATCATCTTAAATATTCCTGTCCTTATTTGATATTAAGCTGGACCATCCGAGGTTTAATGCGAGTCCCCAGGGGAAAAGTTAAGAACTGTCACATCGTCCACAGGGGAAAAGTTCATCGGAAGGACCAGACTTATTTCATTACTAAATATAATGGAGGGACAAAATATGTATATACGAATGATTTAAGGAGAAAGGATAGCACCTGTACCTAAATCATCTTAATTTGTCTAGATCTTTTTTTGTACACGTATACATTGACCGGAACTATTATATACTTATGATTTCACACAGTGAATGCTGGGCTCAGTATTATATTAATATCTTTCACTCTGATATCAAATTGAATTTCAAATTTATTTGATGATGAGTGCTGTTTTTCTTAATCAATAACAAAAAGAAAATCATTTGAAAATTTTGAATTGATAATCTAATAAAAATCTTCGTTTTAAAACTTTTAAAAAAATGTTTATATTTGAAAAGCGTATTAAATCAAGCAACAACAAAAAGCGCATTTATGTATATGACTGATTGCTTCTCAATCAAAACTCCCCCATTGTAAAGAACGCAAAAATAAGGGGGTTTTATAGTGCTAATAATAAATGACAAATTCCTGTGTAAGAAACTGCGTATGCAAAGAAGTGAAAAGTTAATGTATCAATTTTCTTTGTTATACACGTAGCTTTCAACCAAATGAATTTGTTATAATGATATATAACCATTTATAATGCGTGCATATTTGACAACAACAACAATCGATCATAATTTCGCCCATCCCCAGGTCATTCATATAATATTGCAAATATATTCGGAATTTTAAAGCAAATTCTTTTAAGGTTTCTTATCACGCAAAGTTACATTTTGAATTTCGGATATACATAAGAAGCAACCATGGCCACCTATTATACCCTTGCATATATTAAAATTGCATGTATACTGTATCAGCAAATTTTAAAAAAATCTAACGGGTGGTCTAACAGATATGCAAATCATTGAATGCGCTAAAAAAAATAATGTAGGAAAAAGTCATTTTTTTTAAAAGTTTTCTCCGCTCAATCTAATTCTTATATAATTCAGACACGCAAAGTATGAACGCCTGGAAAAGTATGCATAATATGTGAGGGTAATTGACGATTTCATTTATTTTGTTCGGGAGTTTTAAAACATTTATTGATAACCATCGATCGCAAGCAGTCAAATTCTCTAGATAGCTCGAACTCTCGAAGTTTTAGACCAATCTTTTTAGGTCGGCAGTTTAACTTTTGAGAAGGAAGTATTTTGCGACAGTTGCATGGATTTACATGTAATCTACAAGATCTGAGATATTTTTTTTTCGCAGGAAAATTTTCAAGGTTAAAAAAGAACAACATTTATTCCAAATATGTCGCCAATGTGATTTTAAGATTGGAAAACAACAAAACAGTCATTTTAAACACAACCCACTAAGAAATGGGGGGTAAAACAACTTAAAGCTATTTTATAGGCACCATACTTAAAGGGTAGTTAAATGTGGCGATTAAAAATTTGAATCTAAAATTATGTAATTTTTTTATGTGTTAAATAGATAAATATTTTCTTCTTCTTTTAAATTCAAAGAAAAAATGTCATTACGGTTAAAATATTTTGAAATTTGTAGTAAAAAGGTTTTGACAAATATAAGCATGCAATTATTGCATGCACTTAAAATAAGATGCTTCTTGCAGAGTGTGGGCCATATATATATTAGAGATCTAATGGGTGCGGATAGAGATTACCTTGATGTGTGGAGACACGAGTGTATTTATATGTCCAATAGCTACTCCCCTCCTAGACTGCCAAATTCTACCTGTAATTATATCGTCTTACCTGTCCAAAAAAATTAATTGGGTCGCTGTGTGTCACTCCCCCGCTCTTGTTTATGTCCTATGGACTGTATTGCAGCCGCTCGAGGGAAATACATTGGTGGCATCATTAATTCATTTGTTTATTACTCTGCATTCATAGAAGTATACTAATCCACAGATATAGCTTAACGTGGCAGATTAATTAAAAAAAAATAACCCCAAAAATTGTCACTCGTAATTAAGAGGGTTTGATAGTCGTGGCCTTTTTTCAGACTCTATTGATCTCCTTTAGAAGAAGAGCTCTATATATAAATATAGAGAAATACCCAAAATTCAAAGGTAAAATGAATGGATTTTTTCTTTACTAAATAATAGTTTATAGCTAAACAAATCATATCTTAAAAACTTTAAACAGATCTGATGGTTAATTTGTTGAACATCCAGTATCCTTAAGATTCGAGTTTTCTCTAACTACTGCATGTCAGCTGATGAAATTTCCAGCTCATACCTGCATATACTACATGTAGTAACAATATTAACTGAATTCGTGTTTGTCTCGCTTAATTCTATCTTTCAAATCAAATCTATTTTTTTATTGACTCCATAAGTTTCAACTGTTTTAAATCAGGATGAAAGTGGATTTGCTATATGCAGGCTGATACCCTAAACTACAGACGGGTCGATTCCTTCGTAATATAACTACACTCATTCGATACTTCAGAGAGAGAGAGAAAGAGAGAGAGAGAGAGAGAGAGAGAGAGAGAGAGAGAGAGAGAGAGAGAGAGAGAGAGAGAGAGAGAGAGAGAGAGAGAGAGAGGGGAGGGGGGCTATGGGTTATTTTCCTTAATTTGAACAAACAAATTCAATGATGTTTTGACGAAATTTGTGATTTTAAAGCTTTCTAATTTTCTGTTATGCTTAAAACCTTCCGTTGTGCAAGATGATATGTACACATATTTTTGCTTTCAAACATTAATACGGATGAAGTTGGACCATATTGAAACCCAAATTTATAAAGTACTAAATGTCTTTCATTTACTAGATCTTGGCTTCAATCATATTGCAATACGATATATAGGTATTTTACACAATCACATACACGTACATGTAATAATTAAGAATCGATGTATAATAAAAGATCGCCACAGTTTAGATTATAAACATTTCCATGAATTACCCAAAATATATTTGGCACAGAATTAAAAGCTATAAGGGGAATAACTTCCATTATAAATTTATCCTGTAAGAGTTAGTTTTCCTCTTTTGAATTAGAACTCCTAAACTTTATCATAATCAAGAACTTCATGATCAATATTCTTAAAATGTTCAAGTCAGACGCGCCTGTCATAGGCGATCTCCGTCTAATTAAACCAGTGTATTAAAAAGTTTTCCTTTCAAGGTATAGGAATGCTAATTATTTTTTTAAACCATCTATTTAGATGGCGGCAGTATAAAAGATTTTTATATATAGTAGCAAAATTGAAATGTTTTTTTTCTCGTTCTAAAATGTATTCTGCAAAATTGCACCTTTTGTTGCAATTAATGGAAAGAAGTGCGTTTCAAAATAAATTTAGACAAAAATAAGCCTTGTAAATTTGATCATTTAAATTTGATGTCATTTTTGCTCAATTTGTTTATTTCACCATCGATCGGACACAAAGTCACCATGCATCGGACAGTTTCCATTTGCATTTTCCCTGTTACATATAAGCTGATAGCAACGACTTTTCCTCTGACTGGCGAGCACTAAATTAACAATCCAGGTTTTATGGTTTAGGTATTCTGAAACCAAAGCAATGTAAGTGCACCCCTCATTGATAATACCATTACCCTTTCACACATGCAGATGCATACATGTATGTCATAACTGTAAATTAAAGGATTTAAATTGATTTAAATCTAAATTTCAAATTTATTTCAACCTCTGAATGTTTAAATTGTTTTAACCAAATAAGAAAAAAATCACTGTTCTTATTTTCAACCGTGATTGTATGGTTGTTTGATGCTTGGTGAAAATTATTCGACGCATGATGAAATAGCTACACTTAGAACTGCATTGATTTGCTTTTTTTTTCTTCTTTGTTTAATTCAATTTTGCTAATTTCCTTTCATAAAATAGGTTATGGGAAGACATATAGCCTTTCAAACTAGTTTTTTTTAAAATTAAAGTCCAATGATGACCCCTATATGCGGTCTAAATTATTACTATGGAGGTTTTCTGTACAAATAATATTCACAACTTTTGTAATGGTGGGGGTCAAAATGCTAGGCATACGAATCCACCTAGATCGAGATAAAAGAGAACCAGCACTCGGACCACTAGTTTATCTAGCTTTCGGAATATCTTGCAATTTTGCCATAAAGTTGGAGAACAGTCAAGAGATATTTCGAAAAACCAAAACAATGGCCGAGTTGCTCCTTCTCGTTGGTATCGGAGTTTTGTTTTTATGTCTGATATTGACTCTTGTGGCACTGCTGCTCTTATCTGGTCTATTCGAAACGATTGAAGTGAAGACGGGAAAGCCCCCACTAGGTGAAGTTGTCATCGCCTACAAGTTCTGTCGTGGGCCCTACAAGGAATGTGGCCCCGTATTCACGGAGGTGTGTGGCTTGACCCCACAGGGCCAGAAGACCGTGGGTATCTACTATGACGACCCCGAAGTGGTGAGATTCCTATTCTATTTGTTACCACGACAGAAACCTATATTAAAAACACCGTTGAGCTGCATGCGAGTCATGTTCGTTTGTATGACGTCATTCTCATTTCATGATAAATAATTCATGGACAAGATAGGGAAAAAAAAACAATAACAGTAAATCTGATCAATTGCAACAATTGTGATAAGTTTAATTATCTTAATTCACTATTTACCTTTTTTATCAGCCATGGGTGCCTGATGCAGATACCTTTTCTATCTATAATAAATTATATAAATACAAGTAATTTTTATAGTAATATAATCAATGGTTTTTTCTAAATTCATTAAAGCATTTGTAACAGACATCTTAATATATGAACTTCTCACAAATATTTGAGTAATTTTACAGCTAGTGAAGTCCGACAGTAAATTTACTAATACTAATTGAAAATGACAATACCATACTACTATTAGATGCATTACATAAAGTTTCCAGTTGTAATAAAAAAAAAATGAAACTTTCTGTACATCATGTTTAGTACTCAGACATGCAGTTAGATGACTGCTTGAACTTTTTATGCAGAATATTTCTTGTTTATCATGTTTATGTTTGTATACTGCTAATCAAATTAAGAAAAAATATAATATGCAAAAAAATTGATGACTTTTACAGCAAGCATATGCAAAGTTTCATAAAACCACAGGATATAAAAAGAAATAACTTTCTTTGGATTCATCGTTTATATATATCATATACACTGCACATTTAGAAAAAATGTTTGATTGTTTTCAAGACAAGTTAAAATTTATGGGTTATGTGATATTCAATTTATTATCTATCAGATGTGTTTGATATAGTTTTATGTTATTTCAAATTATTATGTAGGTGGAGTCACATAAGTTGCGGTATGTTGTGGGTGCCATTCTTTCAGAGGACGGTTCAGAAATTGACGAACTTGTTCAACATAAACTCGTGCAATGTGGGTATAAAGTTGCCAAGCTACCTTCGGTGACCTATGCTGTGAACACAACTTTCCCATACAGGAGCGCACTGTCCATTCTTATAGCTGTCTGGAGAGTATATCCCAGAATGCACAACTATGTAAAGGTCAGATTAACACTTTAAACTCATGGTTTTTTTAAAGAATAAACATTGCTTTAATTAAAGTAAATTGTCAAATATTAGAGTACCCGGTATTGCCGAGGCAAAAAACTATCCACTATGACAGGGGATGGGTAATCCTCTCATGTTTTTGAAATCTTATGGAAAGTTTTTTGAAATCTTTTGTAAATCATAAGGCGAGTACATCAAATATGAGTATAATACCATTATACTATTTATGAATTCAGTTAACATAAAAAAAATTAAAAAGCTTAGATATCAAAATTGAAAGAATTTTTATGAACCTAACAGAGTACTAAACATAATCATTCAAAGTACATGTATATGTGTCCATATTTCATACTAGTGGTAATTAATGTTTAGGGCAGATATACATATTTTTCGTAAATGTGCTTTGAAATTTTGTAGGAGCATAAACTGTGTGCCCACCCTTACATGGAGGTGTACGATGGGGGGTCCATATACTTCATGGCGCCCTTGGCCCGCCAGAACGAGTTCTACGTCCCCGAGGTCCAGGAGGAGGAGGAGAGGGCCGATGAAGGAGATGATGAGGATGACGACAGCTCCGTCGATGATAGTGTGTCAGGTAAAGTAAAAGGTCACTCATTACTGCGTACCTGTTAACCCTCCCGCATTGCGCGGGAGACTCCCGCAAAACGGCCTAAAAATCTAAGATCTCCCGCATGCAACCTATCTCCCGCGCGGGAGACAAATTTCTCCCGCAATCGTATTTGTCTTCCCAATACACCCCCCCCCCCCAAACTTCTGAATCATTACATGCAAATTTCAACAACCACTGCGGGTTGTTCTCTGATTTTGAGCTAAAAAAGCTGCTGTATAGCTTGAATATATCAAAATCCATCCAAGTACTGTCTACCCACTGGCGTCGGAAGCAAATTGAAAGTGGGGGGGCTAGACTAATCCTCAGAAATATTGAGAAAAAAGTAATTCCCAAATATACCTATACTTCCAAAAGAAAAAGACATTTACTTACCCAATTTTTTTTCCCCAAAATCATGAAATTCCTAAACCGTGGGGGGGGGGGGGGGGGGGGGGGGGGGGGGGGCTAGTATGCTTCTGAATCCAACTTCTCAATCTTTCAATGTAAATTTAGGAACAATAATCTTTCCTGCGAGAAAAAGTGGGGGGGCTGAACCTTCTACCATGCTATGTTTCTAATGGTTAGGTATATATTTGCAAAAAAAGTGGGGGGGCTAAGCCCCCCTAGCCCCCCCGGTTCCAACGCCTATGCTACCGTGATAATAGTATGACATGTTATAGTCCAGTTTACTTTTTACGATTACTTCCGGTTTTGACTTAAATCAGTTACGTATTTAGTTATGCATAGGCCTTATAAAAAAATAAGTGAAAGCTTAAAACATCTTGTTTTTACTCTGTAACACCAAAGAAAACAATACACGGCCAGTGGTGTCACTTAACAGGTGCACAGGTAAAGCACCCACGCCACGTGCAGTGAGTCGTGACCAATTCTGTCTGGCCAGCACGGTCGGTAAAAATCAAAGTGAGTTTGGAACACTGAGTGTTTATACAAGCTACCGATAAAAAAGCGTTTCACAAGAGTTTTTAAACTTTATAGTACCGGTACTATGAATTACAGGGATGCTATAGATATTACAACAGATCATTTTTAAATGATACTGGAGAAATACATGTTTCAATTTGTGAATTAAAAATCTATCCTATATATAAGGCAAAAAAAAAATTTAATGACTATTATTTACTGGTATATACTTAACTGGGTTCCACTGCAAATTTAAAATACGCAAAATAAATTTTCTGTGTTTACCCTAGATGTCAGCATGCAGTGATGGTTCAATACTGAACAATAAGAAGACTTAATATAAAAAGTGGCACTATTGAACTTCTTGTATTGTACCATGCAAACAAAATAATAGTTTTCTGAACATGTACAGCAACACAAGTTGTAATTGCACACTGGTAGTCATAGAAATAATAAAATTTAAATGATTGCAAATGCATTAATTACAATGGTAAAATAAGGTATCTAACAGTATTTTTAATAGATATTTGCATTTCACGTGAAAAAACGTCGTTTACGCAAAATCTCCCCCTTAGCCAAGTTGGTAAGGGGGAGATTCTCCCACATAGCAGCTTTGAAAGGTTTATTGGTATGTTACTGTAGATACCTATTTAAACGCGAGGAATTTATATCCGCGTAAAATCGCAAGAAGAACATCTGGCAAAATTTAAAATCTCGCTTTTGTTTTCCTACATGTCAACTAAATGAAACTTTAATAAAAATTTGGCATTCGCAATTTCATATTCCCGCGATTTGATGCAAAACAGTTGAATCACGCAATTAAGTACTTATTTAAATAAGGAATCTACAGCAGAGCGATAGGGTTTTGTTTCAAATGTTATAGACTTGCTCTAGTCTCTTTATTAATTGTTTTAACTTTGTTTGTTTTTTATTTTTCATGCAAAGAACTATAATTTGATATGATAAGGGCCTAAAATGGCCCCATGAATTTAATCATGCAAATAAGTTTTCTTTGTACATGTGAAGTTTTTATATAATTTTAATTCTGATCCAAATGCCCTCAATTTTCAAAACTATGTGAAAAACAGTAAACATGCGAAAAACAGTAAACATGCAAAAGGCAATTCAATTAAGTCTTTAATCTTGAACATGAAAAGTACGATGTAGGGATGAACATGTACCTTCAAGAGCTTCTGTGGTAGAAAAAACATATTGCTTGGGTTTATTTTTATCAAGGTTGATATCCTTAATTTAAATTGTGTGAAGGCAGTTCAAGGCAACTTGCATAAAAAGTCAATGTTCAAGAAAGTATGGATTATTTAATGTTGAGTTTACTGACATTTTGATCCCACTGACAGCTTTTTCATAAATGGTGCCATGAATAATCTGAATTAAAAATAAACCCTTGTTATGTTAAGGAGAACGACTAAGGGAAAGACGAAAGAGTTCATATATTGTGACATGAGGTTCTTAGCCTGGTTGACAAATTTGAGTTTCCTCCCTTATTGCAGTACATGAATATAGTTAATACACATTCAGATTTCTCAAAGCTTTGTAGGAATACCCAAACTGTGCATAATTCTTTTCACTGAGTAAATTTGAAATCCATTTGACCATTTCTTTGGTTCAGTTGATTAATTTTCTTTAAGAGTGCACCAACAATTACTTGTTATGTAGTTTAGGCAGCTTTTATATATAAACTCTTTAGTCTTATATGAAATATAACCTACTGGTAGTTTTAATTAATTTCTTTTCAAACTTCATGACCTCTTTTTCACATAAAAACTAAAGCAAAAAAAGTTATATGGAGACGACTTGTCTACTCTAAACAGCTACGTAATATATGAATCTTGTCACTGATGATAAATTAATAATAGTAAAACATGCTTCTATTTTATCCCACACAGCATCCAGGGAGACCAGTTACAGCCGCAGTGTTATGGATGGAGACATGCCGATTTCTGACAGTGAAAGTGAGGCTGAAGAGGAAGGGGAGACAACTTGCACTGTCCCAGAGATTGAATGTCCCAGTGAAGAGCTCTTGAAGGGGGAGTTAACTCCACGTGAACTTTTAGAGGACAAAGATCGAGATCAGAGTACCCCAGACACTTGTGAGCCTCCCGTGTTCCAGGACTCTGGGTTCAGCTCCGAACTGACCCCTACCCCACAGATGAGTCCCCTGAAGGCGGAGGAGGGGGGCAAGGCTTCCGATGGAAATGACTCTGGCTCATCTTTCGAGGAAATCTCAATGGAGAACATTCCCAAGACGATATCCTAATGAAGAATCGAGTGATCAAAAAAATTAAATCCTGATGATTTAGTTGTAGCAAGTTTATTTATTTGCATAGTGAGGAATGATGTTATTGGTTAATGAGGTATTCAAAGTTTACAATTATGTTCTGATACACAATTGTATTCAACAGTACGTATTAAATTATTTTTCTATGATTTATGGTTATTATGATTATTATTATATGTATATTTATGGCACATGTACATGTATGTCTACTTATCTATTGTGAAAAAACTTTATGTGATTATTTTGATGGAACAGTTATTGTAGAGCAATATGAATATGAAAAGATTTTACATGTTTTGGGGTCTGCCTTAAATTTACATGTGCTAAGGATTTCTTAGTGATTACAGATTACAAACATGTATTAAATATGAGGGCTTTTTTTATTTCCATATCAAAGTGCTGATTGCAAGGCAATATACACAATATTGATTTTTAACAGCAATTAAAATGCTTTGAATTATTTTTGTCATTTCAGTAGCTTTGTTGTTCTTAAACATATTATACTTATGATAGACAAGAAAATTTCCATTCCAATTTTTGAAGCCTTTAGGGTTTTCCCCTTTCATTTTTCTCTATTTCATATGCATGTACACAGATTTCAAACATGTTGAAGGGGGGAAAAACCGAAGTGGAATAGTTTTTATTTACAACTTGAAGTTTCAGGTTCATTTGTGTCAGGTTTGTTATTATTGGGGTTTTTATTTCCTACAATAAATAAAATATCTGATCTGCCATATGTTATGAAAAAGCCTGTTGTGTATCATTACAAGTATAAAGCCCCCCCCCCCCAACCCCCACCCCCGAAAAAAAGTGGCTTTAATATTGGATTCATTACTGAACAAATACTCTTTCATGAGGAAAAGATTTCAGACCAGATTTTTTTGTGTATTCACTTTTCAGAACCTTAATCTGTGGGGAGATTATAAAGTAGTGTATCTGTAACTTTCTTTGACTTCTTAATCCTGATAATCCTTTATCCCTTCTGAAACATACAATGTGTCTGTGGTAATCTAAAAAGCATTATCCTTAAATTGCCTAATATATTTCAAATCTCTGACAAGAAGGTTGATACAGATAAGGACCTGTAATGAATAATAATGGAATGATTAAACCATGGTTAAATGTAAAATTATGTAAAAAAAAAAAATAAACTCACAGTAGGTTAATTTTTTTTTTTTTAACTTTTCAATTTTGTATTTTTTTACATTGAGAGACCATGTTTGCAAATACACATGTATTGATATTCAGTAAAAGAATAAATGGGAATCAAAATGCTCTTTTTAGGAATTCAGAAAAACTTTTTCACATTTATCAGGATTTTTTTGTTTGGTGATGGGGGCAATTTTGCTAGAATTTTTGCTATAATTTTTTTTTCAAGATTGTGAACTTGCATTTAGATGGATATTTTGTCTCAGTTCTATTTACAGATACAAAGATTTAGTCAAAATGTTTTTTTTTCTAAGACTTTTTTTTCTCACAAACCAAGTGCTTCATTACACTATTTATATAATGTTTACAAACAAAGTTTTGCATTTGATTAGGGCAATTTTTCACATATAGTTATCATTTTTTCATTTATAGATCTTTATTAAAGAATTGTTATATGTGTTGAATACCCTAGACCAGAGAGACCCCGGATGTAAGATATTGTACACAGTTATTGTGTGTTTTATTTTGTTGTGAAACTACATAATGAATACCAGAGTCACATTGCTAATTCAAAGGAGCTAGCTTTACCTGTGTTGAAAACTGATTGTATTGTATGTATAAACTGTTGAACAAATCTTTATCATTTTGAATACATGCAGTAATAATTGTCTGAAATTAAAATATGCATGTAACAACATGATATTTACTGATTTATTCAGAGAGAGAGAGAGAGAGAGAGAGAGAGAGAGAGAGAGAGAGAGAGAGAGAGAGAGAGAGATTTTGATTACTTTTTTGGCACTGCCTCAGATGCACTGCTCAATGCAATCAAGATACAAACCTTTTTTTAAAGCAAATACAAACCTTTTTTTAAAGCAAATGAATTGCATAAAAGATACGATAAGAATTAAACTCCATTCACATTTTTTATTGACTTTAATTGATAAGTAACTATTGGAAACAATCGGGTTCGATTCTATACACAAAGTTTAAAATGAGCCGGTGATGAAATTGAACTCGCGACTGGGCAAGATTAAAATCGGTTCTGTCATGTTTGCATTTAAAGGGTATTTAAAAAATTTCCGTTTTAAATTTGTTTATATTCCTAATTAGCGGTTTATTATGCGTTAAAGAGCCACCTGTTTGTTTTGACACGTTCTATAACGATAGGAATCGACGGAGATTGTAGATTTCATCAAACATCGGGTGCCACGCGAGGAAGTGAAACACACATCAAAAATTATATTACAAGGTTAGTTGCAAAATTGCTTATAGTGAATATTATATTGCATGAACATTTTGAAGAATGTTGCAACAATTTCCTTTGCATTATTTCAAAGATGATTTCATAATGATTGTGTTAAGGTTTTGCATTATGTAGGTGCTTTTGGGGGGGGGTTGCTTTTTTTGGGGGGTGGGGTAAATTTTAGAGTGATAAGTTCAGTGCCTTGTAATTTCAAAGAACATCAATAAATCTTACGTGCATGTTCAATGACATTCAGTCTGCATGGGGCTTCGTGCACACTAGGAGATATTGCATTGCCTGTATGCTTTTTACGATATCCGTGTCAGAATTCTTTTCAATCTACCAGTTTAAATGCTTGAAGAAATGTAATATTTAATTTTCGAAAACCAGTCTTTCTAAATCTTTACTTCACCGTATGTTTGAAGTACTATAACAATTTCATTCAGTGGCAATTTCTTTCATGCTTTGCAACTTCATGTAGAGCAGAATTTGCGATTTGCATACATCGATATCATTTTAATCGAAACAATTGAACCGTCCGTTATCTAAACTAAGTTCTAAAAAATTAATTGCAGACGTTGCACACTTCTGTTATCATGTAGACCATGACGACACAGTCATTCAATTAGAAGAGACTGTTAATTTTGAGCATTATCATTTGCCATTTTTATTGCAATACCTCAAGACATGGTCGAGTTTGATGAATAATTTTTTTTTGCGTTCAATTTGCAAAACTGCATTATTTATATATTCGGACCCAAATAAAACAAAGCTCCCAGCCGTCCAATCTTGGATTTATTGCATCTTTGTTTGCATTGCAATATCGAGAGAGAGGTTTTGGAGTAGCGACTGTCTTCTTGCATAATTTATAATCTTTTTTAGCTTATTATCAAGGAAGTAGAAGTAGAGTTATCAATATCGGCAATACCTCATCACTAAGAAGGCATACTATAGGTAAAGATTGAATCGGCCTAACCTAGAAATACTTTGTGCAATATTTGGAAGCCCTGTGGAATTTTCTTTTTAATTAATTCGCTTGCATTACATTTCTATCCTTTAAAATAGAAAGTTGGCCGAATTTAAGATGTAAATGTACGTTTTCAACATTTTTACAATTTATTTTTTAACTCCTAAGGATTAAAATATATGATGAAAATGTTAATGGTGTAGAAACTTATTTTACAGAGAGAGAGAGAGAGAGAGAGTCAAGTATATGTTTGTTTTAAATATCATTTTAACTTAATTTTGAAATTTTAACCGACTTCTTTATAACTCTTTGGATAAAAAATAATAGTTTTAAAAGCATTGCATGTCAAGGCCAAGTGTCTTTTTAACTCTTGGGTCTAAACCTTTGCAGAAATTTGCAGGGAAATATTAATGCATGCATGCTTTGGATTTACAAACAATACATGTACTTATAAATTCATGGAAGAAACAACCCTTATATCCAATGACCCATACATCTTAATGCATTATGACAAGTTTGATGGCAGAGAAAAAGTAGATTTATGACACGAAGCAATTATGATATTAATTGGTATTGAAAGAGATTTCAAAATATTTTGTTTCAAAATAGTTTCCATCCTTGGAAACACCAATGCATGGGGTATATTGTGTCATTTTCATCCTTTAAAGCACTGGTGGGTTTCCAAAATATTAATTTACCCGCGTGCATATACTAAAGAACCAAGCTCTTTCAAAAAAATGTCATTTCTATATACGTGTGTATCGTTTTTCAAAAGCGTCAACTTGCAAAGTATAATTCGCAGCAGGGGTGTATAGGTGTTAAATTCTAGATCTTAATTTTTAAGAGTTTTTTAATGACGTTCCATCGCCAGAAACGCCCAATTTTATTCAATCAATTTGTTTGACGTAGATACAAGATGACCTTTTCTTTGGCATCAGTTAACTTTTCTTCATATTTTTAAAAAAATGGTTGAAAAACCAATTGTAGCGAAACGACCGCGGAATGATTATCTCGTCGTATATATTGAAAATGTAAACTAGCCAAGTGTATATATACATGTTTTTGATATTCAAACAGGTGGTAGGTGCCTATCCAACATCATTATAATGTATGCCTAATCCTTTAAGTACATAAAACTTAGAGAATTACCGGTAGGTCTTTTCATAAAAGATGTTATCAGCCTCGTTTCCATTCATCACTGTCACGCTTACGTTTTCCAACTTTAACCAAATAACGAAGGTTGACCCACTATATAGATTGTCCGTATATAATAAAGAACCTTCTTGAGTAACTGGTATTTTTTCTTTATTGTCATATAAAACCTGATATTCTATTTTAAAACTATTTCAGATTTTTATCGAAGGGTATCTTCAGATCGGTACAAATGTTTTATTCTACATGACGCATGGCTATCTAATCTTATTAATTTTGGCGAACTGCTATAACCGCCATTGTTTTTTAGACCACTAGGCCGCGATTGCCGTCCCCCGCATGCGATTGTGTATCGTTATTGACATGTAAGATAAATTTTCAATCACCAATGTTTGTTTATAACTTAAAAATCTTCGCGACTGATCTCAAATATTTTCGCAATGTTCCTTATCTCTGAAATGACCACAACAGCATTTCTTTTTAAAAGTCTCTCTTTACGTTTACTCCAGGACATTTAATTTCGGTCCGGGGAAAAATTTTCTGGTGTATTGGTCTTGTTTTTATTTTGGATTAATTCGATAAGATGAATGAACTCGAATTATAAGATGAAAGCTATGGACATCAAAGTGTATGATATCGAACCGTTGGATACATATATCGGAAACGCGGAAATCCACTTGACACAGCGAAGGAAAATATTTCAACAATGCCTTGAACATTTGGGTATAATGTTCTGATTTAATTTGCAATTGATGTTAACAATGCAACCAACAATTTTGATTATTTATGGAGTTTTGGTGTCTTAATGTTAATCGTCTTAAATCGCAGAACCAACCTGCAAAAATTTGGTTTCAAATTTTCTCATCTCAAGCTCATTGTTCATTCTAGATCTATAGAACGTTCAGTTGGTCAAAAACACTTAACATAATAGAAAGAAACTCACACATTTGTGCTGCAAGATATTTCCCGCTTATGAATCTATCGACGAAAGAATTGGTCAAAAAGGACTTATGGCGTTTTTCAACTTGGGATTTGGACTTATCACAATAGCAATTGTGCAAAAAATATGGACCGTCTCTATGCCCTAGATCTATTATTCAATATCACAGAATAGGATGTAATTAAAAATTAATGTATGTATTTTTTCTCTTTTCTATAGGCAAAAACACGGACCCATTGAAAAGACAGTTGTAACAATAGATTTAAAGTGCCAATACCTGCACTTTTTATTTCAAATAAAAAAAAAAATTCGATCGCACGGCAGAGACATTTAAATATGACAACATAGACGTTCCACCCTCGCTTAAATAGAGGAAAAAATGGATGTAGACTCATCCCAGTGATTTAATCTCTATCAATAATATGTACCTTTATATATGAATGTGTGTGTGTCTGCGTTCAAGATTAATTTGCGAGACGGGGAATATTCCATATCACAACGATAGACTTGCAGGTCCATGCAAGCACACAAGATTCGATCCCGTCGAGAGAGAAAACTTAATTACACAGGTAATACAAATCGAATCGGGCAGGTAAAAGAAGAGGAGGGATTTCGTCGTTTTTCTCATAGACGTACGGTTAGGACCGGTTTGTCCAACATAACTTAGCAGACCCCGGACTGTGTATTACGAGAGGGACAAAATATTGACGGAATTACGGGAATAATTAAATGGCCGTGGATTTAAATCTGAATGGAGCGAGTGTATGAAGAAATGGTCCTTCAAATCGATAGACAGCAGCGAAAGAAGGGATTGTTTTGTAGTTGTAAGGGCGTTCCAGTAGCGGGTGTCCAAGTTAATTGATCTATCGGCATTATAATTTGTGTTCTCCAAAAGGGATATACACACAATAAAAAAACAGGATAATTCGGTGTAGGGTTAACACGATTTAACTTCTATAGTTCTTTTGGAGAATCGCCAACCTATCGATCTAAAACGCATGTCATTATAAACAGTACCTTGATAACCGTGAATTGGAATTTTTTTTTTAATATACATTTGCTGACATCTGTCGTGTGTTTGGCATCGCGTGTACTCCGAGCCCCAACTGTAAGAAGATTTCCAGGTTGGATAAGCTTTGAGGAGGGTGGAGACGTTCCGTAGGACATTATTTTCTCTCATTTCTCACCTGGCATTTATTTACCTGTGTGAAAACGTTGTTGCTGTTGGAATTTCTATAAACGTGACGTGACAGGAGTCATTGAAGGTAAATGATGTAGAAAATTATATCAAACCCATTACAATTCATACCCAAGTGCAAAAAGGATAAAAAAAAGAACAAAAATGGAAGAGGGAAAATCTTTCAAAAGTACATTACTATGGCAAGTGAGCTGCAGTTCTCCAATTCACCCAGCTCCGGTTCGAACGATCGTCACGCGAGATCCGGAATATATATTACCTGAAGTAAGTGAAAACATTGAGGACAAAACCTTTTTCGCTTCCGAAACTCATCTTCCGGCACCCCGACATCTCAACTATCATTCCGACCCAGAGGAAAGTGACCATCTGGTCCCAGGTAGGATACTAAAGCTTGATCACTGCGACAGCCAAGTGACAGTGGAGCCTCACGTGATTCATGCGCGTGAGTACCGGATCGACAGCGGATACGACGACTCCAGCCATGTGTCCTCCGATGGGAGTCAGGAGATTGTGCCACACATGGACTACAGGTCGGATTCTCCGGACGATGAAGATCGGATGATCCGAGCGGAGCAGAACATTGTGAGGCGATGTAGTAGACGAGTGGAAGCTATTCACGTTGACGATCACTTGTCCCCGCGCACCGCAACGCACGTACACAAACAGTCGTCGTTCGACGAACACTTAAGTGATGTCCATCATGACCATGGTGACCATCATGGCTCAAAAGGAAAATTCACAAACGTTCAAGCACTCACTGCAATGGCGAGAAAACTATCTCGACCTATCCTCCGAAAAGACGATGACCCAGAAACGTCGTCGTTTGACGAGGCGTCGTGTGACATTTCCGAGTGGGCGAATGCGAGCGGATCCACTGATTCTCCGCGCAGTGACAATACATGCGAGTTCGATAGATATTCCGAAATCACGGTTGAAACACGGAAAGCGACCAAACCCACGGTGAAAGACCTTGACCTTTCTTACGAGAAAAATCGGTCAAGGTCAGTTACAACTAGGCAGGTTCTATCTCCAGCTGTCCCCGCCCTCTCACCTAATCGAGACAAATTCACGTTTTCCAGGAGCATAAGTACTGCCTCTAGTCACTCCTCTTCATCGGATCCTTTAACACCAACATCCGTTATCGATCCGTGTTTTCGATGTAACAAACAAGTCTATCAGTTGGACAAAGTTGGCCCTGTAAGGCGGGTGTTATACCATAAACAATGTTTCCGTTGCGCTGATTGCAACACGTCGTTGAATTTGAAGAGTTTTTGTCAAAACGCAAACGATAAAAACGACAAGCAGATCTACTGCAAAAAACACCAACCGCAGCAGGAGAAATGTCACGTGGGAATTGAAGACCGGAACATCAACATTGCTCTGAACAACCCAAAACTGGATCGGATCAACACCAATATTCGCGGAACTGACGAAGATAAAGTAAAGGGGATGAATCAGAGGCCGATCTATGTAAGAGGAGCAAGTATACCGAAACTGGACATTGTGTGTGGGAACCAGTACGGATTTAGTTACACTGGTGGACATCCGGTCGAACACGACGCTGGTTCTCAGCACCCGAAATCAATGCTAATCACAGGTCCGAGAGAAATGAGCTTGGAGGAAGTTGAGCCAAAACGGATGTGGACCAGGTCTGCCATTAATGCTCCCAGCCTCGATTTGAGTGCCCCGATTTCCGGTAGAAGCACTCACCATTTTTACTCCTATGGAAGTTCAGCATTTAACCATTTATGATATTTTTCGGCAAATTTTTCTTGCTCATTTAACGTTGTTTACCCCATGCTACGCTTCACTTATAATGTGTTCTGTTATTAAAGAAATTATATGCGCAAGATGTACTTAACATGTATTTTATGGGACCAAAGAACGTGTTGATGAGATTTACAACCAATGTATTCAGAACGTATTTAATATATACATATTCATATCTATTTTTATGATACCTTGACAAAGGTATACATGTATTTTTTATATTGCTTATAATTATAATAAGCCATTTAAGGTTATAATAATAATAGCATCTAAAGAATGTATGATATGGACACACTCCTGTATATACAATATATACTTAAAAAAACCATTTTTAACCATACTTTGGTCTGCTATGATGTGTGAGCTACAAATATTTATTATGGTTATTTTGTCTGAGCCTTTGCATGGGACACGTTTATTTTGCTCATTGCTAGTAACTCTTTGTCTCGAAATCAGATAACTTCCCAGGGCTGTTAAAGACATTCATTTTCTGTGTATACAACAGTACACATACTGCTTGCAATTGAATGTTTCGTAAAAGTCTATTGATTGCGCCATTTTGCAGAGTGAACTTATTTTACCTCAGCCTTTATCTTGTATTCCAATCTGTTTTGAGTGTCATGCAAAGTTGTGTTCATATTGCAGTTCAATGTGTGTACATGTATATTATATAGTTTTTGGAAACCAGTATATAAATGAACGTCTGAAGAGAAAGGCCAAAAATTATTTTTGCTATTTGCTAATTCTTTGCTTTGTATTAACCGTATGTTTTACGTTGATTTGAATGCTGTGATATTTGTCCCTGTAACAACAACCCAATCTTTATACACATGCCTCAAAATACAATAATTATAACAAAACTAATATATTGTCCACTTTTATTACCTCTGTATAAATATGGCTATATATTTTTTAATATACATTTATTTTGAGCAAATACATTGTTTGACTATTTTTTTTATTTTTAAAAAATCTTTAGGAAAAAGGATTGACATACTTAGGGCAGTTCATTAGCGTAAGTACTTTGGTCAATTCATTTAGTCACTGATGATATACAATGCGTTCAATTCAATACGATTTTCGTCAACGTACTAGGGATACGGAGGGGGGGGGGGGGGGTCCATGCCATTCTAGGTGATCAATAGTATTTTCTTTTCAAAAAACTTCATTTACAGGGAACCTGGGATGTTAATTTTGATATAATAATTACACTTTGTAAAAAGTAATACTTCATTTCAAAAGATATGAGGGTGTTAGGCTTGCATGATGTAAATATGCAAGGACAATATAAGCAAGCCCTTAGGATAACATACTGAAGAATTGAGATTATTTGTGTAAATCTATCAGGACCTATTTAATTGATAAAAGTTTACCTTCTAAGTATATTAAGAATTAAACAAGAAATCTAATTTCAGGCACCTTGCGTTTAATCAGTATATCCGGTAATTTTCGCGATGATCTAATTTTCGCTTTTTTGCGATCATTTTTAGTTCGCAAAAACATAACACGCAGAAATGTACGAAACTAGTATTGTTTGCTCAAGGAAAGCTTTTTAAATCGCAAAAAAATGACCATCGCAAATTTTAAAAAAAAAGTTAAAGATTCTTCCAATTTGCTCAAATTTTGTCACACGCGTTAAAACGTTAACTGGATTGTATTATCCAAATGAATTCAGGATACCAAAAGTCGTAAGACTCTCATAAAAATAAAGACATTTGTTAAACAATCTATGCTTAGATATAGTAGAAATATAGTGAAAAAAATGAAAGGTTAATATGATAAATTATAATTATGCCACTACCTTTATAATCAGTATATGTTTATGGTACATGTATTATAATTCCGACGGGTCTGATGGATTATTGAGTCTGTGAAGGGTTGGGGGGTCCGAGAACTTTCTACGGTAATTTTACTATCATAATGTAAAATTTGATAAGTTTGCATCCGGACCCTCTTCCCTTTAGATCCGCACTCGACGTTGATTTATTCGGATTTCCTCATCAAATGTTTTACATTTTCACTCTGAACATACCATATTGATGAACTCTTTCTATTTTGACATCAGGACCTTCGTTTTCTATATGTGTTAAAGAATTCATGTTATTTTCATTTCTATTTTTCATAATTATTGTTATTTAAAGGTAATGTGTGCAATCTCAAAGCGATAAAAAGCGCTAAATTTTGTTTATTTATTTGGAGGGAATCTATTTTTTTTCCTAGTCATATCTTTCCGAAAGCCTTAAGTTGTTATTATACATTGTAAAAGACAGTACATCATTCAAATGATATAAGCCTATGTGTAAATATGAAAGGACTAAATAACGACAACGTCCTTAAAGATTTAAATTTAAGAATGACGAATTGTTTGTGCAACTTTAACAAGACTTGTTTCTGTAATAAAAATAGCACCCTCTGAGTACATCAATGATAATGCAAGGAATCTTAAACTTTAGGCAACTCCAATTAAATGCCTTTTATTTCATGTATGGAATCTTGACACAAAAATCATAGGGTACTCGAAAAAGGATTTAAGTTCGAAATATTGGTAAATGATATCCATACTAGTATCCACATTCAGCGGAATATGAAATTTTATTTATATTATCTTGATAATTGATGTTTTATGAAGAAAAATACAAATAAACATATTACGTATATGGGTCATTATCAAAATATGCAGCCTTTTGCGTCAGTGTCAATTTAAAGGGGGAAATATAATGTTCTGGGGAATATATACAGTACCATTGGATTTTAGCAACTTAAACCATTATTGTTGAACAAATAAATCGACAATTTTACTCCTTAAAGTATAAAAAAAAATATTATTTGTTATGAGATTTCAGTGAATTTATGTTGTCATTAAATTTTTCCAACGTCTTTAACCTACAATATCTTCAATAATATTGATGTTTTATTCCAAAAATCGCCGTTAATTTTCAAAACAACATTCATATTTTAATTTCTGCTATGCTCCTTCACAAGTTCTCTTTTAAAAACAATGAATTTGATGAGATATATGCTTGTACAAAAAATTTTTGTCATAGGTGTTACAAGGCAAATTATATAAAAATATCTTAAAATACATCAAGTAAATAATATTGTACTACAGTTGGAATCCCCCAAGTCATAGTGACATCATTCCCTGCTACTAAAAAGATAAATGTATCAGTGATGACATCATTGTGATAGAAAATATGGCAGAAAATGTTAGTATGCTCCGAAAAATACAATGTAAACTGTGTCAGTGGGATGACGTGCTATTTAAGGTTTTCTATTATGAAAGAACAAAAAAGTTTTTCACATAAATGATGAATGTTTATCACATTATAACTTAGGCTATGTAGCTTTGTGTAGTATCTGTTCTCTTGGGTCATACTGCTACATTTACTATGGATACATCAGTGGTATAACGGTCAGTGGTGTAACCAAAAATTGTTGTTACACCACTGAAAAAACTGTTACACCACATGACATTATTTAATTATTTTACTTTTTCTTCCATTTCATTTATATTTTGAGCATTTTGAACAATTGTTATTTATCAATTTTACAAGTTAGACACTGTCACAATAAAGAAAGCTTGACTATTTAATTGCAATTGTGTTTTCTTAATCTGGAAAATGAGACCTGTTACACCATTGACATTATTTGAAACACCAGTGACATTTTGTATGCTCTAATTATGCTTTACCCATTTAAATACTTGATTAAAAGATAAAAGTAAAAACAAATTTATTCTAATAAAGAAATGAAATTATCCACATCATATTTTTATTAAAAAATCCAATTTTTCAATGACTTATAGTGTACAATAATATATGTTATTCCACTGACATTTCACATTCCCTATTATGTTATACTAAAATCTTTCAAATACTTAAAGGTAACAAATGCTAGCTGAGCTTCAAAAAACATATATAGACAAAGAGGAAGTGTATATGCATTGTATGCATAGATTTTGGAGAAAATTGGAGAAATTTCAATTTTATTATCCAAAGTGTATGATTAATATGAGCTGGTATAGTATTGAAGATGTTGTTTGTGAGATTGATGAGCCGAAGAAAGTTCGAACTCGGTACAAGGTGGATAAAAGTGTGTGGATGCCAATAGTAAAAAATATAACATCAAAGAATGAGTGAATTCATGTAAAAAAAACCATCTACATGCCATTTTTGTGTCAGTGGTGTAACACTGATTATAAGTGGTGTAACAGTGTGTCTATCTTCAGATTATGAAAGAAGGAGGCACGAAAACTTTTATTTAAGATCAAATTTATCATGTTTTAAATGCAATCAAAAATAGAAATTAGTTTATTTTACAAAATTTAACACGCTTATCTCTTATTTATTATCGCTAGGTCAGTGGTGTAATTTTTAGTCAGTGGTAAAACATAATAATCAGTGGTGTAACGTGTACATTTTTCTCCAAATAAAATTAACTGACAATGATTCATGTATATTTGAAAACACCAGTGCATTTATAGTAATGTCTTTTTTATGCTCCATTAAAAGAAAAATCCACTTGTGTTCTTTTTAATGCTCAAATTAAAAATTTGTTGAGTAACATCAAGACTTTAATTTGTCTCAAATGTTATGTTGGTCACTATGTAAATGTGTCAAATATTTTCTGTTATCTAATTCTAATAACTTTAAATGAAGTTTGTTGATATAAACTTTATGTCCATCATTTTAAAAGAATTATTTTATTTTATTTAAGATCTTTTTTCCTATATTATATGCCTGTTACACCACTAACAAAATTTTCACAGTTCATTTAATTTCAGTCTAATTATCAACCAACTGGTAGATTCCAATGTTTGCAAATTTTTACATGTTATACTTCATTGTTTGTTAAATGTGTTTTTTGTAATTAAAGTAATTTTTTCACCAATAATTTTCTCATGTTTTACATATTTTAAAAGTCTGCATATTTTGATAATGACCCATATATACGAGTGAAAAAAAATCAATTTATTGTTGGTAGAGGTTTCATAATAATTAACTATTTAGTTTTACATATCCTTTGAGATCATAACTAAATCTCTCTCTCTCTCTCTCTCTCTCTCTCTCTCTCTCTCTCTCTCTCTCTCTCTCTCTCTCTCTCTCTCTCTGTGTAAAGCGACGCAACTCTAGCTATATCACAAGACCGAGCACCTGCTCTGTTTGTTTAAGTTACCGACCTTTAATCATAACGAATTGTTAACTCAACTATATTTTGCAGATGGAGTAATATCTTTTTTTGTAAAGACGTTTATACGAAGAGCTCTGTACATTTATAAAGATATCGTAAAATGTTCAAATTTTAAAGCTAAAATATTTGAGTTATTTCCTTTAATTACTGAATACTGGTTAATGGCCAAATGTAAGCCTTCTGTCTTACGGATCCAATTGAGGGTCAGCTCAAACTTAGTGATGACAAGTACAGTATTTCTTTCTCAAGCGGTTTTATTAAAGCATGATCGTATAGTTACAACAATTAAAAGCAGCCCGAATCAAGAGTCTCAAAATCTCTATAAGCGGAATCTATCTGCTCAACATATTTTACATGGGTATATATAACATTTTACATATGATGGACAGTTCTGACTAGTTCGGTCCATTTACGACGATCATGAGTGAACATTTAGTGTTCAAAATTACGATTAATAGTTTATTCCTAAATAAAGTTACTGTAACAAAACCGTCAAAACTGCCAATCAAAGGGTCTGGATGCAGGATTTGAGTCTCCGAGTCCTGGGTCTCAGAGTCCCCCACCTAGTATGAGGCATCACTTACTCATAATACGTTCATTCATACATGGCATAAAAGGTTACAAAGGTTAATATATAGAATACACAATACATGAGTCAATATAGAGTACTAGAGCTATCGTTGCAGACACAGAATCGCCAAATATGACACTTGTTTTCAAACTCTCAATTTGGATATTATTATGCGGCATTTATGCCCGTATTATTCGCCTGGTTTTATAACATCATTTAGGAATACTACGCATTGCTACCAGAGTCACAGAGTTCATTCTGTTAATTATCATTAACACCATTCACTGCGCAGTACCTAGGTACACTTAAATATCATAGTGACCATTATTTAATACTAGCAATTTAAGGTCATAGCATGGCTATCTGTTTACACAAATAAGTGTGTCTTAAAATTAAGGGCAGATAAGATGTGTAATTCGTTTACTATTCAGCCACCTTAAAAGTAGCAAACTGCATTCTGCAGTCCCACAGTGAATGACAACAGCAATTCTAAGATCGTAAATACCAAATATAAGATATTTTTTTAAATATATTTTTCTCCATTTATAAAAGCAAAATATTTCTCTTTTATATCGGTACCTCTTACAAATTATTCCATTCCTCGGCATAAAAAAAACACGTATCTAAGCTGGAAAGAAACTAGATAAAGTAATGTTCCCCAAGTCTTGAATGCGTTATTATATAAATAGTGCCTGTTTGGGAGGGTAACAGTTGAAATTGACACCCCGAGAAAACCATTGTCAACCGACGCGAAGCGGTGGTTGACAATGGTTTTCGAGGGGTGTCAATTTCAACTGTTACCCTCCCAAACAGGCACTATTTATATTGTTATACTGAATGTCTTAATTTTTAAGAAAATTTTACTGCTTTTATATAGGAATAACGTGAATTCTACAGCGAACCGTACGCGCATAATTTTCGCGCATGTAACATTTTTTAATGTTACCCGTTGCTAAGTACGTTGCTAACACTGAGGGTAATAGAAAGAATTGTGAACTGCGTCTTAACCAATCAGATTTCAGTATTTAACATGAAAGTATAACAATCTCAATATTATTATACTTTCATGTTAAATACTGAAATCTGACTGGTTTAGACGCAGTTGATAATCCGTTCTATTACCCTCAGCGTTAGCAACACATTTAGCAACGGGTAACACAACGAATTGTTACATGCGCGTAAATTATGCGCGTACGGTTCGCCATGGAATTCACGTCATTTCTATATAAAAGCAGTAAAAAATCTCTAGAATTAGGACATTCAGTATAATAAAATAAATAGTGCCTGTTTGGGAGGGTAACAGTTGAAATTGACACCCCTCGAAAACCATTGTCAACCTCCGCTTCGCGTCGGTTGATAATAGTTTCCTCGGGGTGTCAATTTCAACTGTTACCCTCCCAAACAGGCACTATTTATATATTGAGAAGAAGGCCCTGACAGTGTTTCAAATTCACTGCAAACATTTGATTTATAGAATGATATACGTTTGCGACATACTACTAACGAAATAATTAATAAAGAAATTGCAACCATACTCTACTTATTAAGAGTATTTATAATAGAACATGCAATTGACTTTTACCAAAAACATATACTACAAGTATAGATAGTTATTAATAACGTCCCCTTAGATACGAAAATACGTTCTGAAGATCCAATTTATTCACTGTTAAGCAACCGTTAACACCGCCTCGCGAGAGGTCGTGACCCCTACAGCATTTGACGCCTGACACTCAATTGTACCAGAGTCCGTTGTCTGTAAGTTTGATATCGTCAAAATCTCGCCGTTACTCGAGAATTGATGACGTGAATCTACACCTATCGCCTTCCCATTTCTGTACCACGTGACTGTCGGAGATGGGACCCCGGTGTTGACACATCGGAATTGCACCGTCGAGCCGATGTTGTTTGTGGAACTCTGAGGTTGCTTGGCTATGTTTGGCACAACTGAAACGCAGGATCATGATTTAGAAACTCAAAACGGTATTTGATTTATATGTATAAAGGGGTATACAGGTTTTGTGGTGTGAAAGTGCCATGTCGGTTAGCAATAGCAAATGAATGTGCATTATCGTCACTATATCTTCGCTGATTAAAATAAAAATGAATTTATGGAACAAAATACCAATCTAAATTAATCCAGTCTGTCTAGAATCAAAGTATTATAATAGTGTAAAACAATTAGAGACAAAATTCTTATTTTTCCCTGGAACCAACGTGCCAATATCAACAAAAACTCGGCACAATACAATCTTGACTGAAAAACAACAACTAATTCGTTATCAAGCAGTCATTACGTATACCTCCTTTGACTATCTCGATCTGTTTTGAAACGCTTCCCAGTCCATTGGTCGCTGTACAGACGTAGGTACCAAAGTCCATTGTGACTGCGTTTGTAATGGTGTATCGTCCATTCAGAATCAGGAAGTTGCGTTTGTCACGTGATCGCCTGCCACGACGCGGGACTGTCGTCTGCTTCTTGAGTGAGATGCTGGGGGAGGGGCTCCCTGTTGCATTACAAGGCATGTTTATAGTTTCTCCTACTGCCATATAAATCTGTGTCGTTGGTGTAGGGTCGTCAAATGTTGGGAATTCTAAAAAATGAAAGGAAATAGAATTCATTTGCAACTCTTGACATACATTTCTATGTAATTTCTTCAGAAAATTAGCAAGTTCATTTAAACTGGTAATCTAACATCCATAATACTATCAAGTGTTTAATGGGAGATATTTCTTTTCGATCCTTTAACATTATTAGTCATTGAATATCAAGAAGTGGGCTCCTTTCACCTTTTTAATCATAATATGAATTTAACTCGAAATTTGGTATAACCATTTTAGGCCACTACCAAACTAAAACTTAATATAACAAATATTTATGAAAGTAAATTATATATGCTCCTAGAATATACGTCTTACGTAGACAGACACAACCATCCTTGCTGCTGTCAGGACCGGGAGGTCCCGAGGGACCTTGATCCCCCTTGTTTCCCTTCTGTCCGCGGACTCCCGTATCCCCGGGGTCACCTGCCTCCCCCTGCGCGCCCTTTTCTCCCTTCTGTCCCTGGTCTCCTCTCAGTCCTATATCACCCTGCTCTCCCTTTTTAGACAAAAGATCTATTTTTTAATTGCTGTACATGGCACGTACATTTAACGGTTGATAAAAATTTCGAAAAAATTTCGATTCTAGGCACAATCTGAACAATTTCACGGAATAAATGTAAATTAAAGCATATTTATTCGTCAGAAAAAAGTTAATATCACATAGTTTTGAAAAATATTGCAAACATCGCAATAGGATTACGCGCACTTCATGTATTTTAACGCAAATCAAATAATCACCTAAATAGTTTTCGTAAAATCAGCCAGTATAGTTAAACAGGATGTGCGATATTGAGAAGGAAGTAATTAAAGGTCGAAAAAGCATATAGTTTTCACCTTAATGCCCGAATCTCCTTTGGAACCTCTTGGCCCTTGTTCCCCCTTTGGCCCCTGAGGACCTACGTCTCCATGGGAACCTTTCAATCCTTTTGGACCCTGCTCACCCTTTAATCCTGGTTCCCCTTTATCACCACGGAGACCCGGCTGACCTTTGGCCCCATCTGAACCTGGAAAACCAGGGTCACCGAGCATGCCCATTTGACCCTTATCACCTTAAAATATAAAATATACAATTAATGTGGACTTTTAGAGTGTATCATTTTATTTATTTCATTTCATTTTTGTCATTTATTATTTTTTACTTTATATTTCTAATTTGATCATGAGGTCGGCAATGCCTATAGACGCATACCAAGAACAAAAATTCAATGCACCATCGATATCACATATAATAACGGCTATTTCTGCTGAAGTTTTCGCAGTCGATGACTGGTCATTCAGTTATTCAAATAAATATATTAACTTATATATGAAAAATTAATTTGGATGATTTATTAGCCGAATTCATACACAGCTCTGATACTTGCTCAAATATACTTGTAAAAGGCTTGTTTAAAGGTGCGAAATGATATACAAGTTAACTCTAATCACGTGATCAATGATATTTGCAACACAATAAATTCAATACTTTAAAATGTCTACTTCTTTTTTTTTTTTAAATAAAGTTTCTTAATTACTCTTCCTTTAAATAAAATTAAAAACATAAGGTCCAGAAACTTCTTTTGCATCTGGTTTTGAAAATATCTTTTATGCAGAACTCAAATTATTCAAACTTTTAACCAATAGCTTCTTGTGTTTGTTTTGTTTTTGTTTTTTGTTTTTTGTTTTTGTTTTTGTTTTTTTTTTTTGGGGGGGGGGGGGTCTGAATGTTTACCTTTGACCCCTGGCAAGGCTGGGTCGCCTGGTTCTCCTGAATTAGAATGAAAAAATATCAATATCATGGCACATGTTTAATCTCTATACCGTGGTTTAATCAGGGAAAATCGTGATTATATGATCTTATTGATACAATATTTTATTAGATATTACACTTCAGATTGGATCGATTGCAAAACGGAATCCACGAAATTTGGTTTTCAGCGAATATTGCTGAAACCAGAGTAATGATGACATGCAAAAGTCAAGAACCAAGTGGATACTGTTGTTTTTTTTTTATGTGAAAATCGTATCATACCTTTTGAACAGGTCTTGTTCTTGTCTATACAGTGTTGAGCGATTATCTTTTCCTGTGAGAAATACTACCATAATAACATGCATAAAATTAAAACGAGACAGTGTAACATTTGAGCCACAAGTGTCAGAAAACGTATAATGACACAAGAGAAGTTTCTGTACATTTACCTGTGATGTCAGAAAATCAGCGATAAAATTGTCTGCCCTCTTATGGGCATGTAAACTCCTTTTCATGTTATTCACAGTCAGAGCCTCCTGAAACAAAAATAGTCAATCTGAAGATTAAAACAAAAAATAAATGTGCCTTCGAAAAAAAATCTCAGTGAATAAATTTTTTTTCCAATAATTTGATGGATTTCACATTACTTAATGCAAACTATAAAAAACATATTTTTTGTTTAATTTCAATATCACATGTAGATATGCTATTTATAGAACCTCTCCCTCATCTTTTATCTATATCTAAAAGTCATTAACCTGCAATGTTTTGATTCTGTTGTCTAGTTCCCTGTCAGCTTCCTGAAGAAGTCCCGTGTTGTCATATTGATAAACGGTAACCATGGCAAACAATGACGTCTGCAACAACGTGACCAGCATGAGCAACCACAACCACGGCGAGGACTCTGTAGTCTGAGGCCTCAGGGATCCATTCTTATTGGACTCCATTGTTCTTAGTGAAATGCCGCACTATAATCTCCTTATCTTTGTCTTGGTCACCTTGTAATACTGAAGAGTACTGATTAAAGCTCACATATATGGAACGCCTCAGTTGCCTTATGCATATAATCTTCATAATATGATAATACTTCAACATTCCATAATGATACTTCAACATGACATGCTGATACTTCAGCATTAGATGATGGTACTTTAGCTTGTAGTGTTAAAATACTATCATGTAATGTTGAAGTATCAGCATGGAATATTACAATACCATCATGTAATGTTGAAGTATCAGCATGTAATGTTGAAATATCAGCATGTAATGTTTAAGTATCATCATGTAATGTAAGAGTATCAGCACGTAACGTTAAAATACCATCATGGAATGTTGAAGTATCAGCACACAATGTTAAAGTACCATCATGTAATGTTGAAGTATCAGCATGTAATGTTAAAGTACCATCATGTAATGTTGAAGTATCAGCATGTAATGTTAAGGTATCATCATGTAATGTTGAAGTATCAGCACGTAATGTTACAATACCATCATGTAATGTTGACGTATCAGCATGTAATGTTAAGGTATCATCATGTAATGTTGAAGTATCAGCACGTAATGTTACAATACCATCATGTAATGTTGAAGCATCAGCATGTAATCTTACAATACCATCATGTAATGTTGAAATATCAGCATGTTATGTTAAAGTATCATCATGTAATGTTGAAGTATCAGCATGTAATGTTACAATACCATCATGTAATATTGACGTATCAGCATGTAATGTTAAAATATCATGTAATGTTGAAGTATCAGCACGTAATGTTAAAGTACCATCATGTAATGTTGAAGTATCAGCATGTAATGTTAAAGTACCATCATGTAATGTTAAAGCATCAGCACGTAATGATAAAATACCATCATGTAATTTTGAAGCATCAGTATGTAATGTTAGAATACCATCATGTAATGTTGAAGTATCAGCATGTAACGTTAAAGTATCATCATGTAATGTTGAAGTATCAGCAGGTAATGTTAAAGTATCATCATGTAATGTTGAAGTATCAGCACGCAATGTTAAAATACCATCATGTAAATAATGTTGAAGTATCAGCACGTAATGTTAAAGTATCATCATGTAATGTTGAAGTATCAGCACGAAATGTTACAATACCATCATGTAATCTTGAAGCATCAGCACGTAATGTTAAAGTACCATCATGTAAATTAAATGTTGTAGTATCAGCACGTAATGTTAAAATACCATTATGTAATCTTGAAGTATCAGCATGTAATGTTAAAGCACCATCATTTAAGGTTGAAGTATCACTATGATACGCTAAAATACCAACGTATTACTAAGGCAGTTGAGGCGTTCCATACATATACATGTACATGTACATTGTAAGCATGATAAGGACTACTATGTAGATACGTTTATAACTGTGAATGATTTCTGTAGGTGGGTTTGGAATTTAATAGCTATCGGCTGAGAATATTCATTGCTTAGGAAAATCAAAAAATTAATGCAAGGCACCAAATGACAGGACATTAGAAATCCAAAAAAGATTTTATCCATATGTTGAAAACATTACGTCTTTGATTTGAGTTCAGATTATTTTTTATGGGTAATATCTTAAATAAAATGCGGTCGAATGAAATCTAATAACAGAAATTTAAAACGAAATAGTTAATCAAGAGCACACATAAAAAGACTAACATCAATCTTTAAAATGTCATGGGTTTTTTTTTTCCAGGATATATTTCTGCATTTGAAGTAAGCATGCATATTTTATCATACTTTGGAGGATGTATCGATATGCAAAGATATTGAATCATGCACCACAAACTGAATAATTATATAAAAGTAAATTCTTTTTGAACTAAAAGGTTAGTATGTTAGTGTGTGTCATTTAGTGCACACTCAACTTTTGATTATTTTTTCAAAAATTTTCAAACAATTATACTAATTGAAAATATTTTAAATAAAAATACAAACATTATTTAAACGTGTAATTGTTTTTAATCATTTATCCACTAATTAAGTCTATATTTGTTAATTATTACTTTGTAAGCCTGTCATGAGCCAAATTAATTATATAGTCTGTTTCCTACTTAAAACTTCCTTCTTTATTTAAGGAATCTATTTTTAAACACTCGTAGAACCATTAACTATTTAATTAATGGACAATTACTGTCTTCAAGTCTTCATTTTTATTACCCGCTTCGGACCCCCTAGGAACTTTAGAGGTTTAAGGCGTGAGAGAAGTAGTTTAATTTCAACCGATTCAATGCAAGAACTATCAGGAAATGATCTATATATAGAAAAATCATTAAATTTTTGACAATTGAATAAACGTGATTTGCATAATTACTATCTATATTGGAATAAATTCTTTGTCATTTTCTACGGTTTCAAAAATAGACATATTAAAAATCACTCAAGACCAGAATTCAAATTCTTTAAATATTTTTGAATGATTCATTTTTAATTGATCGATTTCATGGTTTTGTACGACATTGCATTAGTGAAGTTTAATTTTTTTCTATAATTTTCACCTGTTCGCTTATATAGGTTATTAGTTCATGACTTTTGCAAAAAGCACAATATTACTCTTTTATTCTTTTTGACATTTCTTTTTAATCTATATTTATAATGATAGGAGGTTTATTATTTTATATTGTAACATCAATAAATAACATTTGTTTAATCAGTTTCACGTAAAACACTAGTTCGAAACATGCATTAAGACTGATAAAAATATAAGAAAAGAGAACATTAGATAACCATTATTCTTGATTTTAATATATTCGTGCAATTTCAACAAAATGGATGACATGATATATACAAATGATAAATGAAGGAGGCATCATTCGATTGATGAGGTAGATTAGTTTTTATCACAGATTTTAATTGGTGATGTTGGTCTGTAGGTATAGCTAGCTACTCTTTCCTGGCCATAGCTAAAGTTTTTAAAGCAGACTCTATTTCTTTGAGGTGTGAACCACTGTCGGTTGTCTTAAGCTTCAGAAACATCTCGGTCAGCTTTTTCAGTCCCTTTTCGTAGATGTTCTTTTCCAACATTTTCCAGCCGTGTTCTGGTATTAAGTCCCTTGGTTTTATGTCATGACCATGTCCTGTTAAAGTAAATAAATTTCTCGATGAAAATATTATCTAAAGAAACAGCATGAATCAATTTTGAGTAAGGCTGGAATTCAACCCCGTATTTTTTTCATTTAAACCATTATACATTACTAAATCATTATGAAATATATAAGCCAAAATAAAATAACTACGAAACTTTTTCTAGGTTGAACAAATTATAAATAAATCAATAACCCTCAAAAAAAATTTTAATAACAGATTTCTTGATTATTTTAAAAAGAATCTTTTAGATAAAAAAAGAGAGATTTTAACTGAAACTAGTTTTTACCGTGATGAGGTTTTACACTTTTTGCTTGCATAAAATCCGCACAGCAGAGCAGCAGTACCAAGGCAGTGAAGACAAATCGAACAGACATGGTTCTATCTCTGGACACAAATTTCTTGCAATGGTTCTATGAACAGTTCTTAGCTATTATATATATATCGCTTTCGTTTATTAATCATCTCTTTTTTTATATTTTACACCTGAGTGACTTTTTGACAAGCTGAAAATAAACTCTTCCTTTTTTGATTGCATTTGAATAGAAATAATTTGTGCAATGTTTTGACAACTTTAAAATATGCCAAACCGCAGAGACTGTAACAAAATAGAACTTTGAGTCCTTTTAAATGAAGTTGAATGGATACCGTTTTTCCAAAGTCATGATTAGGTAATGGAAGAATTAATTGATTATAGCCACAGTCATAAATTAAAAGTTTATGAAATATGTGAACAATCTATTCAATGATTAAAAGAAGATATGTTTATTTAGGATGTATCCATACCAGAAAAATACAAAAGAATATCTCGCTATATATGTTTACTAAGTATAAAATGCTCGAAACGCTTCCTGTAAAATAAAAAAAGACTCTCTGTTCATACAAAGATGAAATATTTTGAATGAAAAACATGGTCTAACTAAGGCTAAACATACATAATGAACACTAAGAATCACTGTGTTTATCAAAACTTTAAGCCCCGATACACCCTATGAAACAAAGATATTGTTATGAAGCATCATTAAAAGAATTTATATCTTGAATTTCATAAACCTGTAGGTTCTAGTTTCATTTACATGCACTAGATCTTGACCTTAAATAAATTTTAAACACGTGTTGTTGTAGAATTAACAAAACGGTCGTCTGAGATCACCTTCAGCTGTTAACAAGTTAAACGGTGGAATTATTGGATATTAAGGTAGCATATGTAACAACTATTATGCATGTAACAAGTTTGGGTTATTGTCGAGTATGTAAATTGAAACGCACATGTAGAGCCTTGTTGTTTTTTTCTGTACAAACCGCTGCAGTTGTCACCAAGTTTGTGAATAGAATGAAATAGTTCTTCGTTATTATGTCACGACAGCCTTTGTATGAGTCCACCACACGCCTACTTTTAATGCATTCATATTACAGTACAATAACTCTGAAACCCCTTCTACTGTAATTGATTACTGATCAAGGTGTTGTGATGATTCAAAAAAAAAAAAAAGAACAATGTCCGTCATTCTGACGCATAAGGCATTTCTTTGTGATGCGAAGACATTGTATATTTTATTTACACGACTAAAATATTATATGAAAATCATGGAAAATTTAAAAAGTTTGTTACGAGCAATATATTTTAACACATGCTAAATATCACAACCTCTACAGCATTTCTTCATATATTTACAAAATAAAAAAATATTACTAAATAAAACGAAACAATTATAAAACAAAAATAGGAGCAAATTCTCTTAGAATGAAGAGCCTTCAGAAAGGCATCGATTTATGCATGGCAAACTATATTTCTTATTTAAGACTTCTTAAGACCAAAATTTATAACAACATTTGGTAATCATAGCTGTTCCACAAAACATTTTTTTTTTCATTTTTCTATTAAATTTTGTCTAGATTGCTAGTAAATTCAATTTATCTCCTCAATATCAGTTAATTGTTTATTTTGATGATAATAGGTTGAATGATAATTCAAAGAAATTGCTTTTGATAGTGAATCCTTGTTTTATCTGGCAAATGTTCCAAAATTGATAGTTTTATAATAATAATTTTTCATAATCCACAGGAATAAAACAAAATCGGCGATCAAGTATCATCCACATCTACAGAATAGTAAGCAGAGCACATTGTACAATAATGAGATATTTTAAACTATGATGAAGTTCATCACCAGTGCACAGATCAAAAATCAGTTGAAACGGTAGACTTTCTAAACATAGTTTCTTTCTGTAGATGTCAATTTTTAATGAATCGTATGGCTCTACACTTACGACAAGTCCCCAAGTGTCCTAATATTTCTGATAGAAACCAAGATAACCTAAGGATGTTACTGTTTTGTGAAACGGCTATTATGATGAAATGTTATTTAGGCCTCAAATTTGAATGGGACACCTTCATATTGTGAAGTACATAATATCGAAATAAACAATAAAATCGGTTTAATTTTCATTTTTTTTTCTTTTCCAAAACAGCGTTACGAAATGGGTAAGAGCATCAGCTATGACTATGTAAGTCATGAGTTCGAATACCGCAGGGGGCTTTTAATATTTTTACCTTTTCCAAAAACATTTTGGTCAAATATTGTTACGTTTAAAATTCTTAATAAGCTGCTGAAAGTATTTTTATTATAGTGAACTTTTATCCATTTTATTATCGACGGTGTTCAGTACCACCTTTTTAGATTTAGGATAGTAAAACTGGCCCTAAGTTATTTTCCTTTATATTTTATGATGATTCTTTTGACGATATAGTTATGTTTAAACGTATTAATGCTATGCTGATACTTTGATGCTGAAACTATCAATATCTGAGAACTTTAATAGATTATACACCAACACTTTGTCTTTACACGTTAATGGAAATAAAATTTGGGGTTTTTTTCAACTCTTTATATAATTGTCGTATATATAGTGGTTACAAAAAAATCCTGACAAGCGTTAAAAAGTAATGGGCTTATGTACATTTGCTCCATGTTAAACGATTTATGTTGGCTTTTTTTCTATGGCAGGCCCAATTTACGAAAATGAGCTTAGGCTATTTTCACAGTCGATAAACTAGCTTTATCGGTTGTAAATTGTCCATGTAGTTTACTGATAGAAAACTAAAGTTAACGACAATTCGTAACTTATAAGTGGTAACTTGTCAATATAACATTATATCAAGTTATAGGTATCGTGACTTGAGAAGGTAATTATTTTGACCAAAAAGTATGTGGAAAGCAGAAATATCCCACCTTAGATAATTTAAAATTAGTAATATTCTTGAGAAATAGAATTAACGTAAAAAGACCATTGCCTATTTCACATGTGTTGAAATCTTAATTCAGACATTTTCGTACTCTTTGAAAAATGTGTCAAATCGGAGATGAACTTAAACAGCCAAATAAATTTTAAACACGTGTTGTTGTAGAATTAACAAAACGGTCGTCTGAGATCACCTTCAGCTGTTAACAAGTTAAACGGTGGAATTATGGGATATTAAGGTAGCATATGTAACAACTATTATGCATGTAACAAGTTTGGGTTATTGTCGAGTATGTAAATTGAAACGCACATGTAGAGCCTTGTTTTTTTTGCTATACAAACCGCTGCAGTTGTCACCAAGTTTGTGAATAGAATGAAATAGTTCTTCGTTATTATGTCACGACAGCCTTTGTATGAGTCCACCACACGCCTACTTTTGATGCATTCATATTACAGTACAATAACTCTGAAACCCCGTCTACTGTAATTGATTACTGATCAAGGTGTTGTGATGATTCAAAAAAAAAAAAAAGAACAATGTCCGTCATTCTGACGCATAAGGCATTTCTTTTTGATGCAAAGACATTGTATATTTTATTTACACGACTAAAATATTATATGAAAATCATGGAAAATTTAAAAAGTTTGTTACGAGCAATATTTTTTAACACATGCTAAATATCACAACCTCTACAGCATTTCTTCATATATTTACAAAATAAAAAAATATTACTGAATAAAACGAAACAATTATAAAACAAAAATAGGAGCAAATTCTGTTAGAATGAAAAGCCTTCCGAAAGGCATCGATTTATGCATGGCAAACTATATTTCTTATTTAAGACTTCTTAAGACCAAAATTTATAACAACATTTGGTAATCATAGCTGTTCCACAAGACATTTTTTTTTTCATTTTTCTATTAAATTTTGTCTAGATTGCTAGTAAATTCAATTTATCTCCTCAATATCAGTTAATTGTTTATTTTGATGATAATAGGTTGAATGATAATTCAAAGAAATTGCTTTTGATAGTGAATCCTTGTTTTATCTGGCAAATGTTCCAAAATTGATAGTTTTATAATAATAATTTTTCATAATCCACAGGAATAAAACAAAATCGGCGATCAAGTATCATCCACATCTACAGAATAGTAAGCAGAGCACATTGTACAATAATGAGATATTTTAAACTATGATGAAGTTCATCACCAGTGCACAGATCAAAAATCAGTTGAAACGGTAGACTTTCTAAACATAGTTTCTTTCTGTAGATGTCAATTTTTAATGAATCGTATGGCTCTACACTTACGACAAGTCCCCAAGTGTCCTAATATTTCTGGTAGAAACCAAGATAACCTAAGGATGTTACTGTTTTGTGAAACGGCTATTATGATGAAATGTTATTTAGGCCTCAAATTTGAATGGGACACCTTCATATTGTGAAGTACATAATATCGAAATAAACAATAAAATCGGTTTAATTTTCATTTTTTTTTCTTTTCCAAAACAGCGTAACGAAATGGGTAAGAGCATTAGCTATGACTATGTAAGTCATGAGTTCGAATACCTCAGGGGGCTTTTAATATTTTTACCTTTTCCAAAAACATTTTGGTCAAATATTGTTAAGTTTTAAAATTCTTAATAAACAGCTGAAAGTATTTTTATTATAGTGAACTTTTATCCAATTTATTATCGACGGTGTTCAATACCACCTTTTTAGATTTAGGATAGTAAAACTGGCCCTAAGTTATTTTCCTTTATATTTTATGATGATTCTTTTGACGATATAATTATGTTTAAACGTATTAATGCTATGCTGATACTTTGATGTTGAAACTATCAATATCTGAGAACTTTAATAGATTATACACCAACACTTTGTCTTTACACGTTAATGGAAATAAAATTTGGGGGTTTTTTTTCAACTCTTTATATAATTGTCGTATATAGTGGTTACAAAAAAAACCTGACAAGCGTTAAAAAGTAATCGGCTTATGTACATTTGCTCCATGTTAAACGATTTCTGTTGGCTTTTTTTCTATGGCAGGCCCAATTTACGAAAATGAGCTTAGGCTATTTTCACAGTCGATAAACTAGATTTATCGGTTGTAAATTGTCCATGTAGTTTACTGATATAAAACTAAAGTTAACGACAATTCGTAACTTATAAGTGGTAACTTGTCAAAATAACATCATATTAAAGCTATACACGCTATAATTTGCGTCAATTTTGAATGACAGTATAAACGCATGTGTTTGTCTACTTATAAAAGTTATCCTTAATCTGTAAATTACAAGGGTGAATTCCATCTCGTTACAAAGATATAGATTTTTAATTGTTTATTTTCCTGCCAGGAAAATATACCTTTTCATGAATATTGATGAAGGAAGAGCAAACCGACCTCATTGCGCATGTCCGCGGAGAACTAGGTGGTCGTTATTGTTTGCCTAATTAAATATCCAACTTGATTTTTAATATGCTTAACAGTTGTTAATTTGAAATACATACATGTATAATGAGTAAAATACGCTTGCCATTTACGATACCCTTACTTCTGCATTAACACTTATAGGATCTATAAATAGCACATAGGGGAAAAACACAGGTCTACGTCATTTTTTTAAAGGAAGTATTCATATCTACTCACAGGCTTGTATTTTTTTCTTTTGTTTGTACTCGTATATCTGACAAATTTATGCTTTACTGAAAATATCCTTTCCTTTGTGAAACTATCACAATTATGAAGATGTTGACCCTTCACCAGTTTTGGTATGATAGGCTAAATTTAGCTGTCGATATCACGTGATAGATTGATATTCACGAGGAGGCATTACTTTCCTGGCAGGAAAATAAATATTTTTTATTGTTTAATATTTGATATATTTGTTACGTGATCGAATTGAGCATTATAATTAACAGAATAAAGGTAACTTTTATTAGTAATCAAACACATACATTTTCCCCTTTATTCAAAATTGACGCAAATTATAGCGTGTATAGCTTTAAGTTATAGCTTTCGTGACTTGAGAAGGTAATTATTTTGACCAAAAAGTATGTGGAAAGCAGAAATATCCCACCTTAGATAATTTAAAATTAGTAATATTCTTGTGAAATAGAATTAACGTAAAAAGACCATTGCCTATTTCACATGTGTTGAAATCTTAATTCAGACATTTTCGTACTCTTTGAAAAATGTGTCAAATCGGAGATGAACTTAAACAGCCAATTTCCTTTTATACGCCTTTTTAATTTGCAAATAAACATCCAATAATATTGCATATACATTTACATTCCATGGACACATATTGGGAATAAAAAGATAAATACTCCAAAGTTTTACTGCACATATTCATGCATAGAATAATACTACTTGTCTTGTTACCTAGCAATTACCAAAATATTTAAAACGAAAATCTGAATGACCATTTACATGTAAAGTCGCACATTAACCATTTACATGTAAAGTAGCACATTAACCATTTACATGTAAAGTAGCACATTAACCATTTACATGTAAAGTAGCACATTAACCACTTACATGTAAAGTAGCACATTAACCATTTACATGTAAAGTAGCACATTAACCATTTACATGTAAAGTTGCACATTAACCATTTACATGTAAAGTAGCACATTAACCATTTACATGTAAAGTAGCACATTAATCATTTACATGTATAGTAGCACCTTAACCATTTACATGTATTTTAACGAGGCCGAGTACAGAACGAGTACGCACGCTTTCGCGCAGCGTTTCATTTGTATTGTGACGTAATTTTTTTGCGTTGTTGACGCCATGGCGTGATAGTTTCAACTGCAAATATTCAGCAAAATTTGCTGAAAATAGCTCGTTTGCTGCGTAAAATTGATTTTATATTGTGGAATAAATATAAATGTCTCAAAGTATAAGCTATATTTGGGCTCGGGTCGAAAACGTGAAGAGGGTTCAGCAAGCCTAGCCCTCTCACGTTTTCTTAACCTGCCTAAATATAGCTTAATTCATATATTTCAAGACAGAAACCATGTTTTTTTATATTAATGACCCTAAATATGTGATGTTATATATTTATTTATTAAATATGTCTGAATGTTTTAATAATACTATAAAGATCACCATTTCCGTTTTTGTCAAATAAAAAACAGCCATTATCTGACAAACTGGGAAATTGGGTATACAAAAAAAAAAACTTTGATAAGATCCCTGGAACAAACCAGGAGGTAAAAGGTTTTTTTTATTTGACCATTTGATGCCTTTTAGCAATAACTTTAATATGTAGAACAGAAAAAGAAATCCCTAGGGCAGAAGTTTAAAAAAAAATGTAAAAAGTGTGCAAAATTGATACATTTCAAGCAAAATCCCATAGGGTCCTATGTTAAAAATTAACAAACTTTGAGATGACCCCTTAAACAAACGGTGTGGTAAATGTCTTATTTTTTTATCTTAAAATAATAATTATATCAGTAGAAATTCATGTAAAAAATTTCATTCAAAAATCTAGGGCAGAAAAAATTAGACCCGACCTCGTTAAGTGATGCTTTTGTTGCATCCATAAAAAGGTTTTATTATAGATAAAGTCATTTTTCTGTCCCTCATTAACTCTTCAGATTCAAAATAAAAATCAGAAAACTTAACTGCACATATACAGGGAACCACTACTTGAATAATGTTAAATATTGTATATTGTGGGTTGCGAGATAACAATGTTTGCCAAAACTTTCTGAGTATTATATACGAGCAAAATATCATACCATCTTGTTTGGTCCTTGATCAAAACATACTCTCCATACCTTCGATCGAGGAATATATTCACATAACCACCCATGCATCCAATGTTATTTAATACATTCCCATACAGTTTTTAGTGTTAGCTTACATTTTTTAATTGAACTGAAAAATAAGATACAATTCTGTCCAGTGTTTACTAATTGATTATAAAACAGATAATCATGGTATTATCAATATATTGCAGAAAGATTTTGTATCTGTATATTTTTATATGTATGATTAATACAATGAAAGTTTTGACAAAATATTATTTGTCAAATTCTACCTATTGACAATTAATATATAAAATACATTTCTTTAGAAAATAGTTCGTCTCTGGTAACAGAATGCATTTGTTGCATTCCTTTGACTGCCTCAGTGGATTTAATCACAGCTTCTTAGACATTTACCATAAGTTGTTTTACCCTTCCCGGAAAGCTCCGAGAAGTGAATAGAGTTCATCTGTAATTTCATTGGCCTATCGTATTATTGGCACTGTGCCAACCAATAGAATTCAAGATGTAACTATTTAAGTTCCTCAAGCAGTGCAAAGTACGTCGTTTCCAGTTTTACGGTATGTATATTTTATACTATAGCTAATATGCAAATGCTTGCTTTTAATGATAAAGTTTAATTTATTATGATGTTATATTGTGCATTTAAAGTACGTGGGACTGAAACATTTACTACACAAACATTGTACAATGTTTTTTTTTTTTTAAAAACCGTAAATCAATGGGTACAGTGTGTTTAAAAGCATTATGGGAACACATAAATTCTAATGCACAGTCTATTGTTTGAATCAATCTTAAATATTAGGTGTAAACTAACTTAACTGGTTGATTAAATTGAAAATCTCAAACATAATTGTATGATAATTATAAAAGATACGAAAATAAAAACATTCAAATCATAGATATGCGTTTTCCAATTAACCCTAAATATTATAACACATTGTAGATGTTATTTGACGCTTTAAATTGATGAGTATATATTTTAAATTTGATTTTTTAAAGAGTATTTCAGTCCATACTGATAAGAAGACAGTGACTGTCATATTTTCGAAAAAAACAAAGTAGAAGAGCACAATGTTCCCCACGGCTTTCGTAACTATTTTCATGACAGTGTTATTACTGGCATCATCCCAGCCGGCCTTAGGAACACATCGTTCTCTTCTTGATCGGATCAGAGATGAACGTCCCCGGTGGATATCGGCCTCTACAGGTAAAGAGAAATGCTGTTTGTTTTTGTTTTGTTTGTTTTTTTATCATAAAAAATGTCTTTTAAAAGTATAGGGTTTTTTTTCAGTTTGTAAATTGCACAATCATCTTTAGAAATAGGATAAATATAGGTTCTTCCATTTTATGAATTTTATCCAACAGAGTTGTGAAGGAAAACCTAGGATGACACAGCACTTAACATATAAAATCATGTCTTATATTTAGCAATATATTCTCACTTTATAAATAATATAGACAAAACTGAAATGTTAGCCCGTCTGTAAAATATTGCCGTCTGTAAAATATTGCTCCCTGTAAAATATTGCCCCTTTACGATAACTGGGTTACTGTTCTTTGCATGACGTAATGACACAGTTTGCTGAAATATGAAACAACGTAATTGTAAAGTTACATACAAAACCGAGGCCTCGCCAAATTTTGAACTTTCCCTGCAAAAAGAGCAATTCTGAAATTATCGTTAAATAGGTGAATTCCTAGACCTTTTATTAGGTAGTTTATCTTTATTATTAATTTCAGATAGGAAAATTTTTTAGAGATGTATCATACAGTGCAAAGTAAATGCATCACTGACCAATTATTACGTGATCGAGCCTTTTCAGCAAGTTGGCGTAGATTAGAATATATTCCTGAATGTTTCTAGCCTCATAGACATATGCATGGCAATTAGCGATGTACTTGATATCGCGATTATCGCTACCCACCGTAAACGTTAAATAAATACACAGTAAAAAATGTAATAGGATTTATTTACAATATTTCTTTTGATTTCGAACAACTTAATTTTCTAACTGTTTGCATATCCTGGTGAATTATATTACCGACTATCGCCAAAAAATGGCAAGTTTATGCATTCATGTAATTTTTAATGGTTATAAGCCAAAAAACTGTCGATTATATGTATGTAAAATATTTTACAGTCCGATGCACGTCAGCGCCGACGACAGTACAATATCTGACAAAATTCAGTTCAAGACTAATAACTTATACAAAACATTTTGTCTTTCTATTGATTATGAACATTTTATGGACTCGGTTTAACAAAAGATGACGTCACAAAAATGTTTTGAGAATGTTTCTTGTATTGTAGGTTCGACTTACATAATCTGGGGAAAACACTCTTGCCCAGCTGTGCATGGAACAAAAGAAGTTTATAACGGTAATCTTTACGATTAGTATTTATGATAAGATAACTAAAATATCATTTTTACAAAAATTATGTGTGTTCTTCTGCAATCAACTTGAGTTATGGCATGATTTAGAATAGTCATTTGGGCAATAAAATTAAATTACGGTATAGAGTGCAATTGCCTCAGCTTCAAAATAAACCCAGTTTATAAATCTTGATATGTATTACATTAAATTTGATGAACTTTTATAAGAATTGAAGCATTCTGACGTGTTCTTCTTTAAAGACAGAGAGAAGGGTTTTGATTTATAAGGTGTGGTAAAAGCCGTGTCATTTTCAATATCTTTCTCAAGACATCTAAGGATTTATTTTTTAGGAAAGTGTTTTTAAAGAGTAGACTTAAAAGATTCTTCAAAATAAATTGATTTTTAGCCTTATAATCCTTAGATGAGTAAGGGGTCAATTAAGACTCGGGCCAGAAAGACAGCAAGACGCATCTTTTTTTTTAAGTAGCTCGTGAACAAAGAGGACATAATCCATTTAATTTGGTTTTCTTGATTTCTTCACGATAAATGCACGGCAGATATAATGTACGTTTGGTGGGTTTTTTTTAACACAATGGTTAGATAACATCAATCGAAAGCATCGGATGTATACATACATGAACAAAAAAATAAAACATTTTAAAAGTTTTCTAAAAGTCTGAGGAAATACATGTAAGTATATTGTGAGATACGCTTTTCTGTAAGCAGAACATCGCTTGGTGATATCCAAAATTTGTTCACATGTAGTTTAACTTATGATTGACAGGATATGTTGGTGGAAGCCAATATGATGAAAAGGGAAATGGCGCAAACACTTTGTGTTTGCCACATGATCCCGATCGTCTACCATACGGAATATCATTGCCAGACAGAGACGATTATGCACATCTCTTTGGCGGCGAGTACCAGCTTAATATTCATCACGTGCGCGTATCGGAAAACGTCCCTTGCGCCGTTTGCCGAACAAATATAGCGTCATCAACCATCATGATTCCAGCGAAACGTACATGTCCGACCCACTGGCAAAAACAGTACACAGGAATCTTGACCGCCAATCGATACGCCTATCGAATGAGTGAGTACTTGTGCCTGGACGATAATCCAGATTATGTTCATGGGTCTAGAAAGGATGACAACGGAAGATTGTTTTATCCGGTTAAAACCGTGTGTGGATCATTGCCGTGTCCCCCTTATGAAAATGGAGAGCTTGTCTCTTGCGTTGTTTGTTCCAGATAATTCACTAACACATTTATTCTCTTTTCGTTCTGGTGTTGGTCATTTGTTGTATTAGACTAATTGTCCTTGCTTAAGTCATCATAATAAACATTTATCTTATCAAAATTGTTTTTTTTTTCTAGAAATTACGACATGTATTACTTTTTTCATACAGGTATTGATAAACATAATTATAATAACAGCAAGAATCAAATATTGCAGGGGTGTAAAGGAGGCATACGGAGTCAAAGATACATGTAATTCCGCAAAATGATAAATCTTAGGTACAAAAACCTATTCAAATTTATATTCTATTGATATTAAACTATCAAAACGTAGACCGAAATCAAATTTTAAAAAAATACCAGAGACATTTTTTTTAAATCGGAGTGTATTAACGTAGATTCATGACGTCATGACTGAAAGCTAAATGTCATGTAAAGTTGTTGAGAATTTGACAAGAGAATACTGGAACACATGTTAACTTTATAAATTGTTTGCTAAAAGGTAAGTAATTTGATCTGTGTGTTTGTCTTGCTTTGCATGAAAGGTCATGTGATTGCATTCAATTTGTCTGAACGTTGTCAGAAAGGCATACTTTGACGGACCTATATTGTAAATATATCTATCCATGATGTATTGTAATATTGTTTAATAAAGCTAACAAATACCATTTTTATAAAAAAGAGAAACATATAAACCCAGATAACAACGATAAACAAAAAACCGGCAGTTTTTTTAATCTATACTACTATATTAAAATAATAGACTCGAATTTTTGGCCTTTAATACCGATAAATCAGAAGAGTACTGTCTTTTATATATATATATATATATATATATATATATATATATATATATATATATATATATATATATATATATATATATATATATTCTAAACATTATTGGTACTTTAATATTACCAATTTGTTTTGATTTTTTCTCAATCAAGCTTCGCTTATCAAAAATCAACGAAAATTGCTTTAAAAATTCCGGAAATCATATGAATTTTTTTGGTTTTACAATATTGCGCATGCGCATTGCATTAACGCTAAATCACGGGAGCCGTTTTAGTTTACGTTTCCACAATATCACATTTGCATGGATAAACTCAGAAACAATACAACAAATACGTGTAAATTTTTATTGGAAATCCGCTTTATATATTCTGGAAAAAAAACGTTGGTGAAAAAGAATTGAATTCTTCAATAATTTGAATAAAATACTTAGATGAAAGGTATTTACAGTCTCAAAATGGTTTGTTATTTAAAAAAAATCGTTTTGGAGCGATTCTGCAATTTCCTGCTACATTACGGGTATATGGGAGGCATTTTAACTGTGGTGAAGGCCTGTTCCGAGACACAGTTATAATTATTCTAACTAAGCAGAGGGTAGTGAAATAAATAGCATTATTGTAGGCTTAACGCTTGGTTCTGTAAATGTCAACAATACGGTGTGTCGATTTATCTATTTTATATATACAATGTTAACCACGGGTCAAAGTCTAGTATTATTGAATTATCTTCAAGTATGGTTAAAATTCCATTATTTCAGTTCATGTTTCAACAACAAAACCAATATTGGTCAAGCCAGTTCTGGTAATTAAATCTGAAATGTCTTTACGCCCATACCAGACGTGCGGTTCTATGTCTCTGAATCAGTGCTTAATCTCGTTCACAGAACGTCTGGTGCGTACACGTGCCAATTTGACGGTGTTGCGTACTGTTTGAAACGATATTACACGCGGCCATAAATGGTATAAGTTAACTTGCCAACAAGGTACCTATGTTTCAGGTGGTTTAGATGGATGTAGCAATCTTGACATCTCGTCGAGACCCAATATCTCGGTCTTTCCAGGATATCACGGACACTTTTGTTTTAGTTTAGTTAGTGTTGAAACAGAGATATTCATTTGTTGCATATCGAAATGAAAAGCAATATTTAGCAAAGAAAAATATTCTGATAATAACTTTTATAAGGTTTCCAAATGTTTGGCGTTATGTGAAGGATGATAGACGTATGAACAGTATGCTACTAGAGAGCACATGTACAATCTTTCAAACAACTCGACATTCCAACATTTCCCATGCATTTTAAAGCGTTTCACTTTTAAAACTGTTAATAATAAAGATTACTATTGAATAGCATCGAATAACAAGAAGCACGTGCTGAAAAAATAGATTTTTTGTTTCGTTACGGTTAATCGATTTTAAATATGTTGTCTGTGATGTTTTTCAAATTTGACATCGATTACAAAATTTTGAAAATGAAGCACCATGAAGAATTATTGGTTAAGAACATAATCATGATTAAAACAAAACGTCAATGTACCCAATAATAACGTGTCAGGCAGATGACAACCATTCTTTCTTCTCACTCTATTTAATAAGTTACTATCAGTAATTGTAATAAGTTATCAATAGTAAAACATCAAATATGTAAATGTTACATTGTGCAAAATTTTGTGGCTTCACGCCTAGGTTTAATTATATGATGTTATCGCATCAGCAGCATTACCTTTTGAGCAGCCCTCGTCTTTAGTCTGACAGAAGGGTATCCTTTGATGGACCTGCACAAAAAATTTTTTTTTTAATAAATGGAAGAAATATTATTTCTATAACAAAATGAAAAATTTAATCTCATATAACAGTAATGAGCAAAATAAAAATAACATTGACAAACTTTATATCAATTCTGTTTGTATCAATTTTCTCTCCTCAAGAATTATTCAAATTTCAGCTTGCCAATAATTGAAATCCCCAAGGTCTGATAATATACATGTACGTGTACTCATCTAAAGCAACGGCCACTTTGATTACCTTAAAATATCTCAGTTCATTTTAGAACATATGGAACGGGTTGACCTTATTGAAATTTATTTATTAAGATTGGATGAAAGCAGCTCGGAATAAATGTTAAAGTTACTAAACACATAATAATGGTTTTCATGGGAAGGTAATTTAGATAAGTCTCGTTTATGTCATAACTTTTTTTTTCATTTTATATTTTTTTTTACTTTATTTAAACAAAGTAATCACTTACCATTACGTTAATGTTGTAGAAATTATTAGTATCATTAAAGTCTTCAAAACATTTAGCACTGATATCGTCACCTACTTGCCTTCGTCTTTCTTTTAAACACGCTAGCCGACCTCCGAAAATGAAGTATGATAAATGCTACTAATTATTTTCCCAGAATTTATGTGGAAGTGAGATTAATTTGTCCAAAACCAGCGCAAGTTTTTGTGCGCCGTAAATTACAACTATTTAACACGTACGGAACTGTAGGTCTTCCATCCGAACTTTTGCAGACCTGCAGTTTTATTGCATCATGCAAATGACAAACTACTTATATTGGATTTAAATATATTTGCTTAAACTACCAAAAGACATATTCACAGTTACCACAAAGATATGAATTAATTTCTTTTAGGATTATTCATCAATTCAAAAGTGTATTACTTGTATCATCATTATACGCTGAACCAAAGTTGACTGATCTATTCAAAATTGTGAACACAGTTCTTAATTTAAAAAAGCATGCATTTTAACAGGATAGGGAAGCTACACGTCAATTATGGTTTTTATCTTTCAATAAATTCATCATTGGCTAATTGCTTAAACTGGGCGCAATCAATAGCAATAGGTACATGTACATGAAGATGATTTAGCACTGCGAGACAATACAAAGTCTGCTTTACTTGAATATTTGTTTAAATCTTCTCTTTTTTTTAAAAATTAGATAAAAAATATTATATTTTGAAATTGTCTCAATACATTCTTAAACATGCGATCACCTCTTGGGTACATGTACAAACTTTCATTCAGGTGGCAGGGGATAGTTTTTTTGGTCGAGGAAATGTGAGGCAGATAGTGCTCATATATGTGATTTAATTTTTCAGTGGATTTTTAAATTTGCTAAAATTGGTTTGCATGCAGGGGACACATGGTCCCGACTTTTGAGAATTTTTAAACATTTCAGAATAAAACAAGTACAACTTACATATAGCACTATAAAGAATAGCCAGGGACGGTCTCAAAATTTTCTGAAAAATGGCCCTTTTTTCACATTTTCACCGGTCCAGCACCACGCTCCAGTCCCGAGCAACTGCCATAAACTTCCATAGGATTGGTAGCTTAATGTATACCCATGCAAATAATCACCAATTGATGGGGGGTCAATCACCTTCTTTTCGAGTGACATTTCGTGTTCTGAACCCACCCTACATTTCAAGCACAAAACCGAAAGTGAAAATTTTGGCCACAGTTTCGCATTTTCATTCCAAATCGGATGAAAAGTGCAACCAGCATTAAAGTGTCATATATCAATGAAATTGACATGAGCTCCTCTATCCACAAAATGAATGCAATAAATATTCCACCAATTTATACCCCTCAAATAACCAGCCAAACCCCAGGTTCTCCCTTTATTTCAAAATTTTGAATGCAATAAATATTCCACCAATTTATACCCCTCAAATAACCAGCCAAACCCCAGGTTCTCCCTTTATTTCAAAATTTTGAATGCAATAAATATTCCACCAATTTATACCCCTCAAATAACCAGCCAAACCCCAGGTTCTCCCTTTATTTCAAAATTTTGAATGCAATAAATATTCCACCAATTTATACCCCTCAAATAACCAGCCAAACCCCAGGTTCTCCCTTTATTTCAAAATTTTGAATGCAATAAATATTCCACCAATTTATACCCCTCAAATAACCAGCCAAACCCCAGGTTCTCCCTTTATTTCAAAATTTTGACCGGGTCTTTCCGGGTCTTTCCTTCGAAACTATCTCCACCTTCATGTAATTTATTCAACTTACTAGCTCGTTCCTTGGTTTTGTTATTTGAATTGTTTTTTATCCATTTTATTTTCTTTATTTAACTCCCATTAGTTTTTACATTCTTACGTATATTTATGCGATCTTTTACAGAGCCTATATTCCTTAAAAACCTTCACTACGAATTCTCTTACTAGTACAACTTAATTAACAGCAACCCCAAATTAGCAAATTAATTCGTTCGCGTTATCTTCTAGCACTTCTTCACAGACCGTCCGCTGCGTCGGACGGGATTTTTCTATCTCAGGCTTGAAATCTTTAATACAAAGATGTAACTGCCATGTTTCGATCCGGTGTTTATACATTTTTTAGTTTTTATATATTATTTAGTTTTTAGTTTAGTGCTAGTTTTGTAGATGTTTTTGTTCTTTCATATGTAGTTTTTATTTTGTTGTCCCGAAAAGTTGACAATATTTTACTTTATTGTTCGTGTCGTTGGTTATTTTTTAATTAGTGCTTTTTTATACCCGGTATCTCATCTTATAACCGTGTATCTTTTGATCCGACACTATAGATAACGAGCTGTTGGATTGTCAGTGCTTTATATATATATATATATATATATATATATATATATATATATATATATATATATATATATATATATATATATATATATATATATATATATATATATATATATACACACCTGCTAATCCGGACGTATTCGTGTACATCCTGTGTGAATTCAAGAAATTTATTTTACGTTTTTAAAGGTAATAATCATAAGTGATAGACTTGTAGAAGTCAATTCGATACCTTAAGATGTGTGTTCTGTTTCTTTATGTAAGGTGGCAGGGGACAGTTTTTTTGATACAATTCATTGTAGCCAAGAGATGCATGTCTTCGGAACTCTGTAACTAGAATTTCCTCAGTTCCCATTCAGCACAAATACCTTTTATTCACTCTTTATAAGGCCAATCACCAATTTCTGAAGAAAATTACTAATCAAAACCTGTAAAATTCTGTACATACTGGTTTTTATGAGATTTTGACCCTTTCATATTTTGCTAATTCTCATGATTTTTCAGCTTTTTAGACCTCCCCCAGCTAATTCCCTGCAGAGGGTTGACCTTCCGTACCGCGTGCATGTTGCACTATCACATGTCAGAAACTTACCGGTGTATAGTTTACAATGTCCCATCCACCTACTTTTCGTGTTATTTTACCTCCCGTCTGTAACTTGCAATTTCACTGTGTAAAGTCAGCACAACAGTCATAGCCGCAGGTTTCGCATTTTACTTCTGATTCTTATGTACCTAACATAAGGGGCCTACATATTGCATATCAATTTCAACAACAGACATCCCTCTAACTAATGATAATCATTAAAAATCATTTCATGAATTTTAGCAACACTCATAAGCCTTCAAGTACAGCAACTCTCAATTTTACAAAAATATTGACGGGTACTTTATTCGAAACCGTCCCCTGCTACCTAAATGACATCCCGGAGCCAAACAAATACAGGGTAATTCTTGCAATGAACAGGGATGAAAGTTGGGATCGTCCAACGAAACCTCTAGATTACTGGAAATGCAAAAATAGAAGTTTTTTACAGGTACTTTTATAGTACATGTAGATTGTTAAGTGTAAAAAGTGTTGTTGTGTGTGTGTGTGTGTGTGTGTGTGTGTGTGTGTGTGTGTGTGTGTGTGTGTATATATATATATATATATATATATATATATATATATATATATATATATATATATATATATATCAATCGATTGCAGAATTGCTAATCTGTTAATCGCAATCCGTTTCGACCTATTAACCGGTTACTCGTATCAAAATATGCATATTTTTGACATGTTATTATCATTTTAATAATTGTTCTGATTAACATAGACATTCTGTTCATGTGTAAATCAAAATATGATGTCAAAATTATATGATTATTATTAAAAAAGAAATCTTAACGAGCAAAAAGTCGTAAAATACGTAGCAATTTCGAGGTCAGTTCGACTTCTCAAAATTCATTCATTAAATAAGATTGCCAATGACAAGTTATAGATCTTCGTGTGAAATTATTATCCTTATGGCTATATAGTGTTACTGTAATAATGTCCGAAAACACTTTAAACAATTGCATTTTTTATGTAATAACTTTTATAATAATTATTATGTGAAAGGAAAAAGGAAAAAAAAAACACATTAATTGAACGTTGGTACAATAATGTAATGGTATCAAACAATGATATAAGTATTTAACCAGTAAACCAAAGGAAAAATTATTCTTTAATTAAGTTGTATATACCCACCTTGAGAATGGTGTTATAGCGATTAAGATGAGGGTCACTGCATATTTTAGATGACATGGTTCCATTAAGAAGTTGCAAACATTCGGCAAACATGCAATATTTGTCCCTCTTTCTGGGTCTTTAGCAGTGCCTAACTATGAAGCATCCCTCAGCATTTTTATTATCTGACTGCCTTTTTCTTTGTTATGTTTACTGTGTGACCAAGCGAACAACTCTTCCCTTTACCAGAAATGAAGAATGATGTTGGCATCTCATTGTTTCTTTTTGTTGATTAACGTTATACTGTATACAGGATTATTTTTGCCCCGTGTAATTTTCGCCGTTCTACACTTGCAAACAGTTTTGCCCCGTCTTGAATTCGCCAAGAAAAAAATGTGATATAAGAAAAATAATATGAGACACAGGATTTCGCCCAGTTTTAAATTTTCCTGCTGACAATGAGGGCGAAAGGGGCGAAAATGAAACGGGGGCGAATATTTCCCTGTATATAGTATTTATTTTTGTCATAATTTTCATTTCTTTGATATTGCGCGCAATTTTTTTCTGTACAATAATTTTGAAAGAGATAGAAAATGACATTTTCTTAGGTGAACAATGTGGCCTATATATTTTTTAACTTTCTAGCGAAACATCAAAGAGTATGAATATATTTATACTTATATACTTTATAAATGATTTTATTCAAACTTTGCTTGTTGAGAGCAGAAAAGAGGCAATAAATGTCTGGTTTCTGAAGCATCAACTCGTGTCAGTACTTTCAGTACTTTTATTGTTATAACACAAGGACTTTTTTGAATTTTAGGTGCATGTTATTTCCGGTGAAAAATAAGCAAACTTGGGTGCTGCAATAGTGTCTATATAGCCCCTAGGAATACAGGGGGCGGGGCCAATTTTACGTCATCAAGATGAAAGGAAGGAAAGGGTTATCAGATATAGCCCCAGACGATGATTGGTAAAGGGGGAGGGTTATCAGATATAGCCCCAGACGATGATTGGTGCGGAGTGTAATTAGAATTAAGAAGGTTTCACAACAGATTGCATTCATGCAATAGAAATAAGTGGGAGGAGCATATTAGTGTGTAATTATATCCATACCACGTACATAGTTAGATTTTATGCAGGGTAATAAAAATATGGGATGGTTTATTTGGTATCATTTGTCTATAAATAGTTGACTGAAGTAACATAAGTAAACATAATTTGAAAACAGAAGAAAAACAAAATGGACGACCTTGTAATATTGACACCAAAAAGAACTCATGAAGAAAGGAAAAAAGACCTCAAGAGAATGAAAAGCATGGACGATGATCTTTTAGTATTGTCACCAGAAAGGACCCTTGAGGAGGAGAGGGAGGAGGAGGATGACGAAGAAGATGTCAAGAAAATAAAACCCTACAACACAAATACAATGGTAGAGTTTGACATTGGGAAGGACTGTCATGTGTCAGCACACAACTACGAAGGAAATATGTATGTACACATACGGTATTTTGATACCACTCCCAGAGGAAAGCCATACCTGTCAAAAAAAGGCATAGCATTAACGTTAGAGAAATGGAAAAAACTAACAGAGGACTGTATTGGTGACATTGACAAAGCGTTAGATGACCTAAAGCAAGAAGATGCCAATGTGTCTTACAAGGAACACCTTGGTCATAATGTTCACGTGACCGTGGACCAGGAGTATGGTTTCGTAGACATAAGAAAACGGTGGCTGCCTGAAAAAGCAGAAATGATTGTTGCGACCAGGAAGGGCATTTCTCTCACTGTTGCAATGTGGAAAGAACTCAAGAAGACTATTCCTGTTATAAGGAAAAGGTTCCAGGAAGAGTTGGACAGTATTGGATTTTGCTATTTAGATCATAACAATCAAATGTCAATGCTGGAATGTCCAAGCTGTAATCCTGACGGATTTATGAATTATTGATAAAAAAAAAAAACGAAATCAGGACGTGAATTATTTTTTAAGGTTTTGAATGACACATATATCAAAAAAAAAAAAATACCAAAAAGAATATTTCTTTTTAGCTCACCTGAGCTGAAAGCTCAAGTGAGCTATTCTGATCACATTTTGTCTGTCGTCCGTCTGTCCGTCTGTCCGTCTGTCTGTCTGTCCGTAAACTTTTCACATTTTCAACATCTTCTCAAGAACTACAAGGCCAATTTCAACCAAACTTGGCACAAATCATCCTTAGACAAAGGGGATTCAAAGTTGTGAAAATTAAGGGCCGCACCCGTTTAAAAGGGGAGATAATTAGAAATTAGAGAAAAATTTCGAGAAATTTTTAAAAATCTTCTTCTCAGAAACTAAACAGCCAGGAAAGCTGAAACTTGTGTGGAAGCATCGTCAGGTAGTGTAGATTTAAAGTTGTGAAATTCATGACCCCCGGGGGTAGGGTGGGACCACAATGGGGGGGTCGAAGTTTTACATAGGAATATATAGAGTAAATCTTTAAAAATCTTCTTCTCAGAAACTAATCAGCCAGGAAAGCTGAAACTTGTGTGGAAGCATCCTCAGGTAGTGTAGATTCAAAGTTGTGAAAATCATGATCCCTGGGGGTAGGGTGAGGCCACATTGGGGGGGGGGGGTGTTAACATTTTACATAGAAATATATAGAGTAAATCTTTAAAAATCTTCTTCTCAGAAACTAATCAGCCAGGAAAGCTGAAACTTGTGTGGAAGTATCCTCAGGTAGTGTAGATTCAAAGTTGTGAAAATCATGATCCCTGGGGGTAGGGTGACATGGGGGGGGGGTTAAAGTTTTACATAGGAATATATAGAGTAAATCTTTAAAAATCTTCTTCTCAGAAACTAATCAGCAAGATTCTTTATAATTGTTAAAACTTTGGCTCCAGGACAATTCTTCGGCCTCACAAGAAGGTTCAGAGTTTGATGTAGCTAAATATCCCATATATAAACAATTGTAAAGGATTTTTTTGAGAACTGCAATACTCAACATGTGATATGACTACAAAATTGAAGCAGGCAGCTATTTTTTCATTAGAATCTTTTTGTATTACTGTATTGAGTTATTGCCCTTGATTTATTGATTCTTGATTATTTTAATTAATGCATCCACTGTTAACCAATTATTGTGATGATTATTTTTATACAATAATAAATATTCAATGTATATAAGTTGTTCTGCATCAGAAGTTTTGGCTTAGGTCGGATTAGTTTGTTTATTTTTGATTTCCAATTTTTAGATACTATGAATTATTTTAGGCCGGTGTAATGAAGAATAATGACCCCCGTAGAATAATGACCGGGGGTCATTTTTTGACGTAGAAAAATGACCCCCCGGTCATTATTCTACGCAGAAAAATGACCCCCCGGTCATTATTCTACGTAGAAAAATGACCCCTTTGCCTGAAGAATAAGTGTCATTTTCATAAAAGTGAGCACATTCCACATGAAGAAAAGTGACCCCTGTAGAATAATGACCCCCTTGTAGATTAAAGTTTTTCAGTATATTTTTTTTTATTTTTTGTGAAATAGTCTTTACACTATTGTAATTTTTACTGCTGAAAATTACAGAAAGTAACAGAAATCATAATTCATATTCAAATAAACTTAAATTGAAAGAAGGGGTATATCTTAGAAAATAAAAATCCTTCCGTTATAACAAGATATTGACGTACTGCATCGGGGTATGGTTGTCATCTTAACAATTACATTTACATATATCTATGGTGTTCCGATAGGGTCACTTCGACCTTAGGGCGAAGATGCGAAGTTGCAAAGGCGATAGTGCGAAGGCGAAAGAGCAAAAGTGCGAAGATGCGACGACGAAGTGCGAAGATGTGATGCCTAAAGTGCGAAGGCGAAGGAGCGATACTTCTATCACTCCTTCCTTCCCAACTTTGCACTCTGGCCTTCGCATCTTCGCACTTTCGCCTTCGCCTTTTTTGATTGCATTCAGCAAGTCTCGGTCGATTACATAGAATTTAATACAGGCACCGTACTCTCCAAGGTTTAAATTTCCGATTAATCCATGCTATTATTGGTACGCATGCGCTAGGCCATCGCGCTTACTATGAATGTTTATAAATATTTTAATGTGTACATGTAACATATATGTTTACCAGTGCTGGCTATGCCTAATCATTATCTACTCCACACAAAATTTAATGTCCGCCATAATGTGTACATATGCACTTCCAGACTCCTGTCACTTACCAGCCGTCTCTTTACCGTGGACCAAACACAGTAACAATGTAATTTCATTATGCGACACTCCTTGCTCATGCATGGATCTAGAGGGGGATAGGGGGTCCACCCCCCCCCCCCCCCGGAAAATTCAATATTTATAATTTCACGCAGTAAAAGGGGAGAGGGAGTCCGGACCCCATCCCCCTGGATAATTTTATTTTATTAATTTTATAAAGATTAACTTTCCAAAATATGCCTCGGAACCCTTTAAACGATGGAGAGCTCCGCAATTGTAAAACATAGGTAATCACAGATTACAAAGCTCACCGAGACGAGGCATCACCTTTATGAGGCATCGCCTTTATGAGACCACCTTTATCATATTATATGAAAACCATCCTTCATGATCTTGGATATTCATGGATTCTGTTTTGAAACAATATCGTATATCATGATGATATGTTAAAAAATTGTGTGTTAATCATATGTTCATATGTTAATCAATACAATAATATAAAATTAAAATTGCATCCTACCATAATTACAATATATATCATATAATACCATAAACGACCGTAAAATATTGTGAGATATGATATTGTAACGTATGATATGACATTGTATTGTGTTATATATTATTGTATTTGATCAAACAATACAATATCATAAAACATAATACAATATAGTATTATATGAAACAATATCAAACTGCAATAATACATCATAACATTGAAACATATGATATTATATTGTGTAATTAAGCATTGAATCATTATTGTTTGAAAGATGTGGTCTCATAACTGCAACGGTGTGTGCATACAAATTGTATAACGCGCGCGCGCTAGCGCGTTATGAAAATTTGTTTGCACTCATTGTTGCAGTTATGAGACGACATCTTTCAAAAAATAATGATTCAATGCTTATATTTACGTTTTTTAAACATGTATTTCCTTCCCGCAAATATAATTTTTTTTAAAAGACTCTGTCTTATTCAACAAGTAATGCGAAATTAACAGAATGGTCACTAGAACAGACACAATATGCTGACAAAAATAGTACGCAGCGTTTTAAATTCTAATAACACAATTTTATTTTTCTTTCTGTAATTTAATGAATTTACTCTTGGTATACTAAGAAATCAATGAATTGAATTCATTTAACTATCAAAATATATTTACATCAATGAGATATTTATCAGCGTAAGTATAATATCAGGTCGTTATCCGGTTTGAAGTCGCGAGAAGAGTCAGTTCTTGTTCTTCGAGAAATACTGAAGAAATACTGAATGTATTCATACGCCCCAGATTTGGTGATTAAGTCCTCTGTGTTGTGTGTAAATATCACTAAAAATAACCAATGCAATTTAATAGAGGGAAAGAAAGTGAATGTAAACATTATAGTTTGATATTGTATTGTATGATACTGTATCATATTTGATACATAATATGATATTGTATTGTTAGATACAATATAATTTGATAAACATTGTATCATATCAAATTAAACAATATCATGGGATAAAGTAAAATATTATATAATACAGTCATACTATACACATTGTATCATATAATACAATAATATATATTAAAATCTTATAAAACACAATTTCATGTGATATGATAATATATCATATACACCAATACCATATCATACAATATCGTATGATACGATAGTTTATAATATTACAATATCATAGGGACCATGTTACATCATTTTACAACAACTACATCTATCTATCAAGCAGGTTTGAGTGAGGTAGGAGATTTCTTTAGCATCCTAGATAATGGAGATCAGGCTCTGCATCTGAAGCAACCTCTGCGTTTCATTTATAATATGGTTAAATCAACTATGCAAGCTATCTATCTAGCTATAAAACATGTGACCTTTTCCAAAAAAACTAAACCTCATCAAGAATCATAAACCTATGGCTCTGATTCAGCATTTAAGCCTGTCAGGTGGATCAGTATCATAAGACTATATCAATGCAAGATTGGTGAAGTTAGGACCAGTAATAACTAAGATATCGTCATCAGAGGGCACCTGTGTCAAAAACTTTTACCAGCTCTTAAAATCTTAACCTCCTCCAGCATCCGAAACCTGTGACTCAGATTCAGCATTTAAGCCTGTCAGGTGCATCACTATAATGAGACGCACCATCCATACAAGTTTAATGAAGTTAAGACCAGTAGTAACTAAGATATTATCATTAGAGGGCACCTGCAACAAAAACCTTTACCTCCTCCTGCATCCGAAACCTATAGCTCAGATTCAGCACTCAAGCCTGTCTGGTGTATCATTATCATAAGACACGCCATCTTTGCAAGTTTGGTGAAGTACGGACCAGCAGTAACTTAGATATTGCTATTTAAGGCACCTGCAACAAAAACTTTAACCTGCTCCAAAAACCTTAACCTCCTCCAGCATCTGAAAGTTAGAAACCAGAATCAGTAGGTCCAGATGCATCCTCCATGTAACTTTGGTGAAGAGAGGACAAGTAATAGCTTAGATACAGGAGCTACAACTAAAACTTTAACCAGCTCCGGACGCCGACGCCGGGGGTATAGCATATGCTCCCATTGACTTCATCTCAGTGAGCTAAAAGGCGAAAGCGCGAAGATTCGAAGGCGAGAGTGCGAAGTTGCAAGTTTGTATGAGCATTGGTAACATTTGATACAATAAAGATCGGGTGATCAAAATCAAGCAGGATATAAACCCCTAACATGGGTCCTAACCTTTTATCAACGCTTTTAGAAACATGCAATCTTTTCTTATTATAATCGATCAGTGTTTATTATCTATTAAGATTTACTATAGTCAGGTACTCTTCACAAATTTGCTCTAAAAGAATAAAGTCTATCCATGATCACAAATACAACATTACAACAAATGATGTTCATGTATTACGTAGAAGAAAACAAAACTAACGCAGAATGCTTTCTTTTTAAAAAATCACTTTCCCCAAGAAATGTAAATAAGAAGTATTCATATTTCTACGTTACCTGCCCCCTTAGTCTTTTTCCATAAAGATATATATACCTGTATCATTCTTCGATTGACAATTCATTCACCAATGAATATTGCTTATATTATTACAATAATTATTCTTTCATGATTATTGTTCGTTAATTATCACACAATATCCGCATTGTGTATGAATTATTTTTTATATGCATCATTTCCCGCCGTTTGTCGACGAGAGAAGTAACGTAACTGTTAACAATCAATTTGTAGCAATGTAAGAGTGTTTTGCGTGTGCTTGCTACGGATAGGAGAAACTATATACAGCGATTTATTTACAAGATCGATGTTTATAACTTCAAAATCAGTTGAACAGAGTGAAAAATAAAGTAACTTCAAAGTCATATCTTGGATACGGGGTAACCAATTTCTATTCATGTTTACGGGGGGGGGGGGGTCATTTTTTTATGGGGGTCATTTTTCTTCATGTTTAACATGAAGTAAAATTACCCCTGGGTCTTTTTTCTTCAGAAAAATCCAATTATTCTTCAGCTAGGGGGGTCATTATTCTACGTCGAAAAATGACCCCCGGTCATTATTCTACGGGGGTCATTATACTTCATTACACCGGCACATATATAGGGACAGTGTCTAATGCATTACGATGAGCGACTGTTTGGGGTTAAACTTGAACAGGTATGGGTAGATTGAGTGTGTGAACATCCGTGTTTTCTAACCTTCGATACAAAGTGTGCCGATACAAAGTGTGCCGTCATTCCTGCTCTATATCGCATTAATACAAGTGTGCAGTCATACCTGCTTGTATTGGTGGTGGTTGAAGCGGAGCACTAGTGTATGGTCATCCCTGCAGGTGTTCAGGCCTTTCTAGCGCAAATGTGCGGCACTCCCTGCTTGCGTTAGGTTGAGCTGTTGGCGGAAACGTTGGTACCTGTTGAGTTGCGTAGGTGTGCGGTCATCCCTGGCTGCGTAACGTTGAGTTCCTATATATGTGCAGGAGCGGTGATTAAAGTCTGCTCTTGTAAATATTGGCAGCAATCAGGGCTATCCGAGTTCCAAGGGGGAAATGGATTTTATTTATACAGGATCTACGTGTATTATTGTACATTGTCCAGATTGTTTGTATTATGACTCCATTAAGCTGACTTTATCATACCTATTGTTCCTCAGGTGAGCGATGTGGCCCATGGGCCTCTTGTTTTTTTTACTTATGTAGTAAAAAAGGTACGAAGAAAATAAAACCCGAAATGCATTTAAAATTGAATTAGTATTGAAAATGTTGTCCAACGAAGAGGAACGTTATTTAAAAAAAATATGGACAGATACTACACAACCTGCCGCATTTAGTGGTCCATATAAGTTATATCAAATTGTAAAACGTGAAGGCAAACATAAAATTGGTTTGCAAAGAATCAAGCAATTTTTGTCCGACATTGATGCATACTCATTGCAGAAAAGAGTACAACGAAAATTTAAACGACGTCATATTATAACAGATTCAATTGATACTATCTGGGACGGAGACTTACAAGATGTAAGGAATATCTCGAAGTACAATGACGGAATTCAGTATATATTGGTATTGTAATACATTTTTTCCCGATTTCTCTTTACCGCTCCACTTAAACAGAAAACCGCGGTGGAAGTAATTAAAGGGCTTCGGTCAATATTTGCAAAAGAACGAAAACCTAAAGTACTAAGAACGGACAAAGGAAGCGAATTTAAAAACAAATGGGTCAAATCATTTTTAAAGAAAGGGGAAGTTCACTGGATATAGACAGAAAACGAGACAAAGAGTAACTTTGCCGAGCGCAGCTTTCAAAAATTGGAAAACAGATTACATAGAATGTTTGTACAGAAAGATTCATACAAGTTTGTGGATAAATTAGCAAACATTACACAAAGCATAACTGCCACACCTACTAGACCATTAGGAGACATGGCTCCAGTGGATGTGACAAAAGATACAGAAGGAGAGGCCAGGTTTGGTGCGTTTTTAGAAAGAACAAAAAGAGACGAAAAAACAAACGAAAAGAGGGTTTCCCTTATGGGGAAGAAACAGAGAAAACGATATTATAAATTTAAAGTAAATGATCGAGTTAGAATTTCACATCTAAAGCACACCTTTCAACGCAAGTATGATCAGAAATGAACAGTTGAAATATTCGTTATAACCAATAGATTTCGATGTCAAGGCATTGAAGTATCGTCTAAAAGACTATGCAGATGAATCTATTTCCGGTACATTTTACGCACAGGAACTACAAAAAGTCAACAAAAAGGAAGATACTGTATGGAAAGTGGATAAAATTTTAAAAGAGCGGGCAAGAAAAGGTGAAAAGGATGTTTTAGTCTCTTGGTACCAGTGGCCTTCGAAGTATAATTCTTGGATTAAAAAATCAGAATTGATTGACATATAAATCTTTTGTTATGGATATTCGGATGATCTTAAAGTCTACAGACAGTTCTGCTTTTTACAGAAACAATAAACCTTATGACTTTCACGTTCATCTTCCAAGACCGTTAACTTTAAATAGACAGTGGTCAGTATCACTGTTAGAGACCTGTTTACCTTCGTCCGAATCTGGAACGGATGTCTATATTTACTCAAATCTCTGCGAAGATACGATAGTCGGGGACAAAGAACTGCCACTATTAAGGCGTGTATTTAAAAAGGTCATCAGAAAATCAGATATTTAAATATCCGTACGAAGTATCTACGAGACTTGGACAGGTTCATGATGTTCACATATATATAAAGGATACAGATGGTCAGGTAGCGTCATTTCAACAAAAACATACATCTGTGACACTCTTATTGAAGTGGAAAAGTCTATAAGAAGGATGTCTGGACCTACATACGTGTCTGATCCTAGAATATGGAAAACTTTTTACAAAAACATGGTAGATGGAAATTTTAACCCTAGAAGTTATAAAGGTAGACAGTCAGGAAGTGGAATAGCTGGGATGTATTCTAAAAAACCTTCCATGATTCCCGTTAATCCACATATTACTGTAGAAGAACCTAAAGAAATATTTGGTAAACAGGTGACTCCCATGGTGACGGTAGAAGAACGAGCCAAAGAAGACTTGAAAGAAGAAATGCGTGACAAGGTTCCGCACGTTCCTGTGGCCGGTATAAAAGCAAAAATCGCACAGAAATCTCACAGTTCTCCTACGATCAGGAAGAAGACGCCAATTAAAAAGTTGTACCATCACATATTACTTCAAGAAAACGCAAGTCAGAGGTCACAGACTTGGATTCTAATATATTTCGTTCTAAGAAAACAAAGACAAAGTATTTTAAAAAAAAAAAGTTATGTCCTTCCTTAGTGAGAAAATAACCGAAATTGGACTTCCTGCTGAATTGTCTCTGTTTACCGTGCCGCCTAATCAGGTTGCAGTAGAAAAATATATTTTGCGGAACACAGACCAGTCTCAGCATATAATACGGAAGATGCCCCGATAGAAATTTCCATACCCGGTCAAGGAAACGAATACATTGATTTGCGAAGGAGTCGTTTATATCCAAAATGTAAAATTGTTAAAACAGATGGAACAGCTTTAGAATCTCAAGAAAAAACTGGCATCATAAACCTCCCTTTACAGTCACTTTGGTCGCAGATAGACACTTATATGAACGTGAAGTTAGTGTCTCTGAACACTAACTATTACCCCTGGAAAGCCTATTTAAAAATCATCTTGTCCAGTGGCACCGATGGTTCAGAATCGCAATTGCAATCTCAACTTTTTTTTACGGACGATGCTGATATGGACGATGCAAATGCATACGGTGGGACGAACGGCGGTTTGGCGAAGAGGTATACATTTACGCAGTTAAGCAAAGTTTTTGATTTGGAAGGACCTTTTCCTGTTGGATAAATACATTGTGAATGGTGTAGACCTTAACCTGAAATTATTTCGAAACAGAGCCCCTCTATTGATAATGAGTGCAGAAGGATCTCCTTCGTACAAAGTGCAACTGTTAGATGTATCCTTTAAAGCCTGCATGATCAAAGTGGACAGTGGTGTGTTAAAAAAATCACGCGGAAATATTGAAAGAACCCACCGCAAAATACCCACTGTTCAGAACCGAAGTGAAGATGAACACTTGTCCCACAGGCTCTGGGAGTTTCATTTGGCATAATATGGTCTACCAATCTACCATCAAAAGCATATCTTGCATTCATTTCACAAGCCGCTGTAAATGGAGATTACACCAACAACATATTTAATTTCCAAAATTTGGCGGAGGAAATTGCACTATACGTAAATGGCGAAAGCATTCCAGCGAGACCCATGAAAATTCATGTCGAGGATAACAAGAATTGCGTCCCACCATTTATTAATTTATTTGAGGTGGCTGAGAAATGGAACAAGGACTCCGGACTTAACATAACGCGTAAAATGTTAAGTGAGGGGTACACAGTTTACGCATTTAGTATCGCTCCTAGCGATCTTGGTGAAGAATATATAAATTTGGTTCGCCAGGGAAGCATCAGATTAGAGGTAAAATTTGCAACGCATACTACAGAGACATTGAATTGTTTGGCGTATGCTGAATTTCCCGCTTTGCTCGAAATTGATCAGTCAAGAGATATCAAATACACCCGAGTATGAATGGACATGAGTTACCAGGTCTAACAAGAAATAATAGACATATTGCTGATGTCATGAGGGGAGTTTTTTCATCAAACAATCTGCCACAAAAGATATCCAAATACCCATCTGCATACATTTGCAACACCGACCCTACCTGTATGCCAGGAAGTCATTGGGTAGTGTTTTGGATACACAGTCCAATACGAGCCGAGTTTTACGACAGTTTCGGAAATTTGCCTGGATATTACGGCGTTGCGTTTGATGTATTTTTACAAAATAACTGTAAATATTGTGTATACAATAACGTTCAAATTCAGCACAGGGACAGTGATTCATGCGGATATCATGTAAAGTTTTATATATGAATGAAATGTTATAATTATTTGATGTCACAAGTAATAAGACTACTAAGCCATTGCATTAATCCCGATGTTTATGTTAAAGAATTTGTACATAAATATTTGTAAAAGAAAAATACAACATTGCATATTATGTGATGTTTTATATATTGAGGTGAAAGATAATATATTCTACCAATGTGTCAATCAAGATGATGGTATTTTGTAAAATTAAAAAAAAAGGTTTTGTAAAATAGGCTTATTATCATTTGAGTCCTGGTTTTCAAAGGAGGAAGTATGGATTGGTGGGAGAACGAATTAATTTTACCATTTCGATCACTTACAACCTGTATGGTATCGGCTGAAACCATGTCAGGAAAAACTCATTTCATCAATCGCATTTTATTGAATGCAAACGGGATTTTTGAGATTCCTCCTAAAAAAATAATATACTGTTATAGTCAGTATCAACCTTTGTTCGAGGAGATGGAACGTAACATTACGAGTCTTGTTCTATATCAAGGACTGCCGTCTAAAGACTAAATAGAAGAATGGTCAGAAGGCATAAAACATTACGTGGTAATTTAAGACGATTTAATGACTCAAGTAGCGAAAAGCGAAGAAACTGTTGCAGTATTTAGCATCACGGCACATCACAAGAACTGCACTGTGTTTTTCTTAACACAAAATTTATTTTTTCAGTCCAAAAATTTTCGCAGTTTGTCATTAAATTGTCATTATGTCGTATTATTTCGGTCATTGAGAGACTCGAGGCAAATATTGTCATTTGGAGCTCAAGTGTACCCAGGCCAGTCGTCGTTTTTTAAGGATGCATATCAAAAAGCAACATCTTGATATGAACCCCGCCAGTCATGATAAATATAGATTGCGCACGCATATATTACCGCAAGAAGAAACACTCATATATTTACCAAAGGAATAAACAGGGGTGGTTATTTTCAGGAACCATGAGCCATCTGGTAACATCGAATGCAGCCTTTCTCAAGATATTGTATTCGACGGATACCAAACAAAGAAAGCTTTAATAAAAACCATGACCGAAAATCAACAGCAGGCATTGTGTGAGGTAATTTTAAATGTGTACAAAGGGACCTTTCCACTTACTAAGTACTATATTAAGCGATTGTCTCCTCATCAACAGGTCATTCATAAACTGAGCAGCAAGACGGTAAAGAAGAGTGTCAAACGGAAACTATTGCTACAACAAAATAAAATAATACCGATTTTAATTAAACCAGCTTTAAGTGTACTTAATAATGTCTAGGGAATTACTTCTTATACCAAAAGAAAAGTATGAAATGATTTTAAAATCATAAGAAGAAAAAGACCCTCGAATGACTTCTACTACGCAAAAAGAGGATGTACCAAGTGAAATCCAAAAGAAGGAACCGTCAAAGACAATTAATGTCAGGAAAACGACCACGCCAAAAAGAAGTCAACGAGGGTATGGATTCATTGTTAAGAAACAAACAAAAGGACCTCCTTCTGGATTTTCAAAGCACAGTGTACATAAGACAATAAAAAAGAAGAAGAAGAGTGTGCAGTGGTTTAAACTTTAATTCGCATGGCAATATATGTTGTCCATATACAATAATAAATAGAATACTGACACATATGTGTGTGTGGGTTTGTTGGTGTTTTTTTAAATCTCCCTCAATATCCGAAAGGTAGAGTGTCATAAGAATTTAATTGTATTGCTCTCTTGGAATACACAAGTTGGTACTGTTTATTATCTACACTGTAATAAATTTTTATCGGGAATTTGGACCTTGTGATTTTGCTAGGATTTGTGACAGTCAAAGTTTTGCTCAGATCAGTTGTTACAATATCTAACATGGAATGAAAATTTAGAATTTGTGCATTTTGATAATTCAGTGAAAATCCTCGAATGCGACAGATCTGCTCTCCTTGTATGGTTCTAAAAGCATAGTTTTTAGACACGAACTCTATAATATAATCATCAGGAGAAGGTAACTCATTTGTAAGCTCTCCAAGATAAGGGCCAATTTCCAGTTCGACATCACCGGGTCTACTGACAAAAATGACGGAATCTGTATCGAAGTATAAGACACATGTTTCGAGCATGTGTAAAACGTCATAAAGTTTTAGCCTAGCCCAACAGGTAGTAAATGCCGCAATAAATATGTTTGTCTGATAATTTTCTTTAACCAGGTTACTTTTGTTTTTCCATGTAGTATTGATCATTTCGTCGTTAATAATATGAAAATCTGTAACCTCTTTAGACGGATCAAAGAGACTTTTAAAAAATTTGTCAGCTTCAGTTTCGTGAAAAAAGAGGTTTGTGGCATATTTAAGCGTTGTCCAAATGTTCCCCAAAATGAATTTAAAAGCAATTTGGCAATGAATCTCATTGCAGGGGTTTTGGTGATAGCCTTAGAATTAAGTTTAATATTTTCTCTAGCCGCATAATTACTAATGTACTGAAATGCCTCCTTTTTGGTTTGAATATATGCAGGCCAGCCGCTTGATTCTTGTTTAATTTTTAGAAATAAATCAATATATCCTCCAAAAAGGTCATTATCGGGGTCACCGGGTGAAGAGACGCTATCAAAATGATACACTTAGTACATTTTGACAATCTCGTAACCGACTTGAACTGCCCGAACGATCTCTGGTGTACACCACGTTCCCGTGATTCACCGGTCCTCGTTCGAGCAAGTACAACGCAGTTGCTTCCCTTCCTCTGCGCAGTTTCTACACAAGGCAAAAACTAATTTGCCATTTATTTTTTGGGGTAAAACGGGCGAAAAAAAGATTTCTAGGGGGTAACAATTTAACTTTAGCTATGCCAAAATAATTTTCAATGTTTTCAAATTCCTTAATTATGATGCGGGGATGTTTTAAAGGATATTTACAGTACTTATTGACTGACGGGTACAGAGAACAAAAATCATCTTCGACCTTTTTGTACAATTTAACAGCGTTAGTTCCCCCCCCCAAAAAAAAAAAGCATCTCTGGGATTAAGTCTCTCATGAATGTCTAAAGAGGTCACAAAATCTGAAACCTCCTTATTTCCTTGCACTAACTTTGTAAACTCGTGCTCCCACATTGTCACCACATTCATACCAATGGATTTGAGGTACCTATGTTTTTCCACAGTTAGTGCTAAAAGTTCTTGTATTGTGTGCTGTGTGCGCGGGACGAGGAATCGACGTTTGTATATGTAGCATGTAGGGCATCCGTGCCACAGGCATCCGTTAAACTCATAAGCTGTATTCGTTTCTGAACAATAACCATCTAATTTAAAATCTGAATTTGGAACTTTATATTCTCCCTCATTTAAAGCATGCCGAATATATATGGGAACAATTCCTTCCCTGTTTTCTTTTTCCATAAGCCACTCTAACCACCTGATCGAAACTTTGCTTTACTGATCACGATGGTATCCGGCTGACGGAACCTGGGCAATGGGACTTCCCACATACTCCTCTTTCTCGACAAAAAAATCATGGTCTTGTAAAGTCCGAGTGTTTACCCACCCCATTCCCGGGAAATTTACGCGAACTTCCCCATCTGACCGCCTACCCTCTACCCATTCGTCGTGGTGACGAAACTTAACTCTTAAGTCCTCTTTTAAAAATTTGGACTTAAAGACAGCCATGCAAACGCTTGCTATTGTAATGTACTTGAAAGGATCTACACTACCATTTAGATAGTATTCTATGTTTCCCTCATCATTGAGGTCAAAATCACCCTTACCCGTAATTTCTATTAAAATTTCTCTAAATTTTAGACATGCTTGACGCAGTATATCAACATCACTTCGACAATATTCAACAATTTCTTTCACAAAATCAAATTGTTCGTTGTTGTTAATTTTTGACTGATGCCAGGTTAAGAATTCGCTGCGGTCTTTATCACTCATCGTGTCGCATCCGTATTGAGAAGAGTCAGGATATGGACCAACATAATTCTGCTGTTGAAACGTGTTAATAAAATGGGGAAAGTAGCCTTTCTTTAATTCGCTTAAATCAAACGCACTGGGTAGCTTAGATAATTTGGTCGGCAAAAAATTATAAGAGTCGAGAATTCGGATGTTTAACTGTTTTGCGACATGTATATACATGAGTTTTGATCCCGAATAAATAACTTGTGGTATGATACTATTATCTACAAGATATTCTAACAAAAAATATCCATCGTATCCTTTCATGTTGTGAGCGAGCGCTGTATAGTTTTTATTATGTTTAGAAAAAAGCCACCGACCAAATTCTTGTTTGACGTTTTCTCCGCGAAACATGACTTCGCGAAAACCGCAGGTCTCTTCGCATGGTTCTTTGGTAAAACATTTGTTTTCTTTATCAAAATGACTACATTCGGGACAACGCGTTCCGCAGTATTGACTTGTAGAATTGGTAGTAATTGCCTCGTCTACACAGATCTCACAAACCTTATGTGCAATGACCAAATTAGGCACGTGTTCAAACTTCCCGCAGTGTGACTTGCGACAATTTGAACACAATGCGCAAGTCGGTCCGGAGCAGGATTTACATCGCACCGGGTCGTGAGTATATCATTCGGGACACTCTAACCTGCTATTGCTTTGCGTACATTCAAAATCAAAGAAAATAAATTTAGGGACCGATTTCTTGTTTTCATTTGGACGGATATAACATAAATGATCTGACTTGACGTATTTATCACAGGTTCTACACAACCATTCGCCACACTCATGCTGTCCTTTCGATCCACCACTTTTGTACATATAACACATTTCCACCACCTAGCACACGGCGATTCTTTTCGTCTACCTTGCGGAATCAAATGATTTTTGTAACAGGAGAGCGATCTACAGGTCATGTGACATAATTTGCAACTTAATTTCACTTCCGAGAAATTGCACTTTTTTCTTTTACATACATAACACGCACGCCCGCATTGGTGTTAATTTCTGTAAGGAATCAAACAATGTTAGCAAAGCTTTGAGTTGCCAAAAAACCCGCAGATATTTGCAATACCATCGAAATGCGGTACTTCAAATCCTGTGTCTTTATCCTCGACATCATGAAGATATAAATAAAGACGCTGTTTTTCGCTGCCTGTGGGAGGGGTTTTAATATTCTTGTTTCCCCCAGAAGCCTTAATCACTAAAATATCGACTAAAGAAACTGTTCGAAAGCATGTAAATCTGAAACGGCTAATGGGTGATGAGTAGGTGCATCTACTAACTTACAAAGTTCTGTAGTTAGTTTTGTCTGGCGGTCGCAAGGGTCTCTGTGGTCTCGCAGTTTGTAATAATACCAGTCTGGAACCTTTTTGTACCTCCAGATTAATTGTTCTGTATTCCCGTCGTCGTCAGTGAGCTCGCGCCATTTAGCGGTGGTGACAGAATTGACTTTGGCAAATGCCATAGTTACAGCGCGAGCCATGCAGGTATAGTCCTGATTGACAATGGTAATTATGGACCTTTTACTCTTAATCGATGAATCATCCCCAGTCACTGATTGCACTTGGTTTCCCCGACCGCCTATAATATTAAATTAAAAAGAAAATATACTTAGAGTTATCTTTGTTTTGTTAACAAAAAAAAGAGAGAGAGAAATGGAAATCATATTACCTAAGGGCACCTGAACCGTACCGATGTCAAGAAAAAAACTTTCATCTAAGGGCATGTCTTCATGACTGGTCAGGACGTGGTTAACGTGGTCCAGTATGACCTGCGGTGTCATATACTCGGTTTTCCGCAGAGGTACAACAATATTGGTAATTAAAGAATCCGAATGTATGACTACACGAATAAAATCACTGTCACTCGGACTCTCCGTGGCATCTTGTAATGCTGCACCAAACATTTGAGAAAGTTCTCCCTGTACATCTAGAACTCTTTTTTTTTCTCGGACAAAGTCCGAATTCAATTTCACGACATGATGACGATCTATTGCCTTGTTTTTTTGGTAAGTTCTTTCATTTACTTTTTGAAAGGTATAAGAAATTTTTGATGTGTTACCCCCACCGCTTTGATGCATTTCTTGGTGAAATCGGAAAAGTTCGTCATTGTCGTAAAATCTATGACCACATTCATTACAGGTTTGAATTTGATGTACTGAGTTATCCTCATCTGTGGATTTTTCTTCTAAGGATATTCAATTTTTCTGTTCTTTCATGAGTATATTTATGAAATCGAAAAAAATCCTCATTCTCAGAACTGCTTGTACAATAAGGGCATTGATATACCATATCCTGTTGAGGAAAACAGAGAAAAAATAATTAAATCTGTTTATATACAAGAGGAAAGGGGGGGGGTATATTACTGTGTTGTATTAATAAGGGGGATGAATGGGGGGGTATATTCTCTCTGTTGTATTATTTTTTAAAATAAAAAAGCAGCGCCGCCCCCTCCCCCCTCCCCCCCCCCCCCCCCCTGTTGGAATGGGAATCCTGTTGTAGTGGACATATTGGCTGAATGGGCGGGGGAGGGGATTGTGGTGGTGGTTTTTTTTTACTCTCTCTCTCTCTCAAGGATTTCCTACACATCCGGTTATATTTGCTTTCCTTCTTTCTTTCATTATGTTTTATTTGTCTTTATCAGGTAAAAAAATATTAGCGACCTTTAAATGATTTAAAGGAGTATGTTTTTTTGGGGAAGGGGGTTGTTCAGTTTTTTTAATGCTACTGTCTCATCGCGATCTACTTCGCCGGAAATAACATCTCCCCCTACGAGGTATTTTAATTTTATAATTTTTCCCGCTTTTATTTAAACAATCGTTGGGGTTTTTTTTACCATAGATTTTGATTTTATGGCCTTTTTTCAGTCCTTATTTTTCGAAGACGGACGATGATGAATCTCTGACCTACCAATATAATTTTATATCATATGAAAAACGAAAAAAAGCGAATGACCACAGAGCTTGCATCAAAACAAGGTGCCAAAGAAATCTTAGAAAAAACAAATAGGGGACCTAAACAAACAAATGGATACTCTGAATAGGGAAATTGAACTTTTGTCAAACAATTTACAAGTCTTGAAAGGAGATATTTAGGTAAAATGTTTAGATTAGAATTAAATGTTCAATCTTGTTAAATAACAAAATGAAATGTAACTTACTTTTCAGTCGTTTATCCAATGAATCTTGCCTGCTTGATCTGGTCTTTTTTTTTTTACTCTTTTAAACAGTGAGGGATAATTTATGTAACTAATTACTGACAAATACATTCATTTTCGTGACTTTTCAAAACCTTTTTTTTTTTGGAAATTTAACGAGATTCTTATGTTAACGACATATATCTATCATTTAATATGTATTTTCGTGAGTTTTTTCATACGTTTTATTACTTATAAATCTTCTATGACATTTCACTTAAATCTTTTTTAATAGATTGATGCTATGTCTATTTCTGTTAAGTCATTTTTTTTTATAATATATTCTTTGTATATAACCTCTTTTTCTGTAAGTATTTCGTGAGTTCCTTCTTCCAATTTATCAATTTTGAAATCTTCTATGGCATTTTTCATTTAAATGTTCTAAACGAGATTATTCTTCTTCCTATTTTCTGTACAGTCATTCTTCTTTTTTTTTTGGTGCATTTCTTATATGTGACTTTTTTTAATAAAAGGATTACCTTTTTTTCTTGTACTTTGATTTTCTCTACAAGAATTACATTTACTGAAAAAAACTATGAAACTCAACATTTTACTTATTTATTTGTACACATCTTATTATAACCACAGAACACCTTTTTCACTCTTAAATTAAATGTTCAATTTAGAAAATTTGATTTAAGCTGCAAGCGTTTAGTCAAACGGTTCCATTCTAAAACACGTAAACTTATACCGTCTTTAGTGGGACACAATTCTTTCCCCCTTGTATTATCAGCGGATTTCATTTCTGATCGCTAGGTTTTCCCCGGCTGATGAGGATTTGGCGATAAATAACTTCACGTGATGTATAAAGAGTATTGTCCGTTCTGCTTAATTCCTTTATATACATATCGTTTATAAAACCAATTAGGTCCACCAACTCTATACATTTTTATTCACTGGAAGGACAGGGAACTAACCAGAACAAAATTCACGGTTAAAGGTTTGTTTTATTCTATAGCCCAATGCTAAAAAAATTGAAAGAAATTATGAAAGTTAAGTTATATAAAAGATCAGACATACAGACGTCGCGAACGGTGTTGGTGTTAAAATAGAGAGTGCGCACAGAACATGATTTATTTTTTTAAAAACAAGGCATTGGGACATATGCAATTTTATATACCAATCTGTTCAAATGTTTGTGGACTCCAATAAAACATGTAATGAATACACTCCCCAACTTTCATTGAAAAACTCATATCTACACTTTACATTATCTAGGGTCACAACAGGTTGCACGTGTTTTTCTTGTAGACGTAGGATCATATGTATGCATGTCAAAAAAATTCTGTAAAAGAGCAAAAACACAAAATCTAAAAAAAAAATCCAAAGTTCTATTATCGTTCTCTGGCAGGAACAAGCCTGTCGGTTCCAGAGTTAAGTCACAACACCAATGTAATCGTATAGTGGTTATTGTAAGGTCACGGCACCAATGTAATCGTATAGTGGTATTGTAAGGTCACGGCACCAATATGATCGTATAGTGGTTATTGTAACGTCACGGCACCAATGTAATCGTATAGTGGTTATTGTAACGTCACGGCACCATTGAATCGTATAGTGGTTAGTGTAACGTCACAGCACCAATTTAATCGTATAGTGGTTATTGTAAGGTCACGGCACCAATGTAATCGTATTATAATAGTGGTTATTTTAACGTCACAGCACCAATGTAATCGTATAGTGGTTATTGTAAGGTCACGGCCCCAATGTAATCGGATAGTGGTTATATCTTTTATTTGTACAAAGAGTTCCATGACATTCTTGCGTCTCTGGTCGCTAAAGTAAAGTCAGTCTCAAATCTGTCAGTTTTCTTACTCTAAATCCAATTCTCCGAATCAATGTACATGTAAATGTTCTAGAAAGTTATATCAACACTCAATCACTCTATCAAATATTTATGAGTATTTCCAAACCACACTAACTCTAGCCAAAGTTCCAGATACATGTAAATGAAAACACTTGTTATGGTACCATAGATTTATTAAAGAGCATATGTTATATACACAAATATACAAACTACCCGTTATCACCATCCTTACCAAGTTACAACGTAAATGTAAGCCTGCCTTAAAGTTATTTTAAAGTCAAAGTAACCCAAACCTAATGCCAACCGACTTAGCACGGACTAAACGTCTAGCATGTGTTAAAATAGAGAGTGCGCACAGAACATGATTTATTTTTTTAAAAACAAGGCATTGGGACATATGCAATTTTATATACCAATCTGTTCAAATGTTTGTGGACTCCAATAAAACATGTAATGAATACACTCCCCAACTTTCATTGAAAAACTCATATCTACACTTTACATTATCTAGGGTCACAACAGGTTGCACGTGTTTTTCTTGTAGACGTAGGATCATATGTATGCATGTCAAAAAAATTCTGTAAAAGAGCAAAAACACAAAATCTAAAAAAAAATCCAAAGTTCTATTATCGTTCTCTGGCAGGAACAAGCCTGTCGGTTCCAGAGTTAAGTCACAACACCAATGTAATCGTATAGTGGTTATTGTAAGGTCACGGCACCAATGTAATCGTATAGTGGTATTGTAAGGTCACGGCACCAATATGATCGTATAGTGGTTATTGTAACGTCACGGCACCAATGTAATCGTATAGTGGTTATTGTAACGTCACGGCACCATTGAATCGTATAGTGGTTAGTGTAACGTCACAGCACCAATTTAATCGTATAGTGGTTATTGTAAGGTCACGGCACCAATGTAATCGTATTATAATAGTGGTTATTTTAACGTCACAGCACCAATGTAATCGTATAGTGGTTATTGTAAGGTCACGGCCCCAATGTAATCGGATAGTGGTTATATCTTTTATTTGTACAAAGAGTTCCATGACATTCTTGCGTCTCTGGTCGCTAAAGTAAAGTCAGTCTCAAATCTGTCAGTTTTCTTACTCTAAATCCAATTCTCCGAATCAATGTACATGTAAATGTTCTAGAAAGTTATATCAACACTCAATCACTCTATCAAATATTTATGAGTATTTCCAAACCACACTAACTCTAGCCAAAGTTCCAGATACATGTAAATGAAAACACTTGTTATGGTACCATAGATTTATTAAAGAGCATATGTTATATACACAAATATACAAACTACCCGTTATCACCATCCTTACCAAGTTACAACGTAAATGTAAGCCTGCCTTAAAGTTATTTTAAAGTCAAAGTAACCCAAACCTAATGCCAACCGACTTAGCACGGACTAAACGTCTAGCATGTGTTAAAATAGAGAGTGTGCACAGAACATGATTTATTTTTTTAAAAACAAGGCATTGGGACATATGCAATTTTATATACCAATCTGTTCAAATGTTTGTGGACTCCAATAAAACATGTAATGAATACACTCCCCAACTTTCATTGAAAAACTCATATCTACACTTTACATTATCTAGGGTCACAACAGGTTGCACGTGTTTTTCTTGTAGACGTAGGATCATATGTATGCATGTCAAAAAAATTCTGTAAAAGAGCAAAAACACAAAATCTAAAAAAAAAATCCAAAGTTCTATTATCGTTCTCTGGCAGGAACAAGCCTGTCGGTTCCAGAGTTAAGTCACAACACCAATGTAATCGTATAGTGGTTATTGTAAGGTCACGGCACCAATGTAATCGTATAGTGGTTATTGTAAGGTCACGGCACCAATATGATCGTATAGTGGTTATTGTAACGTCACGGCACCAATGTAATCGTATAGTGGTTATTGTAACGTCACGGCACCATTGAATCGTATAGTGGTTAGTGTAACGTCACAGCACCAATTTAATCGTATAGTGGTTATTGTAAGGTCACGGCACCAATGTAATCGTATTATAATAGTGGTTATTTTAACGTCACAGCACCAATGTAATCGTATAGTGGTTATTGTAAGGTCATGGCCCCAATGTAATCGGATAGTGGTTATATCTTTTATTTGTACAAAGAGTTCCATGACATTCTTGCGTCTCTGGTCGCTAAAGTAAAGTCAGTCTCAAATCTGTCAGTTTTCTTACTCTAAATCCAATTCTCCGAATCAATGTACATGTAAATATTCTAGAAAGTTATATCAACGCTCAATCACTTTATCAAATATTTATGAGTATTTCCAAACCTAACTCTAGCCAAAGTTCCAGATACATGTAAATGAAAACACTTGTTATGGTACCATAGATTTATTAAAGAGCATATGTTATATACACAAATATACAAACTACCCGTTATCACCATCCTTACCAAGTTACAACGTAAATGTAAGCCTGCCTTAAAGTTATTTCAAAGTCAAAGTAACCCAAACCTAATGCCAACCGACTTAGCACGGACTAAACGTCTAGCATGCTGCAGAATGGAAATTTACGGAACAATGAACAAAATACTTAGCGAGGCAATGCACGAGACGGGAAACGGAGACTGAGGCCCACCCATCTACCCGGGGAAGTGAGTTGACTTGAACCTTAGAGAAGATTCCACGTCAACTGCCAGACTAAGGCAAATCCTGACTTTATATACACCGCGCTCGGGGGGGGGGGGGGGTATTTCGCTTAACCAATCAGAACAACCATATGTATATATAACTCGAACTAGCTTTTCCCAACATCATTATGAATAACACAGACACTCTCCGAATGATACTTAAACGAATACAACCAATCATATTTATCGTTACGTTTTGCTTAAGCTATAGACGAACATGTGCTTGACATGTGACCCTGCTAAATATAATCATATCACAGACGTAATAAATGTCAGGAATCGACGCCGGATCAAAGAATACTGAGAATGAAGTTGTATATGCGTAACACACTCGAAAATGGTCACGTCAGGGTCAAATTAATTACCTAAGTAAAAATTGTTAATAATTGATTTTATTAATTAATAAAGAAAAAAGGAAACAGAGAAGGGAATTACAGACTCGGGAATGGAGGAGTTTTGTATATAACAGTTTTGAAATACAAAATATCTTACATGTGGAAAAAATCAATTTAAAGTCCTTATTTTTTAATTTATTTATATGCTGTGCTTTATGAAATATTTTCGCCCCCGTTTTATTTTTACCCCTTTTCGCCCCAATTGTCAGCCAGCGAATGATATATAACAAGAGGAGTTATCTCTTTTACAACGACTACGTCTGGGCAAATTAAAGACGGGGCAAAACCGTATATGTGTAGAGGGGCGAAAATTGCAAGGGGCAAATATAACCCTGTATACACTTCTTCAGTAAGGTGTTTTCTCCATAACTTCTATAAGAGTGTCATCTTACAATATATGTGTTTTCTTTTAATCTTTTCAAACCACTTGAATCTTCTGTCACGGTGTGAAATTCAATCTTTCGGACTATTTTTAATTATTGTGTAAATTAACTTTCTCGGACTCTGTGTTAATTGTTACAAAAACTTTTCATCTATTTCGACAACTGTTTTATAAACGTTATAAATTCCGCGCAGCATTAATCCCACCTGAGGCACAATCAGTGATGGACAGCTAATCTTTTAATTGACTTCTGTTTATGTTTATTGACACTTAAGCTTCTTTCATCTTATTAATCATTTTATGTACATGCTGCTAAAATGTCCCGAGTTTATCAATAGCTGTTTGATAATTGATTTACTTACATCTTTACTTATTATGTTAATCCTTCATTATGTTGTTCCATTGTTCATTATATATTATTCTGAATTGTAAATGATAGTCAGTTGGAATCAGACCTTCGGTGCTGATGCATACCAAACTCACGTAAAAGTATATTTCATGTAAAATCTATTAATATAAAAGTCTGAAAACTAAAACGCGTGTTGGCTTGTTGGAGGTTTTATGAGGCTGGGTCCAACAACAAGAGAAAAAGCTCACGGTTGAATCAGTATTAGTCCTTTACGGGAGAGAGCGCCCCGTAATATTTGGTGGATAAACCTAAGGGTAACGACACCCGGGACTGCTACATATATTTTGTAGTAATCAGATCCTGGACCTCTACAACAGTTTAGCGAGTTTCCCCAGATTCAGAGTCTACAGATGAAGAAGACGATTTAAACTAGATACAACATGGAATATTCTTTCCGACCGCAGTGGAGACAGAAGAAGTTCAGCTTTCCCTCATGTCAGCGTCCAGTGTGCGGAAGGTGCGGAAACGTGCATCCCAACGTTTTATGTTTCGCGTTCAACCAGAAGTGTTACCGATGTCACAGAATTGGACATTATTCCAGAATGTGTTTTACACAGATGAAGAAACCAACAAAATGTGTTGAAAAAGAAGCAGGTTTGGGTCGTAAAAAGACGCGAGACATGAAACGACTGTGCAAATATCTTGAAAACAAACGTACTTTGAGAGAATTGCCGTTCAATTCACTTCGCAACAATCAATTTCATTCTTTGTTTGATACCTCAAGTATTTTACGAACTGAGCTACACAGCATTAAGATTAAGCTACACATGTTTAATCAACTTACGAAGAGAATGGTTGAATATATACGAAGAGCCGATTCTGAGAACGCAAGACTTCAAAATGAAAATACGGATTTAAAAACGAAGCTCCAAGAAAACTCGAAACGTTCTGACATTGATATGTATGTGAAGAAAATTCATAAATTAGAAGCAGAGGCACACGGTGATAAAGTACTCATGGATATAATGCAGAGGAAACTAAAAGATATCGGGAGTGAACATTCTCAATATGTAATGAAAATTCAGACGGAGTCTGAAGATACAATCAAACAGCTGAGGGAACAAAACAACGCCCTGCAGACCATTTGGGTATTGGAATGTGATAACGAACATCTAGAGGCCGTGTTGCATGATAAACAACTTGACCGCCGATTTCAACCACACAGGCAGCAAAGAAGACAACAACGCGGCTACCGTCGATGATAAATATTCAAAACACGAGGACGTGTTTTACGCGGACGCGAAGCATGTGTCACGGTGTGAAATTCAATCTTTCGGACTATTTTTAATTATTGTGTAAATTAACTTTTTCGGACTCTGTGTTTATTGTTACAAAAACTTTTCATCTATTTCGACAACTGTTTTATAAACGTTATAAATTCCGCGCAGCATTAATCCCACCTGAGGCACAATCAGTGATGGACAGCTTATCTTTTAATTGACTTCTGTTTATGTTTATTGACACTTAAGCTTCTTTCATCTTATTAATCCTTTTATGTACATGCTGCTAAAATGTCCTGAGTTTCTCAATAGCTGTTTGATAATTGATTTACTTACATCTGTACTTATTATGTTAATCCTTCATTGTGTTGTTCCATTGTTCATTATATATTATTCTGAATTGTAAATGATAGTCAGTTGGAATCAGACCTTTGGTGCTGATGCATACCAAACTCACGTAAAAGTATATTTCATGTAAAATCTATATAAAAGTCTGAAAACTAAAACGCGTGTTGGCTTGTTGGGGGTTTTATGAGGCTGGGTCCAACAACAAGAGAAAAAGCTCACGGTTGGCCCAGTGTTAGTCCTATGCGGGAGAGAGCGCCCCGTAATACTTCTTCAAATAAAAAAAAGTAATGTTTCGAATAAGTCTAATGCACTCAAACCTTGTCCATTAAATTCTTGTCATTTTTAAACTATACAGTCAGTGTATGAAATAGGCGACCGTTCGACCGCCCAATACATTGATGTATAGATGCACCACGTACCGAATCAAAGATTTTAAATTTTACTAAAAATCAAAACGATACCGCTATATATAGTTCGAGATAATCGACATTATGTTGACTGAAATGTGTCTCATAAACGATTAACTTAGACCTGGAAAAGCTTAAAACACTTACGTAGATTTCAATTTGAGACGACGATCGTGAGCGGATTGAGTGCAATTTTCGCAATTCATTGTTTTATTATATAAAATTGCTATTTTAATTTTGTATTCATTTTTTCCGTGAACACTATTAATGATACATGAAATTTTGAGAAAATTTAACATTTGTGCAGAATTTAAGTTAATCATCCATATTCTACGGGTTGATGGAATTATGAATCTATGATGTTATTTGTTGCGAGATCAAAATGGTTTTTTTAAAATGTATAATCTGATACCACAAAAATTGTAAAGCTTGTCGCACAACATGAATTAATAAAATTTATGTATCTGTAATAAGAATTGTTTAAACAATTTTTGCAATTCATTGTCTTATTAAATAAAATTGCTATTTTAATTTTGCCTGTATTCATTTTTTCACTATTAATGATAAATGAAATTTTGAGAAAATTTAACATTTGTGCAGAATTTAATTGAATCATCCATAAGTTTCTTTAGTCAACCATTCTTACAACGTTATTATTCAGATGGCATATTACCTTAATTGGATTTCAATCATTTTGCTATGTTTGCTATAGATTATTAAAAGTCCTACATGTACCATAATGTACATATATCGTGTACTTTTCTTTGGGGATTCATCAACGATTAGAAGTTGTGTACAAACATCATTATATATATATATATATACATATATATATATATATATATATATATATATATATATATATATATATATATATATATATATATATAAATAAAGCACTTAAAATAACCAACGACACGAACAATAAAGTAAAATATTGTCAAATTTTCGGGACGACCCGTCCCTTCTTCAGGACAACAAAATAAAAACTACATATGAAAGAAGAAAAACATCTACAAAACTAGCACTAAACTAAAAACTAAATAATATATAAAACCTTAAAAAATGTATAAACACCGGATCGAAACGTGGCAGCTACATCTTTGCATTAAAGATTTCAAGCCCGAGATAGAAAAATCCCTTCCGACGCAGCGGACGGTCTCAGCCCGTACGAAAATGTTGGCCGTTTTCCGGCTGGACTCAGGGTGAACTTAGACGTATTCCGGTTAAAATGTAGCCGTACTTAGGAGTATCAAAGGCGTACCTGGAAAACGCTTTGAATGTTAGACGGATTCCATCTTATTCAAACCTTAGCCGTATTTTCAGCATCTAGCCGTTTTCTGTCAAAGTTAACATTATTATTTCTCACTGCCCGTTTCCCCCTTACCATCATTAAATATTCCGCCTTAACCTAGCTAATTGGCAATTCTTTGCAAGTTATAATATAAAATTTACGGCTAAAACTTGGCCAAATCGTGTTAAAGGCGCACAACAGTTCATTATCTGTTCTATAAATAGCTCATTCTTATAAACTGTCTGTTGCTTTCACTCAATAAACTTTAATTCTTTCTTCAAATTGTTTAATTTTATAACCTTGAATTCAAATTAATAATCCGATGACACTATCAAACAGGTTATATATGTATGTTCTACACACAGGCTGGTTAAATTTATCTTGACCTCAATACACAGGCTTCCATTTGTTAACAGGCAAGAGCCACAGCCTCTCCCTGTATTGCAGAGGGGCGTCAACAGGGAAAATCTTTTTTTTCTATCATAATTTTAAACATGTACATACTATTGTAGCCGCAATGTTTAATTAATATAAAGACAGGAATGAGTTATAAACACGCTAGCATATTTAATGTACTTTTAAACTGCTACTAAAAATTGTTTTAATTTACTATGGCCATCAAGCACTTGTAAACATAAAATCAGCGTTACCCCTTATCATATTTCTGGCCTCAGAGGCTCGCGCTTTGTGAGTTTTGAATTTGGCAAGAACGGCCATGCCTAACTTTCCTGATCATCTTTGTGTTACAAAATTTAGACATGTGTAAACCGTTATGAGGATTATTTTGGGGGGAAATACAGTGAAACTTATTTACAGCTATTTGATGTAAACCAAGTCTTATGGAGTTAAGCAAAGTGTGTGCGTTATGTGGACTAAGGGCATGAACACAGGAACCTTAATGTTAATATCGAAAGTAAGTCAATATGAATTAATTTTAATTATGATCATGACTTTATCAATAATAGTTCTAAAGTACAGTTAAAATTGTGCTAATTGTATGTGAAGAAAAAATAGGTTTTAACTACTGTATTCTTCATTAAAAAGATATTAGACAGTGGGTAAATGTCACACAATGTATAAACTATAGAAATCCCTTCATTCCTTTAGATTTGAAAGTTGTTGAAAATAACTGACATTATGCTAAACAATTAAAAACCAAGGAAAACAACAATACCAACAAGTCATTGGTTGGGTGGCAAGCTGCCTTCTTATATGTAAGCTGTCCTAGTATGAGCATTGAGAAAGCGCCTGATAAAAATAAAAACTAGCTCAAAAGCAGAAGGACAATGGACATGGGAGACTAAAAAGTAGAATGTCAGTCATACCATTTACATGAACCCTACCAAAATCAAAGTTTTGAAAGGTAAGGATTGGATCTCTTCTTATTTGTGCACATTGTTGAAAGGTATTCTTTATAATCATGATAATAACAACAAGAGGCCCATGGGCCACATCGCTCACCTGAGGAACAATAGGTATGATAAAATCAGCTTAATGGAGTCATAATACAAACTATCTGGAAAATGTACAAAAATATATGTAGATCCTGTATAAATAAAATCCATTTTCCCCCTGGATATTTTTATGTTTATAATCATTAGTCCCTTTTTCTAACAGGATGATTTTATAGTCATATCACATGTTGAGTATTGCAGTTCTCAAAAAGATCCTTAACAATTGTTTATATATGGGATATAAACTACATCAAACTCTGAACCTTCTTGTGAGGCCGAAGAATTGTCCAAAGAAGGGGCCAAAATCTTAACAATTATAAAGAATCATCTGGCTGATTAGTTTCTGAGAAGAAGATTTTTAAATATTTACTCTATATATTCCTATGTTAAACTTTAACCCACCCCCCATTGTGGCCCCATCCTACCCCCGGGGGTCATGACTTTCACAACTTTGAATCTACATTACCTGAGGATATTTCCACCCGTTTTTCAGCTTGCCTGGCTGATTAGTTTCTGAGAAGAAGAATTTTAAAGATTTACTCTTTATATTCCTATGTTAAACTTCGACCCCCATTTTGGCCCCACCCTACCCCTGGGGGTCATGATTTTTACAACTTTGAATCTTCACGTGAGCTTTCAGCTCAGGTGAGCTAAAAAATAACAAAAAAAATAAATATTGTAAAGTATTCGAATTTTACACTTATTTTTGCATACACGTAATCTTTGACATTGCACCTTCATGAAATACTGTTTTTACACAGAATAAGAAAATCCTACGCAAGATATGGAACTAAATATTTGGTAGGGGTACACTGTTATATAACTTCTAATTCCCTGTATTTTCGTTCTGCCCCCCTCTCCCACTTAATAAAGCGATCAAAATATTTGAAAGCATATAGGTACATTTTCTTCCTCAACTACTTACTAGTTATTGTATTTTTTTTTAAAATATAATAGTTATTGTATTTTATCAAAAAATCCTATTACATGTATATATGTGAAGGAAATTGCACCTCAATGCGCTCAATTTCTCAAATTAAAAATATTCCACAATTAAATTTGTCTCCTCCATTATAATTAAACGACTGTTGTTTGCCTCGCGTAAACTCGTGACTTTTTTATAACTTTACTCACACTTGATTGATGAATAATGTTGTCACGTGACATGTTAAAGAGCTATAAAAATCAATGTTACCGTATTGACAGGCACATCATTCTAATTTACTATGGCCCACCCATTATTTTCATTTTTATTCAAAAATAACAAATGGCTACAAACCAGGATAATTTTCCGCTGTAATATTTTCTTAGAAATAGCGATAATTCTTTTATTCCCGCAACAGAAATGTGTCAGAACTATGGAAACTGTTTTAACGATGTCGTTTTTATTTACTCACATTTCACATTATTCATTGTATAAAGAGGGGGCCCCAGAGAGTAGTTATATACAGCATATCATTCTTCAATTTTTTTGTGTACAAGTATTTAACATACTCTAATTCATATAGAAATTCTAATGATCAACCAAAATTTCAGCGTCAATCGTAGAATTATAAGCAAGATGAGCTCAAAATTTTGCTAGGTTTGAGTCATATTTTGTTCACATGAGTTTATTACATTCAGCTTAAGATTTTTAACTTAGTATTTCCTATTCGGCATTTAAAATGGAAAAAAATGAATGGCCTCAGATCTGTGTACAAACATAGAATTGTGAGCAAATATCTCACAGTGTATTTTGCTTATAATTCGAAGCTTAACACTCAAAAATGGTAAGTAAATAGAAATTGTAAACAATTAAACACAAGAAACATGCACTATAACAAATAAAGAACACAATTTATTTTTCAAAATGAATCATATACATGTATATACCTACATATTTCCGTCAGCGATATTTAACTTTTTTTTAAACTGAATAAACTCGAGAAAATGCCGAGCATCTCAACAAAACTTATTGCATTATTCTATCATTACGCAAAAGATGATACCGAATTACCGATAGCCTGAATGAATTGCATTTTAGTTCTTTCTTAATACATCAGATGTTGCTTAATTTGCGCAGGTAAACAGTAAACTGTTTGATTTACCGAAGTGTCTGTTTGATTTGATACGTAAAAATCAGGAAATACAAGCGGCAGTTCCCAGGTTAACGCAAAGCATAAATGAAAACGAAACGTAAATCACAACAAGCTAACACCACCGTCATATGTGAAAACTGTCAACGCATTGAAAAATTTAGCCTCAATTTACTTCACAAAATCGGCACCAATGTATTTTGCATGTTTCAAAGATTCCCTTCGTACACGAACTGTTGCACAACAAACAAATTCATCATTGTCAGATCAACCGGTTATCATATAGTGTCATGGCTGCTTTAAACAAAGAACTATGGAATACGAGTCTTGGTAAAATGGGTAAGCAAACCCGGGCCGGGGCAAAATAAAAGCTGGTGCAGATCGGTAATCGTCAATTCCAATTACGCATTATTTTGCAGCAATATTTACAGCGAATACAAATAAACTGGTCAGCAAATATCTTGAAATTTTAATGAGATTGGCAGATTGATAACTGTCAATCTTTTGTTTTGCCCTGGCCCGGTCATGCCTACCCATTTTACCAAGACTCATGGATGCTATAAATTGCTTGAAACACGTCTTTTCTTTCTTATTATTTTCGTAATAACTCAGATTTTAAACAAATTTCGCCGATAATTTTTGCAATTTATATTTTCCTTCCCATAAGGATTATTCATGCTAAATTACGTTGAATTTGCCTCAGTAGTTCTTGAGAAGAAGATTTTTAAAATGCACCCCCCCCCCTTTTTTTTTTTCTTTTTTTTTTTTTTTTTTACAGTTTTGGGGTTTTCTCCGCTATCAATGAAAATTTTTCTTTCATTTCTGCAATTTATATTCATCTTTCCATAAGAATGCTTTGAGCAAAATTTGGTTGAATTTGGTGAGGTGGTTTTAGAGAAGAAGTTCAAAATGTGAAAAGTTTACAGACGGACAGACGGACGGACGGACAGACGGACGACGGACAAAATGTGATCAGAATAGCTCACTTGAGCTTTCAGCTCAGGTGAGCTAAAAAGGTATATGTGTATATTGATATATTTATATTTGATCGAGTGTTTGGTTATAAGTAATACTATATCAAATTACATGTATTTTTTTTCAGAATATGTGAGAAAAGTATTTTTAGTGATGTAATTACCGAAAAGATTCGAGGAAGATCTGAGCTACTCTAGAAACTTTTCAAGGAACTACCTGTACAAAAGAGTGAAAACGTGGACTGTAAATCAAAAAGTTCAACTTATTATATTAAGTGGAAGACAAACATTAGGAAAATAAAAAGATATTCTGGATGTGATATCTGTATTATGATGTGTTTAAAAAAGGAAATACACAGGAATTATAGATGGTTTTATGTTGTAAGTCTGGCCACTGATTTATAAAAGAAATGAAGGCAATGATTCCACCCCATCCGGTGCTAATTTAAAAGGATTTAGTCACCGGATTCAAAAGCATAAATCAAAAGAAGTTTTTCTGTCCATTGTAAAAAGTGTTCATCTTTACCTTAAGGCGGATTCGGACGCAACCTTTTATTAAGGCGGATTCCACCTTATACTAAGGCGGATTCCACGTCATATTTAGGTGGATTCCACCTTATTTTAGGGCGGAATCTTGCGTATTCCACCTTATATTAAGGCGGATTCCAATTCATCATAAGGTGGATTCCACCTAAGATTTAGGCGGATTCCTTTTTAGTTTTAAGGCGGATTTTTATTACCCGGAATACGCTTAATCTCATTGAAATATTTCGAGCCATATACCGCCCGGAATCCACCCGGACTCCACCCTGAATCTGTGATATTAGTTATACATTCAGAGGAATGAAAGACGGAATCCGCCTTTCAAGTTTCGCCTACATTCCGCCTTAAGTCAGGGTGGAATTTTTCGTACGGGTGTGAAGAAGTGCTAGAAGATAACGCGAACGAATAAATTTGCTAACTGGTGGTTGCTGTTAATTAAGTTGTACTAGTAAGAGAATTCGTAGTGAAGGTTTGAAGGGAAGAAGACTCTGTAAAAGACCGCATAAATATACATAAGAGTGTAAAAACTAATAGGAGTTAAATAAAGAAAATAAAATGGATAAAAAACAATTAATATAACAAAACCAAGGAACGAGCTAGTAAGTTGAATAAATTTCATGAATGAAAGTTTGTACATGTACCCAAGAGGATGATGATGGGGATATTGCTACACATAGTTGATGTTCATTCTGGTGAAGTCACTTAATTTTTTTCATGCCGTCAGGGTTTGGGTAGGTTTGCATAGTATGCCAATATATTAATGGGTAATCTAGAGCGCAACCTACTAACACAGTCACCTTTCAAACCCCTTAGTTGGTTGCGCTTCATAGACGACATCGAAATGAAGTGGGTTGACAGCAGAAACAACCTCGATGATTTTATTACCTTTGTCAATTCTTTCCATCATTCTATCAAATTTACGACTGAAACTCCCTGAATCTGTGATATTAGTTATACATTCAGAGGAATGAAAAACGGAATCCGCCTTTCAAATTTCGCCTACATTCCGCCTTAAGTCAGGGTGGAATTTTTCGTACGGGTGTGAAGAAGTGCTAGAAGATAACGCGAACGAATAAATTTGCTAACTGGTGGTTGCTGTTTATTAAGTGGTACTAGTAAGAGAATTCGTAGTGAAGGTTTGAAGGGAAGAAGACTCTGTAAAGGACCGCATAAATATACATTAGAGTGTAACAACTAATGGGATTTAAATAAAGAAAATAAAATGGATAAAAAACAAATAATATAACAAAACCAAGGAACGAGCTAGTAAGTTGAATAAATTTCATGAATGAAAGTTTGTACATGTACCCAAGAGGATGATGATGGGGATATTGCTACATATAGTTGATGTTCATTCTGGTGAAGTCACTTAATTTGTTCATGCCGTCAGGGTTTGGGTAGGTTTGCATAGTATGCCAATATATTAATGGGTAATCTAGAGCGCAACCTACTAACACAGTCACCTTTCAAACCCCTTAGTTGGTTGCGCTTCATAGACGACATCGAAATGAAGTGGGTTGACAGCAGAAACAACCTCGATGATTTTATTACCTTTGTCAATTCTTTCCATCATTCTATCAAATTTACGACTGAAACTCCCTGAATCTGTGATATTAGTTATACATTCAGAGGAATGAAAAACGGAATCCGCCTTTCAAATTTCGCCTACATTCCGCCTTAAGTCAGGGTGGAATTTTTCGTACGGGTGTGAAGAAGTGCTAGAAGATAACGCGAACGAATAAATTTGCTAACTGGTGGTTGCTGTTTATTAAGTGGTACTAGTAAGAGAATTCGTAGTGAAGGTTTGAAGGGAAGAAGACTCTGTAAAGGACCGCATAAATATACATTAGAGTGTAACAACTAATGGGATTTAAATAAAGAAAATAAAATGGATAAAAAACAAATAATATAACAAAACCAAGGAACGAGCTAGTAAGTTGAATAAATTTCATGAATGAAAGTTTGTACATGTACCCAAGAGGATGATGATGGGGATATTGCTACATATAGTTGATGTTCATTCTGGTGAAGTCACTTAATTTGTTCATGCCGTCAGGGTTTGGGTAGGTTTGCATAGTATGCCAATATATTAATGGGTAATCTAGAGCGCAACCTACTAACACAGTCACCTTTCAAACCCCTTAGTTGGTTGCGCTTCATAGACGACATCGAAATGAAGTGGGTTGACAGCAGAAACAACCTCGATGATTTTATTACCTTTGTCAATTCTTTCCATCATTCTATCAAATTTACGACTGAAACTCCCTGAATCTGTGATATTAGTTATACATTCAGAGGAATGAAAAACGGAATCCGCCTTTCAAATTTCGCCTACATTCCGCCTTAAGTCAGGGTGGAATTTTTCGTACGGGTGTGAAGAAGTGCTAGAAGATAACGCGAACGAATAAATTTGCTAACTGGTGGTTGCTGTTTATTAAGTGGTACTAGTAAGAGAATTCGTAGTGAAGGTTTGAAGGGAAGAAGACTCTGTAAAGGACCGCATAAATATACATTAGAGTGTAACAACTAATGGGATTTAAATAAAGAAAATAAAATGGATAAAAAACAAATAATATAACAAAACCAAGGAACGAGCTAGTAAGTTGAATAAATTTCATGAATGAAAGTTTGTACATGTACCCAAGAGGATGATGATGGGGATATTGCTACATATAGTTGATGTTCATTCTGGTGAAGTCACTTAATTTGTTCATGCCGTCAGGGTTTGGGTAGGTTTGCATAGTATGCCAATATATTAATGGGTAATCTAGAGCGCAACCTACTAACACAGTCACCTTTCAAACCCCTTAGTTGGTTGCGCTTCATAGACGACATCGAAATGAAGTGGGTTGACAGCAGAAACAACCTCGATGATTTTATTACCTTTGTCAATTCTTTCCATCATTCTATCAAATTTACGACTGAAACTTCCTGAATCTGTGATATTAGTTATACATTCAGAGGAATGAAAGACGGAATCCGCCTTTCAAATTTCGCCTACATTCCGCCTTAAGTCAGGGTGGAATTTTTCGTACGGGTGTGAAGAAGTGCTAGAAGATAACGCGAACGAATAAATTTGCTAACTGGTGGTTGCTGTTAATTAAGTTGTACTAGTAAGAGAATTCGTAGTGAAGGTTTGAAGGGAAGAAGACTCTGTAAAAGACCGCATAAATATACATAAGAGTGTAACAACTAATGGGAGTTAAATAAAGAAAAGAAAATGGTTAAAAAACAAATAATATAACAAAACCAAGGAACGAGCTAGTAAGTTGAATAAATTACATGAATGAAAGTTTGTACATGTACCCAAGAGGATGATGATGGGGATATTGCTACACATAGTTGATGTTCATTCTGGTGAAGTCACTTAATTTGTTCATGCCGTCAGGGCGGAATGACTTCAGTTAATCCTGCTAATCCGGACGTATTCGTGTGCATCCTGTGTGAATTCAAGAAATTTATTTTACGTTTTTAAAGGTAATAATCATAAGTGATAGACTTGTAGAAGTCAATTCGATACCTTAAGATGTGTGTTCTGTTTCTTTATGTAAATGACATCCCGGAACCAAACAAATACAGGGTAATTCTTGCAATGAACAGGGATGAAAGTTGGGATCGTCCAACGAAACCTCTAGATTACTGGAAATGCAAAAATAGAAGTTTCGCCGGTGGCCAAGATGTGCTATTCGACGGCGACGGACAAACATGGTTGGGAATGTCAAAAGAAGGGAAAATTGCAGTGTTGCTCAATATAATAGAGGCCAAGTCTGATACATTTCGTTACCAAAGAAGGGGTTTCCTGGTCAGTGATTTCCTTTATTCCAACATGGATGGACATTCGTATTTAGAACAGTGCATTAACCCTAAAAGCGATAATTACAAAGGGTTTCATCTTTTACTGCTCGACTGCAGCTCTACCAAGACAGATGTGAATTATTTCAACAACAGATCCACCAACAATAGGTGTGATGATATTTGTGACGATAAGGAATTTATTTGTCTTGGAAATTCTCGGTCAGAGGAGGCGCCATGGATAAAAGTTGCAAAAGGAAAGGAGATATTCAAAGACATCGTCAAAGACTATAACGATACGGATAGTAAACAAAAACTTGAGAGCGCACTGCTCAAATTATTGAAAGACAAGACAGTGTATTTGAATGATCCTGTTTTAAAAATGCAAACAAATAATGAAAAACCTTTTGAAGGAACATCTGATAAAGCTAAACAGATCGAACAGTTAAGCTCCTTGTTTGTTTATATGCCAGAGTTACGGCGGGGAACACGGACACACTCCATTATCACTGTAGATTTTGAGGGAAACTGCGAATTTCTAGAGTTTACTTTGCAAACACCTGTCGATGAGCTGAACTTACAATGGAATGAAACCTTACTGCGATTTAAGATCGAATGAAAATTATAAAATAGTCAATATCGTGATTGAACAGAACATAATTTATAAACGAGAAAAAATTGATACGGAAATATTTCACAATGACGATAAGTACTATATGAATATTTTTTTACAGTTACTTTTTTAAAATAGATTGTTATATTATGATTATGGATGATAAAACAAGAATAAAGTGTAAGGAAGTGTTGTTTTATATATATATATATATATATATATATATATATATATATATATATATATATATATATATATATATATATATATATATATATATATATATAGATATATATATATATATATATATATATATATATATTTACCAATCAACCGGTTACTCGTATCAAAATATGCATATTTTTGACATGTTATTACCATTTTGATAATTGTTCTGAATAATATAGACATTCCGTTCATGTGTAAATCAAAATACGATGTCAAAATTATATGAATATTAAAAAAGAAATGTTAAGGAGCAAACAGTCGTAAAACATGTCACAATTTCGAGTCAGTTCAACATCTCAAAATTAATTCATTAAGTAAGATTGCCAATGACAGGTTATAGATCTTCGTGTGAAATTATTATCCTTATGGATATATTGTTACTGTTGTAATGTCCGAAAACACTTTAAACAATTGCATTTTTTATGTAATAACTTTGATATGTGAAAGGAAAGAGTAAAATAAACATAAATTGAACGTTGGTACAATAATAAAATGGTACTCAACAATTATTTTAGTATCATTTATTAATGATTAATGAAAATCTGATCAGACAAGGAAGTGACGTGTTGGTTTAACAATCATTATAAGAATTACTTACTGACAAATATCCTCCGAAAGTTCAACCCTGGTGTCTTAACGGTCTGCAATTTATTTCGAATAGATAATTAAGATAGATATTAAGAGGTAAAAAGCTAGTATTAACGTATACCTTGGAGAGAAAAACAGTAAATCGATATACATGTTATTTTTGGAATCAATGAAAACAGGAAAGCATATATTGCCGCAAGTGTCAAATGGGCCGCAAAAATATCGGTGTATGATTCATCATAGATTTTTACATTAAAACACACAAAGAGAAGAAAATAACGAGTGGTTTACTAATTTTTATGGTAAATTTTAATATATTTTCAACAACACGTTTTGAAGTTTAACATTTTACTATTATTTTTAAGATTCGAGTTCGTATGCATTTCTAACGGTAATTGTATGAACAATGCCATAGTATGAAGTATAGGAAGACACATTGATTTGTATATATTCTAATACAAAGGTCAACTCATCATTATTCTCTTGGAGGTTATTAATTTCAAATCATTTCTATTTTTTGTTGTATTGTATTGAACTAAAACTAAATGCATTAGTTTATATGTTTTCATAATAAAATAGAAATGAATTATTTTAAAGGTACGTGTAAGATCATAAGCTCATCCGGTAAAATCTGCACAATTTTAAGGGTAAAAATAAAGCCAAATAAGTTTTTTCCCTAAATCTTATCTACACTTCAGTTTATGAAGATAATCATGCTTATTAAATTGCATGAGGTTCTCAAAAGTATTTTTAAAAATAAGGTCAGCTCAAATTTACAGGTCTTTCATATTTTTGGGTAATAATTGAGATTTCATGAATCAAATATATCATTTATATAAAATTTCATGTCATTCAGGTCTTTAGTATGTCCCGTATACCGATCCCGATACATTGTTTTGAGAACCTCATGCAATGAAAAGAATGAAGAAATCCGAGATTTTCCGAATAGATTATAGTCTCTAACAATCTACGACCTACTATACATTTGCAAGTAAAAGAAAAACTGTGTAATATTTTTTAAAGGAATAAAACATATTTCTACATGGAAATTTACTTTAAATTCATTAAAATTCATGAAAAAATAAGCATAGTATTAATTTTATTTAAAAAAAAAATATCCTGCAGAAACGCAGTTACAATATCTAAATGTATATTAAATAACGGACCGCCTTCTGGCGGCCCGTAATAATATATTCTTTAAGTTTTATACAATTGCTAATGGCTTAGATAATGCAAGAATGTTGTTTTATATCAACGTCAAAAATAATATGATTGTTAAGTAAGGTATTTTATTAGGCATATAAATCCGTAAAATAAACTTCAAGACATTTGCACTAACGTTTAAGCTTGCACATTAAATCATATTCTTTTAAAACAACTGAAATATGTCAAAGTCTTTAGGACGATGGACAGACTGTAGAAGCACATATTTTCATTGGGTTAAAATTTCGTTTGTCATTTAATTCCTCATATCATTATCTCTTAAACTGTATCACGATTCAACTCTGTATTTAATAATACTTGGGTTAATAATTTGTCATGGATTTAATTTCGTTGATTTATACTGCCGACGATATCGCACACCCTAACGAAATGATTGTTACAAACATGGAATTCTAGATATTGCGTCACAATCACTTTACCACAATGAAAAATCGCTTATGTCGCAATGTAGTGCTGTTCTACACCATTAATACACACTTTATATAGTACAAACAGTGGATGAACTTGGTGCTGTATAACATGCATAACTACCTTTAGAAAATGTTACGGTACTGTAGTGAGTTTTATATTAGTTCAAGCTATTTATAACCATCGTCATATATTTTTTAACATAGTTTGAGCCAGTAATATATCATATTTTACTCCGCTTCAATTCTTGCATTGAAATTAAAGTAAAACCGTCCCTGTGCTTAAGATCTAAGATATTTTCTTTAAAAAATGTTAAGCACACTCTTATAGTTGTTTTATGTCATAAATCAACTTCGGAATGAAGTACATAACATTTTTCCTTTAGACTTTTCATGAAAATTTAAGAAAAAAAACAATATACCGCTTTTTGGTATATGCCCCCGTAAAAAACGAAGTCGATTACATAGTCATTTTTACGTGATATTAATTCAAAATCATCATATAAGTATCATATTTCAATTTGGATAGCAAATCTATTGCAGAATCTTTTAAATATTTTTTTTTTCTTTCACAAAACGCTATTTCCTATTAAGTTCAATTGAAAAAAGAAAAGTAATACAAACAATTTTTGAAATGGTTCTTACTCAAAATCTAGTTCAATGTTTATGTGATTTTTGGTTGATATTGATATATCTTTTTTGGCTCTAACTCATTAAACATTTTCATGAAAATCATTGTTGTAGAAATGAATTGGGTCCGCCGTCATTAAACCTTAAAGGGGCAACCAAAATGTTAGTATCATAAGCGAGTTACATAGCTTACAATTCTTTGCTATGTAAACAAAGCTTTTGTTTACATTTTGATTGTTGAAGTGAAAAATCCAGTTTTAAACCCAAAATGAATGTGTTATTCGTTAGGAACTGTTTATTTATGATTGAAATGAATCAGAGGGTAGACAAATTAGCTTGAAAAAGATTTTATACTGGTATATTGAACCTATGTAAACAAAATCAGGACACGAGCCTTGTTAACATGACGAAGAATTATGAGCCCTGTATCTTGCTTAAAACTCACCGAGTGACACCTGAATTTCATTTCATCGTTAGAAATGCATTCCTAAAGCATTGTAAATGATAAAAACAGAAAAATCAAATTTGACCAAAATCGTGACCGTCCTCCTCTAAAACGATTCTGGCATACAAAGTTTGAAATGATTGCAATTTTTTATTTATTTCTACTATTTTATTTTCAATGTTTTTGAATTGATTCATTCAAAATTGTTCACACCTCCCTGAAGAAACATGTTTTTAATAGAGAATTGATATTTAATTTATATATCTAATAGATTTAATAGGAATGTCTTTAACAAATAAAGCTTAAAAAACTTTAACTTAAAAACATCTAACATTTCAGGCGAGATATATTGGTAAATTGTTATCATCGCTCAGGCACCTTTGATACGGGTTTGCTTTTACTTTAAGCCTGATGGTTCTACATATGGATAAGGAAAGCTGGATGTAAGTTGGGTTTTTTTATATACTACAAATGTGGCCGATTTAGTAACCATTGAAGTTCGTATGCTTTTAAAATTATATACATGTACTTTCACAAAAAGTGACAGATTTTAAATACTAGAAATGCGGTTGATTCAGTAACCCTTAAAGTTCGTATATTTTTATAACAATAAATTCACAAAAAGTAAAATTTTTAAAAGCTAAAAAAGCTGTCGATTAAGTAATCCTTGAAGTTCATATTTTTTTATAACCATATATACTATCACAAAAAGTATATTTAAAGATTTCAAAATCTTGTTTATTTTCCCTCCGTTATCTATCGATCAATTGATAACGTAATTCAGAAGTTGAAAACTAATCTCAAACTCGGCATTTTATAAAGACTGAAGATAACTAGCATTGCAATAAAAACTCTGACGCAGGTTATACATTTTTATGACTTGCATATTTGTAGCTTAATTCGATTGCCTACGGCGGTTAACATTTTACAATAATATTATTCACACTGAATTTATCTTGCAGTAGAGAGCATTTCCATCTAGTGGTTTAACTAGATGTGCAATGTCATTTTGTCTGTATGAGTTTTAAACGAACTGAGAATCTGATCATTCTCCGACGAGCTTTTCGATGACAATTGTGCATTTTTGTGGAATATTTGTAAATTATTGAATGAACATCGTTTCAACCCTATGATATTTATAGTCAATGAATATATTAGGGAAAATGTTTTATCCAATAAAAAAAAAACAATCAAATAGGAGATATAAATGTCGGGATACAATGTTTATATCCAATCTTCGTAGACTTTTGTCATGACAAGCATTTTAAACAGTAGGGCTAATAACTCTATTAATATTTCAAGATATTTTGAATGTCTTAAAGAGTGGAAACGTTTCTCTATATCCCTAAACAAAAGAGACATGAAATCTAATGACTAGATTTTTAAATGACCTTGACTTTTGACCTTAATGTTTTTTTTCTTAAATTGGCAAAGGTAGACGCTTCAATCCCAAGTGGTCCGATGTCTCTACGACTTATGGTAAAAAAGATGTTTTTCAAGAACCTAAACCATTCATGGGATATATATAACTGCTAAAGGGGGTCACGAGATCTTTCAGCGAGAATAAATTAACCTTGAGACATTAATAAACGTCCAATGTCTATCGCTTATGGTTTTAAAGGTGAAGCAATAACAATTATTTCCATTACAAAGGGCATAACTGTGTAAGTTTAAGGAGTATTCAGACAAAGGGTCATCTACTGCCATAATTTTTGCGTGCCAATTAGGTCAAGAACAAAATGTTTCAATAACTCTCATGATATAAGAACCTGACCCGAAAAAAAAATAAAGAAGAAAAATAATAAGAAGCAGAAAAAAAATGCAGAAGCAATACAAGAGGTCTTTTACTTAGAAGGTGGCAGACCCATTAGTGTATTTACCTCGATGAAATGAAATATGTTTTACTTAACAGATATACACGAATAATATCCAACGCATAGCAATACTAAATTTAATGTATTTAAAGTGTTAACAACCTGTCTTCATATTATTTTTTTACACATCGATAAAACCATTGAACATGGATGTTCTTAAAAACAGTAAAATGCTTTCCTTGGTAAAAATCGGAGGTGTTTTCGCAAACCAAAATTTGTTTTGGGGTTGATTGACGATTAGAAAGTTCACAAATATCATTATTTGCACTCATTTTATTGTTCACGTATGCGTGTGCTATTTTAAAGAAATATTCATTAATCTTTGTCTTGTAGAAGTCAGTTCGTCATACAAAGATGTTTGTTCTGTTCCTTTATGTAAATGACATCCATGCAATGTGTATCGTTACGATCCTCTTAAATTGTCGTTTAAATGTATTCTACATGTATCTCAAACGATCATGTAGTGCGCGGCCAGTGCATTAGGTTCCGTTCGTCTTCGATTTTTGTCCTGACTAGATGAATTGTGAATTATTCATGAATGATACATTTTTGTTCGTAACAAGCTAGCAAAATTGGTTGGAGAAAAAAATTGCAAAAATAAAGTTTTCAAATTGTGTACCGAATTTTCACACAGTATTTTGTTACTTTTCGACCAATTTTTGTTAAACATAAATTGTATTTTATCCTCTCCTTTTCTAGTGTATAAGCTTAATGGGTGTTGATTAAAACATTGAATACAGGGTTTGTAACAAATTTATGTCAGATATGAAATATTTGAATTAAAAGAAACGTCATCCTCATAAGTTTGATGTGGAATTTAGTCGAATGATTGCAATGATCATTGCAAAGCAAATATGTGCAATAACTTCCTTATCGACATGTACTTAAACTTTACATTATGGCGAATGAAATCTTTAAGATAAGTCGACAATTCTAGTTGTAATTCCTGAGTCTTATCGCAGAGTTCACAATGTTGTCGAGTAGTTTTGTGGCATATTTTTTACTTTTGTCGGTCTGGTCCTCTCTCGGTCTTGACAGAACTGATCGGCTCCTTATAAGTAGTGACCCTCAGGCTCTCCAAGTGCAAATCAATAATTTGATACAAGAGTTGGGTAAAACCAATCAGGAAGTCAGCTACCTGAAGTCTCAGCTTTCATCACAGCACCATCAGATATCGTCGTGTGCAGGTATGTCTTCCTCCATCCAATCTCTGATAATTTTAAAAGACCTAATAGTCGAAATTTGTATGCAATGCAAATTGGGCGTGCACCGGTATTTTGAAAAAAAAATTATGAAAATGTTCTCTTATATTTTCTATTTATTCAGAAATTCGACTCCTATAGAAATTTATCAAAATCTAACCGGTTTTATTAAGTTTTTATTGATTTAATTTGACATATTTCTTCAAGTCTTAAAAAAAAGCTTTTGACAGCATTATTTAGCCGTTTTCATGTCATTAAGTATAACCATGTGAATTCAACAGTGCAACGTTCTGATCAACCATTACGATAATTTACGCTAAATTTAGCAATACTCGCTACCTAAATCCTTCACCCCCACCAAAAGTTTTATAAGTGTGATAATGATACATACCTTTTTATGCATAGAACTAGTTTTCAATCAGATACCAAAAACATATTGTTTTGCTCTTTTATGATATAGATATCTAATTTAGTACATTGGTATATGGAAGACCTAAAAATGTAGAGATGAATTTCATGTCAAAAATCAAAAGTCACGTTTCATACATGTACTTTAGTCTGCATATAGATGAAATTCATGCTAGATACCGTTTATAAAGCTGACCTTTACATATATTGCATACTAGTATTTTGTATATATCTTTCAAAAATAAAAACTTGATTAAGGGGATGTGCGGCCATCTATAACATTTGAGGATAAGAATGTAAACATTTCTTGAACTAGCTTGTTTCTGCCCGAAACTGGCCAAATGTGTTGCCAAAATATATAAAAGCAATAAATAGCAAGTCCTACGTGTCATTATGTTTGTAAACTATGCAAACAAGAACAAGACAATGCCTTTTTAATCACCCAGAACAGCTGTCGAACTGCGAAGGTTCAGACCATTTGGAAGATTTAAACATCTGAAAAAATATGAAGGAGGTTCACTGGTGTCCTATCTACAACCATATGTTGAGAAAAAGTTCGAATTTTGCTAAGTTAAGTGGTATCATTTCAAGAATTGATCACATTCTCATACTCAAATGTAAAGATGGCCACATATCCCCCTTTATATATCTGTTGCACCTAAATATTCTAATTATTTTTATTTGTTAGGATATATATCAATCTGTAAATGCATTCTATACAATAATAATGTTTATATCTTTTCTTAGGTTCAACCTTTACTGTTTGGGGGAAACAGTCCTGTCCAAAAGTAAATGGAACAGAGCTAGTTTATAATGGTAATATTTGATAAATTTGTTCCTATTGTTGACATGTTACTTTGACAACACGAAATAAAATACCAAACATGTTTAATAATTGAGCATTTTTTCCCCATAATATGAATTTTCATCAGCAATCAAAACACCAGTGTGTTCGATTATTCTTGTACCAGTAACACTTTTTCATCTTAAAGGATTCACAAGTGGAAGCCAGTATAATGAAAAAGGAAATGGAGTAAACACCCTTTGTCTGCCTCATGATCCAGAAAACTTATTGACCACAATATCGGTGTCAACCGGAAACGATTACGCGCATCTCTATGGAGCCGAGTACCAGTTAAATATAGGTCGTGTACGCATAGACGATAACGTTCCTTGTGCCGTCTGCCGAACCACGATGGCGTCATCAACCATCATGATTCCTGGTAAACGCTCATGTCCGATTCATTGGCAGAAACAGTATACAGGAATCTTGACCGCAAATTGGTATGATTATCAAGAAAGTGAATACTTATGCATTGACAATGATCCGGATTACGTCGAAGGATCCAGAAGAAATGAGAATGGAAGACTGTTTTACCCGGTGAAAACTGTGTGTGGATCGTTACCGTGTCCCCCTTATGAAAACGGAAACCTTCTATCATGTGTTGTTTGTTCCAAATAAATCATAAACCGATTGCAAAAATTGTGTTCGTCTGATTTTGTAATATTTGACGGACCTTTTACGTTACGTTAATATAGGAAGCTTTTTTTCTTCATTTAAAGTGAAAGTGCTCTATTGTGACTGTAGGATTCATGTCAACCCTTGTTCCCTGAACTTTTTTCAAGGGTAGAGAAGAGAAACATGTTCAACGTCTGTTTGTGATGCATCATTTTAAAATATCCAAATATAATAAACATTAACAAAACTGAAATATATACAAACAATTCTTTACTCCATAAAACTATACATTTTGACGAATGAAAAATTAATGAAATTAATAAATCGAATTTAAAAAAGCATAGAATATATATGAAATAAGCTCCAAATCTCAGAAATAATTTGTATTCTCGTAAGGACATCAGAGTACTGGAGTACTGACGGGAGTTGATTTCTTTTTAATATTGCTCATTTTAAAATCAAAGATATGTCACAGGCGGTGAAAAGTCAATTCTGAACCGGGATTCGAACCCAGGGCCTTTGTCGTACCGTGCCAGCGCTCTAACCACTGAGCTATTGAGACCCGATATATTGACTAACAGTCACACGCCTGTGAACCTGGTGACATACTCCACCTCTTAGTTGATATTCGTCCTCGAATTTACGAGTAGAATTCTACGAGTTAAGAAAATGTTGTGCTCCTAGGGAGCGACGGTAGGATTTGTACGTTGGGAGTCCAATGTCACAGGTGGTGAAAAGTCAAGTCTCAACCGGGACTCGAACCCAGCGCTCTAACCATTGAACTATTGAGACCCGATATATTGACTGACAGTGACACACCTGTGAACCCGGTGACGTGTAATTTTGCATGGCAAGTAGTTTCTTATAGCTATATGTATATTTGAATGATTATGCACATTTTTTCTAATAATGATAATAAACTACAAACTAAACAATACATTATATATCAGTATTCGAAACATTTATGAAAAATTGTATCCAAGCAATCTTGGACTTTGGTGAAGGAATACATACATGTACGTCTTCCAAAAATATCAAAATTGTTTGTACCATTCAAAATCTAACAATTTTTAAGGTATTTATAAATAAGTTTCCTTGAAAAACAATTTTACTGATTACATTACATCGAAACTATCGCTTTTTTAGAGTACTTAAAAGTACTAAGTCTTGTTAGCGGTGATGTGGGTGTCTAGATCCAAACACTGTTTCACTTCCGTTTTGCCAGAGTAACTGCGTAGGACAGTTGATCAAAATCAACTCCCAAAAACGAAACTTTTTGTAGCTCGAGATAAAGTATGAATCTTCAAAAGTAGCATTGTAACGTTAACGTTTAAAAAAATACTAAAGAATTGTTAAAATAGTTTGAAAATCATGGTAGTTTAAGTTGAAAAAAAATCTTAAATGGCGAAAGAATTCAAGCTAATTGAATTGTTGATTAATATTTCTATATACAATGTATAAATGTTTGACAATTAGTAATTTTGTCAGATTCGAAGTACAATTAGAGGGTTTTGGAGGTGTTGACAAACCGTTTTGATGTATACACTTACTTCTTTTTTATATCCTGGTTCATGATTCTGATAAATGTTATACATCAAAAAAGATTTAAACATTTACATATATGATTCATCTTTTTCTACTTTCCTAAGTAACGAGATTAGAGAATATTGTTTTAGAATAAGGATATCCAAAAAAAGCCACAATAATGCTAGATTATTAATGATATTGTAATTGGTAACAAAAATTAGCAAAACTTTAAAACTTATCTGGGCAGCAGAAGGTGTATGTTTAAAAATAGACTTAAAAGCTCTTGGAATTGTACATTTGAATTTCATCTTGGCTATTCTATATGTTGTTTATATCATATATCTAAAATCAAAGACTTTTATTCGAATTCCAAATAAGTAAGATAATTTATCATGAAGAAGCTATCGGGGTTTTTTTCGGATTTACAAAACTCGTTCGTTTTTATTATTTTTTATATGTGTTAAGAACTGTAAGAGTTGTCGGACATTGTTTACAAACCATTGTCGTTTGAAATACAGTAGAAGAGAGTCTATCGTCTGAAAGAAGCACTATCTTCTAGAATTCAAAATAATCGAGAGAGAAATTTTCATCCTTCACAACGTCGTAATGAGTCAAATTCCTTCACTGGGATTTCGTAAGTTTCCTGTCAGATTCCATTCATAATAATCCATACTGTTATTGCATGCTGTTTGAGAACGTTCATAAGCGCGTCCATATTACTTTAATCACTTAATTTTCACAGTCTAATCTCTGGTTTTCTAAGATTAAGTCTCGTTCCATCCTTCTCTATATTCTCCATAATTTAAATGTTGAGTGATATTAAATAAAGCGTGCTATTGTTCTATAAACACAATCGTTGTGTTGGTTACCTTCCCTTACTTAGATACAAATCACTCTTTGGCGCTGTTTTTGAAATATTATTTTTCAATTTTTAGCAATTAATGAAAATATTAAGACGTGTAAGGTAATGCTTTGTATTATTTGTTTGTTATCCTATCGTTATTTCACAAACTAGTTTCAATTTAAAGTGAAGATATTTGGGATTAGCTATTTTAAATTTGAGGGCAATACACCCCCTTGACGACGGGCTGAGACAGAGAAATATCAGCCCCGAGGGCGATACAGCCCTAGGTTTTGGTTGCTGTCTCACCTAGTCCAAAACACGTGTATCAAGGCTGATACACTACTAGGTATATGATATAATTATAACAATAACGGGTATATTTTGATCCTAACAATTATTTGTTTGTGATAAAATAGCTATCAACCGCAATTTTCCACGGGGAGAAGGAATGTAGACAACCCGACATGGAAAAATAAAATCGAAAGTAATATTTTAAACAAAAATAATTTTACTCGTCGAAAAGTTACCTTTTTTAAGTTGTTTATACATATATCTGGTAAATATTTTGAGTAAATTAAAAAAAGATGAAAAGTCGGAAGAACCCTTGTGTCTCTAGGTTGACAATATGATACAAAAACTGAAGGCATTACAGAGCGATACCAACCGAGAAATCAGCTATCTGAAGTTTAGGCTTGCAACACAACGCCCGGAGATATCAAATGTAGAGGTCTTAAAACTTAAGAAAGCCTAAGGAGGTATTTGTTGATTATTGTTACAATAAAAAAAACCCAGCTAAATCTTTCATATTTTCGTCAAGCCATCGATTAAGTTTTAAATATTATTCGTATTTCAATGAAACACGTTCTCAGACTATGAATTTAAATATATCATTTTAAAATTATGAAAATTGAAAAGCTGACAATATAATTTACTGTACACGTTCCGCTCCATTAATTTGATGTCTAGCTAGTACTGGATAGAGTAGATTAATCATATTAAACAATGATATTATACATGTCATTCCTTATTACATGTACTAGCATGTCTTTATAAAGCAAAAATTCTTCTTTATCATTCAAAATAGATTCAGTGCTCTAATTCTTATTGTTTGATCTGTTTTCTACGGTTCCACTTCCAGGATTTGGGGGGAAAGTCCAGTCCAACAGTCGGTGAAATTCTCGCACTGATTTGTCTTCTCACAAAACAGGTCTGGATATTTACACTCCACCATGTGCTGTTCCAGATGGACAGGGACAGAAATGTACGTCAGGGAGCAGTTGTAAGCCAGGATTGGGAATAAGTAGGGTAGAATAGAAAATTAACTATCGGAAGCCTTACATAACATTGCAACTAACAATCATAGTATGAGAAGTGGATTGCCATGTCGATAGGAACCTTGTTTAATAATAAGATGCACTCTAATTTTTTCTTAGAAGATTTCTAATACAAGATGTAATCATATTTTTTTATGTGATAAGAAGAATTTTACGTTGATGTTTTATTTCTTCTATCCTCACGCTCCAGAAAACTTATTGGGTCATTGATGTTTTATTTCTTCTATCCTGACGCTCCAGAAAACTTATAGGGTCGTGGCCAATTTTAGGCAATATAACTCTCATTAGGCAGAAGAGCTCTGTAAAATAAAATACTAGGAAGGGAAAAGATTAAAATTGAAATTTAAAATATGGAACTTTGCTTCAATTAATGATTGTTTGTAGCGAAACAAATCATTTTTGGAAAAAAAATCCATGGTAAATCTGATGGGCAACTGGGGATTATATATCAAGACTAGGATAGGCTCTGGAAAACTACTCCACTATCGCTTTTCAAATTCAAAAAAGTTTATTATTTTCACCTTCACGTTTTACCTTACCTGATTGTGATGCCAAGGACATCAGCGTTTTTGTTGTAGAAATTGTAGACTTGGTTGATTTAGTGAGGACTGGTACCACGGATACCTAATAAGCAACAACAATAGAACACTTACATCCAATGTTGGTAATTCTCCCTTTATATTTGTACAATGACAAGTGTTTCTGAATTTGCTAATATTTTCATTCGATATCGTAATAATGATTATTAGATCTTTTATTTTTCGTACCGTTTATAGATTTGTCTGTTTGTATCAAAATATTAGAACAACTATGTGTCCATGATATGATGCTACATGAAATAACCAATTATATGTCTTTTTTGTTTTTTGTTTTGTTTTGTTTGTTTGTTTGTTTGTTTGTTTGTTTGTTTGGGGGTTTTTTTCGGTTTTTTTTTGTTTGGATAAGTTTTCCCGTTATCTCACAAATGATATAATTTTATTCTTCTATATCTGAAATGCTTCTGTCTTTCTTAGAGTTTGGTCATGAGGAACTATCGTACCATTGCACAAATGGTGGATACTAATGATACTAATAAGTATTTGAGGAATAACCCTAATGAGTAATCTGGCTAAGATCTATATTCTTTCTTAAATAAAAGGTTGTTAAACTGTCCTATAATAGTTCCTATTGACATGGCGATCCACTTCTCATACTATGATCGTAAGCTGCAATGTTATCTCTAAGGCTTTAGATAGTTAATTTTCATGCGGAAAATTTTCTTCCTACGTATTTTGTACATAAATAATACTTCTTTGTAAAGATACAAAACAAATTCTTTTTCCCTGAAGAACGTTGTTTACTCAGAGTTTGAGTTATCAAATTCGTATTTTTATAAAGTTCAATGCAATGACTAAAAATTGGTATAAACACTAAAATTACTTACGAAATAAATTATTATTGACATATCATTCGTTATTTTTAATATATTATGGAATTAGGCTAAAAAAAAAATTGGACTTTTAGCAAAACAGAAGAAATTCGGACTAAAATTTTCAGATTTTGTTTTTCACTGAATTATTTTTTGTAGTACTGTAATATTCAAAGTTAATTACTGGTATTGTCTGTGCAGATCTGGGGCGGAGTTCGTTGGATGTTGTGCGCATGTTGTCTCTGCGTTTTGATAAATTGGTAAAAAAAAAAAAAAGAAGACTGGAATCACCCTTAACAAACAAAACAATTCCTTAAAATATAATTGATTGTGGTGAATCAACAGATTAAATTTTTTCAATGGAACGAAAGAAAGTCCCAAAATAAATAAATATAATGTACGTGTTCTTTTCCTATTGGTTACTCCTGTATTTAAGAGGGGTAGATTTTTTTCTTGCAAGGGTAAAATAAAATGTATACATTTGTTAACTTATGAGGTAAAAATTCAATCTTTATACAGCCACATACTTACAATTATTTTCACTCTTTTTGTATATTTTTTTTCCTTTTCTTCAGCGTTTGCATTATCAAATTAATAAATCATTTCCTATTTTCTCAATTCTTTAGATATTTCGTTTTAGGAGTGTCAGAAAGTTCATTAATATTTAAACCCCTCCCCACAAAAACACAAACAAGTATATAATAAACCATAAATGAAATGAATGAAATATAGGTAATTTAAAACTATAGAGTTCACCAGGACGATTCATCAGAACAAGAACTTTTACTATATTATGAAAGATACGTACAAGAGGATATATGTGAGTCGATCCTCACTAGTGATACACCCGCTCTGATGTGTTTATACAAAATAAGCAAAGTTAACATTTACATATAACTGGGAGATGACATCAGTTTTTTTGGAAAAACGAAAAATTGAATCCCACTTTTGGGTATGCCTTAACAAAGTGTATGTTAAAATTTTTAAGCATCTGCGATGAAGAGTTGCTGAGAATGTCTGTGATGAAAATTTGTTTGAAAATTTAGATTTAAAATAAACAAAGTCGTAATTAAACAAGAGCTTGATGTCCGATTTGTACAAAAATGAAATGAACCTACCATATGGCATACCTAAACAAAGATTGTGTTAAACATTTAAGCATCTGGGATAAAAAGTTGCTGAGAAATCCTTGATGAAATTTGTGTTACAGACACCACACACAAGGGTTAAAAAGTATATTCCCTTTCCTTTGGAGCATGGGTATAATTAGTTCTTACTTTAACCAGTAAACCAGAGGAAAAATCATTCTTTAATTAAGTTGTATTTAGTTACCTTGAAAATGGTGTTAAGGTCATTAAGATGAGGGTCACTACATATTTTAGATGTCATGCTTCAATTAAGAAGTTGCAAACATGCAATATTTGTCCCTCTTTCTGGGTCTTTAGCAGTGCTTAACTGAGAAGCATCTCTCAGCATTTATATGATCTTACCGTCTATTTTTCGCCCTTCTACACTTGCAAACACTTTGCCCCGTCTTGAATTCGCCCGGGAAAAAATATGTTTTAAGAAAAATAAAATAAGACACAGAAATTCGCTCGGTTTTAAATTTGCCAGCTGACAATGAAGGCGAAAGGGGCGAAAATAAAACGGGGGCGAATATTTTCCTGCATACAGTAAAATTTTTGTTATAATTTTTATATCTTTCATATTGCGCGCAATTCTTTTCTGTACAATAATTTTGAAAGAGATTGAAGACATTTTCTTAAGTGAACAATATTTGGCCTTGTTGAGACCAGAAAAGAGCCAATTAATGTCTGATTCCTGAAGCATCAACTCGTGTCAGTACTTTAAGTACTTTAATTGTTATAACACGAGGACTTTTTGAATTTTCGATGCATGTTATTTTCGATGAAAAATAAGCAAACTTGGGTATCATTTTTTAAGCATGCATTTAGACAAATGCCAATACCAAATTGAATTTTATTAGACATAAAAGCATTTATAATTCTTATCTCGGCGAGCTTTAATGCTTCCGAAGTTGTCAATGGCCATAGAATTAATTATGCATAAATTTTCTTAATATAAATTAAAATATGCGGATAATAAAGAAAAATATAACTTTCTGTTCGAGGACTCTCAGTACTTTGATGATTTTTCCTTAAAAGCTTCTATGGTTGGCTGGTAGCTTTAGCCTGTTTTTCGTAAGTTTTATTATCAACGAATTTCATTTCTGATCGTTAGGTTTCCCTGGCTGATGAGGTTTTGGCGATAAATAACTTCACGAGATGCATAAATTGTTATTCACTGGAAGGAGAGGGCACTAACCAGAACAAATTTCACGGTTAAAGGTTGTAAAGAAAAGCAACCAAAGCTATTTAAAAATTTGAAGTCTTATCCTATAGCCCAAGGCTAAAAAATTGAAAAGAAATTATAAAAGTTCTATAAAAGATCATACATACAGACGTCGCGAAACGGTGTTGGTGTCAAAATATCCTTTCAAGGTGTGCACCCAGAATTAGATTATTTAAAAAAAAAAACAAGACATTGGGACATATGCAATTTTATATACCAGTCTGTTCAAATGTTTGTGGGTTTCAATAAAACATGTAATAAAATGTAATCTTTTTTATATTTGATAAATCGGTGTTACAAACTTAAAATTTTACGAGAAATGGTATGTAGATAGGTAACACTTTTAAAGAACATATCTCAAATAAACAACAATATCTCGGTGAACTTTCACTTTGGCGGACTTATGACTTTGACGATGACACAGATATACCGGTATACATGTACGTCATAAGTGTTATCTTACAAAATATGTGTTTTTTCTTTTAATCTTTTCAAAACATTTGAATCTTCTTCAAATAAAAAAAAGTAATATTTCGAATAAGTCATAATGCACTTAAGCCTTGTCCATAAAATTCTTATCATTTATGGTACATCTATACAGTCAGTGTATGAAATAGCTAGGCGACCGTTCGACCTGCCGATACATTGATGTATAGATGCACCACGTACTGAATCAAAGATTTTGAATTTTACTAAAAATCAAAACAATACCGCTATATATAGTTTCGAATAATAATCGAAATTATGTTGACTAAAATTTGTCTCAAAAACGATTAACTGAGACCTGGACAAGCTTAAAACTCTCACGTAGATTGCCATTTGAGACGACAATCGTGATTGAGTGCTTCTTGCTTTGTGTAAAGTTACCCATTTGTATTATTAGGTTGTCAGCCATGAAACGAAAGGCGGATACTATTGAAACAAATTTTTAAAAAAGTACACAATAATCTATATTGAAAGAAGAAGAAAAAATTGTTTTTCCTGAAATCTACGGGTTGATGGAATTATGAATCTATGATATTATTTGTTGCGAGATCAAAATGGTTTCTTTTTTAAATGTATAAGCTGATACCACAAAAATTGTAAAGCTTGTCACACAACATGAATTAATAAAACTTATGTATCTGTAAGAAGAATTGTTTTAACAATATTCACAATTCATTGTCTTATTAAATGTAATTTTTATTTTAATTTTGCCTGTATTCATTATTCCTTAAACACTATTAATGATTCATGAAATTTTGAGAAAATGAAACATTTGTGCAGAATTTAAGTGAATCTTCCATACATTTCTTTAGTCAACTATCTTACAATGTTATTATTGCTATAGATTATTAAAAGTCCTACATGTACCATAATGTACATATATCTTGTAATTTGATTTGGGGATTCATCAACGATTAGAAGTTGTGTACAAACATCATTATATACATACACCTGCTAATCCGGACGTATTCGTGTGCATCCTGTGTGAATTCAAGAAATTTATTTTCCTTTTTAAAGGTAATACTCATAAGTGATAGACTTGTAGAAGTTAGTTCGATACCTAAAGATGTGTGTTCTGTTTCTTTATGTAAATGACATACCAGAGTCAAACAAATACAGGATAATTCTTGCAATGAACAGGGATGAAAGTTGGGATCGTCCAACGAAACCTCTGGATTACTGGAAATGCAAAAATAGAAGTTTCGCCGGAGGCCAGGATGTGCTATTCGACGGCAATGGACAAACATGGTTGGGAATGTCAAAAGAAGGGAAAATTGCAGTGTTGCTTAATATTATAGAGGCCAAGTCTGGTACATTTCGTTACCAAAGAAGGGGTTTCCTGGTCAGTGATTTCCTTTATTCCAACATGGATGGACATTCGTATTTAGAACAGTGCATTAAACCTAAAAGCGATAATTACAAAGGGTTTCATCTTTTACTGCTCGACTGCAGCTCTACCAAGACAGATGTAAAATATTTCAACAACAGATACACTAACAATAGGAGTGAGGATATTCGTGACGATAAGGGATTTATTAGTCTTGGAAATTCTCGGTCAGAGAAGGCGCCATGGATAAAAGTTGCAAAAGGAAAGGAAAAATTCAAAGACATCGTTAAAAACTTTAACAATAAGGAGAGCAAATCAAAACTTGAGAGCGCACTGCTCGAGTTATTGAAAGACAATACAGTGTATTTGAATGATCCTGTTTTGGAAATGCAAACAAAAAATGGAAAACCTTTTGAAGGAACATCTGATAAGGCTAAACAGATCGAACAGTTAAGCTCCTTGTTTGTATATATGCCAGAGTTACGGCGGGGAACACGGACACACTCCATTATCACTGTTGATTTTGAGGGAAACTGCGAATTTCTAGAGTTCACGTTGCAAACACCTGTTGATGAGCTCTACTTACAATGGAATAAAACTTTACTGCGATTTAAGATCGAGTGAAAATTATCAAATAGTAAATATCGTGATTGAACAAAACATACTATATAATCGAGAAAAAATTGATACGGAAATACTTCACAATAAAGATAAGTACTATATGATATTTTTTGACAGATACTTTTTTTTATAACTACGAAAACAAATAAAACAAAAATAAAGTGTAAAAAAAGTGTTGTTTTATATATATATATATATATATATATATATATATATATATATATATATATATATATATATATATATATATATTCCAAATATTTATATATGTGTATATATATATATATATATATATATATATATATATATATATATATATATAGTTAAATCCAAAATATATCGCAGTGTCCGGTTTTATATATAGAAAATTTGAAAAACGAAAGACAACACAGAGTAAAACGTTAGCGCTTTCATTCAATCTTCAGACGTTTTTAAAAACGTCTGAAGATTGAATGAAAGCGCTAACGTTTTACTCTGTGTTGTCTTTCGTTTTTCAAATTTTCTATATATATATATATATATATATATATATATATATATATATATATATATATATATATATATATATATATTCCAAATATTTATATATATATATATATTCCAAATATTTATATATATATATATATATATATATATAAAATATATATATATATATATATATATATATTCCAAATATTTTTTGCATGTAGAGTGTGTGAAATGTGGGGTTATGAATAGCAATTGCTCTGTTGTCATATTCCATGATGCGCGCTAGCGCATCATGGAAATATGCCAGCAGACCAGTTGCTATTCAACCCTGTATTAGGTCACATACCACTATTTTTACCCCGTGCTCATTGACCACGCAAGTAGTTCCATTCTAAAAATGTATGTATTATTTCAAAAATTCCTAGGGGTACTTAATGGTCGAATTTGGTTCCTTTTATGGCATGGATGGAAAGAAGAAGGTTTGAAAAAAAATACAGGCAGGAAAAAATTTAGAAAAATTATCTTTACAGGCCGATAGAAAGGGTGTAAAGAGGCCAATGTTTACACAAATTCCAAAGTGAAAATGAATTTTTCATGGTAGAGGTTATTTTAGGGGCCATATCTCAGTCCCCTCTCGATTGATTTTCCTGTAGTTTGGATATGTTGTTGGACTAGTGTCATTCTATAGGTATGCTGTATTTGAACTCATTTAAGCCGGTGGAATTTTTTATATGATTTATTTTTGTATAAAGGAATAAGAGGGAAAAATAATTGTGGTCTGTGTCCTATCAGGTCAAAGGTCAAAATCCACGTTTATCAACTTAAGTCTAATTTTTCGTTATTTTTCAAACAATTGGGATGAATAATGACATTTTGTGGGATTCTTTTTCAATTTTGGCAGATAATATGAAAAAATAACGGTAAAAATTGTGTGAAATGGATTTGAACAGGGTGTGAACAGCATGGTGTCATCAATGAGTCAAACAGGGGACGTAAGTACTTGCAAATTGTCTAAAACCACTTTCTAATGTTAACTTTACTTATCACCCAAATCATAAAAGAATTGGTCGATTTGTCATTAAGTTATAAAGCCTTAAATATACCCCCTCTCTCTCTCTCTCTCTCTCTCTCTCTCTCTCTATCTCTCTCTCTCTCTCTCATATTAATCATATTACATGTAAAAGTATATACATATATATTTCCTTTAATATTATTTTGATTGAATTAAAAGGAGGAAAGTATGGCTTATGTTACTTTATGATTCCTATGAATGATGACAAATTTCACTGCCTAGCAGATTGCATGACAGGACATACAAGCTGGTAAAGGGGCACCTGCTGCCCCCCCCCCTCCCCCAGTTAACACCATTTTGACAGAGAAATAATGAAGAAAACAACAAATGGTAAGTTGATTTTATTCATTTTTTCATATTTTTCTTACAATTTAACTCTTGAAATCTGATGGTGAGTAGGCATCACAACATTTTCCTCAGTACTTTAGAATATGTAAACCTTCATGTATAGATATTTACATGAGACATATACATTTTACTGGTTAGAAATAGTCATTTCAGCATCTAAATTATCAATGCCTTGCAAACTTTTATTTAAATTACTGCTTTAAAGTCTTATTATGTCAGTTTTTCCCCTCTTTGTGTCCTAGAAATGTAACTACCAACAAATGTAGCATGTGTATGAGTTTGGTTGCTGGCATTGAACAGTGATTGCCCAAGATATATGAGGCCTGCTAGAAGCTTTACTATTTGCAATACTGTAGTAATGTCTTTTTGGCACTCTCATCATTAATTTGAGTCTTGGTCATCATTGTTCATGGTAACATACCAAACATTTTCACCTCTAAATGCACAATGTATGTAGAAACCCATGACTTTGAATGGTGAATCCTCGCTACAAAAGGTATGATCTCCTCAAGATTAATCACACCAGATAATGCTGAAAGAAGGTGATGGACTTGTAATTTCTAAAATAGTTTCTCGTTAATGTTTGTAAAAAATCCCTACTTTGGGTTTTAATGTGTAGAGTTATCTCCCTTTGTTTTAAGAGTACAGTTTTCATGAACCAAGGCTCCTTATGAATTAGGGTACATTTAAGTAATTTATTCAGTGTATATGTAATGAATGGACAAACAGAATTCATTCTAAATTCTTCTAAATTGTTAGTTTTGTTTCAAAAGGCATTTTATGCCTATCCATATCAGCCCTGTGTACTCTGAGTTAATCTACTTTGGTCAGCAAGTGCCATTTCCTGAAAATGTGTGAATGGTGCTATATGATTATCTGCTTAATATAAACGGATTAGCCACTGTATATTTATCAAAATACCTGATTTCTATAGCAAACTTAATGCAGAATTTTTTAAATATTTTTTCAAGCTCATAGCATGTGATTAAATGTTTCTTTTTTGGCATTTTCTGAAAAATTTAGCCATATTTGGGGTATTTTTTTCAAAAATTTCCAAAAAATAGTTCCAGGTATAAAAGAATTTAATCATCATTAGCATCATCATGTAGACATGTTAGGTTAATGAATGCAATAGATTAATGAAACTTTTGACAAGTAATTAATGTTAAATGTAGCTCTTGAAATTTGAATATTGTGTGTAACGTGCTAGATTTTGCATGTTATGTCGGCCTTCCTGGACCAGATCTCAAAGGCCTATAACTCTGATGCAGAATACACAATTCCCGCCAAATTTCACAGGGAGGTGTATTATGGGTACAAGTGTCTACCTACCACGTTTCATCAAAGTCAAAGAAGAATTGTGTAATTATTAGGTCACATACCACTATTTTTACCCCGTACTCATTGACCACGCAAATAGTTCCATTCTAAAAATGTATGTATTATTTCAAAAATTCCTAGGGGTACTTAATGGTCGAATTTGGTTCCTTTTATGGCATGGATGGAAAGAAGAAGGTTTGAAAAAAAATACAGGCAGGAAAAAATTTAGAAAAATTATCTTTACAGGCGCAATAGAAAGGGTGTAAAGAGGCCAATGTTTACACAAATTCCAAAGTGAAAATGAATTTTTCATGGTAGAGGTTATTTTAGGGGCCATATCTCAGTCCCCTCTCGATTGATTTTCCTGTAGTTTGGATATGTTGTTGGACTAGTGTCATTCTAAAGGTATGCTGTATTTGAACTCATTTGAGCCGGTGGAATTTTTTATATGATTTATTTTTGTATAAAGGAATAAGAGGGAAAAATAATTGTGGTCTGTGTCCATTAGCCTAGCCCTTGACATTTAGCTATTGCATCAATAATAAGCATTCAGACTGTAATGTATCTTTTTAATTCACATAGATTTGTTAAGAGAATCAATGATATGTTATAACAGTAATTCCTTTAAAATGGTATTATAAGAATGTTTTAATTTTAATTACATCAATTATATAGAGTTGAAGAAAAACACATGATGCATCGTATAGTGGTTTAAATCAATAACATCATGGAAAGTATACGACGTCATACCTTTATGACGTCATAGTATGCAGACAGAGCAATTGCGATTATAGAAAAATAATTGCAGTTCCTCCGTATGGACTTACGGTGGGAAAGAACAATGGATATGCAAAATAGTATAAAATTGTAACACACACATCAGGGTATTCAAAGGTTAGAATGACTAGTTTTATTATGACGTCACAAACGTGGAACGCTGTAAGATGCAACGTCACAAGCGAGAATCAAAGTACACGCTTGTGGCTATTACAGTGGCTCTTTCATTAATTTGAATTTACCCATAGGATAAAACAGAAATTTTGACGTAAAAATCACATTTGTAGACAAGGGAAGAAGTTAAAAAATGTAAATATAAGCATTAATTCATTATTTTTTGAAAGATATACTCTCATAACTGCAGTGGTGTGTGCATACAAATTCTCATTACGCGCTAGCGAAGTTTTTTAATTTGTATACACACACCGCTGCAGTTATGAGACTATATCTTTCAAAAAATAATGATTCAATACTTAAATACATATAAAATCAAAAAAGAAAAAGAAAATGAACAGTTTTTAAGTTTCTATTCACTAGCGCTTTCCGGATTTTAACATCCTTCTGCAAGTAAACGTACATAAGTTATAACATATATTTTCGTTGGGTTAAAACTTCGCTGGTTTTAACCAAATAAAACTTCGTTGGCATTTAATTCGTCATATCATAATCTCTTAAAATGCATCACGTATCAGCTTTGTATTTAATAATACTTGGGTTAAAAATTTGTCATGGATTTAATTTCGTTGAATTATACTGCCGACGATATCGCACATCTTAAAGAAGTAACTGTTGTCGCCGGGTGGCGTTGCGGCTCCAAAATAATAACGTTCAATAGGTTTACGTAGCTTTTATGCAGGTGATAATTTACAGATAAATTTCCAATTCTTCAACAGACTTGAGATTAAGGTACAAAAAGGGATCTGAAATATAAATGAAATGATAAATACACAGATAACATTATTTTACTCATAGTTGCATTTTACTGCACATTACTTTACTCAATACATTTTCCTGTATTTACACTTATATTTGCACATTTTTCTGTACATAACTTTACTACTTCACTACATATAGTTTACTTCACACAATCACTAGACTCGTACACGTACTTCACTTTCATATACTTGTGTACTACATTAATACATTTATTTTACGGCAACTACTACGCGCCTTACTCTGAAATACATACAACATATGTTTACATTACAGCAATACACATACTTTTACTTTATACTTAATAGTTTCCGTATGAGCAAATATTCATTATCACACATTACTTCGAAATACTTCCAAATTACTCACGGAAAATATAAAACAAGATTATCTGGCCATTTTAGGAATAAATACGGCATTAAATCCGTTTCATTAAAATAAAAACAAACTTACCCAGAATAGTTGGACTCTGGTCAGAAATACTTATACATTACATGTAGGATGAAATGAGGGAGCTGGTAGAAAACGTCCGCTCTCTCCAATTGCTACGCCCAGACTGAATTCTTAAATGCACGGGATTAGAACCCGCCTAGTAAAACCGGCAGAGTGAGCTTTAAACTATGGAAAGCAACTCTAACAATAAATTAGTAACATTATAAACGTAGCACAAAATGTATGGAAAGTAATTATGGACATAAATTGTGACATACCTCCCCCCCTTTAATAAAAAAAATATATTTTTTTTATACACAACAATTTATGTACATGAAATATGTTTTTACGTATTTTTTTTTATTATTTTAGATAAAAACTAGATAAAACTGTTCATTTCTTCATTTTATGTACACTGAAACACTCACTTCTACTCTTACTCACGTCTGACGACTTAAATAGTCCGCTCCAACATTGTCTTTTCCTCTAATTGCAATAATGCGGAATCGATATGGCTGTAACAGCAATGCCCAGCGCATCAATCTAGAATTTACTAACTTTGTTTTGTTCAGATACATGAGAGGATGATGATCAGTCTCTAAGATGAACTCTTTTCCATAAAGATATCTATGAAACTTTTGCACTGACCATATGATGCCCAGACATTCCTTCTCGATGGTTGAGTAATGTTCCTCACTTGTCTTGAGTTTGCGACTAGCGTAAGCCACTGGGAGTTTGAGATCACCTTCTTCCTGTAGAAGCACTGCTCCGAGTCCTCTATCCGAAGCGTCTGTCTGCACTATAAAAACCTTAGAAAGATCTGGCAATTTCAAAATTGGAGATGTGGTAATTGAGGATTTTAAAGTTTGAAAAGCTAGCTCTTGAGCTTCCGTCCACTGAAGTTTGCTTGGTGAGAACTTCCGGGTGAGATCTGTTAAAGGAAGTGCAATTTGAGCAATATTCGGAATAAATTTTCTATAGAAATTTACCAATCCTAGAAAAGACCGTAACTGTTTTTTCGTTGCAGGATGATTTGCCTCTCGAATAGCTTTGACTTTGTCGGGATGAGGGTGCAGTTTATTGTCTCCCACTATATGTCCTAGACATTCCAGCTTTGGGTACGCCAATGAACACTTCGTTGGCCTTGCTGTGAGATTGGCTGAACGTAGACGCTGTAACACCTCAGATAGCACAGACATATGATGATCAAAAGTATCAGTAAAGATCAAAATATCATCGATGAAATTGTCCACATTTGATACATTTTGCAACACATCACGCATGAAACGACAAAAAGTTGCTGGTGCTGTGACCAACCCAAAAGGCATTTTAGTGAACTGGAAAAGACCTAAAGGAGTCTGAAAAGCTGTCAAAGGACGGGCAGAATGAGTCAATGGAACCTGCCAATACCCCTTAGACAAATCTAACCGAGAAAAATACTTATGACCTGATAGTTTAGCAAACATTGCATCGACATCTGGCATTGGTTCAGCGTCAAACACAGTGATACGATTGAGAGCCCTAAAATCAACACAAAAGCGATAAGTGTGGTCTTTCTTGACTACAAGGACTATTGGGGATGAATAGGGACTATCTGAAGGTTCTATGACCCCAAATTCTAGCATCTTGCTCACCTCATCTTTAACAGTGTCCATCATAGCGAACGGGATTTGTCTTGGACTTACTCTTACAGGTCTATCTGTTGTGGTCCATATCTCATGTTCGAGTACATGCGTATGCCCTGGTACGTCTGACAAAACATCACTATACCTGTACAGAAGTTCTTTCATTTTCTGCTTTTCCTCTCTACTAAGCTTTGGATTTACATCTACATCAACGTGTGTTTCTCGAGACTGAACTTCCAAGAAATCTGTTTCTTGACTACACTCAACATCTGAGTCATCAATCTGTTCTGAATCTACAACTGACATAACACAATCCACAACTGGTTCACATCTTTCTACATATTTCTTCAACATGTTTGCATGATATGTCTTTACTTTGCCCTTTACTTCTAACTGATAGTCTACTTTACCTAATCTTTTCACTATTTGGTATGGACCTTGCCATTGCATCAGGAGCTTGTTACTATCAGATGGCAAAAGAATCAAAACTTTCTCACCTGGTTTCATATTCCGCACTCTAGCCTTCTTGTCAAAGTACACTTTATGTCTATGTGTTGCTTTCTTCAGATTCTCCTGCGCTAACTCCCATGTTGATTCTAACCGCTCTCGGAGATCTAAAACGTATTGGTATGCAGACTTTACCTGCTGATCTTGGATTTCCTTTGTCCACAATTCTTTCAGAATTGTCATTGGTCCCCGAACAGAACGGCCATACAATAACTTAAAGGGAGCAAACCCGAGGCTTTTTGGGGGAACCTCCCGATATGCAAAAAGCACAGTGGGTAAATATTTATCCCAATCTGTAGGTCTATCTATACACATACGCTTCAGCATTTGTTTGAGTGTACCGTTGAAACGTTCCACTAGCCCGTTACACATAGGGTGATATGGCGTAGTGGTCAGCTGTTTCAATGAAATGAGCCTACTAACCTCCTTCATAAGCCCTGAAGTAAACTGACTTCCCATGTCTGTCAAGATTTCCTCTGGTATGCCTGTATAAGAAAACATTTCGAGAAGAGCTTCAGCTACCCGCTCGGTATCTATTCCAGGAAGAGCCTTGGCTTGTGGAAACCTTGTAGCGTAATCTACTAACGTTAAAATAAAGCGATTACCTTTATCAGTAGGAGGATGTAATGGACCCACAATGTCGACTGCAACTCTTTTGGAAGGTACATCTATCAAAGGCATGCTATCTAACGGAACTTTACTCACCTTTCCTTTTGACACTGTCCTTTGACAGGTATCACAAGATTGACAGAACCGTTTGATCTCGGACTGCATACCTGGCCAAAAGAATTCTGACAAAATTCTAGAAATCGTTCTCTGTATTGCTAAGTGCCCTGACATAATTGATTCATGAGCCAACTTCATTACAATATGGCGAAACTTTGCAGGAACAATGAGCTGACAATAGGTTTTACCTCTATCTTTTTCTAATCCTTCATATTCACGGTACAGTAAACCTTTCCTTTCAATCCATTTTACTTTACCATCACGTGATGTTCGACCTTCTCTTGCATACTGACGTGCTGTTTCTAGCGAAGGATCTGCTTGTTGTTCTCGCAGTATGTCCTCAGGACTGATTTCCTCTTTGACGATTTCAGGAACCTTGAGTGGTGGGTAGGCTTTCTGTTTGTCTTTTACCTGCTTTCGCGTCTCCACAGTAGACACAGTGTTTGGTTTCCATTCTTGATCTGGATCATGTGGTTTTCTTGCATTATCTACTTCACCTATGATCAAATCAAATACAGGGTTATCCATACACCAAACTTCATATTCACCAGATGCATAAGGAGAATCAATAATAACTTTTGCCACTGGGACCACTATCCTTGTACTATCTGCTAGAATACAAGTTTCTTGTTTACCTGTAAAGTGGTCATCTCTAACAAGACTTTTCCGTACTACAATGTTCCGACAACCAGAATCTCTAAGTAACGTTACTGGTTGACCATCAACGTAACCCGCTGAGAGTGGCATTGGTTTTTGTACAGAGTGACAAGCAGATGTTAAGACAGGTGTTATGTCACTTACTTGAGTATAAATTGATGGACTTTGGGTGTAGATAAGAGCAGCGCAATTCTTTGCAGTAGCTTGACAAGTGGCTTGTTTGTCTTGGTCGTCCTGCGCATATACTAATGCACTAGAATTTCTGTTTCTGAATTTGCATTGTGGTGCTATATGACCGTGTTTATTACAAATATAACACTTTCTCTCATTTATTGGAACAAACCTTGACTTCTGTGGTTGTTGAAGGTGTCCTTCTTTTGGTTTCTCTGGTATTTTTTTTACTTCAGCTGGTTTCCGCATGACTTTTGAACATAGGTTTATAGCACTTGTATTCCTTGCTTCCCTGAACTGATCGGCCAGTGTACACATCTCATCAGCTGTCTTTGGAACGTTTTGCTTAAGAAAGACTGACAATTCAAAATTACATACATGTAAAATTTGATCACGAAGCATAAGATCAACTAGAGATTCAAAAGTACAATCGATTTTCGACATTTCAATCCAACGAGTTAAATACGAAGACAGTCTAACTGTGAACTGAGAAAATGTTTCTCCAACTTCAGGTCTGCATGAACGAAATTTTCGCTTGAAACCATCTTCAGTCATATCGTACCTACGAAGTAAAGCTGCTTTGAGCTCATCGTAATCACTGACTTTTGCTGTAGACATGAGAGCATAGACATCCAAAGCTCGTCCTTTTAACAGAGCACTTAAATGTGTAGACCACAACGATTTGTCCCAACCCATAGCGGTCGCATATCTCTCAAACCTTCTCAAATAGCTATCGATCTCATCTTTATTCTCTTCGAATGGAGGAATTTTGGGAAGATTGGGCTTAACCATTGCGTCAACAGCCTTACCTCTAGCAGTTCTCTCTGTCATTTCTAACTCGTGTTCCTCTTCTAACTCCTTCATTTTCATTTCGTAGTACAAACGTTCCATCATAAGTTGATGTTCTCTTTCATCTTTTTCTTTCTGACGAATTTCTGCTCTCTCCTCTCTCTGAAATTTCTGTTGATCACTAACATATTTTTTCAACTCATCATCTTTGTAACCTAACCTTTCACCTGCAGCTATTAACTCTTGTACTGAATCCATATGAGACATTTTGCAAGACACAAATACTTTACTAACACATTGGTTTTGATACAAATACTGCAGTACTTCTTTGTAATCTACTAACTTTTTATTTCTACCACTTTTTTCAGCAATTGACTTTTCAGAATGGGCGACACAATTGTACTTTGTTTTATTTACTTTGATACAATTACCCTGACCAGTTTCCACACACTCTGAGGAAGTCCAACCAACACCCTTTCTAGAGATCTGGATCCCAAATGACCAAATGACCGTGTCTCCTACAAAGACATACAAGACAGCCAAATAGATTAACAAATGTGCATACATTCATAAATAATAATAGAACACACAGCAAATTTAGATAAATATTGTACAAACTAATTTATCTGTTTTGTTCCAAACTTTTAAGTCAATATTTTGTTTCAGATTATTTTTCAAGACACAATCAGTTTTGTTTTTAGAAACAGTAAAACTTGTTTGAGGAATTGTATCACGTTCCTGGGTTTTAATCAGGACATCTTTGAGGAGAGTAGTAATTCTGTAGGTATCTGGTCTGCGGATATATTTTCTCTTGGAGGATAACTTCAAAGATAGTTGATATGAGTAGTTGTTCCCGTAGGATCCTAAATCAGTTGAATAGAGATCTGATGTAGCTCCTGAAATCCTTGGAGACGTATCCCTGGATATGTATCTCTCTGGTGTAGGTATCTTATACGAAATGATGTAGGAACACTGGATAGGTATGTTTGTATAGATATTACTGGATCCTTGAAGAGGTATTATGGATAGGCACTGCAACATCCCACTTCTGACATCATTTGTCGCCGGGTGGCGTTGCGGCTCCAAAATAAAAACGTTCAATAGGTTTACGTAGCTTTTATTCAGGTGATAATTTACAGATAAATTTCCAATTCTTCAACAGACTTGAGATTAAGGTACAAAAAGGGATCTGAAATATAAATGAAATGATAAATACACAGATAACATTATTTTACTCATAGTTGCATTTTACTGCACATTACTTTACTCAATACATTTTCCTGTATTTACACTTATATTTGCACATTTTTCTGTACATAACTTTACTACTTTACTACATATACTTTACTTTACACAATCACTAGACTCGTACACGTACTTCACTTTCATATACTTGTGTACTACATTAATACATTTATTTTACGGCAACTACTACGCGCCTTACTCTGAAATACATACAACATATGTTTACATTACAGCAATACACATACTTTTACTTTATACTTAATAGTTTCCGTATGAGCAAATATTCATTATCACACATTACTTCGAAATACTTCCAAATTACTCACGGAAAATATAAAACAAGATTATCTGGCCATTTTAGGAATAAATACGGCATTAAATCCGTTTCATTAAAATAAAAACAAACTTACCCAGAATAGTTGGACTCTGGTCAGAAATACTTATACATTACATGTAGGATGAAATGAGGGAGCTGGTAGAAAACGTCCGCTCTCTCCAATTGCTACGCCCAGACTGAATTCTTAAATGCACGGGATTAGAACCCGCCTAGTAAAACCGGCTGAGTGAGCTTTAAACTATGGAAAGCAACTCTAACAATAAATTAGTAACATTATAAACGTAGCACAAAATGTATGGAAAGTAATTATGGACATAAATTGTCACAATTGTTACAAACATGGAATTCTTTATATTACGTCACAATCACTTTACCACAATGAATACTCGATTATGTCGCAATGTATTGCTGTTCTACGTGATCAATACACATTTGAAAGTACAAACAGTGGCTGAACTTGGTACTGTATAATTAAAAGATACTAAAATGCGCTTTTACACATTATTTAACATGCTTAACTACATTTAGAAACTGTTACGGTACTGTAGTGAGTTTTAAATTAGTTCAGACTATTTATTACCATCTACATAGATTTTTTAACAAAGTTTGAGCCAGTAAATATCAAATTTAATATCGCTTCGATTCTTGCATTGAAAATAAAGTAAAACGTACATTTCCTGTGCTTAAGATCTAAGATTTTTTCATTAAAAAATGTTAAGCACACTCTTATAGTTGTTTTATGTCATAAATCAACCTCAAATGATGTACATAACCTTTTTCCTAGAGACTTTTCCTGAAAATATAAGAAAAAACAACATACCGCCCTTTGGTGTATGCCCCCGTAAAAAACGAAGTCGATTACATGGTCATTTTTACGTGATATTAATTCAAAATCATCATATAAGTATCATATTTTAATTTGGATAGAAAATCTTCGCAGAATCTTTTAAATGTTATTTTTTCTTTCACATTTCTCCATTATTTTCAATTGAAAAAGAAAAGTAATACAAGCAATTTTTGAAACGGTTCTTACTAAAAATCAAGTTCAATGTTTATGTGATTTTTGGGTGATATTGATATATCTTTATTGGCTCTAACTCGTGTATAAATTTTCATGAAAATCATTATTGTAGAAATGAATTGGATCTACCGTCCTTAAGCCCTAAAGGGGCATGGTCATTGTTTTGGTCGAAATAATTTTTTTTTTCATTTAAGCAAAGCTTTTGTTTACATTTTGAATGTTGAAGTGAAAAATCAAGTTTTAGACCTAAAATGAAAGTTTTAATCGTTAGGAACTGTTTATTTATGATTAAAATGAATAAGAGGATAGACAAATCAGCTTGAAAAAGATTTTTACTGGTATATTGAACCTATGTAAACAAAAACAGGACACGAGCCTTGTTTACATGACGAAGAATTGTGACCCTGTATCTTGCTTAAAACTCATCGACGGGCACCCAAATTTCATGTGATCGTTAGAAATGCATTCCTTAAGCACTGTAAATAATAAAAACAGAAAAATCAAAATTGACCAAAATCGTGACCATGCTACTCAAAAAACGATTCTGACATACAAAGTTTAAAATGATTGCAATATTTTATTTCTTTCTACTATTTTATTTTTAACGTATATGAAGTGATTCCTTCAAAATTGTTCACACCTCTCTGAAAAAAAAAACATGCTTTCTATAGAGAATTTATATAAAATAGGAATGTCTTTATATAATAAAACTTAACAAACTTTAACATAAAAAAACAACATTTAACATTTCAGGCGATATATATTAATAAATTGTTATCGCTCAGGCACCTTTGATACGGGTTTGCTTTTGCTTTAAGCCTCATAGTTCAACAGATGTACGAGGAAAGCTGACTGTAAGTTGTTTTTTTTTCATATATTACAAAACCGGTCGATTTAGTAACCACTGAAGTTCGTATGTTTTTATAATTATTAACTTTCACAAAAAGTGACAGATTTTAAATACTAAAAATGCGGTTGAATCAGTAACCCTTAAACTTGGTCTATTTTTATAACTATATAAGTTCACAAAAAGTAAAATTTTAAAATGCTAAAAATGCTGTCGATTAAGTTATCCTTGAAGTTCATATATGTTTATAACCATATATACTATCACAAAAAAGTGAGAGATTTCAAGATCTTGTTTATTTTCCTTCCGTCATCCATCGATCAATTATTAGTGTAATTTGGAAGTTGAAAATTTATCTCATACTCGGCATTTTATAAAGACTATGAAGATAACTAGCATTTCAATATAAACTCTGACGCAGGTTATGCATTTTCATGACTTGCATAATTGAACTCATTTCTATTGCCTACGGCGGTAAACATTTTACATTGATATTATTCACACTGAATTTATCTTGCAGTAGAAAGCATTTCCATCTAGTGGTTTAACTAGATGTGCAATGTCGTTTGTCTGTATGAGTTCTAAACAAAATGAGAGTCTGGTCATTGTCCGACGAGCTTTTCGATGACAATTGTGCATTTTTGTGGAATATTTTCATCTTATTGAATGAACATCGTTTCAACCCTATGATATTTATAGTCAATGAATAAATTAGGGAAAATGTCTTACCCAAGAAACAATAATCAAATAGGAGATATAAATGTGGGGATACAATGTTTATATCCAATCTTCGTAGAATTTTAGCTCACCATAATTTGTTTTCGAACACGTGGATGTCATGACAAGCATTTTGAACAGTAGGGCTAATAACTCTATAAATATTTCATGATGGGACTAAAGAGCAACTTTTTAAAATGTCTCAAGGAGTGGAAACGTTTAAATGACCTTGACTTTAACCCTTAATGTTTTTTCTTAAATTGGCCAAGGTAGACGCTTCAATCCCAAGTGGTCCGATGTCTCTACGACATATAGTAAAAAAGTTGTGTTTTTCAAGAACCTAAAACATTCATTGGCTATAACTGCTAGAGGAGGTCACGAACCCTTTCGGCGTGAATAAATTAGTGGATCCTCTATGTAATCTTAAGATATTAGTAAACGTCCATTGTCTATCGCTTATGGTTTTAGAGAAGTAGCAATAACAGTTATTTCCATTACAAGGGGCATAACTGTGTAAGTTCAAGGATCCTCTCACATTGTCGTTTAAATGTATTCCACCTGTATCTCAAACGATCGTGTAGTGCGCGGCAAGCGCATAAGGTTATGTCCGTCATCGAAAGCAAGATTTTTGTCCTGACTAGATAAACTGTGAATTATTCATGAATAATACATTTTTGTTTGTAACAAGCTAGCAAAAATGGTTGTTTTTGAAAGGAGAAAAATTGCAAAAAAGAAAGTTTTCAATTGCAAATTGTGTACCAGCATACCTTGGAGAAATTAGTAGAAAAATGTTTGCATCGCAGAAATACATGCAAGACAAATCAAAAATTTTCACACAGTATTTTGTTACTTTTCCATCACTTTTTGTTAAACATAAATTGTATTTCATCCTCTCCTATTCTAATGTATAAGCTTAATAGATGTTAATTATAACATTGAATACAGGGTTTGTAACAAATTTATGTCAGATATGAAATATTTTAATTAAAACAAACGCTATCCCCATTAGTTTGATGTGGAATATAGTCAAATGATTGCAATGATCCTTGCAAAGCAAAGCTGTGGAATAACTTCCTTATCGACATGTACTTTACATTTGAGCAGAATGAAAACTTTAAGATAAGTCGACAATTCTAGATGTAATACACAAGTCTTATCGCAGAGTTCACAATGTTGTCGAGTAGTTTTGTGGCATATTTTTTTCTTTTGTCGGTCTGGTCCTCTCTTGGTCTGGACAGAACTGATCGGCTTCTTATAAATAGTGACCCTCAGGCTCTGCAAGTGCAAATCAATCACTTGATCCAAGAGTTGGGAAAAACCAATCAGGAAGTCAGCTACCTTAAGTCTCAGCTTTCATCACAGCACCATCAGATATCGTCTTGTGCAGGTATGTCTTACTCAATCAAATCTTTGATAATTTTAAAAGACCTAATAGTCGAAATTTGTATCCAATGCAAATTGGGCTTGCACCGGTATTTTGAAAAAAAAAATTATGAAAATGTTCTCTTATATTTTCTATTTATTCAGAAATTCGACTCCTATAGAAATTTATCAAAATCTAACCGGTTTTATTCAGTTTTTATTGATTTAATTTGACATAATTTCCTCAAGTCTTAAAAAAAGCTTTTGACAGCATTATTTAGCCGTTTTCATGTCATTAAGTATAACCATGTGAATTCAACAATGCAACGTTCTGATCAACCATTATGATAATTTACGCTAAATTTAGCAATACTCGCTACCTAAATCCCTCACCCCCACCAAAAGTTTTATAAGTGTGATAATGATACATACCTTTTTATGCATAGAACTAATTTTCAATCAGATACCAAAAACATATTGTTTTGCTCTTTTGTTATACAGATATCTAATTAAGTACATTGGTATTTGGTAGACCTAAAAATGTAGAAATGAATTTCAGGTCAAAAATCAAAAGTCAAATTTCATACATGTACTTCAGTCTGCATATAGATGAAATGCCTGCTAGATACATTTTATAAAGCTGAACTTTACATATATTGCATACTAGTATTTTGTATATATCTTTCAAAAATAAAAACTTGATTAAGGGGGTGTGCGGCCATCTATAACATTTGAGGATAAGAATGTAAACATTTCTTGAACTGGCTTGTTTCTGCCCGAAACTGGCCAAATATATTGCCAAAATATCTAAAAGCAATAAATATCAAGTCCTACATGCCATTATGTTTGTAAACTATGCATACCAGAACAGGACAATGCCTTTTTAATCACTCAGAACAGCTGTCGAACTGCGCAGCTACAGACCATTTCGAAGATTTAAAAACTTAGTCTGAAACTAAGGTATCATTTCAAGAATTGATCACATTCTCATACTCAAATGTAAAGATAGCCACATATCCCCCTTTATATATCTGTTGCACCTGAATATTCTAATTAGTTTTATTTCTTCGGATATATATCAATCTGTAAATGTATTCTATACAATAATAATGTTTATACCTTTTCTTAGGTTCAACCTTTACTGTTTGGGGGAAACAGTCTTGTCCAAAAGTAAATGGAACAGAGCTAGTTTATAATGGTAATATTTTATATATTTGGTCCTATTCTTGACATGTTACTTTGACAACACGAAATAAAATACCAAACATGTTTAATAATTGAGCATTTTTTCCCCATAATATGATTTTTTGACAAATGTTCATCAGCAATTAAAACGCCAGTGTGTTCTTGTACCAGTAACACTTTTTCATCTTAAAGGATTCACAAGTGGAAGCCAGTATAATGAAAAGGGAAATGGAGTAAACACCCTTTGTCTGCCTCATGATCCAGAAAACTTATTGACCTCAATATCGGTGTCAACCGGAAACGATTACGCGCATCTTTATGGGGCCGAGTACCAGTTTAATATTGGTCGCATACAGATAGACGATAACGTTCCTTGTGCCGTCTGCCAAACCAAGAGGGCGTCATCAACCATTATGATTCCTGGTAAACGCTCATGTCCGATTCATTGGCAGAAACAGTACTCAGGAATCTTGACCGCAAATTGGTATGATTATCAAGAAAGTGAATACTTATGCATTGACGAAGATCCGGATTACGTCGAAGGGTCCCGAAGAAATGAGAATGGAAGACTGTTTTACCCGGTGAAAACTGTGTGCGGATCGTTACCGTGTCCCCCTTATGAAAATGGAAACCTTCTAACATGTGTTGTTTGTTCCAAATAAATCATAAACCGATTACAAAAATTGTGTTTGTCTGATTTTGTAACATTTGACTGTGACCTTTATTAATCGGTATCTCAACAAATTACATTAATATGGGAATTTTTTTCCCTTTATTTTAAGTGAAAGTGCTTTATTGTGGCTGTTAGATTCATGTCAACCCTTGTTCCCTTAATTTTTTCAAAGATTGAAAAGAGGTTCATGTTCAGCGTTTGTTTGTGATACATTCAGTCTAAAATTACCAAATATTATAAATGTAAACAAAAACTAAAATATATACATGTACAAACATTTCTTTACTCCATAAAACTGTACATTTTGACAAATGGAAAATTAATGATATTGAAATATCGAATAAAACAGTTTATAATGAGCTCCAAACCCAAAATTAATTTGCATTCACGTAAGGAAATAAACGTAACTTTTTGTAGCTCGAGATGAAGTATGAATTTTCAAGAGTAGCACTGTAAACGTTCTTAAAAATTCATGAAAAAATAGTTTGAAAATCATGATAGTTTAAGTTGAAAAAATCCTTAAAGGGCGAAAGAATTCATGCTAATTGAAGTGTTGTTCAAAAATTTATAAACAATGTATTAATGTTTGTGAATTAGTAATTTTGTCAAATTCAACGAACAATTAAAGGGTTTCGGAGATGTTGACAAACTGTATTTTGATGTTTACACTCACTTCTCTATTATATCCTGGCTCATGAATCCGAAAAATGATATCTATCAAAAAATATTTACAGTTATATATTTATGTGATTTTTCTTTTTACTACAATCTAAAGTAAAAAGGTCGGAGAAAATATATTATTTTTTTGATTAGAATATCCAAAAAAACACCAATAATCTTAGATTATAAATGATATGGTAATTGGTAACAAAGATTAGTAAAAATGTCAAGCTTATTTGGGGCAGTAGAAGATATGTGTTTAAAAAAAATATCAAAAGCTCTTGAAATTGTACAGATATTTTTTTGGCTAATATCGGGCATTTTTTATCCTACGGCAATTTTCCAAGGGTATAGGGAACGCACACAATCCGACCTGTAAAAATAGAATCGGAAGTAGAACATAGACCAAGAAAAACGATATGCGTTGAAAAGTTACATTTATATAAATTGTTTATACTTGGTAAACATTTTTTAATAAAAAAAAAATGAAAAGACACAAGTACATAGCACCTCATTTGAAACTGTGTTTATTGTATGATCTTAAAATACAATTTCGTATCGCTTCCACAGAACCATTGAAAATGAAAAAAAGTTGTAAATAATGCCCAAAATTGTTAACATGCACACAAATTGGAAAATTAACAAAACCATCTCAGTTTCTTTAAAAACCTGGAAAAGGCTATCGGTTTTGTTTTTTGTTTTTTGTTTTGTTTTTTTTTTTGGAAAAACCAATAACCAATGTCTAATAAAACATCGCCTTCAATAAAATCTATATAGATAAGAATGTAACTTTACAGGACAACTGAATATAGACTGCAATAAATTCTAATTACACATAACACAATGTAGTCACTTTTCCCGTGTCAGTGTTTCTTATTTTACTGGTCCATTCGTCTTTAGGAATAGAAAGAACCGGACGGCTCTTTGTTGACAATGGTCCCCATGGTCTGCAAGTGCAAGTTGACCATTTGTTGCAAGAGCTGAATGCATTAAAGAGTGATTTTAACCGAGAAATCAGCTATCTAAAGTCTCAGCTTGCAACACAAGGCCAGGAGATATCGACATGTAGAGGTATTAAAACTTTAGAAAGCCTGAGAGGTAATTTGTTGATTATTGTTACAAAACAAACAGCTAAATCTTTTATGTTTTCGACAAAACATCCATTAAGTTTTAAATGTTAGTTTTATTTGAATGAAACAAGTTTATTATACTATAAATTTAAATACAGCTATATCATTTTCAAAATTTCAAAATTTAAATAATTAAAATACAATCTACTAGTATATTACATTTTCCATTTATTTGATTTCTTGCATCGGAAAACGTAGATTAATCGTATTAAATAGTTATACCTGTTATTTCTTACTAGCTAGCATCTCTTTTTAAAGTTAACATTCTATTCTATCATTCAAAATTGATTAAGTGATATAATTCTCATTGTTCACGTGTTTTTTAAGGTTCCACCTACATGGTTTGGGGGGAAAAGTCCTGTCCGGCTTTTAATGGAACAGAGCAAGATGACAGTGGTAATAAATAAGATACGTAGCCCTGATGCTTAATATATCCATAGAAACGTTGAAAAAGCTATGTTTATTAATCCTCGGAGGAGGCTTGATTCTATAAAAAGGCATGCATTCGATTTGTGCCATTATATGTACCCAAACTTTCCCTCTTTCTAAAGGTAATATGGGACACATGTCGAAATTTTTGTGGATAAAAAATACATCATTATCCAAATAAATATTTTTAAAATGTTTAAAAAGGTTTAAAAAGGTTAAAAAAAAATATGAAAAGCTCATCGGGATTCCTATTAATGACTTACCGATTCGTAGTTAACGCTCTAAATGATTGTGCATTACTCCTCTTGTGGAAGAAAGTGGAAGAAAAGAAGAGATATCTTATTTGAACTTCAAACATGATTTTACATTGCTTTTACGAATTACAAGTTTACGAATGACTCTAAGATGTCCTCCTCGTGACTCTGCATCTAGCAAGTTTATAAAATAAAATTTGTTTCTATCGATACTGGCAAAATCTTTTTTATAAACTATAAAGCACAATTATAACTTTTTACCCTTTTTAATGTGATGTAAAATCATTCCGTGTAGTGCGAATATGGCATCTACAGTATACCAAACCCTGGTTTAAATTAAAACTGTGTGTCAGATATAACATCATTAGTATGGGCAGCGGAAGGGCAATAAATACATATTTACAAAATCAACGATAAACTAAATTCAGCAATCTAAAATAATATTATCAATGGCCATAGGTGCAAACTCAACAGTCTTCTCTGCAAAATAAATGTACATAAAATCAACCAAAGATATCTAAATACAAATCAAACACAAAAAGTAAAACCAACAAACATAAATGTAAAACGAACAAACATCAACATGAAACAAGCGGACGCACAAATTAACGCCAGGTGGCGTTTTTTGAGAAGCAATATGCGTCATCGATTATTGGAATCCGGGATGGTTCGCGCCTATTCTGTTTCGCCCTGAGATGTTTATACTCGTTCATTTGTTCATTTGTTCGAAAAATGCATAATCACTTTTCGTACAGTGATTCTATTAAAAAAAACAAAAAAAAAACAAGTCATTTCATTGTCATCCAAAAAATCTTGACAAGCCAAAAAAAAAGGGGGGGGAGGGCAACCCGATGCTTCGTGCCTGTCCATAAACATGATGATATACAAAAATCTGAAGGAAACATTTTCAAAATGCTACAAGACATACGTACATTGTAAATTAAAATTTTATAAAGTGCATGTATCAGAAAACTTGAATACTGCCATGTCTTATATTTTCTTCAAACTACTTGTACAGGCAATGCATAAGAATGTTATAGAAAACAATGTATGCATTAATTAATGCATATTTTGATGATAACAATTTATACAAAATGTTTACTTTAATTCTTTCCGTTTCCGTCAGGCTAAGGCACATCTGTATAGATAATTATTGGAAACCAAATTTTCACGCCTCTATTCACGTAATGTCAGTCATTTGTTGCATTTCGTATCACTTTAATTTTACTGGGTGGAAGTAATGCAAACTATACAACAACTTGACATCTTCGTCAATTTTGTATTTACTGTCATCCGGTAAATTAAAATGTTACCAAAAAACCAAAAACCAAATAAAAAAAAAAAAGATTTTTTTTTTATAATTTATCTTTTTGTTTTCATTTTCACAATCATATATGATTTCATAAAGAAGGTAATATATATAAGAATTTTTTGGCATTCTCACTTTCACACTCTTTCTCTCTCTTACATACTACATTCTCTTCAGAGCAAACATAAAGGATATATATATATATATATATATATATATATATATATATATATATATATATATATATATATACACGCATATACACACACAAATATAAATAGAACAGTTGTTTACCATGTTTAAAATTATATCTCAAATATGTTTTTCCAATTTACCCAGAGTTTATTTAATTTTGTAATCTCACATGATTTGATAGCTACATATTTTTCAACTTTATATTTGAATGACAGATGATGTAACATTCCAACAATGTCAGGTTTTTTGTCTTGTTTTGAACAATTAAAAATGTATTGCTTGGAGTACAGAATTGTAAAATTAACTACTTTGTTGTAACCACTGATTGGAAGTTCACCAAATAGTACATTTTTAACATTAAAGCCAACTCTATTTGAGGTTTTTCTATAAATATATATGCTAAGATTATTCCATATAGGAAGTATTTCTGAACATGTCATAAATACGTGCTGAATTGTTTCGACATTTTCCTTACAAAAAGCACATACATCATATGAAATAACATTAATCTTTTTCAAATAATAGTTTGTTGGAAGAATTCTGTGAAGAATTCTGTATTGTAGCCACTGTATTGAAGTATCAGTAGTTGTCTTAAAACAAACTTTAAAAAAATCTTTCACAGAATCATTTATATGCTTTTCAAAATCATGTTGTGATAAAAAAGTTCCATCATTATTCAAAAAGTCACTAACTATTTTTACACCATGTTCATACCACAATTTGACATAAATTGTTTTATTACCAACACATATATTTGTATTGTACCAAACTGGCATAGAAAAGAATTTTTGCTTAAATATTATGTTATCCGAAGCTTGAAATATTGTTAAGTATGACTGAAATACATCTTTCCAGAAAACATTACTATGCTTCACAATATTATGCATATATTTGTCACCAAAATCAAGCATATTTTTTGTAACCTCATTGCCATGGATTTCAAAAAAGATGGCCATCCATGGTTTCTTATCTTTAAAAAGTCTCCTAATCCAGGAGCATTTTAATGACTTTAAAAAATTGTTAATTTTTAGCATTTTAAATCCCCCTTTTAAATAATCTTGGGTGATAATTTGTCACATCACTTTGTCAATCTTTGAATTCCATACAAATTCATAGAAAAGATTACTTAAAAAAGATAAAGTTTCTTTACCCGGGTTTGGGAGAGAAATAAAAAGATGGTTAAGCTTTGGATAAAGTAATGTTTTGGCTACAGTGACTCGACCAATGGGAGTGAGTATTCTCCTGTTCCACTGTTGTATCAAAGCTTTAATTTTTGGTATTTGGATATCATAATTTAGGTTAACTATTTTTTCCAAATCTACAGAAAATTCTATTCCCAATAAACTAAATGTTGTACATCCCCACACTAGTTTCCATCTAGTATGGTGATATACATGCTTAGAAAAATGTTTAGCAATAATCCAAACAATTTTTGTTTTCGAGCTGTTGATCTTTAGTCCTGAGAAAGTAGAAAAAAAATCTACAGTGTCAAGTGCAGCAAAAAGTGAATTTGGTGAACCATCAAGTACTAAAGTTGTGTCATCTGCATATTGGATAATCTTTTGTTCCTTACTATTAACCACAATACCTTTGATACTTGTATTTTGTTTTATTAGAATTGCTAAAATTTCTGCACATAGAATAAATAAATATGGAGCAAAAGGATCCCCCTGTCTACATCCTCTATATATAACAAACTGTTATGAAAGGAAACCACACTGCAAAATTGATGCTTTGATCCGTGTATTTAAAATTTTTATCCATGTAATCATATTTTCCCTAACACCCAAATATTCTAAAACTTTATAAATAAACTTCCAAGATATGGAATCAAAAGCTTTCTCAAAGTCTATAAGCACAAGTAAACCAGGTAAATTTTTTGTTTCAGTAAAAGATAGTAGATCATAAACAAATCTGGTATTTTCTCCTATGTAACGACCTTTCATGAAACCAGACTGAGTTTCTGATATCAAATAATTTAAAACAGATTTAATTCTATAACTGAGACATTCTGATATTAATTTGTATAGTACATTCAACAAGGTAATTGGACGCCAGTTTTTCAGATATTGTCTGGGTTTGTCCCCTTTTGGTAGACATGTAATAATTCTTAGCCTTTGTGAAATAGGGAGCTCTTTTTTAACAAAAAAATGGTTAACCGCAGACACAATGTAATGTTTGAAATCCTTCCAGAAAAACTTAAAAAATTTAATAGTAAAACCATCACTACCTGGAGATTTGCTATTTTTCATATTTTTCAACACATTATTAATCTCACTTTCCAATATATCGCCTTCAATGGGTATTTGAAGTGGATGCATCTACCCTTGGAATGTCAGTTTTTATTATATCTTCAAGATTAATATCTAGAAGATCTGAGTCTTTACAAGAAAAAAGAGATTGGAATAGAAATAAAATTGTTAACGATTAGGTTTGATTTAGTTTGACTTTTGCTATAAGAATTTTAATTTTTTGATTAAATTTATATCAATTTTATAAGACTGGTAAAAATCGTAGTTAATCGTAGTTAAATAGTGGATGCAGGGGAGGGGGAGCAATGTAAAGTTCAAGCAGATAGTTTATGTAATTAAATAATGATCCCCAAAATAGAGCTATGCTAACTATATAATACCGGTATTATACATTTGTAATTACATTAACATTCCCGAATTTTTCACAATAAAATACAGGTAGTTCTCAAGTGAATGACAGGCTATAATTGTTATCACAACACAATTTACACCTCTTGTTTTGCACCTCTTCATAAAATTAATAAATAAAAATCCTAATCAAGCAAGCACGATCTCTTGGCCGTGCATGACCTTATAGTGATTGTAATGTTTCATATTATTTTTTTTTTGCCCACAAGATTTTTCAGAGATGGCTGGATAGATTTTCTTGTAATTTGCAGGACTGATAGAGAGCGATAATATCTCCAGGCTTTTTTTTTCAAAATTCACTTCCTGTCGTCCGTTTCCTGTCCCGCGACATAAAGCTATGGACAATGAGATCTCAGAAACGATAAACACATGAACCTCCAAACTTTGGAGGATGATAAACCTTTAGTTGTATATGTGTTTAAACTATTTTGTTTTGTTTGTTGTAACTTCCGGTCGTCACCGGAAGCACTTAAAAAATTATGTTTTTACGCATTTTATTTGTTTAACAAAGAATTGAAATATAAGTATAAACGCTTTCATAAGTCATCTATCCGATGATTAATAAAAAAAAATTACTTCCGATGAGATATCTCAAATATCTCAGGTAGTCTTTTTAAAAAAAATATTATTACAGCGAGATCTCATAAACCGTAAGTGACCAAGACACGAAACTTACATGGATGATAGACATTTGATAGAAAATGTGTTTAACCGCTCTCAGTTTGACAACCGTCACTTCCGGTCCACACCGGAAGAGTTTAAACAATTAGAGTTGTTTTAGAGTTTAACTGTTTTTGTTTGACAATATAAGATAAATTGATAGGCAATAAAGTCCTGTTGTGTAATGGTTAAGAAATACTAACTTTCATTTTCATTGAACATTCCGTTTGTTCGTTTCCTTCACAGAGGCAAAAAACCTTGTTTCCTAGAGATCTCCAAAACGGTGACAACTTGAACAATCAAACTTTGTGGGATGATAGACCTATGTATGTCCATGTGTTTACACTATTTTGTTTTGTTCGGCGTAACTTCCGGTTGTCACCGGAAGCACTTCAAAAATTTGTTTTTTTCATAGTTTATTCATTTTACATAAAATGAAAATATCAGTATACAATCTTACATATGTCATCTATATAATGTTAAATTAGCAAATAAATTTTACTTCCGGTGAGATATCACAAATATCTCTATGTAGCTTTCCTTTTTACAAATTTGATGTCCGCGAGATTTTTGTCACTGTAAGTGACTGAGACACGAAGCTTTCATGATTGATAGAAATTTGATTGAGGATGTGTTTAACGGGTTTAATTTTGTCGACTGTCACTTCCGGTTCCTCCTGGAAGGGTTCAAACAAATCATGTTTTTAACAAGTTTAACTGACTTTTTGGGGTGTTTCCTCTAGCCTGATAAACAGTGATGTACGCTAAGCAAATGTACGAGAAATTACAGCCTTTGTTTTGATAAATCACTTCCGTTTGTCCGTTTCCGGTCACGAGACAAAAAGATATTGTTTCAAAGAGATCTCAGATTTGGCAGAAACGTGAACAACCAAACTTTGAGGAAAAGTTTGACTTATGATTGTACAAATGGTTAACATTTATGTTTAGTTCGATGTTACTTCCGGTCGTCACAGAAAGTACTTCAAAAATTAATTTCTTTTTCATTCTCGTTGTTTTACATGCAAGTAACGTCTGGATAAATCATTCACAATAATTATCATATCCACTTTTTTTCTATATGAGAGAAGCAATGTCTTACAGTTAAATTGATTCATGTATATCAAAACGGAAGACCTTTTTGTTGCTTTTGCAACAAGAGTCTAGTTGTAATATTATTCTTATCTCATGGATATGACGATAAAAGGAATCGGGTTAAAATATATTATAGCTCATCTTACTACATTGCTAGGTCCTATCGACATTATTGATTTTGCACTTGTCATATCATGATTGTTGGTTGCAATGTTATGTAAAGCTTTCAATATCTATTTTTTACGCTGGAAATGTCTTCATACGCAATATAGGCATGGTACTCTGCAAAGATACGAAACAATTTCTTCTCCGTTTAGATACTGGTAGTTCGATATACTGGGACTGAATTCATTCTAACCCATATGCTTCAGGCGAAATACAGTTAAGATGAAAGTTCTTGTGTTGAGCATTGTTCTCTGTTGTGTCTCTGCTGGGGCATTTTTAGTTCAGACTCAACCGTTGCACCAGTCTACACCAGGTCAACAAAGTCTACAAATTCTTACAAAGACGTTGTTGTCTCTTACGAATCACTCAGGTAAGGAAAAATCTAAGATATATACTGAACTGAAATTGAAAACATTGATGAGAAAAGATGATATTAAATGTTTTCTTTGCATTGATCAGCTGTGGTGGAGGAGATTTGCCGAGTCTACCCTACTCTGATCATTCCCCACCCTGGCGAATGTCAGCTGTATTACAACTGCTCCCTGACGTACACCTCTGTCCCTGCCCATCTGGAACAGCACATGGTGGAGTGTAACTATCCAGACCTGTTTTCTGAGAAGACAAATCAGTGCGAAAATTTCACCGATGTCTGTTGTGGTGCAAGGACGGAATTCAAAGATAAGTGTAAGTTTGCAAGCAATGAATAAAATTACATGCAGAGTAGAGAAATAGTGCTTTTTCATTGATAAAATGTCGGTCTCTTTGTAAGCAGGTTCCTACCGACACGGAAACCAAAATGGATACTGTCATTTCAAATCTTGTATCGGTGACCCTGATGGCATGGTTCAAATTTTTAATTTCCATAACTTCAAGATATGCTTTAAAGAACGCCTTGTAGGGGAAGGGAGTTGCAAACTATGGTTTGAACTACCATATAAAGGGAAATGCACAAGCAGACTAGACATACCTGTTTCAAAAGGAGGTCTGATGCCCTCGTGTACTGGAAAGAATGACGGTATCTATCGCTTTGATCATTCTAGCGCCCTGGAAAATTTCTTGTATTATGGAGATTATTTTCATATTGGTCGGGTTTGTGATGCATACTACAAATGCTTAGGGGGAACTATTACGGTGGTCAAGTGTGAGAATGGAACCGTGTTTCATATGGACAGTAATACCTGTAAACCAGGAAACTCCTCACTTCCTAACAGCTGTCAGTTATATTGTAATCCGGAGAAGACGAGCATCGATCCTTTTCCTGTAAATGTTGATGAATGTCCATATCCACTACAGTTTTCGGAGACGACAGGGCGATGCGAAAATTTCACGGAGGTAGCCTGTGGTACACGCAAAGAAGAAAAATATACATGTAAGTTTTACAAATTTAATGATTTTATGTTAAAGAAATATTAATAAGAGATTGTCAACTTTGTTAAATTGTTTAAAGGCAAAACGATTGAACAACCAAAATAAACAAGGAACAAAAGGTTTGTTGCAATTTTGAAATAGATAATTTATTTCAAAAGATTTCCAAATGCTTTGTAACTTCTTACATTAAAGTTTATATACCTGGTAACTCTTTAATTAAGTCTTTCTTTCGATGTTTTTAATCGACCTTTGTGTCATATTAACATTTGGACGGTGTCATACTTTTTTCTCTGGTTGGCTTCTTTCTAATAAGTTAAAATATTAGTTTTTCTCTTAAAAATTTATAATCTTGAAACATGTTCCTTTTTGTTGGTTATATGCCTTTAGTGTATGCATTACATTTAAATCACTCCTCAATTGACAATGAATCCATGTAATATCATTTACCTTAAATATGCATTTTTATGGAAGTCTACCGGGGTACAATTCTGAGATTTTTTGTTTGTTTTTCTCTATTCATAATATACAACTAAAGAAGTTATTCGACGTTACACAAGTTTCAAACCCTTGTTGTGTAAGGAAATTTTACTTTGCAGGTGATTATCTGGAAACCAAATATTTGAACAGACACCAAGGAAATTGTTACTATGTGAATCCGGGTGATTGCCTCCATCTTAACGACGGTGTCTATCCTCACCCGCACAGCAAAAACCTAACGTTATTTATTCGATGTTACCGAAATAGATTGGTAGAGGAAGGAAATTGTCCTATTGATCGTGAATGGGGTACACAAACATATCCATACAAAGGAAACTGTACTCACAGATTTGCAATATCGACCTCTGAGGCGTCTTATGGACTCCTCCCAAGCTGTTCTTCGATGCAAGATGGGAACTACCAGTTCAGAACGCGGCCGTGTGATGCATACTATCGATGCGAAGGCGGGAGAGCCACAGCGGTAAAATGTCCAGAGCACACCTACTATGACGTCACAAGTCGCAGGTGCTCATCTGCTGTAGCTTGCTACCGTGTGTAATAAAAAAACGGGTGACTAGATCTTAACCAGAGGTTTATATATTTTCAAAATTGATTTAATCAACCACTTAACATTTGATAATTTGCTCTCATAACCATGCTGAAACTAGCTGGCACAGAAAACCAAAGCTATTAAAGAACTGGGTACGCTAAGTATAACATATCGGCCCTGTCGAAATGTGAAAAATCAACTACATGATATCTTTAAAATGTTCGCCGGAATAATTCATGTAGGACACCCCATGCATGAAAGTAACTTTCGTTTGCTAAAATTCACGTGCGTTTGGTAATTGTAAACTCCGAAACCGGACCTTGTTTACGGATTTTGCAAAATATATGGGTTTTTGTAATGTTTGATCTGATATTTCTATAAGGCCACATTCGAGTACATACACAAATATTTCAGAATAGCACAATTCTAGACTGCTTATTAACATAGAAACGGACAAAAATATGTACAAGACTGCGGCCACTCTCGTTTTTTATTTTTTCTATTTCCAAGATGCACAAACAATGAATGTTTTCATTGGTTAGCTAAGACGTAAGATGAGTTTCTTTAATATGACAATGCCTAAATAAATACTTGACTGTAAAAATAGACTTATGTTGACAATTGACTTTAATTAAAGAAAAATAAAACCGTTCCATTGAAAAATTGGAGTATTTTTATTAGTTTATTAGTCCTTACACAAGGTGTATTTGAATTACTCACAATTACATACCGTGTATTGCAGATAAAATGGTCAACATTGTTGTGTAGTAAAAACAAATATGCAATATTGATTTCAGGATGGATATAAGAAGAAATAATTTTTTTTAAAAACCTCAACATTTCTTATAATTTGCTATTTAATGAATATAAAGTTATCTGTGTGTCGTTGTACTCTACATAAATGACGTAACAAGTGTAAACAAATGACGTCATAAAGTAGCTGAGAGAGAGAGAGAGAGAGAGAGAGAAAAGTTTATACAGATACATTTAAAATTTCAAAACAGTTTTATTATCAAATCAAAAGTCAGATTCAAATCATTATATTTGTGTAGATTTATAAATTTGGTACAAAGTTATTAGAAATATATACTAGATCTCGTTACGAGTAACGAGTAGGTCTTCCGTCCGATTTTGTTTTCATATGATACGATGAAATGTCGATATTCTCTGCCAAACCTGCGATCTTGGTGAATCTAGGTTTTTTGTCTCGAGACCGAAAACGGACGAACAAAAGAGGTTTATGAAAATAAAAGCTAGGTTTTTTATACATTTGTTTAGTGTACACCACTGTTAATCATGGAAGATGAAACACCAAAGATAATCAGTTAAACTTGTGGAAAAAAATAAATTGTTTGAACTCTTCTGGTGAGTACCGGAAATGACGGTTGACAAAAGAAAACCCGTTAAATATATCTTCAATCGATTGTCTATCATTTATAAAAGTTTGTGTCTCAATCACTTACAGTGACTAAAATCTCGCTGGTATCAATTTTGTAAAAAGGCTAGGTACCAAAGATATTTGAAATCTTGATTGTTTTCAAGTTATCTGTAATACAGTTTACGAGTGTCTTGGCCCCTCATTTAAGGGGCCAGTCCCTTTTTCTTGAGTTCAATCGAAAGGTCTCACGAATACTAACATTTTTTGTTCTTACACCCATCTAAAATTGTTGTTCATTTTTGAGATACAAATAATTGAATATTTTAGGGGCCAGCCCTCTACATCCTTAATGGGGGCAGACATTAGAGTTTTGATTAGTGGAATCGATTAGAATCATCAATGCAAACATTTTCTTTTCTACATTGCCTAACAAAATATGTCTCCTTCTCAAGATATATTGCATCAAAGTTTAAGTACTTTGGCCCCTTAAAATCCCTAATTACGTCATAAATGGGTGTGAAAATGATTTTACCTGATAAATATTGCTACAATCAACAACTTTGCTTCTATCTTGCATTACAAAATTTTGATCGTTTTTAAGTTATTTGTAATAGAGTTTACGAGTGTCTTGGCCCCTAATTTAAGGGGCCAGCCCCTTTTTCTTGATTTTGTTGGAAAGAACGTTTAATTATCTACTACTTTTGTTATATATGTCTTAACAAAATACCAACTGATAAAAAGATACAGATGAAAACGTATGAAAATTTTGAATGAAAATTCGTACTCAATTTTCGAGCCCAGGCGAGCTCCAAGAAATGGCGCCACTGGCGTAAAACAACATAATAGTGCACAACTTCAAACTATAGACTACCTATCCTGAAAATTTCATAGTCATATCTCTGATAGTTTCTGAGATCAGCTCTGCACAAAATAGGTCGTGAAAATGTGCAAAATGGCCGATAAATCGGTACCGGAAGTGACGACAGAAAAAATCTCAAAAATGTATGAAGTTTACATCAAGTCCCATCTTCTGTGAAAAAATGATTGAAATCGGTCGAATAGTTTTCGAGAAATCGCGTGCACAAAATTTGTGGAAAAAAATAATAAGAAGAAGAAATCGTACGAAAACTATAAGGTCTTCCGTTGGAAACGGAAGACCTTAACTAGTAAATCAGACACTGAATGTTTGCCGATCCTGTTGAAGATATTAAATCAAGCTTAAAAAAAATATTTTCACAAGAAAAATACAATAGTGATCATATTCCTATATGCATTTTAAGCGCCCAGTATATTTACTAGTACATGGATGTCATTAGTCTCTGTTACGGGACATGTGTCTAGGGGTTAGTCGCGTACATATTCTACAGTATTTAAAAAAATACAACATTTTGCGTAAGAATGTAGGAATTCAAAACTAATGATAGATCTAGCTGTGTTTAGCTTTTTAAATGACAACTTTAATTCTCAAAAATACATTAAATACTTTTTTTTACATCGTTCACGGATGTCTTGCGTTAATTATTTCTTGATCGATCTAAACTATCTATTACGGTAGAATGTTGGTAATAATTGGTGTTGGGTTATCATTATTAACAAAAAATAATCTGTTCAGATTAAAACATTGTCAAATATATATTCATGTCGCTGGAATATTTACTGGAGGAATTAAATCGCCCAACAGGGGTATGTCCCGATTGTTGATCAATTGATCGATTTCATTCATCTTGAAAAGATATAACTCCTGTGTCTTACTAAATGTACATTAATCAATTAGTAGTCAAGTGTGCATAGTGTTTCTTCGATAAATTTCTTCTAAAACATACAATCTAAAGTATAATATATTTAGTTGTTACAAAACAAGTGTAAAAAAAAATCATTTGACCCCCTCCCAATGGATTTATTCAAAACATTGGAGATCTAATCCTTTGAGTGTTAGGTAATTTAAAAGCAGGTTTTCACGCGATAACTTCACATGAATTCATAATGTTTGCGTGCCGATTAGTGGACGGGATCATGAGAGTACCCCAGAGCACACCGTGTGTACACATGCAGCTTTATAAATATTTGAATAACAAAAACTGTTTCTATTACTTTCCTATCGTTGGAAATGACAAAAAGGCCTTTGATTTTCCATCTTAATATCACAAATACAATTTAACTACTTTATCTTTCAAGCTTACATGCAATTATTTGATAAATGTACACTTCAAAATCATTTGAAATAATGAAATAAATTAATTTCAAATAATATACATGTACATGCTCCAGCTATTATGGTGTTCCGATGGGGCCACTTCGACTTTCGCCTTGAGGGCGAAAATGCGAGAGTGTGAAGTTGCGAAGGCGAAATTGCGAAGGTGCGAAGGCGAAGGAGCGAAAGTGCGAAGGCGAAGGAGCGATACTACGATCGCTCTTTCGTCCATGCAACTTCGCACTCTCGCCTTCGCAACTTCGCACTTTCGCCTTCGTCTTTTTTTTAATTTCATTCAGCATGAGGTATCGGTCGATTCGAATGGAATCGAATTTGTTGCAGGCACCGTACTCGCCCGAGGTTTGCCGATTAATCTCAGATGTTATTGATACCCATGCGCTATAGGCCATCGTGCTTACTATGAAAGTTTATTGATATTTTACTGTGTTATGTGACATATATGTTTACCGGTGCTCACTATGCCTTATCATTATATACTCCTCATAAAATGTAATGTCCGCAACAATGTGTACACATACACTTCCAGACTCCCGTCACTTATCAGCTGTCTGTATACCTTAAAACAACATCGTGGTTCAAACATATTACCATTTTAATTTAATTATGCGACATTCCTTTTTCATGCACGGGTGAGCTGGAGAGGGGCCCGGACCCCCCCCCCCCCTTTCCCCCACAGAAAATTAATTTCACACAGTAATGGAGAGAGGGTCGGACACCTCTCCCCTCCACCCCTGGAAAATTTAGTATTATTGATTTCACATAGTAAAATTACCAAAAATATGCCTCGGACATCCACCCCCCCCCCCCCCGACTAGTACAAGTACTATTATTCCTCGGATCCCCCCTCCCCACTAGAAATAATGAAAATATTGATCTGCGCGGGGTGTTGAAAATAAAATCTCAAAAGTTAATCTTCTGCCAAAGATGTTAATCTATACAGCTAAAAATATCTTTAAACGATAGAGAGCTCCAAAAACATAAAAAGGCGAAGACAAAAGTGCGAAGGCGAGAATGCGAAGTTGCGATGGCGAAAGTGTGATAGTAGTATCGCTCCTTTGCCCTCGCAACTTCGCACTTTCGCCTTCGCATCTACGCGCTTCGCCGTCGCATCTTCGCTCCTTCGCCTTCGTACCTTCGCCTTCGCAACCTCGCATATTCGCCCGATGCAAAGGTCGAAGTGGGCCTATCGGAACATCATAAGTTATATTTCGAAGAAAAAGACTGAATTTTCTACTTCCGTTTATGAATTTATGAACAACAGCAAAAATTAAAATTCTTGTCATAATATACGGTAGCCCTTGAATTATTTTGTTTAGTCGAGCAAGTTTTTTGGAAGGATATTACTTGTACAGCTTACACTTCTTTCAACACTTGAGAAATAGTATGTCACATGCTCAAAACAAGGATGACAGGCACGTGTTATTGCTGTTTTCATTCTCTTGTCTAATCATCTTAAAGAGAGGACAAGCATTGTGGGCAATTTTATAAGATTATAGGAGTTGACACTGCTGCTGATTTCTATAAAACCAGCGATCAATCTGGAGCGGGCAAAACATGCCCTTTCTATTTTTCAAAAATCCGTCAAACTAGATAATGTAATCATGCTGTTTTTCATTTTTACCTCGGCTAAAAAGCTCTTACAGTAGCTTTGAAAGAAAGATGTTCACATGCAGTAGACATTTAAATTTATTTTAGATTAAAAAAAAAAAAAAATACATTGATTTTTAATAGATTTTGCCCATCGTCTCAATTTGTACATTAATCTTGTACATTGGGCGTTGTCAGAGGTGCAAGCGAAAGTTGCGTAACACGACCTCTGGTGAAAGAATGCAAACTATTATGATGATGATGTATAAATTTTAATAACATGAAACATAATTAATTCCTTACTGCAAAAGGCAAAGAAATAATGGATTAAATATGTCTTTATTTACATTATATACCAGAACATCCTTTCTATAATTATTATTTGAAGAACGTTGTCAATACATTTCATGACGTCATGACGTTTTTGGTTAACTGAATAGAGATAAACAATGCTATGTTTAGATAACTATTATATGGAAACCGTAAAAGATATTTTCAAAAATCAAACTGTTTTGAAACCGGTTAATTCTCCAAATATTTCACTCTAAATTTCATTAACTTTGAAAACAGGGCCGATTTTGCTGCTTACCGTACCCAGTTCTTTGTCAGAGTAATCGGACGGAAAAGCTGAATTAAACTTATTTTCATCTCAAACACCATTAATAACAATATAATCACAGGATAATTAAATTGGGTGATAATTGGAATCACCTTAAAGACAATGAAGCAAGCATGAAAAGGGGGACACTTTTACTCTTCCATTTAAAGTGTTGGTTCTATATACTCAATTATATTTAAAACTTATTTTCTTTTACTTTTTATACTTTGAATATTGACTATGCCCCTTATTTATATGGCAGAATTTACCCTTTTTCCTTCCAACAACTACCATGCTTATCGACAATAACGGTAATTAAGTGATACAGTATACAGGGAAATATTCGCCCCCATTTTGTTTTCGCCCCTTTCGCCCTCGTTGTCAGCGGACGAATTCTGGTCGAATTCCAATGTTCAAAGTTATCTCTTTAATACACAAGCCTGTCTGGGTGATTTTAAGACGGGGCGAAAGTGTTGAAGAGCGAAAACAACACGGGGCGAAAATAACCCTGTATACAGCAGTTGTCAGAATGGGTAGTTTGAAGCTTACGACCTAAGTATTCTAAACATTTTGTCCTCTCTCTCTGCTAAAAAGCAGTTTTTATCTTACGACCGTTCTGATTTATTTCATTGACCTGGAATTACTCTGGAATCATTAAATTTCGTGGGGGCCAATTTTCGTGGATTGCTTAAATTTTACAGGTTCGTGGGGACGTAATTTCGTGTATTCTCTAAAACCTACAAAGGAAATATCACTTTATTTCCCTAATTTATTAATTCGTGGAGGATGTTAATTCGTGGATGAGAGGTACCCACGAATTCCACGAAAATTGAGCCACCACGAAATCTAATGATTCCACATTATCCAATGAGTTGATAATTGATCCAAGATAGATCATCTGGTGTCGAGTATGTAAATATACTAGCGGAAAAAAGAAACTGTGCATTATAAAATTTAGTATAATTTTTCTATATCTATTGTTTGTATTTATAAAATTTAACAATCGATAATGGTAATGTTTTTGACAATATCGGATGGTAATCGTCCGGGTACACGGGACTTTTTCATGGTAAGTAAGCACCTGTTGTTTATTGAAGAATTTGTAAGCACAAGTTTACGGGCCAATACTGTGTGGAATTAGAACTGTTAAGGAGTTGTTTAAACATTTTTTGTTAAGGAAATCACTTTAGTTTCAACAAAATTTACCCCTATGTCATGTCATGTCATGACTTAACGAAAAGCAACGTAATCGTGCTGTTGGGATGCAGCAAGCTGGAATGGCACAAAATACTCTAGCAAGACACTTTTGAGATTTGGAGATGAATCCAGATTTCATTTGGATAGCAGTGACAGCCGTTGTAGGGTGTATCGTCGCGTTGTTATGCGACGTCGAGAATTTGGTGGAGGTAGCGTTATGGTGTGGGTGGAATATCAGCACGTGGAAGTACCCCTCTACAAATTGTCAATGGAAATCTCACCTGCGTACACTATCGAGATGAAATTTTCAGCGTCATGCGATACCCTTCATACAGAGACATCAAAATCACATCACTCTGCAGCAAGACAACGCAAGGCCACACGTTGCACGTGTAGTCAGAGACTTGTTTGTTCAACAAAATGTCAGTGTCTTGCCTTGGCCAGCTGTTTCCCCCGATTTGTCGTCGATCGAGCACGTCTGGGATGAAATGGAAAGACGCTTACGCCATTTACCAAATCAGCCAGTGATATTGGCTGATTTAGGCCAGGCTTTAATCAACATCTGGAACAACGAGGTATGTCCAATGCACGATGTTTTATCAATATTGTCGACATCGCAATGTTGGCCAATACCGAGTACACATTGTGTTAATATCATATAAGTATAATTATTAAATTTGCATTTGCATTTGCAGCATACCATATATATCCTGTGTACAATTTCGATATCGCAATGTTGACCAACATCGAGTCGACATTGTGTCCACATCATGTGTCTTATTTTCTATTTACATCGTGGACATCGCAATGTTGATCGTAACGGGTCGACATCGTGTCTACATCGTACCTCTTATATCCTGTTTACATCGTCGACATCGTCGATATCGCAATGTTGATCGACATCGAGTCGATATCGTGTATACATCGTGTGCCTTTCTGTTTACACCGTCGACATTGCAGTGTTGATCAACATCGTTTAGACTTCGTGTCTTCATCGTATCTACCTCCAATAACCTGTTTACACCGTCGACATCGTCGACATCGCAATGTTGATCGACATCGTGTAGACATTGTGTCTACATCGTACCTCTTATATCCTGTTTACATCGTCGACAATGTAGATATTGCAATGTTGACCAACATCGAGTCGATATCGTGTCTACATCGTGTTCCTTCTTTCCTGTTTACATTGTCGACATCGCAATGTTGATCGAACTCGTGTAGACATTGTGTCTACATCGTACCTCTTATATCCAGTTTACATCGTCGACATTGTCGATATCGCAATGTTGACCAACATCGAGTCGACATCGTGTCTACAATGTGTGCCTTCTTTCCTGTTTACATTGTCGACATCGTGTCTACATCGTGTGCCTTCTTTCCTGTTTACATCGTCGACATTGCAATGTTAATCGACATCGAGTCAACATCGTGTCTACATCGTACCTTTTATATCCTGTTTACATCGTCGACATTGTCAATATCGCAATGATGACCAACATGGTGATATTCTATATGTCTTATATTGTATATTTCTACTTGCGATGTAGAAAATTTAAATTCAATATTGGTTCAACATCGTCGATATTGCGATGTCAACAATGTCGACGATGTTAACAGCACAGAAATATCGGCAATGTTGACGATGTAAACTCGATATCGGTTCAACATCGTCAACGTTGCGATGTCGACAATGTAAACGGCAAAGACATATTGGCAATGTTAACGATGTAAATTCGATATAAGTTCAACATTGTGGACGTTGCGATGTCGACAATGTCGACGATGTTAACAGCGAAGAAATATCAGCAATGTTGACAATGTAAAATCGATATCGTATCAATATTGTATACATCGCAACGTTGACGATATCGAAACAGAAATATGTATTGGACATGAATGGGAACAACATCCCTCAAGCATTTCTGAACAGTTTAGTGGCATCAATGAGGCTTCGCTGTCAAGCATGCGTGAACGCAAATGGTGGTCACACGCGTTATTAATTTTGTTAATTCAATTTCAAATAACAGTGACCTTCGAGTGTGCTGAAATTGACGTTATTCGACGTTGACATTAATGTGTTTTGAGATGTTGTTACGAATACATGTGTTAACAGTATTACAAAAAAATAAAATTTGTTCATTGTAATTTTTAAATGTTTTTCATATATTAAATAATGCACAGTTTCTTTTTTCCGCTAGTATATTAAAGAAAAGAAAACTTACCAATACAAATATGCATGTTTAGATAAGCAAAATATTTTTGTACTGGTCCTCTTAGTTCCCATTGTATCAGGAAACTTTCTTAAAAATAGCATTGGTCGTCATTATTGTACAAATAGGTTTGATTCTGAATAATTAAATTGTTCATAGACCAATATATTCAATTAATTTGATTTAGGAATCTCCTTTTCCGACCCAATTTGAAACAATGAAAAGAGTCCTTTATCGAGCACCTCCGAGTTTATAAATTTTTTTTATTCCTAATTCGCGCAGTTATTTCTTATTTTGAAAGAGATTTTTCGTGTTCTTGTTGTGTTTTACAAAAGAACTTACGACAAGGTCGTAAATATCTTTAGTCTTATTGATTGATCTTTAATAAACAAAATTTATGTAAAATACGTTAATTTACAACTATTTTGATTTCTATAATAATATTCTAACGGCTCTAAATTGAAACACTGATTAGATTGTTATCAATAATCATCCGTTAATTTGGTCGTAAGTCGTAAGTTCTTTAGTAAAACGCAACCCTGGTTCTGCATTTTACCATTGTTATGACTACTATAAACCAATTTTTATTCGCGGCGACTTTATTTCGCGATTAACTGTCAATAAACTGGTTCGCGACGACTAATGTTCCCGACCAAGCCTCATACAGACCTGTATTGTTAGAAAAACTTAAGACAAAGGATTGGTTCGCGGCGAGAAATATTCGCGACGACAAGGCTCTCGCTACCCTCGCCAAAGTTTCTCGCACGCGAATAAAAGTTTGTTTACAGTATTCTGTCCAATTTGCATATGCACAAATCTGAAAAATTCCCGTTAGATTGGAGAAACCAGTATTTGCGTCCTTTTTCTCTTTAATTGTGTTTCTGTTAGTTTGTGTTCATCCAAATTATCTGCAACCGCTCAGTATGTCACCTGTGACCGTCCAGCAAGTTGAAACTTAGTAGACAGCTAGGAAGGCAATAGGAGGTTTACTGGACTTTTTACAAAAGATGACGTCACAAAAAAAATTCAATCTTATTTTTGGAATAATTGATAAAAATTTATGGAGATATGATTGTAAAAATAGATTCATTTTCTATAAATGTAACGAAAAGTGCAGAGTAAATACAGAACTATTGTCAACGTGCTAGGATTTTGACGTTGCACTAATCATAGTGATTGTTGACAGTATTTTTCTGTGAGGCTTTTTAAAAATACCTTAATTTCAAGCAGAGAATTGCATGTCTTCAAGGGTCTTCAACACACTGGCCTAGAAAAAGTTCTGCATACAAGCCCATTCTTTTAAATTACAAAAAGATATGGATTTTCAGCATGTGTTCGACTTGAAAACGACAAAAAAAATTAATTTGGGGGGGGGGATCAACTTTTTTTATTTCACCGCTCTTCGTGAAAATAAAAGACCCTGCAGTATTCAAACTCGGTTGGTAGACCGAAGCAACGCCCATTGTGCGACAGAGATAAACACCAAGTTAAATGTTGGCGATATAAAGTAATAAGCTGTTTCACAATGCATTGAAATCGCCTTAAGTTTCTGTGGCGTATTGTCATAAACGTAGAAGTCATTGGGTGTCGAGGATCCTTAAAACTGTGTACACATATTGTGCATGAAAATTTCATCTCTGCAAAGATACAAAACAATTTCACTTCCATTAAGATACTGGTAGTTAAAAATATACTCGGGCTGAATTCATTCTAACCTGTAGGCGAAATACAGTGGAGATGAAAGTTCTTGTGTTGAGTATTGTTCTCTGTTGTGTCTCTGCTGGGGCGTTTTTGGTTCAGCCGTTGCACCAGTCTGCACCAGATCAACAAAGGCTACAAATTCTTACAAAGATGCTGTTGTCTCTTACAAACCAGTCAGGTATGGAGAAAAAAATTTACTGTACAAACATTTTTATGAAAAAGAATGGCATTTTGTGTTGTGATGGCATTTGATGTTTCTTTTCATTGAAAAGCTGTGGTGGAGGAAATTTGCCAAGCCTACCCTACTCTGATCATTCCCCACCCTGGCGAATGTCAGCTGTATTACAACTGCTCCCTGACGTACACCTCTGTCCCTGCCCATCTGGAACAGCACATGGTGGAGTGTAACTATCCAGACCTGTTTTCTGAGAAGACAAATCAGTGCGAAAATTTCACCGATGTCTGTTGTGGTGCAAGGAAAGAAATAAAAAATAAATGTAAGATTATTCTTATTTCATGAAAATTAACGAGGCGATATTTTTTTGAAATTCCTTGCATGATATCTCATCACTATATGAATTTTTTAAGATAAAAAAAAGCATTAACTACCCCGATTTCCTGGGGGGGGGGGGGGGGGGGGTTTGTCTAAAATTAACACTTTTTACAATGATAGCCTATGGGAATCTGTTGAAAAAGCGCTTAATTTTTACGCTTTCCCAATAGTTTTTGTATATCTGCTCTAGAGCTTTTTTTTCCCAAATATATGCAAACTATAGTAAAAGGTCACAAAATTGTGAAATTTAAAAAATTGGTTACCTCGAGGTTTGGTGCAGGGATAATATTAAAGTTGAATTTTTTAATTATATATTTTGGTACAATGTATATATTGGCTTTAAAAATTAATTTTTCATAAAATACGTTTCTTTTTAATGCTCAGCCAACAAATTATTACTTTTAAAATTCATCGCCGCCTCGAATAAATGAGCTAATTATACTTTTTTCTTTGGCTTTATGTAGAGTATAAAATACCGGAACCGATGACGCGTATACGCCATTATTGCATTTTGACCTATTCAATTCATAAAATCACAATTTTACATGTAATAAACATTACATATATAATATTAAGTTTGTATAAAAACACAATTCAAAAGAAAATTACAACTTTGCACCTACGGCTTCATGAAAATAAAAAGATGCGCCAAGTCGTGCGCACCCGAACTGTACTCAGCCTCGTTTAGAAATCAGAAATATTAATTCCTAGAATGGTTAAGAGTTTATCTTCAATATTTTCAGGTTATTATCGACACGAAAAGGCAAATGAATACTGTCATTATCCGTCCTGTGTCGGTTTTCCAGACGGCTTGATTCAGGTATCAGTATCTGCATATTACAAGGTATGCTTTAAAGAACGCCTTGTAGGGGAAGGGCATTGCAAAATTTGGTTTGAACTACCATATAATGGGAAATGCACAAGTAGACTTGACATACCTATTTCAAAAGGAGGACTGATGCCATCTTGTAATGGAAAGACTGACGGTATCTATCGCTTTGATCATTCTAGCGCCCTGCAATATGCCATGGATTATGGAGATTATTTTCATATTGGTCGGGTTTGTGATGCATACTACAAATGTTTAGGCGGGAATATTACGGTAGTGAAGTGTGAGAATGGAACCGTGTTTCATATTGACAGTGGTACATGTAAACCGGGAAATTCCTCGCTTCCTAATAGTTGTCAGTTGTATTGTAATCCTCAGAAAACGAATGTTCATCCATTTCCTGTAAACGTTGCGGAATGTCCATATCCTCTACAGTTTTCGGAGACGACAGGGCGATGCGAGAATTTCACGGAGGTAACCTGTGGCACACGAAAAGAGGAGAAGTATATTTGTATGTTATGATTTAAGTACTGTACGTTTATCTGTTGTTGTTGGGTTTTTTTCCTATATGACAAAGCAGGTTTGTTAATTACATTTGTACTATGTAATCTATAGAAGAGTTACTGAGCAGCATAAACTTATTCTATCATTTTACAAACTCACTACATGCAATTATGTGTTAGCTGAATACTAATTTACCGACAAGTATTAACTATTCAGCTCTTCGCAAAGTGGTTGATTTCAGAATTCCTTATTTCATATGTGCATACATGTTATTACAAGTTTATATTTTAATTCATCCAACGTATTCTTAAAAAAAATTTAAAAATATGAAATAAATTCAAAAGTACTTTAGAACATTGTTTGACAAGTTTACTCTATACAGGCAATTACTGGGAATCGCTGTTTTACAACAGACATGGAGGAAATTGTGATACTCGGAACATTCGTGATTGTCTTTACCTCCCAAACGGTGTCCACCGAGACCCAAGACGTTCTCCATCATCATTTATACGGTGCTATGGAAATAGATTGGTTGAGGAAGGAAAGTGTACTATCGACTCAGTTTGGGGTACACAAACATTTATATACAACGGCACCTGCACCCAAAGGTTTGCCATACCAACCTCAGGGGCGGACTATGGACTCCTCCCTAGCTGTTCTGCGAAGCCAGATGGGAACTACCAGTTCAGAACGAGGCCGTGTGATGCTTACTACAGATGCGAGGGCGGAAGGGCTACATCAGTAAAATGTCCAGAGCACACCCTCTTTGACGTCACCAGACGCACGTGCGCGTCAAACGTGGCTTGTTACCGTGCTTGATGAAATTCTTTTTAATGTATTTCTGTTTTCATTTCATAGAAATAAATGTCATTTGAATGATATTTTATTGAAAATTCGGTCAATAAAAATTTTGGTATAGAGGCAAGTATGTTGGAATGTGTTTCAAGTGTAACTATTGAGTGAATTTAACAAAAAAAAATAGCAAAAGAGCCGTCAAAAGAATAACGTGAAAAATTCACTTCAATTGTGTGTTTAGAGCTTTGCAGTGAAAAGTATAAATTTTTAAAATTCGGCATTAACTCCCAATCAACACAACATCTTTACCTTTTTAACTTTTTATCTGAATTTATTAATAAAGTGTAAGAGTAACCAGCCAGCCAGTACTTAATTCAAATCTAAGTTGACGAGAATCATCTCAGTAGCTAGTGGCATTGATCTTTGAGTTATTCAACAAATCGCATACTCTGAATATAGAATGGTACATTTGCCGCGAACATGTATTCAATAAATAGAACTAAATGTACATTATTTATTCAAGCCTGAAGAACTTTAGTAGGTTGAAAGCAGAAATTACTTTCACTTCAAATACGCAAATGTACATAATTATGCATTTCTAAAACACATGCAATTGAAATGCTCTTTTTTTTTAATTTCCATTTAAAATATTCTAGAATATATGTACCAATACTGTAAAACACACCCAGGGACGGGCAATTTTACTTCATTATAAACGTAATTCGTTATATCCGTCAAGTTTACGACATGTAATAAAGCCACAGGGAATGAAAATCACTTTCAATGAAGCTGTCAGCGTCAATTCATTACATGTATAAGCGTATTTGCTCTAACCATGTTTTACTGTACTTAGCTTCCTAACAATAAAAAATGTTGTTACTTAAACAGATTGTTCTAACAAAAAACAAGAGGCCCATGGGCCACATCGCTCACCTGAGGAACAATAGGTATGATAAAGTCAGCTTAATGGAGTCATAATACATACAATCTGGACAATGTACAATAATACATGTAGATCCTGTATAAATAAAATCCATTTTCCCCCCTTGGAACTCGGATAGCCCTGATTGCTGCCAATACTTTCATCACCGCTCCTGCACATATATAGGGACTCAACGTTATGCAGGCAGGGACCGAACACCTACACAACTCAAGTGGTATCAACGTTAACGCAAGCAGGGATAACGCAAGCAGGGATGACCGCACACTTGCGCCAACAGCTCAACCTAACGCAAGAAGGGAGTGCTGCACACTTGCGCTTAAAAGGCCAGAACACCAGCAGGGATGACCATACATTAGTGCTCCGCTGCAACCACCACAAATACAAGCAGGTATGATCGCACACTTGTATTATTGCAATACAGGGCAGGAATGACCGCACACCCTGTATCGTAGGTTATAAAACACGAAGATTAGATAGAACAGGGATGTCCACACACTCAATCTATCCATACCTGTTCAAATTAAACCCTAAACAGTCATTCGTTGTAGTGCAATAGACACTGTCCCTATATATGTGCCGGCCTAAAATAATTCATAGTATCTAAAAATTGGAAATAAAAAATAAACAAACTAATCCGGCCTAACCTAAAACAACTTATGCAGAACAACTTATATACATTGAATATTTATTATTGTATAAAAATAATCATCACAATATTTGGTTAACAGTGGATGCATTAATTAAAATAATCAAGAATCAATAAATCAAGGGCAATAACTCAATACAGTAATACAAAAAGATTCTAATGAAAAAATAGCTGCCTGCTTCAATTTTATAGTCATATCACATGTTGAGTATTGCAGTTCTCAAAAAGATACTTTACAATTGTTTATATATGGGATATTTAGCTACATCAAACTCTGAACCTTCTTGTGAGGCCGAAGAATTGTCCTGGAGCCAAAGTCTTAACAATTATAAAGAATCACCTTGCAGATTAGTTTCTGAGAAGAAGATTTTTAAAGATTCTCTATATATTCCTATGTCAAACTTTAACACCCCCCCCCCCAATGTGGCCTCACCCTACCCCCAGGGATCATGATTTTCACAACTTTGAATCTACACTACCTGAGGATACTTCCACACAAGTTTCAGCTTTCCTGGCTGATTAGTTTCTGAGAAGAAGATTTTTAAATATTTACTCTATATATTCCTATGTAAAACTTCGACCCCCCATTGTGCCCCACCCTACCCCCAGGGATCATGATTTTCACAACTTTGAATCTACACTGCCTGAGGATGCTTCCACAAAAGTTTCAGCTTTCCTGGCTGATTAGTTTCTGAGAAGAAGATTTTTAAAGATTTACTCTACATATTTCTATGTAAAATTTAAACACCCCCCCCCCCAATGTGGCCTCACCCTACCCCCAGGGATCATGATTTTCACAACTTTGAATCTACACTACCTGAGGATGCTTCCACACAAGTTTCAGCTTTCCTGGCTGATTAGTTTCTGAGAAGAAGATTTTTAAAGATTTACTCTATATATTCCTATCTAAAACTTCGACCCCCCATTGTGGCCCCACCCTACCCCCAGGGATCATGATTTTCACAACTTTGAATCTTCACTACCTGAGGATGCTTCCACACAAGTTTCAGTTTTCCTGGCTGATTAGTTTCTGAGAAGAAGATTTTTAAAGATTTACTCTATATATTCCTATGTAAAACTTCGACCCCCCATTGTGGCCCCACCCTACCCCCGGGGGTCATGATTTTCACAACTTTGAATCTTCACTACCTGAGGATGCTTCCACACAAGTTTCAGCTTTCCTGGCTAATTAGTTTCTGAGAAGAAGATTTTTAAAGATTTACTCTATATATTCCTATGTAAAACTTCGACCCCCCCCCCATTGTGGCCCCACCCTACCCCCGGGGGTCATGAATTTCACAACTTTGAATCTACACTACCTGAGGATGCTTCCACACAAGTTTCAGCTTTCCTGGCTGATTAGTTTCTGAGAAGAAAATTTTTAAAGATTTACTCTATGTATTCCTATGTTAAACTTCGACCCCCCATTGTGGCCCCATCCTACCCCCGGGGGTCTTGAATTTCACAACTTTGAATCTTCACTACCTGAAGATGCTTCCACACAAGTTTCAGCTTTCCTGGCTTTCTGGTTCTTGAGAAGAAGATTTTTGAAAATTTCTCGAAATTTTTCATTAATTTCTAATTATCTCCCCTTGAAAACGGGTGTGACCCTTAATTTTCACAACTTTGAATCCCCTTTGCCTAAAGATGATTTGTGCCAAGTTTGGTTGAAATTGGCCTAGTAGTTCTTGAGAAGATGTTGAAAATGTGAAAAGTTTACGGACAGACAGACAGACGGACAGACAGACAGACAGACGGACAGACGGACGACAGACAAAATGTGATCAGAATAGCTCACTTGAGCTTTCAGCTCAGGTGAGCTAACAAGAAGCCCAGGGGCCACATCGCTCAACTGAGCAACACTTGCCTTAATTCTGATCAAATTAGCATTACAGTATCAAAATATCTTGACAACTAAGTACAGTAGATCTTGCTAAAAAAAATTGAAAATCTGCCAATTTTTATCCACCTCTTTTTTTTTGGTAAATACCAAGCCCGTTTTGTTGTTGTACCTGTAAGAAGATTTTTCTCTATTCCTATATACCCCCCCCCCCCCCCCATTTCGTTGCCCCAGTTTTCTCTAGGGAATCATGGTTTCATCAAACTTAAATCTGCATAACCTGTGCTTTCACACTAAGTACTGAATTTTGAACCGAAAACTTTTCCAGAATATTTTTAAAAATTTTCTCTATATATTCCTATGTAAAAATTTAAACCGCCATCACGGCCCCGCCCTACCACTAGGGACTGTGATTTTGCAAACTTGAATTTACACTACCCGAGGATGCCTCTACACAAGTTTAAGCTTTTCTGGCCAAATAGTCTTTAAAAAGAAGATTTTTAAAGATTTTCTCTATATATAAAAATTTATCCCCCATTGTGGCCCCGCCCTACCCCCAGGGACCATGATTTGAACAAATTTGAATCTACATTATCTGAGGATGGTTACACTCAAATTTGAGCTTACTTGGCCAAATAGTTTTTAAAAGAAGTTTTTTTTAAAGATTTTCTCTATATATTCCTGTATAAAAATTTATCCCCCAATTGTGGCCCCATCCTACCCCCAGGGACCATGATTTGAACAAACTTGAATATACACTGAGGATGCTTCCACTCAAATTTGATCTTTCCTGGCCTAATAGTTTTTTAGAAGAAGATTTTCTCTATATATTCCTATGTAAAACTTGATCCCCCATTGTGGAACCATCCTACCCCCCAGGGACTATGATTTGAACAAACTTGAATCTACACTTCCTGAGGATGCTTCCATTTTAATTTGAGCTTTTCTGGCCTAATAGTTTTTGAGAAGAAGATTTTTAAAGATTTTCTCTACATATTCCTATGTGGCCCCACCCTACCCCCGGGGACTATGATTTGAACAAACTTGAATCTACACTACCTGAGGATGCTTCCATTTTAATTTGAGCTTTCCTGGCCTAATACTTTTTGAGAAGAAGATTTTTAAAGATTTTCTCTACATATTCCTATGTAAAACATGATCCCCCTCTTGTGGCCCCTCCCTACCCCCGGGGATCTGAGGATGCTTCCATTTTAATTTGAGCTATTCTGGCCTAACGGTTTTTTAGAAGAAGATTTTTAAAGATTTCCTCTATATATTAGTCCCCCAATTGTGGCCCCACCCTACCCCCGGGGACCATGATTTGAACAAACTTGAATCTACACTATCTAAGGATACTCCCATTTCAATTTAAGCTTTTCAGGCCTTATAGTTTTTGAGAAGAAGATTTTTAAAGATGTTCTCTATATATTCCTATGTAAAACTTGATCCCCCTCTTGTGGCCCCTCCCTACCCCGGGGACCATGATTTGAACAGACTTGAATCTACACTACCTGAGGATGCCTCCACTGAAGTTTAAGCTTTTCAGGCCATATAGTTTTTGAGAAGATTTTTGAAAAATACCAATAAATTTTCAATAATTCTCAATTATTTCTCCTTTAAAGAGGGTATGGCCCTTCATTTGAACAAACTTGAAAACCCTTCACCTAGTGATGCGTTATGCCAAATTTGGTTGAAATCTGCCCAGTGGTTCTTGAGAAGAAGATGAAAATGTGAAAAGTTTACAACAACGACGACAACAACAGACAACGGACAAATTGTGATCAGAAAAGCTCACTTGAGCCTTTGGCTCAGGTGAGCTAAAAAGCAACATGCACCAGTGAAAGAAAACGTCACACCTCAGATATGATTATAGGATGAATTTATTTGATAAGACATAATTAAAGTCAAATTTGTCATTCCTCTTTTTATTCTATTTGCAGAACCATTTCCATGAAGGTGAAATTTGACAGTCTTCCTCACAAGTTTCACAAATATTCTTCAGTTCTTTAATTTCGTACTTCATTAAAATGATAACATTGCTGCATCAAGAACGTAGATTATGATGATAACACATTTCTCTTTCAAAACCTTAACTCTTGCACACCCTTTCTTCTCACAACATATTTATAATTTCAATTGAAGTGGTAAATAACTGTGTCTCTAACATTGGATTTTACATCAACAGAAGCACCATTTACCAGCCCTAAAAAGTCCTCCTCCCAGGTGCCAGGACTCAAAACACTGTATCACTGAAAGTTAAGTCCCGTTTACCGGCTATAAAAAGTCTTCGTCTTGAGTGGATTCTAACACCGCACCACTGAATGCCAAGTCCCAGTATTGCTCCACCCCACACTTCTTAAACTGCTCTCGGGCGAACGCCTCTGTGGGGCACACTTTGAACTTGAAGTCTGTGAAAGCTCTCTGTTTGGTAGTGCCCTGAAAATTATCCACATGAAAAATGAGCTATCACAGAGACATTAAATGATCATTCATACTAATATATATGAATTATATTCTTATTTTTTATGTCAAAAAACCATTTAAATTCTTTGGGGGCTAATTTTCCGAGTTGTAATTTTTTTGTTTATTTGTGGGGATGTAATTGTGTGGATGTGTGGGTTTGTAGTTTCAGTAAAGAAAGACTATTCTTTCTAAATTGGTTTTCGTTGAGGATTAAAATTTGTGGAGAAGAACTACTCACAAATACGGCGAAAATTAAGCCATCAAGAGTTCTAATAATTCAACTGTTTAGAAATTGTTTATATTTTCTTTCCTCCCTAATTTTCTGAAGAAATTTTTTTTACATCAAACTGTTCATAATAAATGGGAGCTGCATAAGTAGAGAGCTGTTAAATAAAAACAGTCATGCAAATATCAGCAACTCATATCTCGCAGGCACCTCCTTCCCCCTGTAATGTAGCAATAAACTGAAGAAGACACCAATTAAATAATCCCAAGAAGCACAAGTGTTGAAGTACCCCACCCCCACTATCCACTGCAAGCTGTACTATGAAAATGAAGAGGACTTACCTCCCATACTAGAACACATTTGTTTGATTTGTCCTGCTCCTCTTCTGAATCACTGTCATCTGGAAAAAATTAAAGACCAAATACTTTTAATCTTCGGGTTCGATAAATTAAAGAAAAGTTATACTTTAGTAAAACAAAATTACAATTTTTGAGATAGCTATCCAGCTTTAAGAAATTTGATCAAGTGACCAACCAAGTTCATACTCCAGTGAACTTCTAAACATCATTATCAATTTACAGTAAATTCATATAAATAGCACAATTTATAAAATTATTATGAGATTAATTTGAAAGTCAATAGAAATCCGTGGAAGAGCAATCGCTTGCCGCCTTTACCATCATCCTTTGCAGACTTCTTGTGCTTGTCCTCGTTCCACTTGATTCGTTGAAGCATTAGTCGCCGGAATTTCCTCTGTTGTTTGGGCCCTCCCTCAACCGCCACCACATTGCATTCCTTGTGCATGATGACTATCCCCGTCATGAAGAGCTGCTTGGCGTTGGCTTCAATCTTAAACTTCTTTGCCGGATTTGTCAAATCTCGTAACCTGGTGGCAAGAAATGGGGGATATTATAAACACTTTATAATACAGAGCCACCTGTTTATGAATTAGGAAATTATTTCAGTCAGAGCCACAATTTGATTTTGAGGTTTATTGTTTAATAATATTGCCAAGTAGTCAGACATTACAGAAGTACCGTACCCAATATGTTAATTAAAAAAGAAAAACTGCATAAAAATTACACTTCTGGTATGATCATTTGCAAACTTTTAAGGAATAAGAAGAAATGCTGTTCAATGATTAAAGTTATCCAAATAATGTTTAGTAAATGTTTTGCAGAACAGTTTTTAATTTTTCTCCATTTCAGTTACCAATGCAAAATTAGGATATATCATAAACACCTGCTACTAACCTATAGACAGACACATGAACCCCAAGGCTGGTATCCTCCTTCAGTTTTTTCTCCTTTTTTGTCCGCCTCTGTTCCGTTGTCAGCTTGCGAGCAGCATTAGCCTCCTCATGGGCTCTGGAATTATATGAAATGGTTGTAATATAGTACATGAACAAAATGTACCAGCAATAGCCAGTAGGTACATGTATCTCTCAAATCCCTAATAGAATACAAAATATAACAACTCTCCTAATATCAAACTGCTATGTTTCGGGTTTGAAGTTCTTAATTTGAATATATTTTAAGTATGAACATTGCAAGTAAAGTTAAAAAGGGACAAGGTTTACCCAATCATATTCCCTACAGCTGATAGTACTGTGACATTTGTAGTGTGTAATATGTCTGATTTGTTATAGATTTATGACAAAATGTACTTCAAGTTTTGTGTTAACTTACTTCTGTCTTTTTGCCATTTGTGCTCTGACATGGGCCTCGACTTTTGTAGGGTCCTGTACTGCCTCAGTTCCTAATACCCTCATCAAGTTAGCCATGCGAACTGCAAAATTAAAACACAAATAAAATCATGTTCAAACTTTAAGAACCCGGTAGGAATGGGATATTTCCCCAAATTATATATTATTCAGATTTCTATTTGTTTTAAAATTTAACGTGTCTGTTGTTTTAAAATGTTATTTCATACACAGAGACTTAGCACAAAGATGGCTTTGCATCATTAATATACATCAAACATTTGATCTTATAAAGCTTAGCTATTTTGTTTTACATAGGGTTTTTTTTTCCAAAAATATTTTAAATGTACAACCTTTTGGTTCTGGTGGAGGGATAAGCCCAAGGCGAATTTTTTCTGTGACCTCCTTCTGATTTTCTTGTCGATTCTGTCGTCGTAACTTTTTTCTCTCTTTCTTTGTGAGATAAACAGGGACTTGTGGTTCTTTTTCAGGTACATCTAAATAAGAAAAAATTAATAATCATTTTTCAATACTTAACTACATTCATGTCTTTTTGAAAAGATTTTCCACATCCAAGTTTTATCCAAGTTTACACAGGAAAAAAAAACCAGGCATGTATATGTGTATTTATTGAATAAAACTATCATATATCATAAGCATGTTAATTTCATTTGTTTGGTCTAAATTAAAACATATCTTAAAATAATATTGCCATTTGTGACCTCTTTTGACAGCAACATAAAATGTTTTTTCTGCAACAATGGAATGCAGAAGCTGAAAAAGTTGATTTACTTGGAGGTTTGAGCTGTATGGGGTGTTCCACTAGGTGGGTTATTCCATCAAACTGTCCGTCCGTCAGCCGGTCCTCGATCCCCTCATAGCTGTCCATGGGCAGGAGGAAGCTGTCCCACCATTCCACTTCTGGGATCTCCCCTTCTCTCTAAAGACAAGACAGGTACACGCTTCAGATAAGGAAACTCATTTACACGATACGATACAATAGTCTGAATTCAATATTAAAGTTCTATATTTCATCTCATTAAAATCACTTCCACGAGACATCCAAACAAATAAATAGGAACACTGCATGCATAGTATTTAAATAGGATAGGACTTTCTTCAGGCAGTACTTATAGAAAAAAAAATATTGCCATGGTAACATGAGTAGTATATATGTAAATGGATGCATTAAAACTGCTCTTGGCTTGACTAAAAGCTTACCAGCTCTTTCTTTGGTGCAATGGTGGCTAGTTTTGCTGCAGAAGCGATACCTGTCTTTTTGGCAGCTTGTGCAATTTCAGTTTGTAGAATCTCCAGTTGAGCCTGTAAAATCATAAGAAAAAAAAAATTAGGTGCACCTAATGTGTGCCTTTATTTAAAAAAATATACAGTATATTTTAGCTACGGTACTTCTCTGATAAACATACATGAATGTACATCATGCATTGATCATTCATAAAATATTTAGTTCATAATGATATTAAAAAATACGGTATTAACAGCCTTGTTTTAAGATTTTATAAATATTTTAAAATACAATTTTCTTTGCTTTGTTTTAATGGATTTTTTCAGGTTTTTGCTGTACATACAATTCAATGTTGCTTTTTCATACTAATTCATAAGAACTGTAGAGGATTAAAAAACACAGAATCACATTACCTTGGCACGCAGTCTGGAGGCAACTGCCTCAAATTTTCCTTGCTCGTGGAACTTGAATCCTCGTTTTGGCCTCTGAGCTTGCCTTGCGCTATATAAGGAAAAATAAAGTGAAAATTTTACTCCCCATGAACATAGAAACATGAAAAAATATGGTCTCAGGCTCGGGATTCCTATTTTTGTGGGCACATTAAAAACACTAACTGTATTTAGCTGGAGACTTATACACTGAGTTCTACATTAAAGTTTTCATTGCATCTCATCGAAGGTTGAATTTTAGATTTTTTATTCAATAATAATAATGAATTCCTTTTTTTCCCACCTTAAAGGTCACCCTGTACAGTAGATTCCTATTTAAACATGACATATTAATATCAGCATAAAATCACAAGAAGAATACCATGCCACTTTTAAAATCTTGCTTTTTGCTAAGGAATTTAAACTATTTGAAACTATTGGAAACTGTGATAACAAGAATAGAATTCCTGGGTCCCCCGCCGGTCAAGCAGTATATCTATACTAGTATCGACCAAGGCTGATTTAGGAACTTGACCAAAGTATTAGTGGTATAAACATTTGGTATAAATTTAATGAAAATCCGTCAAAATTTGTAGGCATGAGAGCGCTTACAAGGTCAATTTTTGGATAAAACAGAGTCATTATTGTGGTCAAAGTCCCATAACTCCAACAAAAACTATCGACCAATGTTGATTTTCCAACGTGACCGAAGTATTAGTAATATTAACATTTGGTATAAATTTAATGAAAATCCGTCAAAATTTGTAGGCATGAGAGCGCTTACAAGGTCAATTTTTGGATAAAACAGAGTCATTATTGCAAAGTCCCATAACTCCAACAAAAAGTATCGACCAATGCTGATTTTCGAACTTGACCAAGGTAATAGTGGTATAAACATTTGGTATAAATTTAATGAAAATCCGTCAAAATTTGTAGGCATGAGAGCGCTTACAAGGTCAATTTTTGGATAAAACAGAGTCATTATTGTGGTCAAAGTCCCATAACTCCAACAAAAAGTATCGACCAGTGCTGATTTTCGAACTTGACCAAGGTAATAGTGGTATAAACATTTGGTATAAATTTAATGCAAAATCCGTCAAAATTTGTAGGCATGAGAGCGCTTACAAAAAAGTGTGACGGACGGACACACGGACGCACGCCCGGCATTTCTATGTCCCCGCTCCGCGTTGCGGCAGGGGACAAAAATTTGATGGCCATGATTTTATATTCTTCTGATGCAGAATGGCGGACATACAGAAATAATTAATAACCTGCGTAAAACAAGGATTCTACACTCACTGTAATATAAAGAAAGGTTTGCAACATTTGAGTTTTGTGCTGACATCTACAACATGTACTTACCCATCTTATTTGTCTTTTTTGTTCCATTATACCAGTATGACTTTTAAATGACAATTTTAGCTAGTTGGTTAAGAATCAATTATTTTTACTGTCACACGGGACTGGTTTTGGAAAAGGTCTCAAAAGAATTGGTCAACAGGGAAGAGCTCTGTCAAAAACACTTGTCCTTGTCTTATTGCTGGCCCCATGAAGATCATCAGGCCCTTCTTAAATATTTTTTATCAAGCCTTAATATACAAGACTTTATGTCTGTCCCAAGTAACTGTTTCCAACAGATTTTGAGGAATTTGTTTGCAACATTTGAATTTTAAGCAGACTTCTACTGCAAGTACTCACCCGACTCTGGGATCAAAGTATTTCCCCACTGTGATCTCCTCTGTTGGTTTTTCTATCAGTTCTTTAAATTGTTCTCTTCTCTTTGCTCGGATGTTGGCCTGAAAATAACAATAAGTACCTTAAAGACACTTGGGAATTTTGATTTCTTGCAGTATTTATTATTTATTGATTGACAGAATAATACTACTTAAACAAATAATACATCCTACTATTCAACAACACTTCATCAAATGTAAACCAGAAACCCTTCAGTCCAAAATCTACTTATAAATCTGCTTAGCAATAAAACTGAACCAGCAGCAAAAACCATTACTCATTTTTACATTTTAAACATCAGAAATGACCCCTGACCTTTAAGGTTGGTGTGTGATGGGTCAGCTGAACCGTCTGTCCTGTTTTGGCGTCAATCGTTCGACCTTCAGCATCCAGGATCAATGGGGTAGGTCTGAAATTAGCAACACATAACAGATTACAGTATGTTGACAGAAGATAGTGAATATAAATACAGTCAAATTTCAAGTGTTCAAAGATTTTTCTTGGGGTATCATATTTTTTGCAAAATTTTGAGGTTTCCTCTCAACCACATAAAACTTGATCACAAAAATATGTTTTAGATATTTATTTGAAGTCATCATTTTGTTCAATAATAGCAATAAAATTAAACTACAGGCGATAAATTTACATATTTTGTAATCAAAATGCAAAATTTTGGACCAGAAAGAGTACAAAATACGACCAATAACATGTTCAGAGAAAAGAGAAAGAATTACTGAACATGAAAATGGTGATATGCTTACTTGGTAGGAATTGCTGGGGGCTGACCTCCTTTACTGTAATATAAAAAATTATTAAATCACACACATGTAATACGAGTTGTTATTCGAAGGAGTATGGGGATGATTCACTTTATTATCTTCTATTCTATTGCTATTATGCTAGCAAATGTTTACCGACAAGTTCAAGTTTGTTTATGGCGCCATATTTGTATCTTAATCTTTCTAATACTTATCTATAAATAACAGTATCCCCATATGCTAAAATGCTTTTAAAAATCTGACTTTACAAAAGATTAATGAAGAAAAAAGAAGAATCCATTAACATTCTCCTCAAGTTTTTTTTTCTTTTTTTTTTGGGGGGGGGGGGGTATGTACTGTGTGAATTCTTCAAAATGAGAACTTTCGTGTAGCTTGTTTAGTTTGCATTCAAATATTACAAGAATGCTTTTCTTACTGAGTGTGCATTCTCCATAAATATAAAATTCACACAACCAGAGTACCTACCCCTGCATAAGACCCGACATCTGATTCTGTATCTTGGCCTGCAGTTCTTGAGCTCTTCGCACTTTCTCCAGAGCCTCATTCATTAGGATTTCGTTGTGAGACAAGCCTCCCTAATTGATAAAGAATTCATTCCACTGAATATGGGAGCAACACTTAAAGATAAAACCTTTCTGTGGCATCAAATAAATTTTGCTTACTTCATGAGTAGCAAGAAAATTACAATGTAACTCTACAATATAGGCTATCAAACATTTAACATTTATATGCTTACAAACCAGTTTTTTTAAAAATATGTGTAAAGAGAACTTGAAAAGGAATTTCTCTGTGTTTAGAAACATTCACTGACATTAAGAAAGCTTTATTATCTAAAACAGCTCTCTCTCTCTCTCTCTCTCTCTCTCTCTCTCTCTCTCTCTCTCTCTCTGATAAATACCAATGATGGTTTAGGTGGTGGAGCAGGCATCATGGCTGACAATTGTGTCTTCCTCTCGTTGATCATTGATTTAGCATTAGCCATCATTTCTTTTATCTGCAATATAGCCAAAAATACTTTGTTTTTTTCTTTACAATTATAGATTACCTTCACATACAGTTTAACAAGTCAAATATATTGAAAGAGACAGGTAACATGTCTATTTACAGAAATGTTTCACACATAGCTAGAACCAAGTGCCCTGTCAACCACACACTGTCCTGATGATTAAGCTAGTCTAAGAGTATCAACTCTCATTCTAGTGGCATCAGAAAAAGTGGACAGCATTCTCCACATTAATTATCTCTCATTGTACCTTGTCCCCTGTCAGCTGGCCTGGACTTGGATTCCCAGGACCTGGAATAACGGGCATTTCCACCGGTCCATCATCCACAAATCTCCGCTTTTTCTTCTCAGAGGCTTCATCCCTCTCTCTTTCCCCGTCCTGGTAGATAGTGTTTAACAGTATGATTATAAATCATCACCATTGTGAATAATTCAATTTGTCAGTAAGAGTTAGGTGGAATCATTGATAAAATAAAATGGCACCTAAACTTACTTCTCATCTATTAACTATCAACAATTTTTATTTTTCAAATTCCACTGATTAAGACAGAGGACAGTTTATAGTATACGATGCAATTATAACTTTTGAAAATTAATGGACAAAAAATGAATCTCATCTTGATTTCTGAAAAACAAACCTTTCTCTTTTTACGCTGACTTTTATTCCTGTAGTCATCCCACACATCAAATAACTTTTCAGAGAATTTCTCTGCTTGTCTGTCATCCAAAAATACTTCAAGTTTGCCTGTCATCAAATAAAAAGAAACTTTATACATTACTTTTCTAGTAATTATTAATCTGGGGGTTTTTAGGTGAAGAAAATTTACTTGGCATTTTCTTGTTCATTATTCAAAACCTCAGATTGTGAAAATCAATTTTCTTTACACAAAATTCATGACAAGCGTTATCTAGGACTAATGGTTTAATACAGATTGTTCTACAATTTAACTCTTCAAACTTACTGATCGTTTTCTTTTTGTCATATCCTTTGTCAATACAGTTCAGAGCTGCTGTAACTAGCGATTGTTCTGTGAAGCCGAGGAACTTGTGAACTGCTTTGTCCAGCAGTGATTTCAGGTCCTCCCATTCTCGACTGGAGAGGGACATCGTTACCTAATTTATTTATCACTTAATCCTTCTCCGAATTTTCTGATGTTACCCAACTGTAGAAGAGATATGGTAATAAAAATTAAAGCAGCACAGATGTACATGTAAGCCACAGTGATCTATTTTAATAAATAGGAGACAAAATTCTATGTAGATCTAAGTTATAATTGATTTACATTTCATTAAGAGATCTTAAGTGTCAAGATCTTTTTCATAAAGAATGAGGTAATATTTTCTTGTTTCCTATTTGTTGGAAAAATGAGGAGGAAAATGTTGTCAATGCTTGCAGGAGAGTGCGATGTATGACAGATTTAGCACCATATGCTTATATAATGCATAGAATTTCCCATGATACAAGAAATTTTGCTTAAATCTGATATCTTGAGAATAACAACTACATGGCTTGGGTTGTATAAAATATATATAACCCTTTTTTCAACGAGATTTGCATTTGGCGTTTTGAGGAAATTCGAGTTCATTAAAGAAAACCACCGTAAGTTAAATACACATTGGTTTACGACATTTTTGTATCTGAGAGTTATAAATAAACAAGTTGTACCTTTAGAGAATTGTCCAAACGATGTTGTTTTTAAACTATATGTTAGCGGTCACTATTTTTTCCCAAATTTTGGAAATAATAATAAAACGCGAGTTTTTCGTTGCACCAAAAGCAATTTATAATACGAAATTTGATTCGTTAATAAAAAGTAAAGTATCCAATCAACATCGAGTTAATATCACACACTAATGTAAATACAGAAGGCACTCGTATGGAACAAAATATTCCGACTTCGTATTTTTCAGAATTTTTGTATGAATTGTTTTATGTAAAAAAAATTGGTTGCATGACGTTAGTCATGGAATGTTTAAATTTGTTAAAACATATATTAACGCATATAATATTTGTTGTACCTGAAAACAATTTTCATATTTAAAAAATTGTTCCATTAAAATGAAGTTTTGTTAAATATAATGATATATTTTAAATACTTGTGCATTATTTCTGCTCAAGGTTTGATTATGATTTTTATCCATTATTCATCCTTTCTTATATCTTTCTATTCATTAAACTTAAGCCTGTTAGTTAGATTATTTTATATAAAATATTAATCCATGTATATGCATAATACTACTAGCATAAACTCTTGTATGCACTGGGTGAAGGATAATTTTTAAGGTCTTCCGTTTCCAACGGAAGACCTTTCTATTATTGTGCGGGTTAAGATTATTCTTATTTTTCTTTTTTTTTTTTTTCTTCCTAGACGCGAACTTTGAGGCTTCATATCTTGCTCATTTCTGAACGGATTTTGCTCAAATTTTCAGGGCTAATGGACTTTACAAAACACTATCTTCATCAATTCATAAAAGTTAGAATTCCCTTTCCGTTAACGAGTTATTCCCCTTTTAAAATTTTTTAGGGCCTTTGGTTTCCAGACAAAGGCTCCGAGACTATGATAGCAGGGAATGGGAATCCAACGAATTTGAATAACAAAGACATTGAAGTTGTATACATCGGTTTTTGTTTTTGGATTACGTTCCTTATTTAGGAAAAGGTAGGGGGTCAAAAAACAGGATTCCAAAAAGTGCAAAAATTTAGACATATTTTCCTTTATATCTTTTTAACGAAAAATATTTTGTTAAGACATGTAGAATAAAAGTTGTGCAGAATATCAAGGGCTTTCATTTGACACCAATAAAAAAGGGCTGGCCCCTTAAATTAAGGGCCAATAGCCCCTAAAAGTGTTTGCTTAATAACTCAAAAACGGTTTGGATTTTGACATGGATGTCGCTGGAAAAGTTGTTTGTTGGGATCTCATAAAGGTCGTTACAATATTTTTTTGTAAGTGATTTGTGTAGTATGAGTGTAAAAAGCTTTACATGTTGACATGTACCTGTTTTCATTTGACAAGTTAACGAAAGTCTTTGTGCGTACAACTGGCATAAAGTTGCCGCAGAAAGTATGCTGGTTTATACAGGAGGCATTAATTTATAAGAATTTTTTTTTTTGTTGGAGTACATCCTTTTTTTTTAGGAGTTTAAGTCATTGTTGTTAAGTTCTTATAGTGCACAATCATTAAAAACGGCAATTGGGAAACAAAACATTCTTTTTCTTTTCTTTTTAACCACAAAATATGGAATTAAAAAACTCTATGCATTACATTTTATTTATTAACTCCATGCATTTAAAATCTACCTTGAATCAGAGCTGTGTGTGTGTGTACCATTACGTAAGCTCTCCCTCGCCCGCGGCCGAGAAAATCGGTCACCATGCTCGCGGCTGGACTACCTAGCGGTCAGCGGTTATCTACTACACGAGAGTTGCGTCTCTCATATATGAGTTTATTTAGCCGCGAACTCAAGAATTGTTTTAGTTTTGATTACACAAAATCTTTTGTTGATTAAACGATTGGATGTCAAGTAAGAAATAGTTCATTTAATTAATAAAAGCAATGTCATTCTCTAAAGCAATAATAGACAAAGATCAATTGTGGGGTTTAAGTTTAAAATATATAACTTCTATTTGATAGAGTAAGGTCATTATATTGCAACTTTTTCAAATCTTCCTTGGTTGTGAGCTGTGCGTTTCTGTGCGTTGTACCTTTACGAAATATATTCTTTGCCCACGGCCGAGGAGATCAGCAACGGCTGCATTACCTAGCGGTAAGCGGTTATTTAATACACAAGATTCGCACACCGCGACTTACACTTACATGCATATGAACGTGTTTGGGTTAATATAGCCGTATATACAAGAACTGTTTTAATTTTATGTTATAAAAGTTTGTCCTACTTGTATATATTTAATTAAATATTTGAGTGTAAATGAATATTAATGAACGATATTACTCCAAATCGGAAAAATCGTTAGACATAAACTAATGGTTGGTTTGTTTATGTAAACTACTTTAAAAACTGTACAATTAATGTTTTAAATCAACACCCCCCCCCCCTCAAATATTAAACATTTAAATGATGATAATCCCTCGCACATGGCTGAGGAGATCCGGCGCGAGTGGATAAGTGATCCGCGGTCGGTTCGTGTTCTTCTACATGTACATTATGACGCGTTTATGTTTCATATTTTGCACGGACACAACTATATTTTATTATGTTTTCAACTATTATATTGGTTTAAGATGAAAAGATAAATTTATTTTACTTGTACAGTTGATTAAGCATTGATTTATACGATAGCGTATAAGGTAGTTTAAAAATCAAATCAAATTATAATCAAAGTTCCATGTTACATGTTTGCGGTAGGTGCTAGCACGATAAAGGAATGCCCTGAATTGAGGCATTCGATGATTATTTTGAAAAATATTCACATGAGTTTAAACAACTTTAGAATAGATTCTATCGGTCACATATTAATCACTACTGTAGTTTCATTGTGGAAGCGAACTCATTGCTGCCCCCCCCCCCTCCTCCCGCCCCGCTGACTGGTGCTCGCGCTGGATTTTTTTTTTAATTCTGATTAAGATTAAGATTAAATTAAATTAAGATCTGTCGAAAATCATTTTTGGTGGTTTCTTATGTGTAACATTTTGTTTCACTTTCCCACCCCTTTGTTTATTCGGCCAGTCTGTGTTAATTCAATTGCCGCATGCGACCGAGAATCTTGTGTCGCTTCAGCGCACACAGCTCAGAACATTTATAGCCCCAGGTCATCAATTGTTATGTAATTGAGTAACAGTTGGAAGGGTGATTTTACTACATAAAATAATAAAATCATAATATAATCTATTTGAATTGAGTACCATGCGTATAGATTCCCATAATAATTAATTTTTTTATTACCTTTCTATGTTTACATTTAATTTTGTTCAAATAATTAATAAATTTTCTATCATTTAAATTGTGTGCTTCATCAAATACGTATTCCGATTACCTTGAAGTCATTAATTTTCCATTGGCTTTTGACAAAAGAGAGACGCCTGACCATCCAATGAAAACAAATACACAGAGTTTGATTGACAGGTTTAGCCAGGTGCAGGTCTCACCCGATGTCCGAGGTTATGTGTGCTGCTTGTACACAGCCGAATGGTCTCAGTAAGAGTTATCGATGAAAATAAATAATAAAAATACATGCTTATCAAAACATGATCGTGCAAGTTAAAGTTGATTTAGGTTTGTTCCAATAGAAATCATGTTTCACTAACTGTATTTAATATTTTTTATGTATAGCGAATTTTAATATTGTTTCAGTACTGAAACATCGCATGAAAATGTTAAATATACATGTAATTATCTGTTACTAGTCGTCTTTTAATATATATATACCTTTCTTTTGTTTGTTAAAAATTCGCTCAATTTTGTTAAAGTAATGTAAAACACAGGCGCCATTTTGAAACAATTAACTTGTCAGAGAGTTCCGAATGAAATCTGATGAACGTTTCACACGGTTCTCGCACGCTTTGCTTGAAACGATTTACACGCTTTGCCCGAAACGCTAAACGGTTTACATGAAACTCTAAAAGGTTTACACGAAGCGTTTCTCGCATGTAGGCCGCACGCTTTTTAGCTCACCTGAGCCAAAGGCTCAAGTGAGCTTTTCTGATCACAATTTGTCCGTTGTCTGTCGTCGTTGTCGTTGTCGTCGGCGTCGGCGTTGTAAACTTTTCACATTTTCATCTTATTCTCAAGAACCACTGGGCAGATTTCAACCACATTTGGCACAAAGCACCACTAGGTGAAGGGGATTCAAGTTTGTTCAAATGAAGGGCCACGCCCTCTTTAAAGGGGAGATAATTGAGAATTTTTGAAAATTTGTTGGTATTTTTCAAAAATCTTCTTCTCAAAAACTATTCGGCCTGAAAAGCTCAAACTTGTGTGGAGGCATCCTCAGGTAGTGTAGATTCAAGTTTGTTCAAATCATGGTCCCCAGGGGTAGGGAGGGGCCACAATGGGGGGATCAAGTTTTACATAGAAATATATAGACAAATTCCTTAAAAATCTTCTTCTAAAAAACTATCAGGCCAGAAAAGCTCAAATAAAAATGGGAGCCTCCTCAGATAGTGTAGATTCAAGTTTGTTCAAATCATGGTCCCCGGGGGTAGGGTGGGGCCACAATGGGGGGATCAAGTTTTACATAGGAATATATAGAGAAAATCTTTTAAAATCTTCTTCTAAAAAATTATTAGGCCAGAAAAGCTCAAATAAAAGTGGAAGCTTCCTCAGGTAGTGTAGATTCAAGTTTGTTCAAATCATGGTCTCCGGGGCTAGGGTGGGGCCACAATTAGGGGATCAAGTTTTACATAGAAATATATAGACAAAATCTTTAAAAATCTTCTTCTAAAAAACTATCAGGCCAGAAAAGCTCAAATTAAAATGGAAGCATCCTCAGGTAGTGTAGATTCAAGTTTGTTCAAATTATGGTCCCCGGGGGTAGGGTGGGGCCACAAGAGGGGGGTCATGTTTTACATAGGAATATATCGAAAAAAAATTTAAAAATCTTCTTCTCAAAAACTATAAGGTCAGAAAAGCTTTAATTTGAGTGGAAGCATCCTCAGATAGTGTAGATTCAAGTTTGTTCAAATCATGGTCCCCAGGGGTAGGGTGGGGCCACAATTAGGGGATCAAGTTTTACATAGAAATATAAAGACAAAATCTTTAAAAATCTTCTTCTAAAAAACTATCAGGCCAGAAAAGCTCAAATTAAAATGGAAGCATCCTCAGGTAATGTAGATTCAAGTTTGTTCAAATTATGGGGGGTAGGGTGGGGCCACAAGAAGGGGGTCATGTTTTACATAGGAATATATCGAAATTTTTTTAAAAAATCTTCTTCTCAAAAACTATAAGGCCAGAAAAGCTTAAATTTGAGTGGAAGCATCCTCAGATAGTGTAGATTCAAGTTTGTTCAAATCATGGTCCCCAGGGGTAGGGTGGGGCCACAATTAGGGGATACATTTTTATACAGGAATATATAGAGAAAATCTTTAAAAAAAATTCTTTTCAAAACTTTATGGCCAAGAAAGCTCAAATTGTAACCATCCTCAGATAATGTAGATTCAAGTTTGTTCAAATCATGGTCCCTGGGGGTAGGGCGGGGCCACAATGGGGGATAAATTTTTATATATAGAGAAAATCTTTAAAAATCTTCTTCTCAAAACTATAAGGCCAGGAAAGCCCAAATTTAAGTGGAAGCATCCCAAGATCGTAAAGATTCAAGTTTGTTTAAATAATAGTCATGGGGTATGGTGAGGCCACAATGGGGGATGAATTTTTACATAGGAATATATAGAGAAAATCTTTAATATCTTCTTTTTAAAGACTATTTGGCCAGAAAAGCCTAAACTTGTGTAGAGGCATCCTCGGATAGTGTAAATTCAAGTTTGCAAAATCACAGCCCCTAGTGATAGGGCTGGGCCGTGATGGCGGTTTGAATTTTTACATAGGAATATATAGAGAAAAATCTTTAAAAATATTCTGGGAAAGTTTTCGGTCCAAAACTCAGTACTTAGTGTGAAAGCACAGGTTATGCAGATTTAAGTTTGATGAAACCATGATTCCCTAGAGAAAAGGGGGGGCCACGAAATGGAGGGCGGGGGGGGGGGGGGGTGGTAAATTGGAATAGAGAAAAATCTTCTTACAGGTACAACAACAAAAGGGGCTTGGTATTTACCCCAAAAAAGAGGTGGATGAAAATTGGCAGATTTTCTATTTTTTTTAGCAAGATCTACTGTACTTAGTTGTCAAGATATTTTGATACTGTAATGCTAATTTGATCAGAATTAAGGCAATTGTTGCTCAGGTGAGAGATGTGGCCCCTGGGCCTCTTGTTTGGTGTAGTAGTACGTTTTAGGGTCTGTAAATTTTGTCAGCACGCAATTCTAAACTTGCACATAGTCTTCAAAAATTTAGAAATATTTTAATATAGAAGTTATCTTTGAGAAAGGTTTACGTGTTTTGTAGACGGGTTCAGTTTAAAAAAGAAATACAATTCCTGACATGAATCATGAGTACATACTGTTTATAACAATGCTTGCTACCCTTGAAAATTTAACTCGCCATTAAACATCTCACTTTTTAAAGAATGTTTGAAACGATTACATAAACTCTGCTCGACAAATAGTTTTCCTAAAATATTTTCTTCCTTTCTTTGTTTCAAAACACGTTTTATATACAGGCTTTCAATCACAACACGTTTTTATAACAAAAGCAGAACTGAAAGTATAGTCATTATAATCGTTTGACACCATATAACATATATTTTGAACTCGCAGCAACAACGGAAGACCTACTCGGGGCTTTGCCACGAGCTCTGCTCTAGTTATTATGATATGTTTCGCAATTAAATTGTTCAAAATCAACCAGTGCGCGCCTAAACATCTAGAGTTTCCTCTCTGTACACAAGAAATATCTACAATAAGGCTGGGAATGCTTTTTTTTACTTTTTCAGGAAAATTATCATTTCTGTTTGGGGCCCTTTATTTCCAAAAATATGGCATACGTGACATGGGTCACAAATAAAATAAATGAACATTTTAGGTCCCCCTCTTTATATATGTAAGTGGTTTTCGAATGATTGACATTACTATTATTTCAGGGACCAACTTCCTTAATTAATTGTCAAGTTTTCTATCTTTAATACACATTCGCGTCTTGGGAAAATAATTCAACATGCACACAATTAATGTGCATACGGTACATAATGTGCATACATAGAATAAATATAATATTACCAGATGCAGGAACTCGTTGCCAATCTATACTATACCATAGAATGACACAGTGGTCATGCTTTAATACCAAGCAATCACGGCTGTTTTGGTTGACAAACTTAAGAATAGTGGATACATATTTAAGTTCACATAATTTAATATTCAAACTCACTGTTATATATATTAAGATAATTTGATGATTACTTTTAGTGAATAGTTATATAAAAAAACGATGTTTGAAAACTCGATCGAAGTTTTGCCTTGAAAAGCATGTATGCAGATAGAGAGCCTTCTGCGAAATCTAATTCTTGTTAATTGCACACTTTTAACTGTATGTGCATATGCCTAACAAAATATTATTAAATGTTATTTATTGAAAGAAACAAATAACTGACATTTGCACTGTATAAATTAATATCAGGAGACAGAAAATAACTTACATTGGCAGTGTGTAAATTGACGGAGAGACAGAGCCAGTAAGTTCCGGAAAATTTTGCCAGTGCCAAGGTTGACATTTTTGCACCCGCTTAAAAGATGCATGCAGCTTCGTAAAAATCCATTGATACCCAAGGATAGACCATTGTATAGAAAGTATATAACCACTTTTGTTTTTAGTATGTCTCACCTGGCAGGTGAGATTAACATTTAAAAAATAATATCCCATAGGAAAACAATGATTCCAATAGGAGAATTAACTTTCCTACAGGAAATATTGACAATTAATCCTATAGGATTTTCTAAAAATCCAATGGGAATTAAATTTCTTAAAACAGAACAGTATTTAATTCCTGTAGGAATTTAATTCAGACAGGAAGAATATAATATTTCCTATCGGATTTTAAAATCCTTTGGGATTTTTGTTCAAATCCTATCGGAATTTGGAAACATAAAATGATTATTGACGCGGTTATACGTACATGCAATGTGCATCGACATGTGGTGACATATGTATAGCCAAAAACTAAATATTGCAAACTATGTTTTGAGTGACAATTTAAGACAATTATTGACATCAGCAATTAATAACGGAAATAAATTAAGGAATAAGGAATCATTCTTTGAGTATTATGAGGTGATCAAATACAGTCGACGATGACCAATCCGATAAAGTCTGAAGGGTTTTAAGATAGATTTGATTTCAACCGACCATATTTGATCATGCACCTTGCTACTTATATTTGCAATCTTCATGTATATATTTTTCAGCATTTTTACGATATGATAGTAAAATGGTCATTGATGAAATGTATTGGACCATACATTTGATTACAAAGTCAATTGGTATAGTGATATCTTAGACAAAGACAGCGGAAAATGTAAATATTATATCAATGCATAAAAAGTAAAATTTTGCAGCCTTCAGACATATAGAATGACATTGGTGGAGTGTTGAGAGATTATTTTTAGAAGTGAACAGGAACAGTTTAATTATATAAAACTGTTGTGTTTTCAGGGCGTAACTTAAACTGTATTTGGTTGTACATTGTATAAGCAGGAAACAAGGGTAAACAACTGACACAATTTCAATTTGAGTCTGCGAGAGATTAAAGTGTTCAGACTGACACTGTTAAAATTCAATTGACATATATTCGATGTATACATCAATCTAATTATTAAGATTATATATTAGATCCACCCGCTTACTCGCTATACACAAACAAGTAAGCGAGCGGATCTAACATATAATTTCAATAAAATTGTGTATATATATGCATACGAAGACGACATGACAGGCAGTGAGTCTATGACAACGTCAGTGTTCAGTTGACAGTTATTGTCATTTTAGAGAGAGAGAGAGAGAGAGAGAGAGAGAGAGAGAGAGAGAGAGAGAGAGAGAGAGAGAGATCGTGTTGAAGTCAGCAACTAGTTTCATACTTGAATTATTTTATCAAGATTGGAAGGTTTTTTTGGGGTTTTTTTTTAATTTGTTTTAATTTAATGTTAAATCCAATTTATACAGGTATGGAATTACATGTAATTAGCTAAATCCAATCAAATAACATATTACGATTCATCTGAAACTCCTTGTTTCGTACACTGTTTCTTATAAATTCCTTCATGAAAGTCGGTCGTTTCCAATTCACGAAGAACGCGTTAAATGTACACAGGAAATTACGAGGTTGTATATACAGGTTGAAGACAGGGAATCTTTTAGGCTTACAAATGGCCGAGATTGTTTATGAACGGCTCTTAAGGCTACCAGACTTTTGTTTGTTTCTTAAGTGGCACACTCCAAGGAAGCTGACTTTCGAACGCTTAAGCTTGCTCGTGGGAGCAGCTGACGGGCGCATGCATGCACGTGCGCTATGAGGGTGCCTGGAACCTCTCTGTATCTGGTGTTGACGCATCGCATCTTGCTCAATCGTTCGTCCATAATCAAATTATTGCCTCAGTTTCATTCATAACTTTGTGTAAAAAAAAAATTGAAAAATAGTACACATTTAAAGCACGTGTAAAAACAAGAGGTCTAATCAGAGACAGGCGCGAGGGATTGTAACAGAAGATTCGACCTGTCTGCCAGTGATTATAATCCGAGCCGTGGATGTATTTTAAGGAGAGATTTGACAACTGAAATTCATTACACTGACATTTTCGAGGAAAGTTTGAACGTGAAATATTCTTGAGGAACAAACAAATTGGAAAATGGAGTTTTATTTCGCGGGTTTCTTGATTTATAACTGCTATGAATTAACAAAAAATTAATTCCAAATTATCGAGGATAGTAACTGGGAGAGATAGAATATCGCTGCTTGTGTTTCAAATGCACAGTTATACATCCTCACCAACATGTGTCTGTTTGGAAAATCAAGGAACCACACATTTAAAGGCAGGCTAGCAATGCTTTTGCAAACAAGGAAAAATGCGAATGACACTTGAAATCTAGAATTCAAACTACGGATTATATAAATAGATAAGTATTAAAACATGGGACAGGAAATTTCAATGGACGATTATGAAAGTGACAGTTCGCTTCAGAGCATACTTCAATGTGAGTATATAAACTATCATTTATTTTATACACGTGCAATAAATAAGATGTACATGTATGCGCATTGTGCATGTCTTATCCCTCTGATTATAACTTTAATTAATTCTGAAATGTAAGTTTACAACAACAGGTATGTATAAATATTATACATATAATTTAAAGGTAAAAAAATGAATTCAAATTTGAATCGTTTTGATATTTAAAAAATAAACATTTCTTTGTTAAGTTACAACGGAGAGAGAGAGAGAGAGAGAGAGAGAGAGAGAGAGAGAGAGAGAGAGAGAGAAAATGCATATTTATGTTGAATCATTACAAATTATCATTAGTTCAATCCTATATACTTTCTGAAGCTACCGAGGCATTTACGAGCCACATTACTGTTATACGCAAGGGTTGAGAACTGTCGACATATTGGCTAGACTCAAAGTGTTGCCATGTGTTTTCTGAATTTATTGAATCAAATGACCGCGATGAACAGTTAAGTGGTGAGAAACGGTTAATTCTCGACAAACAGAATTACATTCTCATATGGTCGGATACCGACCATAAAAAACTTAAAACATAAATGAACAACTTAATTGGATTACTGTGGAACTCGATCTGTATTTATATATAACTATAAGTGAAGGTGTGCATACTTAAAATGTTGAATATCCATGTAGATGTGCTTCATATTGGGGCATCTCTCTCTCTCTCTCTCTCTCTCTCTCTCTCTCTCTCTCTCTCTCTCTCTCTCTCTCTCTCTCTCTCTCCGACACTCCCTCGATCCCCAGCGGTACAATACAATTTAATAGAAATAAGATCCTTTGGGATGGGAGCGGATTATATGCAGTTCACCTACATGTTATTGAAACTGAGAGGTCATGCCAGTTTAAAATATGTAGGTGATTAAACCCCTTTCTCTCTCCTTCCACCCCCCCCCCCCCCCCCCCCCCCCCCCCACAAACACCATACAAAAAGTTTAAGAACTTTACGTGGGATATGCTCTTTTTTAAACAAATTAATAAATTATAAATGAAATATTTTGAACAATGATAAATTAAATGAAAAATAAGGTAAAATCGTCATAAAAATCAAACTTTGATTTATAAATCTTTTAATATCAAGAATTAGATAACAGCTGTTTAGTATAATCCGGGAGTATACATGGTTAAGTTCCATATTTTCATTTCTCCTTGTATTTCCGGTAAATTTTTTTTGGCGGAATATTTCAATCAACACTTTCTTTACCGAAATGTTGAATGACTTTGAATTATCTTACGTCATGAATTTTCAAGTTTTCTTCAGGTTTGGCGATGCTTATTTAATATATTTTCAGAAAACAGATAAAAACTAGTATTACATTTTGGATGTAGTCGCTATAACCTTGAGGTTGTTGGTGGTTGAGGGATGGGGGAGGTCGATCAACTTGATGTGTTATCTTATTGTAAACTCATGGGTACATTTTTAACTTATCACATGTGTGATAAGCATACACTGTACATACTTGTGTATAGTTGTAATACTGGTAACAAAGATTCGCATGTATTGATAAGAATAATTTTTAGAAAATTATTGAAGAAAAAAACGCAAATAAAGATTTAAAAATCTGAAAGCCCAAAGGGCTTGTCTTACAGATTTGATCACGTTAGATATCCCAATAAACTGTTTTAACATTGCTGTTTACTAACTATATTAACATGTACATTTGAAAAAGGCAAACCGTTTAGAATTGTTAAAATTTCATGTTTAAAATAATCCAACTTACATTTGCGATAAGCGTGTGCTATATGATCATTGTGACGTCATGGAAAAGTCCACACAGAGTTGAATGTTTTTGGCATTTTCTATAGGTTCATTAATAAAGGAAACATTTGCAAATGTAAATATTCAGAAATGATACTGATAAAGGGAGCTTGATTCAATTTGATTTATTCCCACATAAAATTTCCTCTTCTTCAACTGTAAGTTCTCTGACATTGTACCTCTGGTGTGTTATCGATATTGATCTGCCTCAAATATTCGATCAGAAATGACAGAGGGAGCTTGATAAATTTGTACTGGTAAACTAATTTGAAACTAGGAAAATAGAAAGGGGTGTTGAAATTACTATCTCCATTATTCATTCTTTATATTTTAGGAAGTTTGATATCACCGTTATGAAAAACAAAGAAAAATGATTCAACAACTTAAAAAAATTCAGAATTCCGACCACAATGGTTGCATGCATGACAAAACGTCATACTGATTCGCTACCAATAAAGAAAAATCTCTGAAAAAATTCAGATGGGCGACCTGGGAACTACAGTTCTGTTCATCCTTATAAGTTGAAATTTTAATTTTATGGTGCATAAAATATTGTACTCAAAAAATTTCTACAGACCTGCAGCCAACTTATGGGATACTCCAATAGTAGTAGGCAACTATCGCAAGTCTCGCAATATCTCCTGGAGAGTGATTTCATAGGTCAATTTAACTGCCAATATCTACATGTTTAATTGTTATCAAATGTATGTATAACAATACAAATTGTTTGTAAAGCAGTTTTAAACTTATTCTACGATGTAGAATTAATCAAACACAAGTAAAACAAGTATAAAATATGAATTTTTTACAATAATATTTTTTCCCCATAAAACTTCAACATTTCTTTTCCATTTTAATTAATAGACCAGGTACAGGGAGACGTGGTGAAGATCCAGATAGAGCATCTCGCGGAGAAGTGGGTCCTACGAGCTTGTGTGGCAGAGAGGCGAGCGGCACCCTACGGACGTCTGAGGTCGGAGTGTGGAGAACCGTTGATTCAAAAGCGGGAAGAGAAGCATGTCATCAACAATCTAAGTAAGCCATGAGATTTCCTTCAATAAGCAGCTTAGGATATATATTAATATTTTTTATGGTGCGACAGTTGGGGCGAGCGCAGCATAAATCGAATTAAATATCACGGGTATTACCGGTATATATATACTTTAGATAAATATTATATCAATGAATGGTTTACCATTTGGATGCATTAATGTGATAAAAAATTATTAAACTAAAAAACTTTATCCTCCAGTATACATGTATAAACATTTATGGTTTACAGCTTGGCTATGTGTAGGGCAAAGCCTATAAAATGATCACAATTTCACAATCAGATTCAATAGAAACATGTACAGTTGGATCTACATATCTATTTATTCATTACTCTAAAGGTGTTATGTTAGTAGAGCAAACATCACTCAACAATTTTTGTCAAAGTAACAATGCTCCAAACAATTTGCCTGGAGAATACCTTATTACAATCTGTTGCAAAGCAGTATTTAGAATTAAATTAGCGGAATATTTTATTAATCATTTTAATTCATGACAATCTTAAAATACATTTTACCCGTTTTCGAGAGACATGACATTGGTAGCCATTTGCAATTTACACGAAATTGTGGGTATGAATCTGATGACAGAATTTTCACTATCATATGTCAAAGGAAGCAGTAATTCAAATTTTCTCTTTGCCCATGGGTTGTCATTAGAGCTCACGGTGCTTGCCGTTGCTTCACGATGGTGAGCAGCGCTTGCTATTATAAAGGTGTACTGTTCTAATTTATGCGACGATCCATATTTCAGATGAACACTAAAAATATAAAAAATCAGTAATAAGGAAAATAGAAAACTACAATATGTAGTTTCCTTTTCCCTCAGGAGTATAGGTATTCATGAAGCACTAAAAAAAATTAATGCATGCAATGAGACACCCCCCCCCCCCCAATTATCGTGATAGGTGCTGTAACTTTAATCATTTCATTTCCTTTTTTCCTGTGCCCAGCTAAGGTACGTACCTATGTTGATCATTTTGTACTAATTAAGGTTTGAAAATATTTTTTTTTTTTTCGAAACATACATTTTTGATACCAAAGTACATAGTTTTAAGGACCACTTGAAAATGTAATTTCTCTCATCATTGATATGGTACATTTATAGGTTACAAAAGATATGAATGATCTAATGCATTAATGAGTTTGTTCTTGTCATCTGTTCATATATCAGGTGCATGTACTAGCAATTGCATTGACTTTAGATGTTTGAAAATCCTAAGTGAGATTCAGAAAATTTAGAAAATATTGTATAGATCTGCAGATTCAGACTGATTATGCAGCACTAATTTTGCTTCCTAGTTCAGTAAAGCTACAGAAAAAATATATGTTGGTTAAATATTACGTAATTATGAATTCTGCATATGTATACATTTATTGGAGTTGATTTTCATCCGCTTACTTGTGATGTTGTCCTTTTTTTGACCTAAGTAGTCATAACAAGCATACGAAGAGAATCTTCCCATGAACACACCAGTAATCTAAAACTAAAGCGGCCTTCCAAAAAAATAAAAAATAAAGGAAGAAGAAAAAAAACAAAAGAAAATTTAACCTTGCTTCAGACTCTTTCTCTACACCATTATATGATAACTGACACGAAAATACATTTCCGCCATCTCTCCTCAGATATATTTGTGGAAATTTTTTCTTTTCTCCTTTGGAAAATTCAGCAATAAAATAAAAATAAAAAACAAGATTGATTCATGGCGTATATGTAGCTTTGAATATCTTTACAATCCAGCTCTTCCTGCTTTTTTTTACTTTTTTTTTGTATCCAAGACTACTCTGCATTAAGGGTGCCTCCTGCTTCCATTAATTTTTGTTCAAGTTCTGCCAGCTGTTGTGTCTTAAACAGAAACTGTTTTTTTAAAGTGGAAGAAATCTTTGTAGACATTTTGAAGTAATGTCAAGTACCAGTTTTTTTCTCAATCAAATTCATTTACAGGTAACAGGAGATCAAGGACAGACTATTTGTGAATGCTTATACATGTAATGATAATCAAAAGGAAACTGTAAATGCCAATCATATGTCTTTGAGCTTTTGTGAATATAATTTTAGCTGCTTTGGGTTTTGTCAAAATTTTGCATATTATGTATTTGCTTACTTATAATATCAGTAACAGTATCAGTAATAGCAACAATATTGGTAACAATATCAGTTACATTATCAGTAACAATATCAGTAACAGTTACAGTAATAGTTACAGTAATAGTAACAATATTGGTAACAATATCAGTTACAGTAACAGTATCAGTAACATTATCAGGAAAACTAATAGTAACAATATCTGCTGTAACAGTATCAGTAACAATATATCAGTAATGATTTAAGTTACAATATCAGTATCAATGATACAGTCATAGAAATTTGATGTAGATTTGAATTTATGATCTTGGGATTTGGGAAGGACTTTTAATTCTGTAGATATCCTCAGATCTTTGGAAGGTCTTGATCAGTATAGAGAATGGTGGTTTAATGTATGTCCCAGTGTTTTGAAAGTTCCCAGTTACTTTGACTTTCGCCTCTCTTTCCTTTACTGCCTCTTATGCACAGTTGTAAAGTTCGGTTCAATGACCTTATGACCTTGACAGATGTTCTAATGTAGGAACGAAAAAAGATACATGGCATTTAGCTTTTACTAGTAGACTGATGTAATAATTAGGCTTATAAAAAAAAATTGTGTGTTTAGGGTAACACTGATGAAAAAATTAGGTTAGGTAGGTAGGGATTTTTTTTAATTTTATCATATTTTTATCTGCATGAATCCTAATTTTAATTAAGAATGTTTGTTTGTGTCATATTTAAAAACGGATTTTTTAATAGAAATAATATAAAATTCACAATCAGATAAAAACAGACATCTAAAAATGGTAGGATCGGGGCATTTTTGTAGGTTAGGTCGGGTTACCCTAAACACAATAGGAGTGTTGAATTATTAAAATTGCTTTGCTTTGCTCTCTCTCTCTCTCTCTCTCTCTCTCTCTCTCTCTCTCTCTCTCTCTCTCTCCTCTTCTTTACACCCTTGCATACACATGCATTAAAAATATTTTGAAATAGAATCTTCATGCCTGCAGCTTCAATTGATCAGCCTTCTCTCCTTGTTTCTTAATGGAGAAGAACATTTAATTTCTGCAGAATATTTCTTGCTTGAACCATGTCTTTTTTTATCTCCTGCTTTTAATGACTTTTTAAATACTTGATTAACAGAGTTCCATCTAGTTGCATCGAGAATTGATGGATGACACTTGTAACATATGTTTTGGGAGGATACCACAGCTGCTTTGCAAAAAAAAAAAAAAATCTAGAAAATCCATCCAAAACAAAAAGATGCCATTAATTTTTCAAGATGTATAAATAATTAAAAATATGTGCCACACAGGTTTATGCAAGATAGAAACAAACTGAAGTTGCTGATGCTGCTCACACGAGACCTAGAGATCAGTTTTAGAAGATGCATAGTACAAAATCAACCTGGCTCAATTCATAAATGAAGATAGAAAACTATGAACTAAAACATCATTTGATTATAGCATGGATTTAAATAAATGTAGATTTATTAAATTTGTACTTTGAAATTAGTAGTAATGTTAGTATTTGTTCTATACTGTACTATTTAAAACATCATACAATCAATGATTAACTATTAGAGTAACTGTGGGTTATAACTTTAAGTAAGAAAATACAGATATCTGAGTATGTTTCAAATTTTGATATCAGAGAAAAAAAAAATCATTTGGAGAAAATCAAAAGAAACTATTAGTTAATTTGTTTATTTTTATTTTTTTATCCAAAGGAACCAAAAAAAACCAACTTATAATGATATAGCTAGAACTCATACTTTAACGATATGTTGAATATAACCAAAAATGAGTGACTCAATGAGCGACTTTCAAATTTCAAGGCACAGAAATGAATACATTGGCTTTAAATTGTTTTCAATGCAAGCTAAGGTGCATGCCTCCAACAGAGTACATCTCAATTCTAAAGGAGAGACAGAGTTTCAAACTTGACTTTAAGATTGATGCACTTGTAGAAATTCAAAAAATCTGTTTTTCTCAATCTTTCAATGAATGCATGTTTTGGTGTTTTTTTTTTGTTCATTTAATGGATATACAGAGTAAACAAAGCAGGTGCTTGCATTTTCTGCATGTCTGTATAGGTACTTTTGCTCCTCTGTAGACTTCAAGAACATGGTTAACGTATAAACAGACATGGCAGATGTACAGAAAGTACTTAGTTCACTGAATTTAACAAGTTTATTTCAGGAGGGAAAAGACACCTGAGGTGTTTCTATAGGAATAGAATATATTTGACAGAAGTGAATCATTTGAAGATCCCTCTCAGTAATCTATCGGGCTATATATACTGTGGTTTTATCAATATTCATTGAATACCAATTTTCGTAGATTTCGTTATTCAGTTGATATGAAATCAAGTGTTCATTGAAGTGCAATTTCTATTAAAATTTTGTATTGATAGGGTCATTGGCCACAAATTTACGTATCCTTGAAACTGTGATTTTCCCCTTTTCCACGAAAAGTGATACACTCCAATATTAATGAAACCACAGTATTGTTTAAAAAAACCATCAAAAAACCCGAACTACATGTACATGCATTAATTTATCAGTATCAATATCATTTTTGGGAGTTGATTTTAATCAACTCTCCTATGCAGTTACTCAGACAAACCGAAAGTGAAACAGTGTTTGGACCTCAGCACAAATCATTGCTGCTGACAAGACTTACTTCTTGAAAATAATCAATAAATTTGATGTAATGTTTGCTAAAGCATTGTTTTTGAAGGAAATTTATTTATAAATACTTTGAAAGTAGTCAGATTTTAAATGGTACGAACAATTTAAATATTTTTTGTAGTCGTATGTATTCCTACGGCAGAGTTCAATATAGTCTCGTTCAACTCGACGCTTGGCTGTCTCCGTAAATCCTTGTCGGAGATTTACGGTGTCAGCCGAGCGTTTGGTTTAACGAGACTAGATTTCAATATTGCTTGGATCCAAACAATTTTCGAGAAATATTTCTATCGCTTATACATAGTTTGATTGAATTAATTTTATCTTTAAATATTATTTAGCATGATTCGTATGGGGGTTTCTCGACATTCTTGTCGAAAAAAGTGCAAAAATTCATATTATAAAAATGTGCTTAATTCATATTAGAAGCTACATGTACTTGTCATGCAAAATAACATATCATTGATTTTAAAATAAATAAACATCGACAAAATTTACTCCCGTCAGTTCGTCAGTACTTTGATTTGTCATTTAAAACTGAAAGTAGGTGAAGATGTATCCATCTCCACTTGACTAATATAACATATTTGAGAAGGATTTTTAAAAATGAAAGACCAGAATAAAAAGTGTTAGTGTTTTTTAATATACTAGAAAAAATTAAGTGTTTGTCAAGGGCTTAACCCATGACTGCCATCTTTTAAGTGCAGCAAAAAATAATTCCCCTTCTTCAGAATGTATCATTGATATGATCTTGACATTTTGAAAAAGGTTAAACTCAATATATTATATAAAAATTCAGAACATGCATCAATGTTAACTAAAGAATGAAAATTCATTGGTTCAAATCATAAACAAATCAGGTCATGTAAATTTTTTTAATTTCAATTGGGAATTTTGAGTTGGAAATTGGGAAAATATTAGGAAATTTCCGATTGGGACTGCAGGGGCTGAATTTTGATCCCAAATCAGGCCAAAAAAAACCTGCATCGGTAGAGTTCTCAGGGCTTGATACCTGAGTCTGGTAAAAGGACCTGTATTCTCAATAACAAAAATAGACAGTTTTTTTTTTATTCTTTCCTAAAATATAACAAAATCACAATCATATTTGACTTCCTGTTCTCTTTCTTGACAATTTGTAAACAGTAGATAAACTTATTCATACAAAGAGGAAATAGGGAGTATTGATACATTACAATGGGGATGTTGAATTGTTAAGAGCTTCTCACTGGTGCGGTTTGATAAAAAAAAAAAAGGGGAAGGATTATAAATAGTTTTAATATAAGATGTGATTTTCATTGGCATGGGTAAAATTTGTCTACTAATAAATTACTGTCTTGCTAATAAGAACATTATAGATATTTAACTTTAGTTGCCAAAGACTGTATCCCATTATTGCACAGCTGGTGTCCCATTTAGATTTTTCGGAAATTAAAGTTGGATCTGAATCGAATTGATAGACATTGGCTCACTACAAAGAGAGAAACTTTTACGGCTTCAAATCACTAAAATAACTCTTAGGAAATTTAAAAAGGCTGGCTAGGGGATTTTAGGACTTGAACCCATGATCACAGCAAAGAACAAATCACCACTTGGCTGAAACTCAACCTAGTCTGATTGATAAATACATTAGGTTTTGATCAACAGTCCAATTTCCTCATCTTAACTCTATGGGCAGATTTTAAAAAAAACTTTTGATTTATTGTTGATGTATATATCAGTATATCCAAGGATTTAAGGTATTGAAGATGAATAAAAAAAGAAACAGTGCAGGTGGAAATTTTAAATCTTTTTAACCTAGTATTCCCCGATATGCAATTTAAGCTTGATTTTATGTTTTAACAAAACTTTATCTAAGCAGCTAAAAGAGTACTGTACGTATCAGGCCACTAGACATTCTGTATTCAATTAATTGCTAGCAGTTTCTACTAATTACTGGTACTAATTAGCATTTACACACAGTTCAGTAACACTAGGGTTCTGGTTATCTGCTATGTGTCAGGGAAGCCATTGATGCTTACACAAATTTTATGAAATGAGTCTGAATTGATTTAAGGAAATTGTGGAATTGCTTGGTATCTCTAAAAGAGCTAAAGGAGGAAGTTAAAATGAAATGTGTATATGGAATAGATATTTTGCCTAGCTTAACTGAACTTTGCATCTTACTTTACATGTAGTACATATTTTAAAAAAGATAGCAAAAAGGACTACTGCTCAAAAAGACATGACCAGGCAGCTAAATATATTTATGAAAATTTATGTTATACATGTATAATTGTATTATTGATTTCACCCACTGAATAAAGAAGTTAGAACTATAATGAATTAATTCTTCATCTCTAATTATACTATATTATACATGTACCGCAGTATCAAAAAAGTGATGCATGTAGAAAGCCATGGCATGCATGTTAAAATTGGGTCTTACTGTAACTGATAATATTTAAAAATTTCAAATCTAGCTCTGTGTACCGGTATTTTTATACATAGTAGATACTTTTACAATGTTTAGATGTCAACTTTTAATACTTTTATTGTTTAACGAGGCCAAGTACAGAACAAGTACGCACGCTCAATTTCGCGCAGCGTTTCATTTGTATTGTGACGTCATCTTTTTGCTTTGTTGACGCCATGGCGTGATAGTTTCAACTGCAGATATTCAGCAAAAATTTGTTCAAAATAGCTCATTTGATGCGTAAAATTGATATCATATTGTGGAATAAACATAAATGACTCGAAGTATAAGGTATATTTTGGCTCGGGTTGAAAACGTGAAAAGTGAAGACCCCTGGAACAAACCAGGAGGTAAAAGGTTTTTTTTATTTGACCATTTGATGCCTTTTAGCAACAACTTTAATATGTAGAACAGAATAAGAAATCCCTAGGGCAGAAGTTTTAGAAAATTGTAAAAAATGTGCAAAATTGATACATTTCAAGCAAAATCCCATAGGGTCCTATGTTAAAAATTAACAAACTTTAAGATGACCCCTTAAACAAACGGTGTGGTAAATGTCTTATTTTTTTTATCTTAAAATAATAATTATATCAGTAAAAATTCATGTCAAAAATTTCATTCAAAAATCTAGTGCAGAACAAATTAGACCCGGCCTCGTTAAATTATTTTAATACCACACTTTAAAACTGTAAATATAAAACTATGAATATATGTATAATGTATATCTTTAAAACTTTACCGTAGATCACTGACTGCCTAGCTAGCTGACAAGAAGAATAACTCTTAGTTTTAAAATAAAACTTATTACAAAATATTGTCAAAAGAAATGAGGCACATTATAGCATTAGTAAATAGTAAATTTCAACTGTAAATGCATCAAATAGATCGATGCTTTGTCGGTTAAGACAATGAAAGATACATAATGAAGTATGGACATATAAGATCACAAATTTTCATTTTTAATCTATTAGTACGTACTATATAATCTGGAACCTTGAATACCACCCATATAAGCAATAAATAATAGCTAGGCTTGATCTCTGTTGACAAATACTTAAACCTGTGATGTTAGAGATCTGTGTGTCAAATATCATAAAAATCCTCAATTTCATTTAATAGTTGTCATATACAAGTACTTACATGTACACAAACACAAGTCTCTTAAATGCTTGATATCAAGAATTCAATCATTTTTTTAATCTATATATTTATATCATTGTGTGGGAATGTTGCTAAACCTCAATCTAAGACGGCGAGGTTATAATGTGTCATAGTGAAATCTTTTTTAAATATCTCCACAGGAATATGTACAATAATCTTTTCTCATCGCTGTTATCCGTGACTTTTCCTGATGTGTGAAATATTACACAAAAAAATCATGTTGTTTAAAACTCAGAGGAAACAACAGTGATATGTGTATGAAATGGAAGTATTGATTATTATATTTAGGTTTCGTGAAACCATTTCCTTTATAGTCTGAAAAGTTTATGTATTATATTAATCATATATGCGTACATAATTATGTACATGTAATTGTTCAATGTGCACAACCAGTGCCGTTAAAGGAAGGTGCCAGCAGCATATGACGATGTTCATGGCAAATGACTTCAGGGTTGAATTTCAAAGGAAATAAGTTGATTATAGATGAACTAGATTTATACAATATGGAAGGATATGTCTAAACTTCTGTGTGCGTAGAAAAAGAAAAAAACCCATATCATGTCAAACAAAAAGTCTCAATTTTCACGAAAGTTCCGCAGAAGGACGCTTGGGTCCATAACACCTAAAGCAGGTCAGTAGTTATAAATACGAAGCTTTTTTATTGGGAAGAGGTGAGAAGGCAATAAAGTATAAGTGGTAATTCAATTTGTTGGAGTACACAGGGAAATAAAAAATATATACTTGTATGTGTATATGTAAATATTAATATGGAAATGTTTCCTTGAAATGATTAAATAATATACGTTGGATAGAATTGAGTGACTGTATATGCATGTATTATATAGCTATGTAAAAAAAAATAACCTACAAACTCCAGATCGTGACACTCAAGGAAAATTATTTAATGATTGTCGTAGCGGATTCCTCAGAAATGGATCAGAAACGTTTGCAAATTAACCTTAAAATCTTCGCAAGGAATGTTACTAAAAGGTTCACAACATTATTTAATTGTTGTGGGTTAATAACGTGATCTCTATTTTTTTTTTTTTATAAACATTGCAATTGAGTGAAGGCTAAACTACAATATGGTACATATTATTCTGAAAATCTAGCTGTTATAGACAAACTTTTCAAACATCATTAAAATGGTTGAAAAAATTACCATGTAAATTAAGCTTTTTCCTCAATTAAAAAATAGTTTTCTAGATCTTAAAATTTTCATAATCATAAGCATTTCTATGGGAGAAAAATCTTATATAAGCATCAGGCAATCCCCCTTTTTACCTTAATTATTCTTTTTGCCAAAAGCTGAAGAAAACATTCAAAATATTCAATCAGTTGATGCTTGCAGTGTTTAACAAATCAAAAGGAGACAATTTGTTTTATTAAAAATTCTGTGTGTACCTGTATTTATCAGAAAACTTGCAGTGTCTCCCATAGTTAATCTATTGATTAAAAATAAAATGCGAATACAGAATTTCAAGGTCAGTTAAAGAAAAATACTAGGTTTCAATCTAGTAAAGTTAATGAATATTATATCATTTAACTTTTAAAATCAAAAAGAAATGGTGCCAGTGCATTCAGGTTCCTGAGTTTCTGATTTTAAATACAATTTTACGTACATGCAGTCAGATACATGTATTCTGGACTATAAGCTGAGATTTGTCACATGTACCGGTGAATTTGAAGACATTTCTAGTTCTTGAAAAGGGGCACCTAGTGTATCCATATATCCATGTGGGGTTCATTACTATCAAACGCCCACCTATAACAATAGTGGGGATGGGATACTATTGTAAACACTGATGGAGTTAATGTAAACTTGGGGGAAATGATTTAGCTATCTAGATGTAAACATCGTAAATTTCACCTCTCTCAGAGAATGGGCGGGAATCATCTTGACCCCTGACCCCTTTCCTGATAAGTTTGTTTCCATCTGTTCCTCTATTAAAAATAGTCTGATTTACATGTATGCTCTGGAATTTAAAGAATCACTGATTGATGCATGTATATAAGTATGAGCTATATCATGTTTGAGTATTTTAACCATGATGTACCAGTATGCACACATCAAGCGTTATAAATGATGAGTATTTGTTTATTGCCTTCAGAAGGGGGCTATTTTGGTTTTAAATTGATTTTTTATTGACTGACAAAGATGTTGCTAATTTGAGGAAAGTATGAAGGGTTATTTGTAAATAGGAAGCCTAGAATATCTGCCAGGCACAAGGATCAAAGTCAAGAATAACCGCAGTGTATATATTCAGTGAAATTTTTGGTATCTGAGTGAAGTTTCGGAGTTAATTATCCTATCATCTGCTGGTTATTGACTCAACACTCTGGATTAATAATTTGAGAAAAACCACAAAATTTTATAGAATTTTATGTAAAAAAATCATCACAACTGCTCCCTCTTCTCTTTTTTATTACGCCCGCACATTCTTATTTTATGAATCAACAGAACGGAAGAAATATTTTTGTACCATTTTTTTTTAAATTTTTGGTGCAACTTGATTTGTCTTGATCGACTTTTAAATATTTAAACTGGCAGTACTACAATTGCAGAAATAGAGATACATATGATAGCCTTGAATTGAGTTAATAAAATGTCTTTCCTTGGTCTTATGACCAAAGGGTTCGATGTCGTATGTGAATCGAAAATTAAAAGATATTAAAGCTTCTATTATGTATTTTGATTATGGTGTATATAACGCTTTTTTTGCTAATTGTTGGAAAACATGCAAAAAATTTGCCAGTATGATGAGCTTATTTAAAAGAAAACATTTTGACAAATATGAAAGATAACTGTAAGCCAACTTTATTCCTCATCAGTTCACTATTTACATGAGATAAACTGGTTTGCTGCTACTAATTTTTCCGACAAAGCCTATAATCAACAGTGGTGTTGTTAAAAAAACAATTCTACAAGGACTGGTTCACAGCAAGAATAAATTGCATTGACGAGGGTTTTGTACGTGAACCTTGTGACAAAATTCTTGCACACGAATAAGAGTAGATTTACAGTATACATTAGTATTAATTAGGTACTAAGATTATTTAACATAATTTTATGTAAAGTATATATTCTCATTCATTGTGTTAAATCTAAACTACAAATGGGTTAATACTACTTTTTGACTTACAGTATCGATCAGACCCAACCTAAAAGAAAGTAAACCCCAAGTAAAACCCTGGGTTTACTTTCTGGGTTTACTCTGGGTTTACTTCGGGTTTACTAGAGTGGACCCAGCTAGAGTAAACCCAAAGTAAACCCAGAGTGGACACAGAGAGTAAACCCAGTCAGAAGTATACCCCTGAAAACAGACGCTTACTGTGTATTCGGAATATACAAAGGGTAGGAATTACAGGCAGTAGGATGGTAAGATAAAATACTAGTCTGCTTCACACTTCAGTGCATACAGTTGACCTCAAAAGCAATTTCAAAGTAAACCCAAAGTAAACCACAAGTGGACCCAAATTTTTAAAAAGTAAACCCAGAGTAAACCCCAAGTAAACCCAGGGTTTAGTTGGGGTTAATACTCTGGTGTTAGGTTGGGTCTGATTGGTACTGTATGATCATCATCTACTGAAGTACAAATACATGTTAACAGTACATTAGTAGGTCGGGCCTTTTTAATTTGTCCATAAAGTTTTATGACAGTGAATTGTAAATATAGTTTCATAAAACAAATGTAAATATTGGCATAGAGATGCAGGCCAGTGAACAGGAAATCAAAAGGATGAGCTTGTTTCCTCAAATTCCTGTTTCCATCAGCTAAACATAGTACTTGCTCTATGTTAATACAATGTACTAAAAATAGTCACTCTGTCAGATTTTTTAAAATGTGTGAAAACAGCTTGGAACCCAATTTTCCCTATGTTTTTCAGGAAGTATTGCAGTCTGCGTGAGGTTCAACGCCTGAAATTTGTAATGACTGATTTTGGATTTTAAGTCACGACTATACCCACAAAAGAATTGCATATATGACACTGATTTAGTATATTATATAGCCTTATAGTCTTTTCAATACATGTACCATGACATTTTGGGGATGGTATGGGGCGGGTTGGGGGTTGGGGGGGGGGGGGGTTAGTGGTTGTTTTTAGTTAAAAAGACATTTTATAGCATAAAAAATAGAGATTATCTACTTGCAGAAGTAAGGAAATTAGGTCATATCTGTCCGAAATGTTATTGAATATAGTGATATAATTAATGCAGCACTCATTTAGAGTCGCATTTACTACTTGTGTTACAATCATCAGAATCTTTATAAGGCTAAGATGAAATTTTAGAATGAGGAAATCTTTAATAATTTCCATATTTCCCCTTCCTTTTACACTAATGGAGCCAATGTCTTTACACGATTTCTGAAACCAGGCAGTGTAAAGTTACCAAGAATAATGTGTGTAGTCCATGTATGGGCAAACATTTCTTGTTTTTTTTTGTCTTTTGTGAGTCATTAATCAGACTGGTATAATTTTATGAAATTCAGTCAGAGCAGTCCTAAGCTAGTTCTTGGAATTCACTTATCCAATTGAAATATCTGTCAGATATATCCTTTTTACTTAATACAATAAAAATGCTTTCTTTGGATTATTGTGTTGACAATGAAGGCAAGCAAGCAAACTCAGCTAGGATAAAAAAAATACATAACTCATTACTTGGGCCAATAAAGGACTGCAGGGTTATGTAATTTTTTTTCTGCAATAAATATAAGCTATAATCTTTTATTTAGCCTCTATGAACCACTAAAGAATGTATTTAATAGAGAGTATTTACATTTTTCTCTAATTTACTGCTCTAGTTATTTATGTCAAGTGAGTAGTTTTATATAGCAGATCTAGGCTAGTTTGCAAATCTAAGGGTATGCATATTATAAAACAATGAATATATGCCTATTACATTTGGCAAATTACAGTAAAATTTTGATTCAGGTTTTCAAAAATCTTCAATTTTTTCGGCTGATGTTAATCAGCCAACATTGCATACATATTATTGACATACTGACTACTGTGGTTTCATTAATTTTCGTGGGTATCAATGTTCGTGGATTTAATGAAAACCATAGTTTCAAGGATACGTAATTTCATGGCCAATGATCCTATCAATACAAAATGTTAGTTGAAATTGAACTTCAACGAACATTTAATTTTGTGGATCAACTTAACAACGAAATCCACGAAAATTGGTATTCGACGAATATTGATGAAACCACAGTATTCGTCCATTTGATTAAGATTTTAAAGGAGCATGGTCATGATTTTGATCAAAATTTATTTTTCATTTTTCAAAGTTTACAATTTGCTTTAATAGGGGCATTTGTAATAGTCAACAAAAATTTGAGTGTCAAATGCCAGGTCATAAGTGAGATACACTGCTGAGCTTACAATTCTTTGTTATGTAAACAAATATAAGGTCATTTTTTTGTTTACATTTTTAATGTTGAATAAAATTTCCAGGTTTTGACCTAGCAATGACAAACGCTAGGAACTGTTCATTTATGTTAAGCAGACAGAATAAAAAACAGCTTGAAAAAGAATTTTTACTGGAAAATTGAACCAATGTAATTTACATAACAAAGAATTATAAGCTCTACGTCTCGCTTATAACTCAAAAAAGTGAGATATAACTCGAAGACTGACTCAAAAATTGTGTTTGATCATTAGAAATGCATTACTTTAGCATTGTAAACAACAGAATAAAAAAAATAGAATTTGACCAAAAGCATGACTTAAAGGGGCATGGTCATGATGATGACCATGCCCCTCTAAGTCATGAAATCACTTTTACAGTGATAAGTATAACTTTTATTTTCTTAAGAGTAGGTAAAGTTGTTAATTAGAAAATGATTATCATCGGTAATGACCGAGATATCCTGCAGATGACTTATTACAGCCTCTCTGTCATTTAACAGAATATCGTGATGGTTTTCCCGTTCCATCCACAACTGATGATTTGAACACCTTTGATCAGAAAGTCTTTGAGAGCTGCACAAAGACAGTGGAAGTTCCCTTGAAACCCAGAAACCATCGAATCGTATCCATACCCAATCTGAGCCACATCAGGTCAAGGTTGTCCAGCATCCAGCTGACCTCAAAACTTCATCTCCAAGGTAATTAAATTGCCTGTAAATTGCTGTGAAATTGACCTCTGAAACTCAGACTCATTTTACATGTATGACTTCAAAACTTCATATAAAGGTCAACCGTCTAAGTATGGTAAGTCCTGTATTTGTTTAGTAAGTAATAAAAAAGAATGGTCCTTGACCTCCAGAATTTATGTTCAAGGTCATGGTAACTCTTCAGTTATTGACCTGATAGTAATTTAAACCTCAAATATTTATTTATTTCCAATATTTATATTTTCTCAATGCATGAAACTTTATAAGTTAGAATTTATTGACTGCAAACATCTACCCTTGCATGTGTTCACATGTCAAAGAGTTGGTTGTTTTTTCACTCGGAGAAAAAAATGCTGTCCTGGGGATATTCACCTTTCTTCATTTGTCCTCAGAATAAGTTCTTTTGACATTGAGAATTGAATTAACTAAGGTACATGTGTAGCTACAAAATCAAATTCTCCTATTAAGTAACCCCAGGAAAATGGCATACTGTGTGTGGAGAAATTTTTTGTTCAGGTTGCCTTCTCAGGTGTACAACAGGTAATTGTCATGGATTTAAATCGTTCTTGGGAGTATATTATGAAAAGTAGCCATAACCGTGATAACCCATTGCAAACAATATTGAGAGTATAGGGGTGTTTAAGCTGAAACTCATAAGGCTACATGAATATGCTTATATATAGTCTGCATATGATATGTACTGTAACTAAGAAGAAGTCATTAATTGATTTGGATTAGTTTGTTAGTTATTCATTTATTTTTACATGGTGATATGTTCAGTGTAGTTTGTGTTTTTTATAAGAAACAACAAAATAAGTTTATCGGTACATGAAACAAATTTGAAGCAGAAATTCATTTATTCATTTATCCACTTTGTAATTATACATGCAGATACATGTACATGCAGATGAATTGTAGTACAAATGAACTTGCAATTGTCGATCTAACCTACCAGCTAGAGCTCATACTCTGTGTTGATTTAAATGTGTGTGTAGATTTTACAGTGCCTTTAATTCTAAAAATACAGTCTGTAATAAATTAATTGTCCTATATGCATAATAAGCATGTTAATGGATATTCATGATGTTAAAACGTTAATACATGAATATTAAAAAACAAACCAATGTTTTACAAACACAAAAGAGAAAGAGACTTAAAATGCTTTTTTTTTTATATAAACAATTAATTGAAATTTGTAAACAAGTTGTACAGGATGTATTTTTAGTCTTTGAAGTTTTATTTTATCCTTGCATAGCTTATAATTGGTATTTTAAAAGCAGGTAAATGGTTTGTAAATGGTTTTCTGGATTGCTGAATTAAATGATCATTTCTGACTTGAAGCCACACATATATATATATACCCATTGAAATGATTGATCTCCTTTAAAAAAAAAACATTTATGATTATTTTTTATTTTGTTTGGGCATAAATTATGTCATATTTTATTCGAGTCAATTTAAAAATCAAAATACAACAGTTATATTCGAAATTAATAATTCTAGAATTTTGATACAACAAATATAAGTGTAAACTTTGCATGAAAACTTCAGAAAATATTTCCCTCATTTGGAGCAGAATTTATAATAAAAACTTAATTAACATCCTGTTAGACCAAAATTTTTAACAAAATCCAAATTGCATGAATGTTTATTATTTTTTGTTGTTGTTCATAAACTGTTATTCATTAATTAGTTTTATATCAATTGTATATATGATGCAGTTTTTAACAATAAGGGAAATGAATGCAAAATTAAGCTGAGCTAGTGTATATATATTGATGAGAGACAGAATATCATTGTACAGTACGTATGTCATAATTTATGTCCCTGTTATAAGTTCTTTCATATTTGCATTTAATATTATAATAAAGAAAAGAGGAAGTTATTGTGATGAATATAATAGATATGTCTCTCTTGATCCATCATTTATTATGAGTTTTAGGGACATAGGTTTAAAGTAGAAATGGAATTGCAATTCAGATAATATACATTTGGCATCCTAATACTGTGGAATCATTAAATTTCATGGGGGCCAATTTTCGTGGATTGCTTAAATTTTAGAAGTTCGTGGGGACGTAATTTCGTGTATTCTCTTAAACATACAAAGGAAATATGACTTTATTACCCAAATTAATTATTTCGTGGAGGATTGGATGAGGGGTACCCACGAATTCCACGAAAATTGAGCCACCACGAAATCTAATGATTCCACAGTATTCAAAGCATTTCGAGACCTAGTATTTAGGTTTTCATTTTTGCCTTCACGAATATCAGTTGATTCAAACCCTTGTGAAGTCATCAATTTTTTTTTACACATTTTGATGATTGAGTGCTTTAGGATATAGAAAAACAACGTGTCGGATGAAAATCACATCCCAACATAAGAGATCCTTACATGTAGTACATTAAACTGACTGTTCAATTACCGGTATTGACAATTGGCATAAATGAGAATTAAAACATGAATGTTTGTGAGAACCTTGATATTTCTTGCTTTTAAATAATTTGTTCTCCTATTTAAGTACAGAAACTGTTATCTAAATATACATTTACTAGGCTCGGTTGCAAAAAAACAGTTTAGTACCGGTAAGTTGCTAAAAAAAAACTGAACAACCTTTTTGACATATTGAAATAAACAACATACAGATCTGATGTATTTTAATAAATTTAGTATCACGTTTCTGTGTTATTTAGTGATGATTTTGTAATATTGATAATTTATTATAGCATAATTGATAACACAAATGCTAATATTGACTGAAACCCCCCCCCCCCCCAAACAATGGCCATCGTTGGGGGTGAAATTTTTAGTAGAGAGTACATTATATGTTATCTGAGTACGTTGTAAGTTGTATGTAAATTTTGTTCAAATGATAAACCTAAGTATCATCTTCAAAGCACTAAATGATACATTAGTGGGGGAAAGAGGTCTTTATTTCTTACCTTAAGTATCTCAAGGTATATTTTTTACCTGACTCTTACCTGAGTCATGTTTTCTTCTTGTAATTGTAAAGGTGTATAATTAATTTCAAGTGCTACTTCCCTTTAGATATATGTACAAGTAATCTGTGTACATTTGATAAAGACCATGAAAATATGTCACTTTACCATAGGTTCATATTCTGAACATGCAAACAAATTTCTTGAAAATTTAAACATTGCATGCATTCTTTACCTATATATATATACGTGTGTGTGCTATTTCGGAAGTCTGTCAATGATAGATCTTTTTGGACAAGTGACAACTCGGGCATCAAATTCCAACAGCAAAACCAACAGGTATATGAATATTTTTCCATATATATATAGTGAACAAGGGGGAATATTTTATGGCCCTAAGCTTGTCAATAATGAATGCTCTTAATGTCATGTGTACCATGGTGTCTGACTGCATGTAAACACAGGAAGATCATTGTATATTATGAGCTGATAAATACATATATATCTGTGACACTTGTTGGTCCTTGTTGATACATAGTGAAGTACTGGCTGCGGCAAGAGTCGCCAGCTGTTAGGAGGATTTCTGTAATCCCGACAGCCTAATATCCTGGTTATATTGCAGTGTTGTGAGATGAACAGAACAAGTTATATGTAGCTCAAGGGATTTTTTTTTATATACACGTACGTGAGGAATATAATCTACCATACTTTAATTACATTGTAAGTATTTTTTTTTCTTCTTCTTTTTTTTTTTTTTTATAACGAGGAGATTTTGGCCTGTATATAAACTTGTAGATAATGAAACTGTGAGCATGTGGGGTAGGGTTATCTAGTTTGTATACTAGAAAGTTTTACCATGTTGTTGGTTGTTACTTTGTTGTTAAAGCTCAAATGTTACAATGCTGTGCATTATCATGTGATAAACACAGATGCGCAAGTCCACATACTATATGTTTAATCTACATGTAAATGTACATGGACTGATAAAACGATGTTACAAAAGCTACCGTACACTGTGCATTTTACACATACATACCAGGTACATCGTAATAATATGTCTATGTATGCATTAATCTGCTCATGAGTGCTAACTTTCACAATGAAATCTAGAATTGCATGTGGTATAGCCCTGAGTAATAGAAAAGATTTTCCATATTTAAATGTGTACAATTGTGCCATTATGGATCCGAAAAATAGCAAGAGAAAGACTCTGAGTTAAAAAGATAAGGTACCTGAATCAAAATTGTATAAGCTGTTTAAATTGTCAAAAGAGTTAAGTAAATTGTTGGTTGAACATTTATTAAGTAGATGAATGTTTACCTTATCAGAGTCATTTTTTCAAAGAAATTTTGTAAACAAGGAAGTCATAATCGGCCCAGAATTCATTTGCAACAAAAATGGAAACGAAAACAGACATTGAGATATTAAGGTATATATATCCTTGGAATGTGCAAACATATGATTTTACTTTCTGCAGTATCATGATCATGAGGGTTTTCCCCTTGAGATTGCATAATTTTTGTGTTTGTTCGTTCTTTTTTATCATTAAAACAAATCAATACACGTTTTATATTAATTTTATCCAATTATTTAATATTTCCTTTTCTCCCTATCCATTGGGAACAATGCATGCAAAATCTATGCAACTCTCATATTTACATAGCATTATTCAAGATTGTTTAATTAATTGATTTTGAGAGGATATCATTGCACGTACAACCTGGTGCATTTTTATCCTGGCTTGGGGGGGTAGGCCAGTGCAGACATCTGTCCCGATAATTCTGTGAATTCACTCTTAAGTGATATGCTGCACATGTCCGCGTACATGGACTTTTAGCTCTCCAACATTTCCAAAGAGGTGCTCACAATTTTACAAGACCTTCCTGGTTTTTAGGATTATTTCAATTAATATAGATATATATCATGAAATATTAAAAGTAAAAAGAAAAATATCTGATTTTGGAAAGGATTTATGTTAATACCAAGAATAAAGCTGATTCATCTGTGATCTGTTCTTGTGGAAATCTTGAAAATGGAGTTAGACGATAGCCGTATGTATTTTTTTGTATATCAACTTTACCTGAATGTAAAAAAAAGATCTTAACAAACTCGATAAGGAATATGTCTGTCTTTTTCAGTTGTTGTTACATCTATTAGTAAGAATCAAATGTTTCTAAAATTTATATATAATCATGCAAGTTTTTAATAAAAAATAGAATTGGTACACATGTACATGTATATATATATATATAATATGTATACAACAATTTATTGAATAACATTGGGTATATTCCCATTACGTTGATGAATTTCACAGGTAACTTATTAATACCAAAACAATAATCTTGTTGCTATATAAGTGAGTAACTAATTGTATAGTTGAATTAAAATAAGTTGATAACTGCGGAGTGATTTGTTTAGATCACTTAAAAATTTTACCAAACATTTATAAAGATTTAGGTCTGATTTACAGGTGTTAATATATTCTTTTTTAATGGAAAATTTAAACTTTCTAATTTCAATTTTCAGTATACAATCTATGATGTTTTCCAAAGGTGGATGTGCCTTTATCGTGTAATTTACAACCTTGATAGTACACTTTCTTTTGAATTTAACTTTGACCATCATTGGTTGATTTCAATTGCTAAAGAGCATGATCAGGGTCAAGTGAGACTATCAATGTCCTTTTGGCAAATATATCAGAGAGAGGGGAGAGACCTAGAGAGAGAGAGAGAGAGAGACCAAATGAGAGAGACCAAATGAGAGAGACCAAGAGAGAGAGGGGGTTTAAATAGCATTATAGAGAAACAAACACTAGACTGGCAGAAAGACAGCCAAAAAGAGCGAGATGAGAGGGTCATATTAGAAGGAAGAGTCTAGTTTGATCGAGAGATCTGAATGAAAGACTATAGGGTGTATGAGGAACAAAGATTTGATTGGGTTATAAGTTTCAATATTAAAGTTATTAAGTAGTGTTAACCAGTCCCATATTTTACGAAAAAGTGGGAGAGTGTTTTCCCGATATTTATATTTAAGTAAAGATGGCCACATTATCACCGAGCTTAATTGTTTGGTGTCCTAGCTTATATAAAGGAGGAAGTATGAATTTGAATATCTACTTTGTATCTATAGATAAAGTGTTTGTGTATTCAAACTGCATGCTACACTTGATGTATTATATTTTCAGTTTTGTAAAATGATCCTAAACTGAGGTCATCGTACACTACAGGAGGATGAACTTATAGGTTCAATCTTTCATAATGGCGGAACAATTTGTTTGGGGAAAACATCAGAGCTATAATCTAAAGTCTTCACTTGTTGCAAACACAATATTTTATAATGAAATACTCTTTCAAGTGCATTTTTATACAATATCCTTATAACATTTTTACAGTTTCCCAAACTATAAAGTTGCTTTTATTGCAGAATTTATGTTATTAGTAAGCATATTTTGAGGTCTAAATCGTTCTTTATTGATAAATTTAATATGCAGATCAACCGAGTATTGTATGTTTATAATTTGATCTATTTCCATACCTCCTGAAGACTTTGAGATGAATTCTGATATGTTCATGTTATAGGCCAATAGGGAAGCTGAATCTATATTGAATACAGTACACAGGGAAATATTTGCCCTGTTTTATTTTTGCCCCTTTCGCCCTCATTGTCAGTGGGCGAATTTAAGACTGGGGCAAATTCCAATGTCTCTATTTATCTCTCATTAAACACAACTTTGTTTGGGCGAATTCCAGACAGGGCGGAATTGTTTGCAGATGAAGAGTAATGAATATAGCACAAGGCTAAAATAACCCTGTATACAGTATCAAAATCTTATTAATAAACACTGGGTTCTGATCTATACATCTTTTTAGCTTTATACAACTAAGTAAATAAAAATGACCACTAGGTAGAGATTTTTAGTTTTCTACCATTTTGCACATGCATAATAAATGCTGATTCCTTGTTTGTACCATCTTGATCTTTATTAACTGCATACTGTTGGAATTGTGCAATACTTTAAACTACCGTATCAATAAAAAGGCCTTCTGGCTGTGCATTTTTGTCCAGCTGACACCCCATAAAGCTAAGCAAATGATCTTTTATCCATGATGATTTAATGCCTTATTCACAGCAACAAATAAAATAAAAATGTTACATCAGTTGTTCCTACTTTGTAGGACTGCTCACGCAATTATATAACTTACTCATCAAGTTAGAGATGATTGGTGTTGGAATTTGAGACCCAGATTCACTCACATTTAGCTTGTGACAATGAAGTCACTTAGTCATTGGGAGGGAAGGGGGGGGGGGGGTTGATTAGTACAAAAAATGGAAGCTATGATATATGAAGGTCAATGTACCAACACTGAGACCTGTAATTTGATATCTGTCCTCAGATAATGTGAAAATGAGTCATTCAGAGGAAAAAGCATGGTTACTGTATATTTTTAGCCAGTTAATATGTGTTGTTTGAATGAATCTTTGTAAGTGTCACATACATACGGACTGGTATTATTAGAATTCATGGTGGCTCAATTTTTGTGGCATTCTTGATGGGTAGCCCTCCCCCACGAATTTACGTCCTCGACCAAAACAAATTTAGAAACAGTTATCTTTCCTACTGAAACTAAAAACTGACATATCCATGAAATTTCATCCCAAAAAATAAGCTAAAAACCCACAATCACGAAAATTTGACACCCTCGAATTTTAATAATTCCACAGTATGTCTTTGATTTTGGAGTAACATTTATTTATCATGATCATCAAAAAGGAACTATAATTATAAAAGCATCATTTGGACTTCCTAATCTGAGTAATCTCTCTGTAGATGTGGACAGGCATGTAAATTTCATCCAATCGGTAAACTGTATACAGGGAAATATTCGCCCTCGTTTTATTTTCGCCCCTTTGGCTCTCGTCGTCAGCGGGTGAATTTAAGACTGGATCAATTCCAATGTCTCAGAATATCTCTCTTTCTTATGAACAAAACTGTCTGGCGAATTCCAGATGGTTCAAAACTGTTTGCAAGTGTATAAGAACGAAAATTACAGTGGATGAAAATAAAAGTAACCCGTATACCGTATAAATTATATATTCTCTTTGCAAACTCCTTAATTTGTGCATGCAGCTGGTATGAATGCATTCAGCAAGGTAAAGTTAGAAGTTTGATATTGTATTAGAGATTTTCAGGTACTCGACACCCCTAAAATTAACACCCTCCCCCCCCCCCCCCCCCCCTAGAATTACATGCACTTATTGCTTGGTACCACTGGTGAATTTATCTTAGTGCTTTTAGTTTAAGAAACTGTATATGTAAGATCATCTTTCCAAGATGTTATTGTGACATTTTTACCCTTTTCATAAATAAAGACTGAGGAAGGAGATGAATAATTGAATACATTTAGTATTCAAGGACATAAACAAAAGAGAAGATCTATGAAGATTTTTATTTTGATTTTAAGTTAATTCCTGTTTCCCTGGTATTTTACATTGGTAGATTCTGTACTGATATTCGAAAACTTCCTTAAATTTGATGCACAGCCTTTGCCAGATGACTAGCCTGTTGTAACAAAAATGCCATATACATGACCCTATGAGATTTCTTTAGTGTAAATTAACACTAAAAAAATGTTCAACTGTCATTTTATCAAGGTATCCTGAGTGAAAGGAGGAAAATAAGTCATTTCGGACAAGTTCTTTTAAGAACACAACAGTTAACCAACTATAGCTGCCAAATAAATAATTGTGCATATAAAACTGTCAAAAAATCCGGCAATAAATAACCTAATAGTATAATTGGCCCAGCTATAATCGTTAATGTTCATTACGTAAACTCGTAAAGGGAAGTGTATATTGGTTGTGTTCGATGGTACTGGTACGTGTATGTGTAACATGCTTACAGCCATTCATAAGATATATCATTAATATACCGGCTACCAGTTGACCACAGACAAAAGACATGCATACCTACGTGTTAATGGTCTTGTTTTACGACTGCCGAGGAGGGACTTGTAATAAGTAGAATGACAGGATGTATGTTACTCAGCCAGCTAGGGTCAGGGGGCTTGGATCTACTGCAAACATTAGTGTCTTCTTTATTTACTATGTATTTTTTTTTTTAAGTAGTTGGGATAATCAGCTCTTCCTAGAAAGAGTCATAACCTTTGACCCCCGATTAACCTCAATGATCAGCTCTTTCTGACAGTAACTTCCTTTGAATTAAATTTTTCTCGAATTAATGTTATGTTACCCATCTGTGATTTGGCCTAAATAAAAGATTCACTTACAGTAAATATTTGTAATACATGTATCTGTTTTTAAAAAGTCAAAGGGTATGGTGGTCAGAATTCAGGAGTTTTCAGTTTTATACGAATCCTTTAATTCTAACCCCCCTCTCCTCCTCCCCGCCCCCCCCCCCCACCCCCGCCCCCCACATACACACTTCTGGTGTGAACTCACCTCCCCTTCTCTCTCTCCCCCCCCCCCCCCTTCTGATTTGAATCCCACCCCCACCCCCAACCTTTTAGAAAGAACTTTGTTCCTATATGTTTTGTACAAGTTGTTGTTTTTTCAAAAATGTATGTGATAATTTACAAGTGTAACTAATGTTAATGTTAATGTACGAATTTTATTCTTAATACTCATGAACACTTCCTTTTGTACAAGCTGTTTTTATCTATCTTTTTCCTTATGATCACTCAGATATTGACAAATGGTCTGTACCTAATGTTGATGCACGGTCAGATCTTTAACTCATTGTGACTGGACCATTTTCTTATATGTGGGTAAAAAAAACTTTCGTTTTTTATCTTTATTTAGTATTTAGGTATAAAAACTTGTACACATGTATATAAGTCATGGATGAAACACAAAATTGTAAGGGCTGACACTTCCCTATGTGAAGTACAATATATATTATATGAATATCATAATGATACTAGACAGTGTATATATATATATAATTGTGTAGATTAAATCTATAGTCCTTTTGAGAAATTACCAAATATGCTATTCAACTCTTGTATTAATTAAAAAGGTGAATTTTAAAATCAGTTGATATTCATAAAATTAGAATCGTACTGCTTGCTTCTCTCTCTCTCTCTCTCTCTCTCTCTCTCTCTCTCTCTCTCTCTCTCTCTCAACTGCTTTTGTTGGTGAACACACATTTAATAAAAATGACAGCTCAATTTAACTGCCATGTGATGATAAATTGTAAAACAAATTAAAAAAAAAACTCCTCAGAGTAACACACACACTTAAAGAATTTAAACCCCCCAAAAAATCAATACAGGGAGACTGAGTCTGCGAGTCGCAGTGTTAATGAGCTATGATGTGGAAATCCTCCTCACAGGGATAATCAATAGAAACGAAGTGACAGCGTTTCACTGCATGCTTATAGGAATGTACTCGCTTTGTGTGAGATTATAAAGGGGGGCACCTGCTAGTAGACCCAGAGGTAAAGGAGGAGTCAGAGAGGGGGAGAGAGGTAAACGTCCCCCACCTCACAGTCAGGATGTGCATGTGGGGTGAGTTTTGTTGGTGTACTTTGTTATTGTGTGCGACTTTGTGGTTGTGATGGTGAGACACAGTCAATGGGATTACTCATTAGACAAAGGTTGACTCATCAGCGGATTGATTAGAAGCCAGCGTGATTTGATTAAATAATGAACATGAGCAATTGGTATGGGCCAGATTGTTTTATTTTTAAGTTCATTCATGGATATATGTTAATGTTGTGGATATGTTAATCTTATTCATTATGAATTTAGAAATTATATTTGTTTGGGGTTTTTTTTTTGTTCGTTTTGTTTTGGTTTTTAGATACAGATATCTTCAGATATGATAGATTTTCTGAAATGTTTATTTAAAAAAAGATATATTTTACTGTGGTATTTAAATTTAAAATAATTTATATCATATATTGCCTTAGATTTACATAAACATGACTGAGATTATGTTTCTAGTTCATGCTATCATGTACTCACTTTGAGAAGTGGAAAGGCATGCCTACATGTAAGCTATATGCCTGTACACTTCTCAAAAGAGAATAGGTGTCATGAAGAAATGCTTCTATTTACTTAAAGTATATCTTATAACCAGGGACAATAAAAGAAATGTTGATAATGCGAGGTATATATTCCGATATAATCAGTTCAATTTATTTCTAATTATCTTTTTTTCAATTGCAGCACCTTCTAAACCAAAGTTTCTTGACAAATTCTTCACCAATGTGGGCCTTAGCAAGAAGCTTCAAGGTCGAACCAGAAATGGTCTGGTAATTCAGACAATCACCACAGGAACGGGGGACATAGAAAACCCAGAGGAGGATCTAACGATTGCAAGGGAGTGTGACTTACTCGGAACAGTCAGTGAACCTCCGACAGAAGCGAGCTCTCCTTGCGAGGAAGTTCCGGAGAAAACCACGCAATCAACACCAAATTCGCCCAAACTTTCGGGCATTGTTCGTAGGCGGCTTTTAGAATACCAGCAAATAGGGACCGGAAATAGGGGGCCAAGATTACGATCTGCATCGACGCCTTCATCGCCATCATTCAAAAGGAAAGGATTTGTACACTTAAACCATCAAACATCAAGTAACTCAAAGGGAGAAAGCTCTCTAACTGTTCTGTGTTCAGGGTTGTCAAGAAATGAACAGTTTCGCCAAACGGTCATGTCTAAAGGTTTTGTGAAAGCCCTTGTGGACCAATATGATGGTCAGTCTCATGAGAAGGATGGCAAGGAAAAGACAAAGGATGCACCCAAAACAGAAAATTCAGAATGCGAAACACCCGTAGAAAAAACTATTCTGGAAATTCCAAATGTGAAGCCCTCAGATGTTGTGAAAACTCAGCATTCTCCAAGGCTAAGTAGAAAAGATGTGGAGAAATTTGTGAAAAGTTCCCCTTCTGTTCAGAAAAAAACATCCCTTCTCATTCATTCAGATCATTCAAACTGTTCATCAGGGACAAACAGTCCTGCGCTCTCTCCCACACCCAAAAAGCATGTGTTCAACAGTAATCGGTGTTCAAGCTCTTCACATAAAAGCAGCTCGTCAGACAATGACGTCGTAGTGACCTCTTCTCCTCGAAGTTCCCGCAAAAACAAGGAACTCGCTCCAAAGGAGCAGCAGGTGGTTGATGCGTTCGAAAACGTTACGATTGAAGAGAATGGAAGTAAGAGTGATATAAGCAATAGCGTGAAGTCGCTGAGTTCTGGTTGTTATAGTAACGGGGTGTCATCTGTTGGTCAGGAGGAAGGGGAGACAACTGGGGAGGGAGTCAAGGTTAACCTTGACCCAGCAAAACTGTTTGACTCTAGTTGGTCTGATTCCGATGTGGGCAGCTTTAGTGACTTTGACAGTGACCTTGAAGAGGAACATCAAGAGAAGGTTAAGGTGGATATCTTTTTTTTATTCAATCTGTGTATGGTTTTATAGGTTATACATCTAGAGTGTCAAGTTTCATTGAATACGAAGTAGAATCAGTAGATAATTTTTTTATTTTTTTTTTTTTTTACAATTTTGACAACATCTAGATTGAAAATTAAAATTGATCAACAGAAATAAAAAAAAATTGGAAAAGTTCATAAATCTGTCAAATTCCAGTCAACATGGTCAATATACATGTAATTACAGTTAAACTTCGATATCTCGAACACCGATATCTCGAATACGATGGATATGTCGAAGTAATTTTTAAGTCCCAACCACCTATTTTTAAAGTATTTTACCCTCGATATCTCGAATATTCTGATATCTCGAAGTTTTTCAACAGCCCCCCCTAGTTTGAGATAATGAAGTTTGAAGTAGTTTAGTTGACAAAAGTAATCAATATTTCATTTAATATTATTGACATGCCAGCCTGTATACACTTTAAAAAAGAACCCCTGTTCAAATATGATGCAGAATAAAAAGCAGTATAGCTGAAATAATCCTAGTGTTCTGTCAATAAGATATCAGTTGAAATAGTGCAGAGGCTGCAATTATAACCTCTTTGTGCATCTGCTCTGGACTAGAAGACAGAGAAATGTATTGATTATCTGCAGGAGACAGCTTTTAACACAAACCACTGCCTCAGACAAAAAAAAAGATATAAAGAAGCCTGCAACACACAGAGTTATATGACTGTTTAACAGTTTAATCCAAAGACAAGGGAGTAAATTTGATCTGCAAGCCACTCTCTACAAATGAAATTTAGTTGCCTCCCTTACCATAAGTTTAAATAATGTTAAATATTTAATGGTGAATTTCCTCACTAGATATGATGTTAAAGATATTTACCTATGTTATTCCTTATTTTTATTTCGGATAGGGGTGGGGATTGGGTGTGCAGCGCAGCCAATACCGTTTTTCGGTTACGCTATTTTAAAGACATGCATTTTGTGTCTCTCATGTTTTATGGATGTACTGGGTTTCAGGGTTCAAAATTGAATTGTAATGTAATCACTGACAATATAAGACAGTTGAAAATGTAAATATATTCTTATAATGTATAATATGGAAACCATGCATCGTAATTAATTGATTCATACGCCATGTTCACCTGCATCACGTTCCTGCTGAATTGTAATCCTGGCCTGTTAATTAAATTAGCACAATTCACACATTATTTCTTTTTGTGTGTGTGTATTTAGGGCAAAGAATATCAAGGTCAATTTGTGTTGTGAAAATTATATATTACATGCAGTAAGATCTACTTTTTCTCAATCAATTAAGATGTCTTACTTTGAAAATAAGATCTTGTTAATTTAGTGTGTGTTAATTTGCCTCCTGAAAACAGCTTTATTCAGGAATTTGTTCTGATCCATTGTTTGTGCTGTAGAAGTACATATTTTACAAATATATGTGAATATATTATGGCAAGTAAAATCTACAAATTAGTTTATTATTCATACACATGTATCATATAATCAAAGAAGGTTTCAGTATATTTAATCTTTGATCTGATATTTATCACTAGGAGGATCCAAACTGTGTCGGGCAGTGTAAATTAAAGAAGATTGCGTCAGAGCTCTTACAGACCGAAACAGCTTATACGAAAAGACTTCAGCTTCTGGACGAGGTACATGTTTGTTCCCGTACAATTTCATTATCTTTATAGGGCTATACTTGCTGAAATTTCTGTCTATTAAGGCCTAAAAAAAAAGATGGGTAACCTGACCTAACCTACAAAAATGCCCTGATCCTACCATTTTTGATGTCTGTTTTTATCCGATTGTGAATTTTATATTATTTCTTTTAAAAAATCTGTTTTCAAATATGGCACAAACAAACATTCTTAGATTCATGCAGAAAAAAATATGATTATAAAATAAAAAAAAAATCCCTACCTACCTAACCTAATTTTTTCATCAGTGTTACCCTAAACACACAATTTTTTTTTAGGCCTAATTATGATTGGCGCTGAAAATGCATATTTTTGTTTACTTATAAATGCTACCTTTATACTGTAAATTACAATACTAGATTTGATCTCGTCACAAAAATGTCACAAGTTTAAAATTAAAAAAAATTATTTTCCTGCCAGGAAAGCAATGCATCCTTTTAAATATCAGTCAGTTGACAACGTGACATTGACAGCTAATTTTAGACGAATACAAAAAATTTAAAATGGGTGGAGGATCAACGCATTCACAATTATTTTATTGATTCAAGAGAGAAAAGATAGTACAAAATCTTCCGTAAAGCATAAATTGATCCTTTATACATGTACAAGACAAAAACAAAGTATGTGAACAATGATACAATATATAAGTTGGAACTGCAACAATGACGTATACGAATCCCCTAAAGGCTATTTTTAGTTTCATCCTATTCAAAATTATAATAACTAAAGGCAAGAGTTAGGGTATGGTAAATGTAAAACAAATTACAATTAGAACCTATAATACGTGATTATATAATATTAACATTGTTAAGCATGTACACAATCGTAACGTTTGTGTAATTTAGCAAACAAAAACAACCACCTGACTTCCTGCAGACATGCAAAAAAGGGTTGGTTTTACTCTTCTTCATTTTTCGTGGTAAGGCATCAAATTCCTAGGTGCAGAATTGACTAATTTCTTTGTTATTAGAATTATAATATTTGCTCTCCAATTCTTTGAGGAAAGTGTCATTTCATACAACTTCACATTAATCTCTCAATTTACGAATTATATTTACCAGCTAACCAATTCGTGGGTGTTTTTTAATTGAAAGATTAATCAGTCCAAAACTAGCGCATTGTCAAGTTTTTGTGTGCTGTAAATCACAACTTTTTAACACATAAGGAAGTGTAACTCCATGCAAGGTTGATTATCTGAAATTTTTCATGTGTTTTTTATGCCAGGAGCTACAGACGGATGGTTATGATGCTCATAAAAACCTCTGCCTAAATTCATGGCCACTGCATGGGTTGGGTTCATGCCCTAGGGCTGGGGCAGTATGGCCATGTAGCTACTACGTCCCATGTATATTTGAAAAAAACTAAATGAATGGCTATGATGTCCATGAAACCCTCTACCTAAATTGTGAAATTTGTGGCCCCTGAGGTCCTAATAAGGAGGGGCAAATATGGACATATAATGAAAATGTATTATTTAAATCTTAAGAAATCCTCAGGATCTTTTCTACTTCCACAGTAGTGGGAGATGAACTGAATAGTATGATTATGATGTTCATGAAGGCAGGGATCAATCTACCAAAATAATGAAATTCATGGCCCCTGGGTGCACTTAAAACATTTTCATGTACTGTAATAGCTAGCATTCATTTTTTTCATTCTGATTACAATATGACCAGTCTATATTCTGAATGAAATGAAGGACTTTAAAAAAAAATATTGGGGGGGGGGGGTACATGTAATTATCACAACAATAACATAAGTTTATCACAGCTGTATTCTTTTTATATAACAAAGTTTTATTACTATAGTCATCAACTTGGTAAAGATCTAGAATATGAAATATAACGGGTGAGAATGTAAATTTTGCTTCAGAATATTGATTGTAAACTTGGCATAACCATATATACTTCGCTCTGAATTTTCTTTCTAATCTTTTTCTTATTAATTTCCTGACTTTGAAACACAAATGTTTTCAAATTCAATCTATACATTCGATTTTTGTTTGTTTTTCATCTGGGGAGGGAAAGATTCAAGATGTTCATGGCTAACCCTTTTACACGAATTTACATCCCATTGAATGTATGTACGTCAAGCATTTGTTTAGTATATATTTACAAAATGGATCTTGCTACCATCGAAATTACGTCCCCATGAACTAGGAAAATTTTGGCTACACACGAACATTGACCCCCACAAATAAAAATGATTCCACAGTTATCAAACTTTAAATGAACTGTTAAAACTCTTTTGAAATACATGTATTCTCACTGTTTAAAAAACATTCTGGTAGCTACATGCATGTATATGCAGGGTCACAATAAGGCATACCAGTAATTTGAAGTTTTCTAAGTTTTCTTTTTTTTGTTTAAATTAGACTTTCCAAAAGAAGTTACACGAGGAGAATGACAGCCAGAAATTTCTGCCGCCGGACGTGATACCACAGATTTTCTCCAACATTACCAGTATCCACCATTTCCACAAAGACTTCCTTCTGCCTCAGCTTACAAAACGCATGGAAGTCTGGTGTGTAATTTGTTAATCTTTAATATTTCATTTGTTTACACATCAACATTAGATTTGTACCACAATTCATTGCTCAATCACTGTACATGTACATCACCAAAAGCTCCAAATCTTTCATACTGTCACAAATATAATTTGAGTATACAACATTTGATAGAACTGCTTTTAGAGAGAGAGAGAGAGAGAGAGAGAGAGAGGAGAGAGAGAAAGAGAGAGACTACTCTCAATCTCTGACAGATTTTGTAATTTTCTGATTCATGTAATTCTTTTTATTGTAAAGACTTATTGATAGAGGATCAACAGGTGAAATTTTATGGTACTATGTTTTAACGATTTTTTTTTTTTCATATAGGGATGCCCAGCCTCGAATAGGAGACTTGATGAAAACAAACGCCCCTTTCCTGAAATTGTATACAGAATATGTACGCAACTTTGACCATGCCATGAACCTCATTAATACTTGGATGGAAAAGTCGCCCAAGTTCTCCTGTCTTATCAAAGAAATCCAGGTCAGTATCACAGTATATTTGTATGACCATTTTGCAAATGCAAATGCATGAAGTAGCTAGGTGTAACTAATGGGGGGGGGGGGTATTAACTACATGTATGTTTTTTGATTTGATGTTGCACCACCTTGATGGTAGTGTGAAAATATAGAATAAATTTAAGCTCTTCCTTATAATCCTCAATTTTTATAGAATAGCGAAAATGTTCAATTCTTTGTGAACGTTTTTGTGAAGTCACAATGATAACCACACAATCATGTTTATATAGCTTGACAGGTGCAATATTGTAAACGTAAAAACACTGTTATATTAATGATTCTGAATGGTTTGCCATTCTCAAATGTAAATATATGTAATAAACAGCAATGTTAAAAAGTTTATCGGTATATGAACTTGTTGGTACATGATCAAACCTTCTGGGAAGCCCTTCGGACTTCACAGGATTTGATCATGTGACCAACCGAGTTCATATCCTAGTGAACTTTTTAAATTGCTGTTTATTTCTTATATGAATTGCATGTACTACAATACTTTTATAATTGATAACACAGAGCCATCTGTGTATGCATGTCAGTTCACTCATCTGTCATTTTGTCAAAGAACATTATATACATTGAGTCAGTTCAGATTGTTGATGGGCTTATTGTGCATTGGTTATTCCAGATCCTTCCAGAATGTGGAAAGTTGACTCTTCAGCATCACATGTTGGAGCCCATTCAGAGAATTCCTAGATACCAACTTCTACTTAAGGGTAAGTTATCCACCAACTCCTACATGTGTGAACCTTGCGGAGCATTTCTGTGTTTCCTATATTACGGTACTCGGCGCATAGTCTAAAAATTTGGAAATGGGCTGCTAACTTGGTGGAGTTGTCCTCCCTAGTAAGAGTGTTTGAAATAATCGTCTGCCCAACTGCCCGAAACGCATAACTTTTGGCACAGACAAACAAATCTGTTTGTTCAAGCGCTTGACTGAACATGCCCAGTTAATTTTTTGAGCAAATTGTATAAAATATTTTATAAAAAATCTTTCTAGTAATCCCTGGTTATTTTTAAGTTTTTTGGATTATGGGTAGTCACTGCCATTGAGTTTAAGATAATATGGTTTGATCTAATACAATATTTAATTTGAAATTATCGATAAGACCTGGTTGAGAAATGCTTCGTTAATTTGAATATGAAGATTTCAATATTTGTTAAATAAAATTTATACCTATTTTTGCTTTCTCAGATTACATTAAACATTTACCCGAAGGCTCGCCGGATATCCAAGATGCTAAAGGTCAGATTTCTTCTATGACAACAGTTAATTGAAAGATGAAAGTTATACATTGTACTCTTTCAAGAAATTAATTGATTATTTAAATTAATTTTTGCCTTTTAGTTATTAATTTCTCTATGAGTGCCAGATGAATTGTAAATATACTTCAAAATTTTTGCATCATACAATTATTTTGCTCTACATGTACTAAACTTTTTAAAATTAATTAACGTTTCATATTAGGCCTTATTGAATTAACCCTCAGTCATCATATTTGCTTTGTATTATAAATGTTATATGATAACTTTATTTGATAAAGCTTACTTCATTTTACAGCTGCTTTAGAAAAAGTAGAAATTGCGGCCAAACACTCAGAGGAGGCCATGAGAAAAATTGTAAGTTTAAAAATTATGAATAATATTAAGAATATTATATATATATATATTTTTTTTATTTTGTAAAGTTTACTCAAAATTTGATGAAGTGATTTGAAGAAGAAGATGCCATGAGAACCTTATTTGAGATGTAAACAAGACAAGAGTGTAAATTTCACAAATCCTTTTTATAATGCATAATCATGGAATATTTATTTCTAGGAAAAATTTCACAAGCTTCTTGAGATCAAAGAAAAAGTTGCCACCACCATTGACCTAATTAGCCCCACCCGAGAATTGGTGAGGGAAGGGAAAATCAAGAAGATCTCAGCCCGGGGCGGAGAACGACTGGACAGATATCTCTTCTTGGTGTGTGGGAGTTATTTGTTAAAATTTTCACTGTAAAATGAGTAATTTATTCATGGTGGCTCAATTTTTGTTGAAGTTGTAGGTATACTTATGACCAACAAATTTACATCCTCAACAAATTATGATAATGACCTACATGAATTTATTAGTCATAAGAATGAATCCGTGAAATTACCGGTAAGACCTGGCCATGCAGGGGTTTGTTTAAAAGATTGGTAAATGGTCCATTGCAGGCCTCCATGAATTTAAATGATTCTACTGTGTTTATAATTAAACTCTATACCATGCTCTATACTATCTTATTTAATTTTTTCTTTATATAAATATTTTACCCACCAGAATTTAGTGAAAACAAAATACATGATTTTTGACTGGTCTAGCTTACAATGTTTATGTCGCTTGAATGTTGCGTGGCACCAACAAAAAATTAATATCTTGAATATAATTGGTGTGTCGAAGTAATTTGTCCCAACCACTATTCTTTAAAAGTATTTTACCCTCGATATCTCTAATACATGTACTCGGATATCTCAATATTTTTAAAACAGTCCCATCTAGTTCAAGGTAACGAAGTTTGACTGTATATATATAAAGAGTTCTTCTTTTCATCGAAGAGAATTAGCTTTTATAGATTTCTGTATACAAGTACCCTTTGTTTTATTAAAGGTGGAAAAATATTGGATTAACCCACTGTATTTTGAAGTATATGTTTATCTGTATGTTTTAATATAATTTAATCATTGTACAAACATACGGAAAAAAACATAACACAACATTTATTTCACCAAGAAAAACATTTTTAGAGCAGGAACAAATCTGTTTCTCCCTTATCGTCATAACGTAAAAAAAATTTTTAAAAAATAAAGCAGGGACCAGCTGTTCATTAAAAACGCCCTTCATAGGATTTTAACCTGGAACCTTTGGTATTGAAGGCCAACAATCTCTGCAGGCATTAAGCTCTTAGTGTGTGGTATTCTCAGTTAAGTGTCAATGTACATTGTAAGCTTTCCACAGAATAGCAAATGGAATAGGGATTTATGCCTTAATTCTCACTTAATAGGTTTTAATTGCTATAAATGTAGGCAGTAATAGATTATTTGTTAATATAAGAAGTTGCTTCAGCTAAATATGTCTCACAGTTTGGAAGATATTTACATTTAAGAAAATATTTCACAGAATGAATAGATAATAAAATTGCGAAAGAGATTATAAAATGAGTTTTAAATGCTAAAAAATGTAGCTAGATTATTTGTTATTTTAAAGAACTTTAGAACGTAAGAACTTGCCTCAGCCAATAAAATACTCAACAACAAGTCTCCCAGTGTGGAAAATCTGTCAGGTCAAACACCCTGAAATTATATCATGCAGCACATAAATTCCATGATATTAAATTATAGTTTTACTGCATGCATTCAAACACAAGTTTGCCTCTATAATGTGTAGATATCACTGTGGAATCATTTTTATTTGTGTGGGTCAATGTTTGTGGGTAATAGCCAAAATTTTCCCGGTTCATGGGGAAGTAATTTTGTAGGTACATGTAGCAAGTTTGGAATAATTTTGATAAATATTAAAGAAATTCTTGTATATACGTTCATGGGGATGTAATTTGTGGGCAAGTGTTACCAATAAAATCCACAAACAATGGTCTCCCACAAACAATGATGACTCCACAGCATGTGAAATCAAATTTGCAATCCTAGTCCGTGCTAACTGTTGGGAATAAGTTTTTAATGTTTTGGATAATAATTATTGCATCACAAGTCATTGAATTCAATAGATCTATATATCAGCATGATCAGAGAATAGAGATATTTTTTCTGATAAATTTTACAAGGCTTTTTTAAAGCCTTATTTTCCCATGGCGGTTGAGTTTAATGTACAGATGGAATATTTTTAAGCCTGAGAATAAAATTGTATTAAAATACGTAAAACTTGACATATCAAATTAAATTTACAGTTTTAACCAAAGGTCAATTGATTGATTAGATTTTGAATGCAACAGGAAATTCAGGAAAATTTTAAATACTGGTATATATATATTCATAACAGATTAAAAATATAAGGAAATAATTAATTGAAAAAAATATGCAAGTGCATGCATGCAGGCATTGAAAATATTTGTATAATGCAGTTTTGATACATGCATGCATATATGAATGAACATGTAGAATATTCTATTCATGAATATTAAGAACCACAAGTCCTTGATAAAGAAACATATTACAATTGAACCAATAAGAATTTTTCTTTGGTGGTTCATGCTGCTAGTAAGGTAAAGAGCATTCCAGAAAAATAGAGAACCAGCTTAAGTGGTCTTTTCTAAACTTTTTTATGTACTACTTTAACTATCAAAGCCCATTATGAACCACCAAAGAAAGCATAAATGCATGAATTCGCTATAGTATTACATACACCTTTTTCCTAATCTCTTTTAATTTATTTAAAGGTCCGTAAAAAGTGAATTACCAGTAGTTAAAGTATGTACATGTATTACTGTAGATTCCTAATTAAACGCGAGGAATTAATATCCCGTAAAATCGTGAAAAGCATATCTCGCGAATTTTAAAACCTATCCTAGGTTTTTTTTTTTAGATATATGTATACTACATGAAACTATGATATATAACTTCGGTATTCGCGATTTTTCGTTCTCGCGATTTGATGGAAAACGGTTGAATCATGGAATTAAGTGCTCGCTTAAAATAAGGAATCTACAGTATAAGACATTCACTATAAAAATCGCTCATTATTGTTATGTTGTGAAATATTTTCACTCCTTTTTCTGTTCTTTTCAAAGTTCAATGATCTGCTTTTGATCTGTGGAGAGGTACTGCTGGGTAATTACAAACTGAAGGCGGAGTTGACCATCGACGGTTTGGAGGTGAGTAATGCATGTAGAAAGCTAACTGTGGCACATTTATACTAGTAATCAGAAATATTTTAACTCTGCACATTTAATTGCCATGAATATATTGCTATTGTATTTTTTATTGCAGTACAGTAAGAATTTGGTTATAGTGAATTTCGTGGGGACTAGCTGTCCCAAACATTTTCATGTTTGCTTTATATGCATGTAGTCTAGAGTACTGGCAAAATTTATTTGTGTAAATTGATTTAATTGTTGTAAATGGCAATCCAAAAAAACAAAAAATAAATGTTTGGGAAAAAAAGAGAAAATCATCGTGGTATGTGAAAGAAAAATTAATCGCAATGTTTATTAAACAAATTTTATTAGAAATTTTGTAATTCTAGATTTATTTTCTCTATGCTTTCAAAATTTCTATAAATTCATTATTTCTGTGTTTGATTTTTATTTCATGAATTCTTTTTAAATTAACAAAGAGTTATGCAGCAAAATTTGTGAAGGAATGTTAGAATACAGATTGTTGTATTAATGTTATTCTTGTATGTAGATTGTAGCTTATAAGCTATCATGATGTAATGTTAGGACACAGGACATAGGAGCTAGTCATTGTTGTTCACCAAAGACAGTTGCGACAGAGAAGGATCGAGTTTCGAAGAATTTTATTTCGCATGTTTCTATATTTGGATTGATCATTTTTTTTTTCTAGATTGAGGACAATATTACTCATGCTGACTGGGTATGTTGTCATGGAAATGGGCCCGCCTTAGCAACATTTAATTCCACATGCTTATAGCTGACATTAACATAATTATATAAATACTATGTACTGTATACAAGGTTATTTTTGGCCCCGTGTTATTTTCGCTCTTCTACACTTGCAACATCTTCGCCCAGTATTGATTTTGCCCAGATGGTTTTGTGATAAAAGAGATATAAATAAGACATTGGAATTCTCCCGGTCTTAAATTTACCCATTGACAACGAGGGTGAAAAGGGCAAAAATAAAACAAGGGCGAATATTTCACTGTGTACAGTATACCTATTTATTATTTACCATTAATCTTACTTCCTTCCAACAATTTGTTCGAGACATGAAGATAAAATTAAGTGGTACAGGGAGAAAATCAAGATTTTGTATTATGATCATGGTAGAATGCTAGTATAATTGCAGCCAAAGATATCATTTTGTTTTCATTTCAATTAAAGAAATGTACAGCAATTTATTAATGAGAGAAATGATAAGAAATTTGAAAATTTTTGGCTCATCAATTAAAGGAAAAGGTGGATAAACGAAACAATTCTCTGGTCTGTTCCCAGAAATCTCATTTTGTCTTATTTGTCACAGATAATGAGAAAATATTCAATTTGTATTTAAAGGTAGGGAAGTAGTTTACTGTCTGTTAATTCATTACATTGTAAAAATACAGACACAAACACGTGTAATTTTGTACACGTGGATTGGTATTAAATGACCTTTTTGTTATGCACATGCTAGCTAGTACATGTGCTACTACTTTTTTCCCTACCAATTCAGCAACTACAATATTAAAGAAAGATTATAATGTTTGGAATTGAAATGCCAAGCATTAATTTATGTTCATGTTTTGCAATAATCAAAATCATTTTCATCTGTGAGCTTTCATTATCATTCAGTCACCATAGGTCCAATTTTAATAAACATGCATTATGAAAAATCAGTTTAAAATGAATCACCACAAAAAAAAATGTTTATAGAATTTATCAGGTGTGCAAGAGCATTTTAATGTAATATTTATTTCAACATGAGATCAGTGCTTTAAAAGCATTTCTGCTATCTCAAATTCTAGTTTGATTTCTGCATTACCCATCTACATGCTTTAATGATCATTTATTTGCCATCTTCAAGTCATTTCAAAGAGAATCATTCTTAAAACAAATGCTTAAAACATACCTGTCCATTAAATCATGACTCAAAACCGAAACTATATATATATATATATATATATATATATATATATATATATATATATATATATATATATATATATATATATATAAGCATATCAATATTGCAGCCAACACCATTGCCCATATTTTATCATGAGTATACTTTCACCTATAAATACCAGTGAAATTACCCAAATATAGTTTCCAGAGTATGCTTTATTCATAATAAACATCCATATTAATTATTTTCCACAATTTAACCATACAAAGTCCATGATAACCACTTCCATTCCCCATAACTACATTGTACCAGTATCTTTGTCCATGAAAACCAGATCATGTATCATGCTTACACATAGGTACCATTTAACATTTCCCTTGTAAAGATACTAGCATACATTTGCTTCATCAAAAATATACATTTATGTTTTTCATTATGGTGATGCAAATGATACATATGTATGATATTAAAACTGTTTTTATTTTAAGGATAATTAAAGTCGGTGCAACTGCGCCGCTCTCAGTGGAGAGAAAAACTAATTCATTATTTGTTGAAATAGAAAAAAATAAATTATGATGTACATTGGGCCAAGGGGAGGAAACATAAAGTAATTTGGTTCCTAAAGAATTGTCATAGTCAGTATGTGTTTACAAAAAAATGACAGCAACTTTTTCTTCACATTTGCAAACTATTAAAGGACATCTGACATATTTTCCGACAGACATGAATAATAAATTGGGTATATTAAGATCAATATTATTAATTCATTATAATGGTTCAAGGAAATTAAATCATTGCATGCTTTTGGTTTACAAAGAGTAATGGTCTTTTAGGAATATAAAACTGGGAATACTGCTGAACAGTTTGTATATATCTGTATTTTAAAATCAAAAAGCTTTCCCATAACTTAATAAGTACTGTACTACCGGTATATGAAATATTAATTTTAAAAGGTGAAAGTTTTTAAAGGCTTAAATAAATGCAATTTTGAATAGAGTTTATAGTACATTGTTATTAATATTTATTCCATTTTGAAGACTTAATACAATTTAGAATAGAGTTGTTACCACTATTATTTCTTCCATTGTAACAAAATGTTACTTCATTAATACTTTCAGTAACACAAGATATCTATACCATCTAGCATCGACGTTGTATTATACAAAGAATGAATTGTTTCCATGTTTGTTGTGTTTAAGCGTATTTGTAATAAATGTGGTAATAATTGTTCATAACACAGGTACTATTTTTGTTTGTATTTTTACAGATACTCGAAGGGGAAAATATTGACATTCCAAACACATTTTACGTCAAAAGCCGACACAAAATCATCCAGTTCTTAGACGAGTAAGTATATATACAGGGACCAAAACACAACCATGTGTTGTGTAGTCATTTTGAATATTTGAAAATAGGTTGAAATACTTGTTAAATTTTGACAGCATTATGTCAGTTTATCAGTGATATTGGTTCAATGAATTGTCAAATGACAGGGGCTAATCCCTTTTTGACCTTAATTTCAATGTAACCATAGAGTTAGCTGCTATGATTAGAGTTGTGTTAACTAAAGCCAATATGTTACTTGAAATAGTGGCCTCTTGATTTACATGTACATTGACTTACAAGCTTACATTGAAATTAAGGTCAAAACGGGCATTGGCCCCTGTGGGTCACATAGAATGCATTGAATATATAAAATTATTATGACATGTTCAATGATGGTTGTAATTGGTTTGATCGACCGTAGGCCTCCAATTTGAACTCAGGATTTGAGATTTTTTCTGATAAGCTGCCCAGTTAAGTTAAGAGTTCAGTTAAAACTAATAATTGTTCTTTGCTATTATTATTTTTGATCAACATTCTACATCAGATGTTGTAGATTTTTACAAAAAATTATATGCGGCCATCCAGGCATATATACAGATTAGTCATAGATTAATATCGTACATAGCAAAAGTATACTTGAATGTACTGTCAAATGAGTGATTTGGGGTTATTTAGGAAACCTAGACTTTTTTTTACAGATGTATCTGATATTGTTATGAAAGTTAAAATATTTAATTTTTAAATAAATAAATGATTTTTTAGTACAGTATGTTAAAAACATATATATATATATATATATATATATATATATATATATATATATATATATATATATATATATATATACACACACACATTAAAAAAATATTAATATAAAGAATGATATACACCTTAGGAGTACTTATATTTTTATGAGAGATTGGCTGGAAAAGGATTACTATCGATTACATGAAGATAGTTTCTCAAATCAGCAGAAAATTTGATTTTGAAAGATAGCATGATGCTTAATTAAGAAGTATGTAAGTCAAATAGGCAAAAAACTCTGGATAAAGGAGTAAATATGAACAAAAGCCCCTGACCAGGTAGATTTGATAGTGTTGATATTGTCAAGATTTAGTTGTAACAAATTAAAATTCAAATGAATCTTCCGTTTTAACTTTTATTGATGGTTCAGTATCTTTTTTAATTGCAATCTCTTATTTTGTGATTGCAGAAATCCTGGTGAAGAAAGTAGTTGGTGCGAGGTATGTATATGCTGTTAAGGCAGAATATTAAGACTACTGTATACAGAGAAATATTTGCCTTCGTTTTTATTTCACCAGTTTTGTCCTATGTCAGCGGGTGAATTTAGGACTGGGCCAATTCCAATGTCTTAAATTATCACTCTTTCAACACGACTTTCTGTCGGCAAATTCGAAACGGGGCAATTTAACTGTTTGCAAGTGATGAAAGGACAGGGCAATTTAACTGTTTGTAAGTGATGAATGGCAAAAATAACATGGGGCGAAAAAAACCCTGTATACAGTATGTATGATAGAGGTCTCTAAGGGCCTACAGAGACATTTTGCACAAATGCATTTCTCACAGTTATTATTATAGTAGATATTCTATTTCAATGCAGTTCTGATGCAATTTTTTCCTTTCACATTTCAGAGTATCAAAAATGTGATCAAAGATTATAAAGTAAGAAAACCTTCAGTACGAGCAGGGGAGTTACCACCATGCAATGGAGGAGAGGTAATGGAAATTACAAGCAGAATATACTGAGGCTTGATCCATATTCAAGGCCAAAGATTTCACCTGGATTTAATTAAAAAAAAGTTTTGATGTGGCATCAACCTTGTAAAATGTCTATTATGTATATAATCATATTAATTTTTTATAATTGGGATTTTGTCTATCCTCTTTGAATAAGGTGTCGGAAAACGATCTCGGCAATGTGGCCCCACACTGGATCAAGGACGATGAGGTCTCGATGTGTCAGCTGTGCAGCAAATCATTTACAGCGTTAAAACGGCGGCACCATTGTCGTGCATGTGGAAGGGTATGTATATCCTTAAATGTATATTACCAGTACACTAAAGAACTGTTTCTTGATGTATGAGTTTGCATACATGTATGCAGGTATATAGATTGAAAAAAACCTCTGCATTCACAAATTTATCCTCTCCAGTTTTAACTAAAAATCTATTATTGCCCATTTATGAATGAATATAAAGTTTTTATAAATTAAATTCAACATATGTTATTTCCATTCTTGCTTTCTTTAAAGAAGTGTTACTTCAAAATTTAATTTCATTAAGCATTATATGCTTTAAATTTGTTTCTGACACAAATACAGATATAGTTAGAAGGATCGATATCTAGTCATTTCTTTATATATTAACCACATTTTTTTACCTGCGTTGATATTCCATTATATGAATATGAACTGTAGCTTAGATAATTTAGAAGAGACAAGCTGCAAAGCATTGTCTTTCTATTAATACAGGTTGTATGCGGAAAGTGTTCATCAAAAAAGAGTAATTTAGCGTATGACAACAACAAGCCCAATCGGGTCTGTGATAAATGTTTCGTCATCCTGAAAAACGTGGATGGAAAGGTGGTGGACCAGAAAGTTCCTAAAGGGGTCAAATTGGTAAGTAAAGGGGTCAAATTGGTAAGTAAAAGGGTCAAATATCTGCAGATTAATATTGAAAATAGGATACTGTAAATTCCTTATTTTACACGAGTACTTAATACCGTGAAACTGCTGTTTTGCATCAGATCACTAAAATATAAAATGGCGAGGACCAATTTTTGTTTTGATTTCATATGATAGCTCAAAAACTGTGAAAAAATCAAAAAACATGATTTTAAAATCCGGGAGGACTGCTTTTTACGATTTTATGTGGAAATTAATTCCTCACCTTTGATATGGAATTTACAGTAGTGTGTCAATCTCGTAACAAGGTAGCTGAAAAGTTGTTCAAATGTTTGCTGATTAGTAGGGGGAGTGTTCTGCCTGAAATATATATCAAGTAATAATAATCATGATTAAATCCAATAAAGCCCAAAGGGTTTTATGATAGATTTGATCTTTCCCGGACCGAATTTATCACCTCATAATATTCAAAGAATAATTCCTTATTACTTATATTTACATTTTTTTCAGCAATTACACAATGAAATATCTTAATATAAATAAGCAAACCCTAATCATATGTCATATTGAATTAATTGGACTGTATAGTACAAAATTGATACATAATGTTATCACAGACACTGAAAAATGTAAATATGTAATTTTAGTTTTTGTCTATTTCTCTGCAGTTCTGTAATTTAAATTTATATCAGATTTTAATATTCAATATAACGAATCAGGAATGATTTAAGTGCTCAAAATTGTGTGTCATTCTGTATGCATTGTAAAGTACTTAAGCTTGTACCAATATGTATGTGTAAGTATAGACCAATTCCTTTCTCTATGAAACTTGAGTATCCCACCTGTTTATTTTCTACAGATGAATGCCAATGACCCCTCTATTCTCTCTGGGTACCTCCAGAAGAGCATGGATCGAGGCAAGACTTGGAACAAGAGATGGTTTGTCATTACCAAGGAGTTTGCCATGTACGAATTTAAGGCTCACCATGTGAGTATTTGAAGTCTTCCTGTGTTGGAGGGTGCACAAATTTGTTGTTCTACTTTGTGTGTACCCATAGTATACAGGCACTCATGCAAGATTAAATAGAATGGAGAGTGTTACAAAAGTATGCCATTATACTTTTTCCTTTTTCCTCCCAAACAGGATATCTATGCCATAGCAACCCTACCATTACCTGGTTACCAAGTAATATTTCCTGTGGACAACATCGAGAATGTCTTTTGTTTGAGTCACCAGCAGAAACTTCCTCCCACTTATCTACAGTCCGAGTGTACTGCAAGCAGAGACAGGTAAAATTCCAATAACACAGAACCCCCACCTGCAACCTTGTAGTCTAAGAGTTAATTATTTATAAAACTTTAGAAATTATCAACATTTATTTTTTTGTTTTGTTTTTCTCGCAAGAGGTGTTAATATTGTAATTGTAGTACGTACATCATGATCCATTTTTATGTGAAACTTTTTGTGTTTATGCACAGGCCTCTGAATTTCTAATAAGCCATATTTTGTATACTGTAAATTCCTAAATAAATGTGAGGAATTAATATCCGTGTAAAATCGCGGGAAGCATCTTTCGCGGATATTAAAATTTCACCATTATTTTCTGAGAGTTGAAAACTATAAGAAATAAGGAGAAAAGTTAAACGTTCGCGATTTAAAACAGACCAGCGGGATCGCGGAATTAAGTACTCGCGTAATATAAGGAATTTACAGTACCTACCATCTCTATATGTAAATACACCAGGGTGTGTTTCTGTATAGAGAGGGTAAAAATTCAGTAGAGGCCTGTGGTTACAATACTAACCAATCGTTTTGATTATACCCTCTTGACTTGATAGATGGTTGAATGTACTAAAAAAGATGGTAAACTTGGAGCTTCCCGAGGAATCGAACCGAAACTCCACTCATTCCTCCGAGAGTTCCGGAAGCCAGAACGCAGAAGATGGGTGTGACAAGATGTCCTAGTTGAATTAGCTGCACAACACATGAAACTCAAACTTCTATGGTGAAAACATCTCATAAGCTTTAACATAGTGGATAAACTCTGATTATGTGAAAGTCGACTTTTTGTGCATATCAAATGAAAGTTGGTGACCACTACTTTATCTGAGAGTTAGCTCTAGTGAGCACATCAACCTGAATTTATTTTAGTTGGTAACCACTAAAATCTAGAAAGTCAGGTCTAGATAGTGCATCAACTGAGACCGATGGTGGCCATTTATTATAACAGAACAGTCAGCTTAAAAGAGTGTCACAACAGCAATATATTGGAAAGCAAATCGTATCATAAGATCATTGAATCATCATTCATTATGAACTTTGAACAAGAAAAGTATATATCTATATATATATATATATATGCAATAGATTCATTCTGGTTTGTTGTAAATAAAAAGCAATTTATCCATAACTGATTAATTAACAGACAATCTAGTGTCAGATGAGAAATTTTGCACATTTTGTAATTTGCCATAATATGTGATTATATTTTTTTCTTCAATTTTCTGATACATGTAACAGGAACAACTTGGATATGGGGGGTGGGGGTATAGATGGATATTGTTTGCTAATTGGTTATACCAAGGCTTGAAGCGATAGAAAATGTGATATAAAGGAGTTTGAAAATGTATCCTTTAAAAGGATACATTTATAATATATAAAGATAAACTGTAACTTAGTTTGTGGTCAAACAGTGATTATGAAACTATATCAGATTGAGATATATAACATGTGTCACCAACGACAAGCGGAGGCGTTGATGTTGGGTCCTTTTTTTTTTTTTACCTTTATTTGAAATTGCTTCATGTGTCTTAACTGCTTCAATTTACATGCATTTAAATAGATTTATGTGGATTCTAATATTTTGTTATAATTGTGTTATTTTTGTTTTTTTTTGGTAATCCCCATAGTTTTTATTTTGAAATTGTAAATGTGATGTTTTTTGATATAATGTATCACAAATCATAGGGTTTTGAGATTATGTATCACCATTATGATTTTAAAATACGTGTACTAAGTGTATGTTTGCGTGTTATGTTGTACAGCTGCATTGAATCTAGCATTGCAGTTTCATTACATATGAACAGTTGTTAGTCAGAATTATATTAACTGGTTCCATTCATCAATAAATGCTGAAATATTTCTACAAAAATCATATTCATTGTTTTTATTTTATTTTTGGGAGTTGATTTTAATCAACTCTCCTATGCAGTTACTCTGACAAACCGAAAGTGAAACAGTGTTTGGACCAAAGCACAGTTCACCGCCGCCTGAAGAATTAGTTCTTGAGAATAATTGATAAATCCAAATAATGTATGCTAAAGCATTGTTTCTCAAGGAAACATATTTATAAATACCTTGAAAATAGTCCGATTTTAAATGGTACGAACAATTTAGTTATTTTTTGTAGTTGTATGTATTCTTACGCCAGAGTTCAATATAGTCTCGTTCAACTCGCTGTCTCCGTAAATCTCCGACAAGCAGAGAGTCTCTCTTGCTTGTCGGTGATTAACGACGAGAGCCGAGCGTTTGGTTGTTCAATATTGCTTGGATCTATAAATTTTCCAGAAATATTTCTATCACTGATACATAGTATGATTGAATTTATTCTACCTTTAAATATTATTTAACATGATTCATATGGGGTTTCATCAACATTTTTGTGTCGAAAAAGTCCGAAAATTCATATTATAAAAACGTGCAGATTAAAACTACCTGTACTTGTTATGAAATTAACATATCATAAAAACAAGAAAACCTTCAGTACGAGCAGCGGAGTTACCAATTTGCAATGGAGGAGAGGTAATGGAAATTACAAGCAGAATATACTGAAGTTTGATCCATATTCAAGGCCAAAGATTTCACCTGGATTTAATTAAAAAAAGTTTTGATGTGGCATTAACCTTGTAAAATGTCTATTATGTATATAATCATATTAATTTTAATTTTTTCAATTGAGATTTTGTCTATCCTCTTTGAACAAGGTGTCGGAAAACGATCTCGGCAATGTGGCCCCACACTGGATCAAGGACGATGAGGTCTCGATGTGTCAGCTGTGCAGCAAATCATTTACAGCGTTAAAACGGTGGCACCATTGTCGTGCTTGTGGAAGGGTGTGTATATCCTAAAATGTATATTACCAGTACACTAAAGAACTGTTTCTTGATGTGTTAGTTTGCATACATGTATGCAGGTATATGGATTGTAAAAAACCCTCGGCATTCACAACTTTATCCTCTCCAGTTTTAACTGAAAATCTATCTTTGCCCATTTATGAATGAATATAAAGTTTTTATAAATTAAATTTAACATATGTTTTTCCATTCTTGCGTTCTTTAAAGAAATGTTACTTCAAAATTTAATTTCATTAAGCATTATATGCTTTAAATTTGTTTCTGACACAAATACAGACATAGTTAAAAGGATGGATATCTATTCATTTCTTTTTATATGACAGGAATATGAACTGTAGCTTAGATAATTTAGAAGAGACAAGCTGCAAAGCATTGTCTTTCTATTAATACAGGTTGTATGCAGAAAGTGTTCATCAAAAAAAAGTAATTTAGCCTATGACAACAACAAGCCCAATTAATCGGGTCTGTGATAAATGTTTCGTCATCCTGAAAAACGTGGATGGAAAGGTGGTGGACCAGAAAGTTCCTAAAGGGGTCAAATTGGTAAGTAAAGGGGTCAAACTGGTAAGTAAAAGGGTCAAATATCTGCAGATTAATATTGAAAATAGGATACTGTAAATTCCGTATTTTACACGAGTACTTAATACCGTGAAACTGCTGTTTTGCATCGAATCACTAAAATATAAAATGGCGAGGACCAATTTTTGTTTTGATTTCATATGATAGCTCAAAAACTCTGAAAAAATAAGAACATGATTTTAAAATCCGGGAGGACTGCTTTTTACGATTTTATGTGGAAATTAATTCTTCGCCTTTGATATGGAATAAAAAAACTGAACTTTATTTATTTTACAACGATCGATGAGCAAGTTCTACAACTTATATTAATATATCTCGTTGGCACGGATGTTAGCGCGAGGGGGTCATTGGTGTGGGAGGAGGCCGGAGTACCTGATGAGAACCCACGTGTCCAAGTGGGCTCCCGCCATACCCTATCACATGCAACCACTGTCGATCACGGGGATCAAACTCGGATCGCAGCGGTGAAAAGCGAGTGCATTGTCCACTACGCTACTTGGAAATTTGCGTAGTGATATGGAATTTACAGTAGTGTGTCAATCTCGTAACAAGTTAGCTGAAAAGTTGTTCAAATGTTTTCTGATTAGTATGGGGAGTGTTCTGCATGAAATATATATCAAGGAATAATAATCATGATTAAATCCAATAAAGCCCAAACGGCTTTATTATAGATTTGATCTTTCCCGGACCGAAATTATCACCTCATAATATTCAAAGAATTATTCCTCATTACTTATATTTACATTATTTTCAGCAATTACACGATGAAATATCTTAATATAAATAAGCAAACCCTAATTATATGTCATATTGAATTAATTGGACTGTATAGTACAAAATTGATACATAATGTTATCACAGACAAAGACAATGAAAAATGTAAATAAGTAATTTTAGTTTTTGTCTATTTCTCTGCAGTTCTGTAATTTAAATTTATATCAGATTTTAATATTCAATATAACAAATCAGGAATGATTTAAGTGCTCAAAATTGTGTGTCATTCTGTACGCATTGTATAAAAGTACTTAAGCTTGTACCAATATGTATGTGTAAGTATACAGCAATTCCTTTCTCCATGAAACTTGAGTATCCCACCTGTTTATTTCCTACAGATGAATGCCAATGACCCCTCTATTCTCTCTAGGTACCTCCAGAAGAGCATGGATCGAGGCAAGACTCGGAACAAGAGATGGTTTGTCATTACCAAGGAGTTTGCCATGTACGAATTTAAGGCTCACCATGTGAGTATTTGAAGTCTTCCTGTGTTGGAGGGTGCACAAATTTGTTGTTCTACTTTGTGTGTATACAGACACTCATGCAAGATTAAATAGAATGGAGAGTGTTACAAAAGTATGCCATTATATTTTTTCCTTTTCCCTCCCAAACAGGATATCTATGCCATAGCAACCCTACCATTACCTGGCTACCAAGTAATATTTCCTGTGGACAACATCGAGAATGTCTTTTGTTTGAGTCACCAGCAGAAACTTCCTCCCACTTATCTACAGTCCGAGTGTACTGCAAGCAGAGACAGGTCAAATTCTAATAACACAGACCCTCCACCTGATGTGTTAATTATTTATAAAACTTAAAGCTATACACGCTATAATTTGCGTCAATTTTGAATGACAGTGAAAACGCATGTGTTTGTCTACTTATAAAAGTTATCCTTAATCTGTAAATTACAAGGGTGAATTCCATCTCGTTACAAAGATATAGATTTTTAATTGTTTATTCTCCTGCCAGGAAAATATACCTTTTCATGAATATTGATGAAGGAAGAGCAAACCGACCTCATTGCGCATGTCCGCGGAGAACTAGGTGGTCGTTATTGTTTGCCTAATTAAATATCCAACTTGATTTTTAATATGCTTAACAGTTGTTAATTTGAAATACATACATGTATAATGAGTAAAATACGCTTGCCATTCACGATACCCTTACTTCTGCATTAACACTTATAGGATCTATAAATAGTACATTGGGGAAAAACACAGGTCTACGTCATTTTTTTAAAGGAAGTATTCATATCTACTCACAGGCTTGTATTTTTTTTCTTTTGTTTGTACTCGTATATCGGACAAATTTATGCTTTACTGAAAATATCCTTTCCTTTGTGAAACTATCACAATTATGAAGATGTTGACCCTTCACCAGTTTTGGTATGATAGGCTAAATTTAGCTGTCGATATCACGTGATAGATTGATATTCACGAGGAGGCATTACTTTCCTGGCAGGAAAATAAATATTTTTTATTGTTTAATATTTGATATATTTGTTATGTGATCGAATTGAGCATTATAATTAACAGAATAAAGGTAACTTTTATTAGTAATCAAACACATACATTTTCCCCTTTATTCAAAATTGACGCAAATTATAGCGTGTATAGCTTTAAGAAATTATCAACTTTAATTTTTTTGTTCTTTTTTCTCGCTAGAGGTGTTAATATTGTAATTGTAGTAGTACATCATGATCCATTTTTATGTGAAACTTTTTTTGTTTATGCACAGGCCTTTGAATTTCTAATAAGGCATATTTTGTATACTGTAAATTCCTAAATAAACGCGAGGAATTAATATCCGTGTAAAATTGCGAGAAGCATCCTTCGCGGATTTTAAAATCTCACCATTATTTTCTGAGAGTTGAAAACTATAAGAAATAAGGAGAAAAGTTCAACGTTCGCGATTTTATATTCTCCCGATTTGAAACAAACTAGCGGGATCGCGGAATTAAGTACTTGCATAATATAAGGAATTTACAGTACATACCATCTCTATATGTAAATACACCAGGGTATGTTTCTGTATATAGAGGGTAAAAATTTGGTAGAGGCCTGTGGTTACATTACTAACCAATCGTTTTGATTATACCCTCTTGACTTGATAGATGGTTGAATGTACTAAAAAAGATGGTGAACTTGGAGCTTTCTGAGGAATCGAACCGAAACTCCACTCATTCCTCCGAGAGTTCCGGAAGCCAGAACGCAGAAGATGGCTGTGACAAGACGTCCTAGTTGAATTAGCTGTACAACACATGAAACTCAAATTAGAGAGCACAACTGAACTAACTTATAACATGGAAGTCGGTTTCTTCATTGGTGAAAACATCTCATAAGCTGTAACATAGTGGATAAACTCTTATTATGTGAAAGTCAACTTTTTGTGCATATCAAATGAAAGTTGGTGACCACTACTTTACCTGAGAGTTAGTTCTATAGTAAGCACATAAACCTGAATTTTAGTGGGTAACCACTAAAAGCTGGAAAGTCAGGTCTAGATTGTGCATCAACTGAGACCGATGGTGGCCATTTATTATAACAGAAAAGTCAGCTTAAAAGAGTGTCACAACAGCAATGTATTGGACAGCAAATCGTATCATAAGATCATTGAATTATCATTCATTATGAACTTTGAACAAGAAAAGTATATATCTATATATATATATGCAATAAATTCATTCTGGTTTGTTGTAAATAAAAAGCAATTTATCCATAACTGATTAATTAACAGACAATCTAATGTCAGATGAGAAATTTTGCACATTTTGTAATTTGCCATAATATGTGATGTTTCTTTTTGATATATATATTTTTTTCAATTTTCTGATAACGGGAACAACTTGGATATAGGGGTTGGGAGTATAGATGGATATTGTTTGCTAATTGGTTATCTCAAGGCTTGAAGAGATAGAAAATGTGATATAAAGGAGTTTGAAAATGTATCCTTTAAACTGATGCATTTATAATATATAAAGATAAACTGTAACTTAGTTTGTGGTCAAACAGTGATTATGAAACTATATCAGATTGAGATATATAACATGCGTCACCAACGACAAGCGGAGGCGTTGATGTTGGGTCCTTTTTCTTTTTTTTTACCTTTATTTGAAATTGCTTCATGTGTCTTAACTGCTTCAATTTACATGCATTTAAATAGATTTATGTGGATTCTAATATTTTGTTATAATTGTGTTATTTTTGTTTTTTTTGGTAATCCCCATAGTTTTTATTTTGAAATTGTAAATGTGATGTTTTTTGATATAATGTATCACAAATCATAGGGTTTTGAGATTATGTATCACCATTATGATTTTAAGATACGTGTACTAAGTGTATGTTTGCCTGTTATGTTGTACAGCTGCATTGTATCTAGCATTGCAGTTTCATTACATATGAACAGTTATTAGTCAGAATTATATTAACTGGTTCCATTCATCAATAAATGCTGAAATATTTCTACAAAAATCATATTCATTGTTTTTATTTTATTTTTGGGAGTTGATTTTAATCAACTCTCCTATGCAGTTACTCTGACAAACCGAAAGTGAAACAGTGTTTGGACCAAACCACAGTTCACCGCCGCTGGCAAGAATTAGTTCTTGAGAATAATTGATAAATCCGAATAATGTATGCTAAAGCATTGTTTCTCAAGGAAACATATTTATAAATACCTTGAAAATAGTCCGATTTTAAATGGTACGAACAATTTAGTTATTTTTTGTAGTTGTATGTTTTCTTACGCCAGAGTTCAATATAGTCTCGTTCAACTCGACGCTCGGCTGTCTCTGTAAATCTCCGACAAGCAGAGAGTCTCTCTTGCTTGTCGGTGATTAACGACGAAAGCCGAGCGTTTGGTTGTTCAATATTGCTTGGATCTATAAATTTTCCAGAAATATTTCTATCACTGATACATAGTATGATTGAATTTATTCTACCTTTAAATATTATTTAACATGATTCATATGGGGTTTTATCAACATTTTTGTGTCGAAAAAGTCCGAAAATTCATATTATAAAAACGTGCAGATTAAAACTACCTGTACTTGTTATGAAATTAACATATCATAAAAACAAGAAAACCTTCAGTACGAGCAGCGGAGTTACCAATTTGCAATGGAGGAGAGGTAATGGAAATTACAAGCAGAATATACTGAAGTTTGATCCATATTCAAGGCCAAAGATTTCACCTGGATTTAATTAAAAAAAAGTTTTGATATGGCATTAATCTTGTAAAATGTCTATTATGTATATAATCATATTAACTTTAATTTTTTTCAATTGAGATTTTGTCTATCCTCTTTGAATAAGGTGTCGGAAAACGATCTCGGCAATGTGGCCCCACACTGGATCAAGGACGATGAGGTCTCGATGTGTCAGCTGTGCAGCAAATCATTTACAGCGTTAAAACGGCGGCACCATTGTCGTGCTTGTGGAAGGGTGTGTATATCCTAAAATGTATATTACCAGTACACTAAAGAACTGTTTCTTGATGTATTAGTTTGCATACATGTATGCAGGTATATAGATTGTAAAAAACCCTCGGCATTCACAACTTTATCCTCTCCAGTTTTAACTGAAAATCTATTTTTGCCCATTTATGAATGAATATAAAGTTTTTATAAATTAAATTCAACATATGTTTTTTCCATTCTTGCTTTCTTTAAAGACATGTTACTTCAAAATTTAATTTCATTAAGCATTATATGCTTTAAATTTGTTTCTGACACAAATACAGACATAGTTAAAAGGATGGATATCTAGTCATTTCTTTATATATTACAGGAATATGAACTGTAGCTTAGATAATTTAGAAGAGACAAGCTGCAAAGCATTGTCTTTCTATTAATACAGGTTGTGTGCAGAAAGTGTTCATCAAAAAAGAGTAATTTAGCGTATGACAACAACAAGCCCAATCGGGTCTGTGATAAATGTTCCGTCATCCTGAAAAATGTGGATGGATAGGTGGTGGACCAGAAAGTTCCTAAAGGGGTCAAATTGGTAAGTAAAGGGGTCAAACTGGTAAGCAAAAGGTTAAAATATCTGCAGAATAATATTGAAAATAGGATACTGTAAATTCCGTATTTTACACGAGTACTTAATACCGCGAAACTGCTGTTTTGCATCAAATCACTAAAATATAAAATGGCGAGGACCAATTTTTGTTTTAATTTCATATGATAGCTCAAAAACTGTGAAAAAATAAGAACATGATTTTAAAATCCGGGAGGACTACTTTTTACGATTTTATGTGGAAATTAATTCTTCGCCTTTGATAGGGAATAAAAAAACTGAACTTTATTTATTTTACAACGATCGATAAGCAAGTTCTACAACTTATATTAATATCTCTCGTTGGCACGGATGTTAGCGCGAGGGGGTCATTGGTGTGGGAAGAAGCCGGAGTACCCGCAGAGAACCCACGTGTCCAAGTGGGCTACCGCCATACCCTATCACATACAACCACTGTCGATCACGGGGATCGAACTCGGATCGCAGCGGTGATAGCGAGTGCATTGTCCACTACGCTACTTGGAAATTAGCGTAGTGATATGGAATTTACAGTAGTGTGTCAATCTCGTAACAAGTTAGCTGAAAAGTTGTTCAAATGTTTTCTGATTAGTAGGGGGAGTGTTCTGCTTGAAATATATATCAATGAATAATAATCATGATTAAATCCAAAAAAGCCCAAAGGGCTTTATTATAGATTTGATCTTTCCAGGACCGAAATTATCACCTCATAATATTCAAAGAATTTTTCCTTATTACTTATATTTACATTATTTTCAGCAATTACACGATGAAATATCTTAATATAAATAAGCAAACCCTCATTATATGTCATATTGAATTAATTGGACTGTATAGTACAAAATTGATACATAATGTTATCACAGACAAAGACACTGAAAAATGTAAATAAGTAATTTTAGTTTTTGTCTAATTCTCTGCAGTTCTGTAATTTAAATTTATATCAGATTTTAATATTCAATATAACAAATCAGGAATGATTTAAGTGCTCAAAATTGTGTGTCATTCTGTACGCATTGTATAAAAGTACTTAAGCGTGTACCAATATGTATGTGTAAGTATACAGCAATTCCTTTCTCCATGAAACTTGAGTATCCCACCTGTTTATTTCCTACAGATGAATGGGTCTCTCTTGGTATTCCAGAAGAGCATTGATCGAGGCAAGACTTGGAACAAGAGATGGTTTGTCATTACCAAGGAGTTTGCCATGTACGAATTTAAGGCTCATCATGTGAGTTTTTGAAGTCTTCCTGTGTTTGAGGGTGCCCAAATTTGTTGTTCTACTTTGTGTGTATACAGGCACTCATGCAAGATTAAATAGAATGGAGAGTGTTACAAAAGTATGCCATTATATTTTTTCCTTTTCCCTCCCAAACAGGATATCTATGCCATAGCAACCCTACCATTACCTGGTTACCAAGTAATATTTCCTGTGGACAACATCGAGAATGTCTTTTGTTTGAGTCACCAGCAGAAACTTCCTCCCACTTATCTACAGTCCGAGTGTACTGCAAGCAGAGACAGGTCAAATTCTAATAACACAGACCCCCCCACCTGATGTGTTAATTATTTATAAAACTTAAGAAATTATCAACTTTAATTTTTTTGTTCTTTTTTTCTCGCTAGAGGTGTTAATATTGTAATTGTAGTAGTACATCATGATCCATTTTTATGTGAAACTTTTTGTGTTTATGCACAGGCCTCTGAATTTCTAATAAGGCATATTTTGTATACTGTAAATTCCTAAATAAACGCGAGGAATTAATATCCGTGTAAAATTGCGAGAAGCGTCCTTCGCGGATTTTAAAATCTCACCATTATTTTCTGAACCGAAACTCCACTCATTCCTCCGAGAGTTCCGGAAGCCAGAACGCTGAAGATGGCTGTGACAAGACGTCCTAGTTGAATTAGCTGTACAACACATGAAACTCAAACTAGAGAGCACAACTTAACTAACTTATAACATGGAAGACAGTTTCTTCTATGGTGAAAACATCTCATAAGCTGTAACATAGTGGATAAACTCTTATTATGTGAAAGTCAACTTTTTGTGCATATCAAATGAAAGTTGGTGACCACTACTTTACCTGAGAGTTAGTTCTATAGTAAGCACATCAACCTGAATTTAAGTGGGTAACCACTAAAAGCTGGAAAGTCAGGTCTAGATAGTGCATCAACTGAGACCGATGGTGGCCATTTATTATAACAGAAAAGTCAGCTTAAAAGAGTGTCACAACAGCAATGTATTGGACAGCAAATCGTATCATAAGATCATTGAATCATCATTCATTATGAACTTTGAACAAGAAAAGTATCTATCTATCTATCTATCTATCTATCTATCTATCTATCTATCTATCTATCTATCTATCTATCTATCTATCTATCTATCTATATACAGTGTATATATATGCAATAAATTCATTCTGGTTTGTTGTAAATAAAAAGCAATTTATCCATAACTGATTAATTAACAGGCAATCTAATGTCAGATGAGAAATTTTGCACATTTTGTAATTTGCCGTAATATGTGGTTTCTTTTTGATATATATTTTTTTTTCAAATTTCTGATAAGAGGAACAACTTGGATATGGGGGGTGGGGGTATAGATAGATAATATTTACATTCTACTGTGTTTTTCCATTAAATTCCGTGATGTTTAAATGCCTCTAAATGCAACACCTATTCACTGCGTATGAATTTACGAGTAATTTACATAAATAGTTCTCAAACAGTGATTTCTATGTTATCGGTTAAAAAATGCATTTCATGAATGTTGTTAAAACACCATATGTTTTAAATTATTCAACAAAAAAGTTGACTTTATTGTTAAAAGCAACATTTCAAGAATTATTTATTATGGATTATATTTTCATGCTCGTCGATCCCATCTCAACAGTCTATGTGAAAACCAGTTTAAACCGGTTTTACAAAACAGCTGTTCTTGCTGTTACTTATTCACTCCCTCCGTGATCTGCACTTTATATCAATTTATTTAAGTAAACAATTGATTTCTTCAGTAAGAGAATGTAAATATAAGCATTAAATGATTTATTTTTGACGTCGTCGTGTCAATAACTGCCGTCAGATGAGTAGACAAACTATCATAACGCGCTAACGCGCGTTATTCAATTTGTCTGCTCACCTGACGGCAGTTATTGACACGACGACGTCAAAAATAAATCATTCAATGCTATATTGTTTGCTAATTGGTTATCTCAAGGCTTGAAGAGATAGAAAATGTGATATAAAGGAGTTTGAAAATGTATCCTTTAAAAGGATGCATTTATAATATATATAGATAAACTGTAACTTAGTTTGTGGTCACAGTGATTATGAAACTATATCAGATTGAGATATAACATGTGTCACCAACGACAAGCGGAGGCGTTGATGTTGGGTCCTTTTTCTTTTTTTTTACCCTTATTTGAAATTGCTTCATGTGTCTTAACTGCTTCAATTTACATTTTTAATGAATTTATGTGGATTCTAATATTTTGCTATAAATGCGTAATTTTTGTTTTCTTTTTTGTTTTTGGTAATCCCCATAGTTTTTATTTTGAATTTGTAAATGTGATGTGTTTTGATATAATGTATCACAAATCATAGGGTTTTGAGATTATGTATCACCATTATGATTTTAAAATACGTGTACTAAGTGTATGTTTGCGTGTTATGTTGTACAGCTGCATTGAATCTAGCATTGCAGTTTCATTACATATGAACAGTTGTTAGTCAGAATTATATTAACTGGTTCCATTCATCAATAAATGCTGAAATATTTCTACAAAAATCATATTCATTGTTTTTAATTTATTTATTTTTAAAGGAATATCCCAATTTCTCTCTCTCTCTCTCTCTCTTTCTCTCCATACACTAAATGGAGTTTGCAACACAAAAAAGCCCTATATGACCAATTTTTAGATTGGATAAGTAGACAAGCACATCGTCATTCAAAATTGACGCAAATTATAGCGTGTATAACTAAGTCGAACTTCACATTTAAGGTCAGGCGCGATCTATCTGCCATTTATTTCTATTTTTTCCTATCTCCACAATGTGAAGATTTCCACTTCGATATTTCATAATTATATTTTTATGTAATATGATTCTTTTTTTTTATTTAGATATAAAGTGTTCAATTGAAAATATATTCGAATGCATTTGCGTGCTATTTTAAGAAAAAAATCGAAATATTCGAGCCTGGTAATGTACTCTGAATTTTTGGGAAATAACAGGTTTAAATGTTAATAAATAAGGAATGAAATATCAAGGAAAATTGTATAAAATTGAGGAACGTCTCGCCTGTCCTTAAAAAATGTTTTACTCATACTGACTACTCAATAAAATACAATGCAAAATCCCCGTATACTTTTGTGTATTGAAATCTGAAAGCGATAGTGGGCGTTTGAAATATGGGATTTTAAAAAAAAGTATTGAATGAAAATCGTTAAATTAAGTGCTGAGGTATTTATGAATCAGGGGCGGATACAGAATTTGTAGTTAGGGGGGGGGGGCGTGGATAAAATTATTGAGGCAGGGGGTCTGGGGTTTTCATGTATTTTGAAGGTACCGGTAGTGGTATTTTGTTTTTGAGTTAAAATGTATGTACACTTTTAAAAGATGAAATAAGCAATAAAAATAAACAAGATAAAGTTTTCATTTCTTTTAATCACCAGACTTCTGCCATCTACTATTTCCCCTTGGTGCTTACTTCCTTTACACAAAAGCCTATAAAATATATATAACAATTTGACACATATTCTTACTTAAACCTAATACATGTATTAGATTTTAAGCATTTATGAACTCCCAAAATTAACCAGGTTATCAAAGTTACAACATTCTAATGACGTTACGGTATCCGACCCCCTATTAGCAGTTAGAAATATCTGATGCATCAAATCTTCAGTATTCTTACATTAAAATAGTTTATTTACCTAGAAAAAATTTCAAAAAATATACAGTAATCAATTAATGATTGCACATAGACCATCTGGTTTTAAATGCAATTATATATTTACCTTTGACCAGCTTTTAAATATTCAGAAATTTTTGCTTGCATCCCAAAGGGAAATGACAGTGCAGTCTACACTTGGAACAAAACTGCTGGGATTTCCAGTCGATTCTTGGTCGAAGCCCCAAGTTCAGGGCCCTGGGGAATTCCAGCCACCATAATGAAATGACCAACACTGCTTTTTAAAAATTTTTTTTTAATCTGAATTGGTTTGTTATCAAAGCCTGTCAACATGCATTAGGGTCAGATGTTTATATATATGTTTATAGAGCAGCAGAATTACATTCAGCATAGCACAACTGGTGCATCAATGAGGTGTAACATTGAGTCAGGCATAATTATAAATAAAGTGAAACACAAAATACTAACTTTTATATGTAAAATTTATCAAATCATCTACAGTCATGCAAACTTTGAAAATTTAAGGGGGCGGAGGGGGGCGTACGCCCTCCACGCCCCCCCCCCCCCTAAATCCGCCAGTGTGAATATCGAATAATTAAAGATGTGCTGCATTAATATCTAAGGACTGAATAGAGTTACTGTATTTTGACATATTTAACATGTTTTTGCAAGCGCAATGTATACTTCTCCAAGGAAACCTGTAGCTGATGAAATTTACACTTTTCTTTATTGCAATAATTCAGCTCAGTTCAGAGGTTTGATTGGTTTCAAATGACGCACAAATGAATTTTGGCATGTACCGATAGCCTCACAATTAATTTACACTTGAAAATTTAAGAATTAATTATTGCAGGGTTTGGTAGACACTCTGTTTACTTTGAGATTAATACAGTCTAAAAATGATCACGACCATCGAGCCTTCTTAATATAGATAAGCGAACAAAATACACACGTTTATGATTCGTACTTGTGGATTTCTGCTTTCACCACATTATATTTTGGATCTTGCTCTGTAGTTATAAAACTTATACAAGCTCGATTTTTTTCTCAGTCTTGCTTTTTCCACTATGTACTAATTTTGTAAACGTGAAACTGAATCGAAAGGTTTCAAAAATTTTGAAATAAGTTATATCGAAGTTGGTCTAGATGTTAAATATGAAAGTGTTTGTTTTTTTTTATAAATTTCGTCCTTTATTTTAACACACGTATCAAAAATAGGAGCTACTGACGTACGCCAAACGCCGAAGTGAAGATAATTAAAATCGAATAATTAACCAATTGCAGTTGTATCGTTAAGAAGTTTGTTGGATTTTTTCTTACATATTATACATATACATGTACATGTTATACGTAAAAATATTGAAAAGCTGTATAATCCTTCAGATTAAGAGACAGATGGATATATTTGGGATGAACAACACCCATTGAATATATATGCTTCCTTGCTGTTACACGTACATTGTACGTCATTAGGTAATTGTTTGATAAGTAAATCAATACCATCCTAAAGATTTCAATAAAATACGAAAAATGATAAGTGGACGTCAGGAGAAAACAACACGCCTTTTTTCTTACTCATTAAGGTAGATCAGGACGATTTAGTGTAAAATTGTCTAATTTTTTTTTGTTGCTTTTTCTTTTAACGCATCAGCACTAAGATGTCCTTTACAACATGTATTATATTCGCGGCCTCTTTCTTGCATTGCATGGGAGATATTTTGATATGAATTTCTCTTCTTGTCTGGAATTATGATCGTTTATGACAATTTCAATCTTCTGAATCAATGGCATGTATTGATATAATAACGTAATTAATTTCCTAGTTGTATTTGATAATTTTAACATTAGAAATAAATAAAAATTAATTATACCGTGGCCTTTTAATTTTGTGATATCATATTTTTATGAAATTACATGCAATAATAAAGTTAACACTTAAAACTTTTGAGTTTTTTAATTATAAACTTGAACAGAACGTAATAGCACATAAAAATGCTCAAAAATTTCATGAATCAACGTTAACACATGCTTTAAAACATAAAAAAAAAACTCTGATCATCTCCACTTTCTTGGCATTTAACGAAGATACTACAATAGGAATCACCGTTACCTGCACCTGTTTACCTCAATTTCCTAGATGTGCTTCTTAGGTTTGTAGTATGAAAATGTAAGCGTGTTTTATCCGTCAAAATATATATGAAACCGTAAATTAGAATGAAACATTCGATGAACAAATTTTTATACAGAATGTGTGAACTTCCTTGACCTGTTTGTGGTACTCTGGTGACCGTTAATGCCCGCGGGCCTACCTCTTATTTTTTTAAAACAATTCTCAATGCTTTTGTATCAGATCTGTTGTTTGCATCTTTCTCTATATATACCGGGTGAACTAAAAATGAAATGTCATGGGGTTTAAAGAAGCTGGATGCATAAATAGAGCTCTTCATTTGGAGATTGATAGAATACTGTGGAATCATTTTTATTTGTGGGGCTCAATGTTCACTGATAGCCAAAATTTTCCTGGTTGTTAAGGACGTACTTTCGTTGGCAGCAAGTTCTATTTTGTAAATAAACGCTAAACAAATGTTTGTATATACGTTCGAGGGGATGTAAATTGACTACTAAATTAAATTCGTTCCCAAGGGTTACCCACGAAAGCCACGAACATCCCCCCACCCCCAACGAACAATGATGATCCCACAGTATAAGTTGTCCTTAAAGTTGGCTTAAATGTTGCTTAAAGATGATCTTTAAGCTGCCTTTAAGCACCTTTAAGCCATCTTAACGCTTTCTTAAAGCCACCTTTCTGCACCTTTAAGCCAGCTTTAAGCAGCATATTTCTATTAAATTTAAATATAAAACGAAAGCATTCAAAACCAGTCAAACAAACTAATTTTGGTCTGTTAAAATAAACTTTTATAATCAATTGCAAAATCCCTAAAGAGTAAGAGAAAGACCGATATTTAAACATGATACATATGTTTATTGAAAAAAATGCATCCAACTTTCCGCTATTAACAAAAATATTCATAAACTTAAAACAGCAATAACATTACAATAACGTTATCACATATTTACAGAGGAATAAGTATATCATTTTACAAGACATAACAAGAAATCAAATGATAATTAACATCACATAAGAACAAATTAGCAAAAGAATCATTTTTGTAGTGGCATAAATTTGAATTAAATAAATGAATTGTAAATGAAAAAAAAATGTCACACCAAAAACTAACCAGTGGATGAATTTTGGTCAGATTTGGCTAAGTATTGAATCACCATGTTCCTGACATCAATGCTCTGAGACCGTGTGTACTCGAGACACGATTTACCGCTTCTGTCCAGGTCCTCTGGATTGGCCCCATTTTCAAGCAAAGTCTGGATGAGTTTGAGTTTTTGGTGCCTGTGGCATTCGTTTGTCTCAATTCCACAAGCGGCCATTAAAACTGTCATTTTTTCTTGGTTTCGTTCATGAACATTGGCGCCTCCTTCAGCAAGGATTCGACCAAGTCGAAATTTCCCATCAGAAACTGCTTTCATGATGTTGCTAGAAGACATGTTTGACTATCGTCTCACCGAGAGTAAATGCTATCAACACGGCACGTGTGTGAATTATATAAAGAAAACCTTCCAATGAACGTAATAAATATAAATGCGGGGTTTACTACAATTATCACTTTTATATCCGCCAACATTATTCTTGAACGGTAACCAAATATAGAGTATAATTCACATGCAAAACCCTTGATTTGCAGAACATTCTAGTTCAATGACACACCTAACTAACCACGTATAATTACTGCAGGTGAAAACAAAGCATCCTGGTATGTTGGCACTTACGAAGAAGAACACCACACACATTTACTTCTATTATCACGTTTGTATCCGCCAACATTATCATTTTAGGGTAACTAAATATGCAATAACGTATTATTTATTTCCACCGAATTCTAGTAGCTACGATACACCTAGTAAACCCTTTAAACATGCAATTAATCTTTAATTCATATTTTGATCATGGAATATGCTGATAAGTAGTTACAATTTATAAGAACACAATTATGCTATTTACTTAGATATGGGTAAATATCATAATCATTTTTAGAGAAAATAAAATTCATAACAAGTTAATTTTTTATATCAATTACTCGTCACAATTTATTTTATTGTGCATGTATTCGGAGTATAAAATTGGGCTGAATAAGTATTTCGTTTTATTCATAAAAAAATATACTTTATAGATCCATCAAATAATGATGAATGATGTTGGTGTATCAAAAGCGTATTTATATTTAGAAATATGTCACATTTTAACATTTGAGGATAAACTAGGTTTTTTCTTAGAGAGAGAAAATAGTATTTTCCATCCGAACATGGATGAAGTTGTGGTGATGTTGTTTAATGTTTACATTGCTTCAGTCATATTCACATTCCCAGAATAGATGACACAGTGTTTCTGAATAAATTTTACAAAAACTACAATAATTTGTATTGAATTTGCAAATTTTAAATAAAAAAACCCTGTAGATTCCTAATTAAACGTGAGGAAATAATTTCCGCGTAAAATCGATAGAAGCAACCCTCGCGAATTTCAAAATCTCGGTTGTATTTTTCTGACAGTTTTGAACTATAGGAAATTATAACAAAAAATTCTCGCGATTTGATATAAAACTGCGGAATCGCGGAATTAAGTACTCGCGCAAAAGAAGGATTTCACAGTATTTGTTGCTAGAATTCTATGTACACTTCTATAACTGAACCACCTTAATTGAATATCACTTGCTATTTTAAAAAGAACAAGCTATTTTGTTTGGTTTTTTTCTAACAAAGAGTCATCAACATTTAATCTAAACTATTTCCCCTCTAGTTTTCACTTTTTGGCTTTTTAAATTTGTACTTCTGACTAATAAAAACATCACAGAAATATCTACTACTTTGTTTGCTTTTAGTTATTAATTGTACGACGATGTGACTTCTTTGCATGTTATCATAGTCATAATTCAAATAAAATTTTCTAATGCAATTAACTAGTCCCAAAAACAATGTGAAATTTAAAAAAAGAAGTAAAATGTTGTTCAAAAGTCATGATATTCTATAAAGCAAAGCACCGTCAGTATTTTATTTACTCATTAGCAATAACGCATAAGGTTGACAATTATAAAGAGGATGACATAATAATAATAATAATAATAATAATAATAATAATCCAAACAAAGCTACATGTATCAGAGTTAAGTTATCAACATAGTTAATACGATAAACAGTTAAAGGTCGTGCTCTTTGTTTTGCTATCAGTCGACACCAAAGTTCCTTTGCTTCTGTCAACTTTTCTTGGCAACTGGGTAATCTTGTTTTAGTTCACCCCGTGCGATTTATCATTAACAATTAACCGTTTGATCGAACAATACATTTGGCAGGAATCGCAAGGAGATTCAAATTCAATACATCATTGGTCAATGCGTTTCATGTGCATGTAAGTATCGATTACAGACGTTTAGATTAAAGGGTTCAAAGAAAGTCTCACGTGTAAATACGCAGGTACGTTTAGCATTTGCAACAGAATGTTCTTACGTTGTTGAAAGACAAGGTGAACGTACACATTGCACAATCAATTCAATGATTTTATAAAAGAGCATCAGAGGGTTTTCTTATGAGGGAAACGCTTTAATGCAGGTAAAAAAATAAACGTACTTCAAAACATCCTAAAAATGTACATTTCAGTGGTATTCCAGAAAGTGGACAGGTCAATTTTCAAAAACGCAGTTACTGTCTGGTTTACTTCCCATGTTGTAAAATTCATCTATTAGTAGATACAATTACCAGATCCATAAATACAGCAAATCTCCAATAATAGATGCATTTATTTATCTTCTTTCGGTACACTAAAAGTGATAACTGTCATTATGGATGGATAAGAGAAAATATTGCCAGCGAAGTTCTAGAAAAAAAATATAAATACCAAGCATTCAATGTAATCAACAATAACAGATCAAATGTATAACCTTATTTTTGTTCTGTTTTGATTTTTTTATATATAATCATATCAAACAAAAAGAATGTATAATATTTTGGCATAAATTTAATGTGTATGATTTTGTTATTACCATCTTCGCTAGCCAGGGATTTCGGTCCACTTTGCTCCCCATAAACAGCAAACTGGACCGAAAACCCTTGGCTAGCGAAGATGGTTATTACAGGCTGTAACATATTTACCAGCAAGTAATAGACTTTACTTTAACAGAAACTATAATGAAAGAATTATTTCATTCTGAGTGTAAAAAAAATTTCTCATTGACTGCCATGTTTTGAATTCATTTATGTCTTGGTTTTTTATTTTCATGTACTTCCGCAGCCGAAGAGAAACAGTTTTTCACTTTAAATGATTTTGAAAGAGATAGCGTTAATTAGAATTTTTAATTTGAAAACAAAGTTTTAAGGAATTTGTTCAAACTTTTATTCATTTGCATTTTCAGCAAAACATTACAACAAAGAAGGCGAAAAATGAAATCAAATCAAATTTAACAACTTATCTGCAAATTTAAAATAACAATAGCTGTTTCCAAATGATTAAACCTGGATAACGTTATGCTTGTAAAATATGAACTATAATATAGCAATGTCCTCTTACACAAATTGCCAAGTCATTTTTTCAAGTATCGGATCACCATGTTCCTGACATCAATGCTCTGAGACCGTGTGTACTCGAGACACGATTTACCGCTTCTGTCCAGGTCCTGTGGATTGGCCCCATTTTCAAGCAAAGTCTGGATGAGTTTGAGTTTTTGATGCCTGTGGCATTTGTCCGTCTCAATTCCACATGCAGCCATAAGAACTGTCATTTGTTCCTCGTTTCGTTCATTAACATTGGCGCCTCCTTCAGCGAGGATTCGACCAAGTCGAAATTTCCCATCGGAAACTGCTCTCATGAGGTTGCAAGAAGACATGTTCGACCGTCGAGTCACGGATTGAAATTGATCAGCCGACTGTGTGTGTGTGTGCTTTATGTATAGCGAAGACTTTCAGCGATTGGTTATGTAATTTGCAAAGATGCTATTGACATTTATTATCACATTACAATCTACCACTAAGAAATGAAGAATCGACTTTTGAACATTGTACGATAATAGTGCACTATTTGATTGGCCAAAAAAACCAAAACTTCACTCAAATCTGGGAATGTAAATAGCAAACGTTGCAAAAAAAATAAGCATAAAAAGAATTAACGAATGAATAAGCCATCTTATCATTTACATTTATAATATTTTTCAAGTCTCAGTCTCTCAATCTTCGATTACATTAGTGGGTTAAACAACAAAAATTATTTTAGAGAGTGTGTTGCAAACTGTAACAGCGAATTTTATACTTTTGTCTTTTATTAAGAAGTCTCGTCAATCTGTGCAAACTATACAGTCATTGTTCTCACTGTAGTTAAGTTTTGATCGATCTCAAATTTATTATTTCACACAATTTGCAACTTCAAACTTAAGTATAAGATAAAACAATATACCAATTATTTATATGTATTGTAGGTATTGAGAAGAATTTGTCACTAATAGCCGGTTGCGTATCTCGGGTTTAAACCCCCGATCAATGAATCCGAATCCAGATAGATGCGTTGCACGCAGGTAAGGCTGAGGTGAATATGCTCAAAATATCAGTAAATAATCAACCTGGTGGGGGGGGGGGGGGGGGGTTAAATCTTGCTTTCAGCTCCCTTAGGGGAAATATGGCGGATTATTTGGAAGGTTTGATCTCATAGAAATATTGCTAAGAAGAGAACAAATTGTTAGAGACAGACTTAAAGTCAGACGACACGTTCCTCAAACATTTTTTTGGTATCCTCTCGTAATAAAGAGTTCCATTAAAAAATATTAATCTGATAATTACTTTAAAAATGATCAAAATTTACTTGGATTTGGTCACTATAAAAATCACTCATTATTGTAATGTTGTGAAATATTTTCACTCCTTTTTCTGTTCTTTTCAAAGTTCAATGATCTACTTTTGATCTGTGGAGAGGTACTTCTGGGTAATTACAAACTGAAGGCGGAGTTGACCATCGACGGTTTGGAGGTGGGTAATGCATGTAGAAAGCTAACTGTGGCACATTTATACTAGTATTCAGAAATATTTTAACTCTGCACATTTAATTGCCATGGATATATTGCTCTTGTATTTTTTTGCAGTACGGCAGGAATTTGGTTATAGTGAATTTCTTGGGGACTAACTGTCCCAAACATTTTCATGTTTGCTTTATATGCATGTAGTCTAGATACTGGCAAAATTTATTTGTGTAAATTGATTTAATTGTTGTAAATGGCAATGCCAAAAAAAAACAAAAAATAAATGTTTGGGAAAAAAAGAGAAAATCATTTTTCTATGCATGCCTTCAAAATTTCTATAAATTCATTATTTTTGTCTTTGTTTTTTATTTCATTAATTCTTTTTAAATTAACAAAGAGTTATGCGTGTTGCACATATTTTATCATGAGTATACTTTCATCTATAAATACCAGTGAAATTACCCAAATATAGTTTCCAGAGTATGCTTTATTTATTATAAACATCCATATTAACTATTTTCCACAATTTAACCATAAATATCAAAGTCCATGATAACCACTTCCATTCCCCATAACTACCAGTATCATTGTTCATGAAAACCAGATCATGTATCATGCTTACACAAAGGTACCATTTAACATTTCCCTTGTAAAGATACGAGCATACATTTTCTTCATCAAAAATATACAGTTATGTTTTTCATTATGGTGATACAAATGATACATATATGTATGATTTTAAAACTTTTTTTACTTTAAGGTTTATTAAAGGCGGTGCAACTGCGCCGCTCTCGGTGGAGAGAAAAACTAATACAATATTTGTTGAAATAGAAAAAAAAATTATGATGTACATTAGGCAAAGGGGAGGAAACATAAAATGATTTGGTTCCTAAAGAATTGTCATAGTCAGTATGTGTTTACAAAAAAATGACAGCAACTTTTTCTTCACATTTGCAAATTATTAAAGGACATCTGACATGTTTTCCGACAGACATGAATAATAAATTGGGTATATTAAGATCAATATTATTTATTCATTATAATGGTTCAAGGAAATTAAATCATTGCATGCTTTTGGTTTACAAAGAGTTATGGTCTTTTTGGAATATAAAACTGGGAATACTGCTGAACAGTTTGTATATATCTGTATTTTAAAATCAAAAAGCTTTCCCATAACTTAATAAGTACTGTACTACCGGTATATGAAATATTAATTTTATAAGGTGAAAGTTTTTAAAGGCTAAAATAAATGCAATTTTGAATAGAGTTTATAGTACAGTGTTATTAATATTTATTCCATTTTGAAGACTTAATACAATTTAGAATAGAGTTGTTACCACTATTATTTCTTCCATTGTAACAAAATGTTACTTCATTAATACTTTCAGTTACACAAGATATCTATACCATCTAGCATCGACGTTGTATTATACAAAGAATGAATTGTTTCCATGTTTGTTGTGTTTAAGCGTATTTGTAATAAATGTGGTATTAATCGTTCATAACGCAGGTACTATTTTTGTTTGTATTTTTACAGATACTTGAAGGGGAAAATATTGACATTCCAAACACATTTTACGTCAAAAACCGACACAAAATCATCCAGTTCTTAGACGAGTAAGTATATATAGGGACCAAAACACAATCATGTGATTGACTCATCTTAATTATTTTGTTGTGTAGTCATTATGAATATTTGAAAATAGGTTGAAATAATTGTTAAATTTTGAAAGCATTCTGTCAGTTTATCAGTGATATTGGTTCAATGAATTGTCAAATCACAGGGGCTAATCCCTTTTTGACCTTAATTTCAATGTAACCATAGAGTTAGCTGCTATGATTAGAGTTGTGTTAACTAAAGCCAATATGTTACTTGAAATAGTGGCCTCTTGATTTACATGTACATTGACTTACAAGCTTACATTGAAATTAAGGTCAAAACGGGCATTGGCCCCTGTGGGTCACATGGAATACATTGAATATATTTCGACATGTTCAATGATGGTTGTAATTGGTTTGATCGACCGTAGGCCTCCAATTTGAACTCAGGATTTGAAATTTTTTCTGATAATTAAGCTGCCCAGTTAAGTTAAGAGTTCAGTTAAAACTAATAATTATTCTTTGCTATTATTATTTTTGATCAACATTCTACATCAGATGTTGTAGATTTTTACAAAAAATTATATGCGGCCATCCAGGCATATATACAGATTAGTCATAGATTAATATCGTACATAGCAAAAATATACTTGAATGTACTGTCAAATGAGTGATTTGGGGTTATTTAGGAAACCTAGACTTTTTTTTCAGATGTATCTGATATTCTTATGAAAGTTATAATATTTAATTTTTAAATAAATAAATGATTTTTTAGTACAGTATGTTAAAAACATATATATATATATATATATATATATATATATATATATATATATATATATATATATATATATATATATATATATATATATATATATATATATATATACACATTAAAAATATTAATATAAAGAATGATATACACCTTAGGGGTTCTTATATTTTTATGAGAGATTGGCTGGAAAAGGATTACTATCGATTACAGGAAGATAGTTTCTCAAATCAGCAGAAAATTTGATTTTGAAAGATAGCATGATGCTTAATTAAGAAGTATGTAAGTCAAATAGGCAAAAAACTCTGGATAAAGGAGTAAATATGAACAAAAGCCCCTGACCAGGTAGATTTGATAGTGTTGATATTGTCAAGATTTAGTTGTAACAAATTAAAATTCAAATGAATCTTCCGTTTTAACTTTTATTGATGGTTCAGTATCTTTTTTAATTGCAATCTCTTATTTTGTGATTGCAGAAATCCTGGTGAAGAAAGTAGTTGGTGCGAGGTATGTATATGCTGTTAAGGCAGAATATTAAGACTACTGTATACAGAGAAATATTTGCCTTCGTTTTTATTTCACCAGTTTTGTCCTATGTCAGCGGGTGAATTTAAGACTGGGCCAATTCCAATGTCTTAAATTATCACTCTTTCAACACGACTTTCTGTGGGCAAATTCGAAACGGGGCAATTTAACTGTTTGCAAGTGATGAAAGGACAGGGCAATTTAACTGTTTGTAAGTGATGAATGGCAAAAATAACATGGGGCGAAAAAAAACCTGTATACAGTATGTATGATAGAGGTCTCTAAGGGCCTACAGAGACATTTTGCACAAATGCATTTCTCACAGTTATTATTATACTAGATATTCTATTTCAATGCAGTTCTGATGCAATTTTTTCCTTTCACATTTCAGAGTATCAAAAATGTGATCAAAGATTATAAAGTAAGAAAACCTTCAGTACGAGCAGGGGAGTTACCACCATGCAATGGAGGAGAGGTAATGGAAATTACAAGCAGAATATACTGAGGCTTGATCCATATTCAAGGCCAAAGATTTCACCTGGATTTAATTAAAAAAAAGTTTTGATGTGGCATCAACCTTGTAAAATGTCTATTATGTATATAATCATATTAATTTTTTATAATTGGGATTTTGTCTATCCTCTTTGAATAAGGTGTCGGAGAACGATCTCGGCAATGTGGCCCCACACTGGATTAAGGACGATGAGGTCTCGATGTGTCAGCTGTGCAGCAAATCATTTACAGCGTTAAAACGGCGGCACCATTGTCGTGCATGTGGAAGGGTATGTATATCCTTAAATGTATATTACCAGTACACTAAAGAACTGTTTCTTGATGTATGAGTTTGCATACATGTATGCAGGTATATAGATTGAAAAAAACCTCGGCATTCACAAATTTATCCTCTCCAGTTTTAACTAAAAATCTATTATTGCCCATTTATGAATGAATATAAAGTTTTTATAAATTAAATTCAACATATGTTTTTTCCATTCTTGCTTTCTTTAAAGAAGTGTTACTTCAAAATTTAATTTCATTAACCATTATATGCTTTAAATTTGTTTCTGACACAAATACAGACATAGTTAAAAGGATGGATATCTAGTCATTTCTTTATATATTTACCACATTTTTTTACCTGCTTTGATATTCCATTATATGAATATGAACTGTAGCTTAGATAATTTAGAAGAGACAAGCTGCAAAGCATTGTCTTTCTATTAATACAGGTTGTATGCGGAAAGTGTTCATCAAAAAAGAGTAATTTAGCGTATGACAACAACAAGCCCAATCGGGTCTGTGATAAATGTTTCGTCATCCTGAAAAACGTGGATGGAAAGGTGGTGGACCAGAAAGTTCCTAAAGGGGTCAAATTGGTAAGTAAAGGGGTCAAATTGGTGAGTAAAAGGGTCAAATATCTGCAGATTAATATTAAAAATAGGATACTGTAAATTCCTTATTTTACACGAGTACTTAATACCGTGAAACTGCTGTTTTGCATCAGATCACTAAAATATAAAATGGCGAGGACCAATTTTTGTTTTGATTTCATATGATAGCTCAAAAACTGTGAAAAAATCAAAAAACATGATTTTAAAATCCGGGAGGACTGCTTTTTACGATTTTATGTGGAAATTAATTCCTCACCTTTGATATGGAATTGACAGTAGTGTGTCAATCTCGTAACAAGTTAGCTGAAAAGTTGTTCAAATGTTTGCTGATTAGTATGGGGAGTGTTCTGCCTGAAATATATATCAAGTAATAATAATCATGATTAAATCCAATAAAGCCCAAACGGCTTTATTATAGATTTGATCTTTCCCGGACCGAAATTATCACCTCATAATATTCAAAGAATAATTCCTTATTACTTATACTTACATTTTTTTCAGCAATTACACAATGAAATATCTTAATATAAATAAGCAAACCCTAATCATATGTCATATTGAATTAATTGGACTGTATAGTACAAAATTGATACATAATGTTATCAAAGACACTGAAAAATGTAAATATGTAATTTTAGTTTTTGTCTATTTCTCTGCAGTTCTGTAATTTAAATTTATATCAGATTTTAATATTCAATATAACGAATCAGGAATGATTTAAGTGCTCAAAATTGTGTGTCATTCTGTATGCATTGTAAAGTACTTAAGCTTGTACCAATATGTATGTGTAAGTATAGACCAATTCCTTTCTCCATGAAACTTGAGTATCCCACCTGTTTATTTCCTACAGATGAATGCCAATGACCCCTCTATTCTCTCTGGGTACCTCCAGAAGAGCATGGATCGAGGCAAGACTTGGAACAAGAGATGGTTTGTCATTACCAAGGAGTTTGCCATGTACGAATTTAAGGCTCACCATGTGAGTATTTGAAGTCTTCCTGTGTAGGAGGGTGCACAAATTTGTTGTTCTACTTTGTGTGTACCCATAGTATACAGGTACTCATGCAAGATTAAATAGAATGGAGAGTGTTACAAAAGTATGCCATTATACTTTTTCCTTTTTCCTCCCAAACAGGATATCTATGCCATAGCAACCCTACCATTACCTGGTTACCAAGTAATATTTCCTGTGGACAACATCGAGAATGTCTTTTGTTTGAGTCACCAGCAGAAACTTCCTCCCACTTATCTACAGTCCGAGTGTACTGCAAGCAGAGACAGGTAAAATTCCAATAACACAGAACCCCCACCTGCAACCTTGTAGTCTAAGAGTTAATTATTTATAAAACTTTAGAAATTATCAACATTTATTTTTTTGTTTTGTTTTTCTCGCAAGAGGTGTTAATATTGTAATTGTAGTACGTACATCATGATCCATTTTTATGTGAAACTTTTTGTGTTTATGCACAGGCCTCTGAATTTCTAATAAGCCATATTTTGTATACTGTAAATTCCTAAATAAATGTGAGGAATTAATATCCGTGTAAAATCGCGGGAAGCATCTTTCGCGGATATTAAAATTCCACCATTATTTTCTGAGAGTTGAAAACTATAAGAAATAAGGAGAAAAGTTCAACGTTCGCGATTTTATATTCTCGCGATTTGAAACAGACCAGCGGGATCGCGGAATTAAGTACTCGCGTAATATAAGGAATTTACAGTACCTACCATCTCTATATGTAAATACACCAGGGTGTGTTTCTGTATAGAGAGGGTAAAAATTCAGTAGAGGCTGTGGTTACAATACTAACCAATCGTTTTGATTATACCCTCTTGACTTGATAGATGGTTGAATGTACTAAAAAAGATGGTAAACTTGGAGCTTCCCGAGGAATCGAACCGAAACTCCACTCATTCCTCCGAGAGTTCGGGAAGCCAGAACGCAGAAGATGGCTGTGACAAGATGTCCTAGTTGAATTAGCTGCACAACACATGAAACTCAAACTAGAGAGCACAACTGAACTAACTTATAACATGGAAGTCAGTTTCTTCTATTGTGAAAACATCTCATCAGCTTTAACATAGTGGATAAACTCTGATTATGTGAAAGTTGACTTTTTGTGCATATCAAATGAAAGTTGGTGACCACTACTTTATCTGAGAGTTAGCTCTAGTAAGCACATCAACCTGAATTTTAGTGGGTAACCACTAAAATCTAGAAAGTCAGGTCTAGATAGTGCATCAACTGAGACCGATGGTGGCCATTTATAACAGAAAAGTCAGCTTAAAAGAGTGTCACAACAGCAATATATTGGACAGCAAATCGTATCATAAGATCATTGAATCATCATTCATTATGAACTTTGAACAAGAAAAGTATATATCTATATATATATATATATGCAATAGATTCATTCTGGTTTGTTGTAAATAAAAAGCAATTTATCCATAACTGATTAATTAACAGACAATCTAGTGTCAGATGAGAAATTTTGCACATTTTGTAATTTGCCATAATATGTGATGTTTCTTTTTGATATATTTTTTTTTTCAATTTTCTGATACATGTAACAGGAACAACTTGGATATGGGGGGTGGGGGTATAGATGGATATTGTTTGCTAATTGGTTATACCAAGGCTTGAAGAGATAGAAAATGTGATATAAAGGAGTTTGAAAATGTATCATTTAAAAGGATGCATTTATAATATATAAAGATAAACTGTAACTTAGTTTGTGGTCAAACAGTGATTATGAAACTATATCAGATTGAGATATATAACATGCGTCACCAACGACAAGCGGAGGCGTTGATGTTGGGTCCTTTTTTTTTTTTTTACCTTTATTTGAAATTGCTTCATGTGTCTTAACTGCTTCAATTTACATGCATTTAAATAGATTGATGTGGATTCTAATATTTTGTTATAATTGTGTTATTTTTGTTTTTTTTTGGTAATCCCCATAGTTTTTATTTTGAAATTGTAAATGTGATGTTTTTTGATATAATGTATCACAAATCATAGGGTTTTGAGAATATGTATCACCATTATGATTTTAAGATACGTGTACTAAGTGTATGTTTGCCTGTTATGTTGTACAGCTGCCGTGTATCTAGCATTGCAGTTTCATTACATATGAACAGTTGTTAGTCAGAATTATATTAACTGGTTCCATTCATCAATAAATGCTGAAATATTTCTACAAAAATCATATTCATTGTTTTTATTTTATTTTTGGGAGTTGATTTTAATCAACTCTCCTATGCAGTTACTCTGACAAACCGAAAGTGAAACAGTGTTTGGACCAAAGCACAGTTCACCGCCGCTGGCAAGAATTAGTTCTTGAGAATAATTGATAAATCCGAATAATGTATGCTAAAGCATTGTTTCTCAAGGAAACATATTTATAAATACCTTGAAAATAGTCCGATTTTAAATGGTACGAACAATTTAGTTATTTTTTGTAGTTGTATGTATTCTTACGCCAGAGTTCAATATAGTCTCGTTCAACTCGACGCTCGGCTGTCTCCGTAAATCTCCGACAAGCAGAGAGTCTCTCTTGCTTGTCGGTGATTAACGACGAGAGCCGAGCGTTTGGTTGTTCAATATTGCTTGGATCTATAAATTTTCCAGAAATATTTCTATCACTGATACATAGTATGATTGAATTTATTCTACCTTTAAATATTATTTAACATGATTCATATGGGGTTTTATCAACATTTTTGTGTCGAAAAAGTCCGAAAATTCATATTATAAAAACGTGCAGATTAAAACTACCTGTACTTGTTATGAAATTAACATATCATAAAAACAAGAAAACCTTCAGTACGAGCAGCGGAGTTACCAATTTGCAATGGAGGAGAGGAAATGGAAATTACAAGCAGAATATACTGAAGTTTGATCCATATTCAAGGCCAAAGATTTCACCTGGATTTAATTAAAAAAAGTTTTGATGTGGCATTAACCTTGTAAAATGTCTATTATGTATATAATCATATTAATTTTTTATAATTGGGATTTTGTCTATCCTCTTTGAATAAGGTGTCGGAGAACGATCTCGGCAATGTGGCCCCACACTGGATTAAGGACGATGAGGTCTCGGTGTGTCAGCTGTGCAGCAAATCATTTACAGCGTTAAAACGGCGGCACCATTGTCGTGCATGTGGAAGGGTATGTATATCCTTAAATGTATATTACCAGTACACTAAAGAACTGTTTCTTGATGTATGAGTTTGCATACATGTATGCAGGTATATAGATTGAAAAAAACCTCGGCATTCACAAATTTATCCTCTCCAGTTTTAACTAAAAATCTATTATTGCCCATTTATGAATGAATATAAAGTTTTTATAAATTAAATTCAACATATGTTTTTTCCATTCTTGCTTTCTTTAAAGAAGTGTTACTTCAAAATTTAATTTCATTAAGCATTATATGCTTTAAATTTGTTTCTGACACAAATACAGACATAGTTAAAAGGATGGATATCTAGTCATTTCTTTCTATATTACAGGAATATGAACTGTAGTAGCTTAGATAATTTAGAAGAGACAAGCTGCAAAGCATTGTCTTTCTATTAATACAGGTTGTGTGCAGAAAGTGTTCATCAAAAAAAAGTAATTTAGCCTATGACAACAACAAGCCCAATCGGGTCTGTGATAAATGTTTCGTCATCCTGAAAAACGTGGATGGAAAGGTGGTGGACCAGAAAGTTCCTAAAGGGGTTAAATTGGTAAGTAAAGGGGTCAAACCGGTAAGTAAAAGGGTCAAATATCTGCAGATTAATATTGAAAATAGGATACTGTAAATTCCGTATTTTACACGAGTACTTAATACCGTGAAACTGCTGTTTTGCATCAAATCACTAAAATATAAAATGGCGAGGACCAATTTTTGTTTTGATTTCATATGATAGCTCAAAAACTCTGAAAAAATAAGAACATGATTTTAAAATCCGGAAGGACTGCTTTTTACGATTTTATGTGGAAATTAATTCTTCGCCTTTGATATGGAATAAAAAAACTGAACTTTATTTATTTTACAACGATCGATGAGCAAGTTCTACAACTTATATTAATATATCTCGTTGGCACGGATTTTAGCGCGAGGGGGTCATTGGTGTGGGAGGAGGCCGGAGTACCTGGAGAGAACCCACGTGTCCAAGTGGGCTCCCGCCATACCCTATCACATGCAACCACTGTCGATCACGGGGATCAAACTCGGATCGCAGCGGTGAAAAGCGAGTGCATTGTCCACTACGCTACTTGGAAATTAGCGTAGTGATATGGAATTTACAGTAGTGTGTCAATCTCGTAACAAGTTAGCTGAAAAGTTGTTCAAATGTTTGCTGATTAGTATGGGGAGTGTTCTGCATGAAATATATATCAAGGAATAATAATCCTGATTAAATCCAATAAAGCCCAAACGGCTTTATTATAGATTTGATCTTTCCCGGACCGAAATTATCACCTCATAATATTCAAAGAATTATTCCTTATTACTTATATTTACATTATTTTCAGCAATTACACGATGAAATATCTTAATATAAATAAGCAAACCCTAATCATATGTCATATTGAATAATTTGGACTGTATAGTACAAAATTGATACATAATGTTATCACAGACAAAGACACTGAAAAATGTAAATAAGTAATTTTAGTTTTTGTCTATTTCTCTGCAGTTCTGTAATTTAAATTTATATCAGATTTTAATATTCAATATAACAAATCAGGAATGATTTAAGTGCTCAAAATTGTGTGTCATTCTGTACGCATTGTATAAAAGTACTTAAGCTTGTACCAATATGTATGTGTAAGTATACAGCAATTCCTTTCTCCATGAAACTTGAGTATCCCACCTGTTTATTTCCTACAGATGAATGCCAATGACCCCTCTATTCTCTCTAGGTACCTCCAGAAGAGCATGGATCGAGGCAAGACTTGGAACAAGAGATGGTTTGTCATTACCAAGGAGTTTGCCATGTACGAATTTAAGGCTCACCATGTGAGTATTTGAAGTCTTCCTGTGTTGGAGGGTGCACAAATTTGTTGTTCTACTTTGTGTGTATACAGGCACTCATGCAAGATTAAATAGAATGGAGAATGTTACAAAAGTATGCCATTATATTTTTTCCTTTTTCCTCCCAAACAGGATATCTATGCCATAGCAACCCTACCATTACCTGGCTACCAAGTAATATTTCCTGTGGACAACATCGAGAATGTCTTTTGTTTGAGTCACCAGCAGAAACTTCCTCCCACTTATCTACAGTCCGAGTGTACTGCAAGCAGAGACAGGTAAAATTCTAATAACACAGACCCTCCACCTGATGTGTTGATTGTTTATAAAACTTAAGAAATTATCAACTTTAATTTTTTTGTTCTTTTTTCTCGCTAGAGTTGTTAATATTGTAATTGTAGTAGTACATCATGATCCATTTTTATGTGAAACTTTTTGTGTTTATGCACAGGCCTTTGAATTTCTAATAAGGCATATTTTGTATACTGTAAATTCCTAAATAAACGCGAGGAAGTAATATCCGTGTAAAATCGCGAGAAGCATCCTTTGCGGATTTTATAATCTCACCATTATTTTCTGAGAGTTGAAAACTATAAGAAATAAGGAGAAAAGTTCAACGTTCGCGATTTTATATTCTCCCGATTTGAAACAAACCAGCGGGATCGCGGAATTAAGTACTTGCATAATATAAGGAATTTACAGTACATACCATCTCTATATGTAAATACACCAGGGTATGTTTCTGTATAGAGAGGGTAAAAATTCGGTAGAGGCCTGTGGTTACATTACTAACCAATCGTTTTGAATATACCCTCTTGACTTGATAGATGGTTGAATGTACTAAAAAAGATGGTGAACTTGGAGCTTTCTGAGGAATCGAACCGAAACTCCACTCATTCCTCCGAGAGTTCCGGAAGCCAGAACGCAGAAGATGGCTGTTACAAGACGTCCTAGTTGAATTAGCTGTACAACACATGAAACTCAAATTAGAGAGCACAACTGAACTAACTTATAACATGGAAGTCAGTTTCTTCATTGGTGAAAACATCTCATAAGCTGTAACATAGTGGATAAACTCTTATTATGTGAAAGTCAACTTTTTGTGCATATCAAATGAAAGTTGGTGACCACTACTTTACCTGAGAGTTAGTTCTATAGTAAGCACATCAACCTGAATTTTAGTGGGTAACCACTAAAAGCTGGAAAGTCAGGTCTAGATAGTGCATCAACTGAGACCGATGGTGGCCATTTATTATAACAGAAAAGTCAGCTTAAAAGAGTGTCACAACAGCAATATATTGGACAGCAAATCGTATCATAAGATCATTGAATCATCATTCATTATGAACTTTGAACAAGAAAAGTATATATCTATATATATATATATATATATGCAATAGATTCATTCTGGTTTGTTGTAAATAAAAAGCAATTTATCCATAACTGATTAATTAACAGACAATCTAGTGTCAGATGAGAAATTTTGCACATTTTGTAATTTGCCATAATATGTGATGTTTCTATTTGATATATTTTTTTTTCAATTTTCTGATACATGTAACAGGAACAACTTGGATATGGGGGGTGGGGGTATAGATGGATATTGTTTGCTAATTGGTTATACCAAGGCTTGAAGAGATAGAAAATGTGATATAAAGGAGTTTGAAAATGTATCATTTAAAAGGATGCATTTATAATATATAAAGATAAACTGTAACTTAGTTTGTGGTCAAACAGTGATTGTGAAACTATATCAGATTGAGATATATAACATGCGTCACCAACGACAAGCGGAGGCGTTGATGTTGGGTTCTTTTTTTTTTTTTTTACCTTTATTTGAAATTGCTTCATGTGTCTTAACTGCTTCAATTTACATGCATTTAAATAGATTGATGTGGATTCTAATATTTTGTTATAATTGTGTTATTTTTGTTTTTTTTGGTAATCCCCATAGTTTTTATTTTGAAATTGTAAATGTGATGTTTTTTGATATAATGTATCACAAATCATAGGGTTTTGAGATTATGTATCACCATTATGATTTTAAAATACGTGTACTAAGTGTATGTTTGCGTGTTATGTTGTACAGCTGCATTGTATCTAGCATTGCAGTTTCATTACATATGAACAGTTGTTAGTCAGAATTATATTAACTGGTTCCATTCATCAATAAATGCTGAAATATTTCTACAAAAATCATATTCATTGTTTTTATTTTATTTTTGGGAGTTGATTTTAATCAACTCTCCTATGCAGTTACTCTGACAAACCGAAAGTGAAACAGTGTTTGGACCAAAGCACAGATCACCGCCGCTGGCAAGAATTAGTTCTTGAGAATAATTGATAAATCCGAATAATGTATGCTAAAGCATTGTTTTTCAAGAAAACATATTTATAAATACCTTGAAAATAGTCCGATTTTAAATGGTACGAACAATTTAGTTATTTTTTGTAGTTGTATGTATTCTTAAGCCAGAGTTCAATATAGTCCCGTTCAACTCGACGCTCGGATGTCTCCGTAAATCTCCGACAAGCAGAGAGTCTCTCTTGCTTGTCGGAGATTAACGACGAGAGCCGAGCGTTTGGTTGTTCAATATTGCTTGGATCTATAAATTTTCCAGAAATATTTCTATCACTGATACATAGTATGATTGAATTTATTCTACCTTTAAATATTATTTAACATGATTCATATGGGGTTTTATCAACATTCTTGTGTCGAAAAAGTCCGAAAATTCATATTATAAAAACGTGTGTGATTCAAATACAGATAAGAAACTACCTGTACTTGTCATGAAAATAACATATCATTGATTTTAAAATAAATCACCATCGATAAAATCAACTCCCGTCAGTTATTCAGTACTTTGTTTTTAAATGAATCTCCCAATTTCTCTCTCTCTCTCTCTCTCTCTCTCTCTCTCTCTCTCTCTCTCTCTCCACACACTAAATGGAGTTTGCAACACAAAAAACTCTATATGACCAATTTTTAGATCGGATAAGTAGACAAGCACACCGTCATTCAAAATTGACGCAAATTATAGCGTGTATAGCTAAGTCGAACTTCACATTTAAGGTCAGACGCAATCTATCTGGCATTTATTTCTATTTTTCCTATCTCCACAACGTGAAGATTTCCACTTCGATAGTTCATAATTATATATTTATGTAATATGATTCTTTTTTTTATTTAGATATAAAGTGTTCAATTGAAAATATATTCGAATGCATTTGCGTGCTATTTTAAGGAAAATTCGAAATAATCGAGCCTGGTAATGTACTCTGAATTTTTGGGAAATAACAGGTTTAAATGTTAATAAATAAGGAATGAGATATCAAGGAAAATTGTATAAAATTGAGGTACGTCTCGTCTGTCCTTAAAGAATGTTTGATTTATACTGACTGCTGAATAAAATGCAATGCAAAATCCCCGTATACTTTTGTGTTTTGAAATCTGAAAGCGAGAGTGGGCGTTTGAAATTTGGGATTTTAAAAAAAAGTATTGAATGAAAATCGTTAAATTGAGTTCAGAGGTATTTATGAATATCGAATAATTAAAGATATGCTGCATTAATATCCTAAGACTGAATAGAGTTACTGTATTTTGTCATGATTAATATGTTTTTGCAAGCGCAATGTATACTTCTCCAGGGAAACCTGTAGCTTATGAAATTGAAACTTTTCTTTATTGAAATAATTCAGTTCAGTTCAGAGGTGTGATTGGTTTTAGATGACGCACAAATGAATTTTGGCATGTACCGATAGTCTCACAATTAATTTACACTTGAAAAATTATTGCAGGGTTTGGTAGACACTCTTTAATTTACAATTCTACCACACCGTCTAACTGCTAAACATTTAATTATTTGTTATTTGGTGAATGAGAATACTTATTTTTAGACGGAGGCTGTTTAACAGCCTCCGTATATTGTGATTTTGTGATTGTCTTGCCCATGACGTCAAATAATGAGGATTCCTTAAGCACCATCTAGCTGTGGACGAAATAATGAATAATTATGAGAATCAATGAATAAACATGGTGTGTTTCTTTGTCTCTGTCGTATATCGTTCGCCTGCGGAGACGTATCTCTCTTTACAGCTGCCCCCCCCCCCCCCCCAAGTGATTTGGGAAGTTTGTGTATTTTACAAGGTGATAAGAGTGTCGTGCGTGAAAAAAAATAAAATTGACAAAAAATCTTTTATATGATGCAAACAACTGCCATAATATATATCATTAAAACTGGTATTATATAACTGAACTTGAGTTTTCTGCAAATTCAAAATAAATAGCAAAATTAAGTTCATGTGTTTATTGTGTCCGTAGTCTTAACGAGAGAGAGAGAGAGAGAGAGAGAGAGAGAGAGAGAGAGAGAGAGAGAGAGAGAGAGAGAGAGAGAGAGAGAGAGATTTCTGTTGAGAAAAAAGAAGAGTATACGAATTAAACTTAACAAACACAGTATATCAATCTTTAAATCAAACATCACAGTGTATAAGTCATCGTCGCAAACCACGGTTTTGAGTCCAAAAGTGATGATGGAGAGAATCGTTGTGAATTACACGTGGGTCACCGACGATGTTGTTAAGTATGCTTCTTTTCTCATTACTTGAAATCAAACATCACAAACAGTGTAGAATACATGCATGTACTTCATTGTTAGACATACTTTTTAGCTCAACGAGACGCTATACCCCCGGCGTCCGCGTCCGGACCTGGTTAAAGTTTTTGTTGCAGGTCCTGTATCTAAGCTATTACTTGTCCTATCTTCACCAAACTACTTATGGACTTGAAAGACTTGGATGCTGAGTCTGGGTCCTAAATCTCGGATGCTGAAGGAGGTTAAGGTTTTTGGAGCAGGTTAAAGTTTTTGCTGCAGGTGGCCTTTGATAGCAATACAAAGTTACTCCTGGTCCTAACTTCACCAAACTTGCATGGATGGTGTGTCTTATGATACTGATGCACCAGACAGGCTTGAGTGCTGAATCTGAGCTATAGGTTTCGGATGCTGGAGGAGGTTAAGGTTTTAAGAGCTGGTTAAAGTTTTTGTTGCAGGTTGCCTCTGATGATAATATCTTGGTTACTACTGGTCCTTACTTCACCAAACTTGCATGGATTTGGAGCAGGTTAAAGTTTTTGTTGCAGGTGCCCTTTTATAGCAATATCTAAGTTACTCTTGGTCGTAACTTCACCAAACTTGCATGGATGGTGTGTCTTATGATACTGATGCACCAGACAGGCTTGAGTGCTGAATCTGAGCTATAGGTTTCGGATGCTGGAGGAGGTTAAGGTTTTAAGAGCTGGTTAAAGTTTTTGTTGCAGGTGCCTCTGATGATAATATCTTAGTTACTACTGGTCCTTACTTCACCAAACTTGCATGGATGGTGTGTCTTACGATACTGATACACCAGACAGGCTTGAATGCTGAATCTGAGCCATAGGTTTCGGATGCTGGAGGAGGTTAAGGTTTTTGGAGCAGGTTGAAGTTTTTTTAGCAGGTGCCCTCTAATGATTACCGGTATATCTTAGCTACTCCTGGTCCAAACTTCATCAAACTTGTGTGGATGGTGCGTCTTATTATACTGATGCACCTGAATGGCTTGAATGCTGAATCTGAGCCATAGGTTTCGGATGCTGGAGGAGGTTAAGGTTTTAAGAGCTGGTTAAAGTTTTTGAAACAGGTGCCCTCTGATGATAATATCTTAAATATTACTGGTCCTAACTTCACCAGACTTCCATGGATGGTGCGTTTTATGATACTGATGCACCTGACAGGCTTGAATGCTGAGTCTATAATATAGAGAATTTAGATGAGACAAGCTGCAAAGCATTGTCTTTCTATTAATACAGGTTGTATGCGGAATGTGTTCATCAAAAAAGAGTATTTTAGCGTATGACAACAACAAGCCAAATCGGGTCTGTGATAAATCTTTCGTCATCCTGAAAAACGTGGATGGAAAGGTGGTGGACCAGAAAGTTCCTAAAGGGGTCAAACTGGTAAATAAAAGGGTCAAATATCTGCAGATTAATATTGAAAATAGTTAAGCATTGAATCATTCTTTTTTGAAAGATATAGTCTCATAACTGCAGCGGTGTGTGCATACAAATTGAGTAACGCGCGCTAGCGCGTTATGAAAATTTGTATGCACACACCGCCGCAGTTATGAGACTATATCTTTCAAAAAAGAATGATTTAATGCTTATATTTACATTTTTCAACTTCTTGCCTTGTCTGCAAATGTGATTTATACATCAATATTTCTGTTTTATCCTAAGGGGAAGTTCAAATTAATGGAAGAGCCACTGTAACAGCCACAAGCGTGAACTTTGATTCCCGCTTGTGAAGTTGCATTTTACAGCGTTCAACGTTTGTGACGTCATAATAAAACTAGTCATTTTAACCTTTGAGTACCCCGTGTGTGTTACGGTCTTATAACTGCAGTGTCTTTTCACACACTTTACATGCAAAAAATATTTGGAATGTAAATATGATACTGTAAATTCCTTATTTTACACGAGTACTTAATACCGTGAAACTGCTGTTTTGCATCAGATCACAAAAATATAAAATGGCGAGGACCAATTTTTGTTTTGATTTCATATGATAGCTCAAAAACTGTGAAAAAATAAGAACATGATTTTAAAATCCTGGAGGACTGCTTTTTACGATTTTATGTGGAAATTAATTCCTCGCCTTTGATATGGAATTTACAGTAGTGTGTCAATCTCGTAACAAGTTAGCTGAAAAGTTGGTCAAATGTTTGCTGTTAGTAGGGGGAGTGCTCTGCCTGAAATATATATCAAGGAATAATAATCCTGATTAAATCCAATAAAGCCCAAAGGGCTTTATTATAGATTTGATCTTTCCCGGACCGAAATTATCACCTCATAATATTCAAAGAATTATTCCTTATTACTTATATTTACATTATTTTCAGCAATTACACTATGAAATATCTTAATATAAATAAGCAAACCCTAATTATATGTACAAAATTGATACATAATGTTATCACAGGCAAAGACACTGAAAAATATAAATATGTTATTTTAGTTTTTTTCTATTCCTCTGCAGTTCTGTAATTTAAATTTTAATATTCAATATAACAAATCAGGAATGATTTAAGTGCTCAAAATTGTGTGTCATTCTGTATGCATTGTAAAGTACTTAAGCTTGTACCAATATGTATGTGTAAGTATACAGCAATTCCTTTCTCTATGAAACTTGAGTATCCCACCTGTTTATTTCCTACAGATGAATGCCAATGACCCCTCTATTCTTTCTGGGTACCTCCAGAAGAGCATGGATCGAGGCAAGACTTGGAACAAGAGATGGTTTGTCATTACCAAGGAGTTTGCCATGTACGAATTTAAGGCTCACCATGTGAGTATTTGAAGTCTTCCTGTGTTGGAGGGTGCGCAAATTTACTACAATTCGACTTTGTGTGTACCCATAGTATACAGGCACTCATGCAAAATTAAATAGAATGGAGAGTGTTACAAAAGTATGCCATTATATTTTTTCCTTTTCCCTCCAAAACAGGATATCTATGCCATAGCAACCCTACCATTTCCTGGTTACCAAGTAATATTTTCTGTGGACACCATCGAGAATGTTTTTTGTTTGAGTCACCAGCAGAAACTTCCTCCCACTTATCTACAGTCCGAGTGTACAGCAAGCAGAGACAGGTAAAATTTCAATAACACAGACCCCCACCTGCAACCTTGTAGTCTAAGAGTTAATTGTTTATAAAACTGTAGAAATTATCAACTTTAATTTTTTTGTTTATTTTTCTTGCAAGAGGTGTTAATATTGTAATTGTAGTACGTACATCATGATCCATTTTTATGTGAAACTTTTTGTGTTTATGCACAGGCCTCTGAATTTCTAATAAGCCATATTTTGTATACTGTAAATTCCTAAATAAATGCGAGGAATTAATATCCGTGTAAAATCGCGGGAAGCATCCTTCGCGGATTTTAAAATCTCACCATTATTTTCTGAGAGTTGAAAACTATAAGAAATAAGGAGAAAAGTTCAACGTTCGCGATTTTATATTCTCGCGATTTGAAACAAACCAGCAGGATCGCAGAATTAAGTACTCGCGTAATATAAGGAATTTACAGTACATACCATCTATATATGTAAATACACCAGGGTGTGTTTCTGTATAGAGAGGGTAAAAATTCGGTAGAGGCCTGTGGTTACAATATTAACCAATCGTTTTGATTATGCCCTCTTGACTTGATAGATGGTTGAATGTACTAAAAAAGATGGTAAACTTGGAGCTTCCCGAGGAATCGAACCGAAACTCCACTCATTCCTCCGAGAGTTCCGGAAGCCAGAACGCAGAAGATGGCTGTGACAAAACGTCCTAGTTGAATTAGCTGCACAACACATGAAACTCAAACTAGAGAGCACAACTGAACTAACTTAGTAACATGGAAGTCAGTTTCTTCTATGGTGAAAACATCTCATCACCTGTAACATAATTGGATAAACTCTTATTATGTGAAAGTCAACTTTTTGTGCATATCAAATGAAAGTTGGTGACCACTACTTTACCTGAGAGTTAGTTCTATAGTAAGCACATCAACCTGAATTTTAGTGGGTAACCACTAAAAGCTGGAAAGTCAGGTCTAGATAGTGCATCAACTGAGACCGATGGTGGCCATTTATTATAACAGAAAAGTCAGCTTAAAAGAGTGTCACAACAGCAATATATTGGACAGCAAATCGTATCATTAAATCATTGATTCATTCATTATGAACTTTAACCAAGAAAAGTATACATCTATATATATATGCAATAAATTCATTCTGGCTTGTTGTAAATAAAAAGCAATTTATCAATAACTGATTAATTAACAGACAATCTAATGTCAGATGAGAAATTTTGCACATTTTGTAATTTGCCATATTGTGTGATGTTTCTTTTTGATATATATTTATTCAATTTTCTAATAACAGGAACAACTTGGATATGGGGGGTGGGGGTATAGATGGATATTGTTTGCTAATTGGTTATCTCAAGGCTTGAAGAGATAGAAAATGTGATATAAAGGAGTTTGAAAATGTATCATTTAAAAGGATGCATTTATAATATATAAAGATAAACTGTAACTTAGTTTGTGGTCAAACAGTGATTATGAAACTATATCAGATTGAGATATAACAAGTGTCACCAACGACAAGCGGAGGCGTTGATGTTGGGTCCTTTTTTTTTTAACTTTATTTGAAATTGCTTCATGTGTCTTAACTGCTTCAATTTACATATTTAATGAATTTATGTGGATTCTAATATTTTGCTATAATTGCGTTATTTTTTTTTTTTTTTTTTTTTTTTTTTTTTTGGTAATCCCCATAGTTTTTATTTTGAATTTGTAAATGTGATGTGTTTTGATATAATGTATCACAAATCATAGGGTTTTGAGACTATGTATCACCATTATGATTTTAAGATACGTGTACTAAGTGTATCTTTGCCTGTTATGTTGTACAGCTGCCATGTATCTAGCATTGCAGTTTCATTACATATGAACAGTTGTTAGTCAGAATTGTATTAACTGGTTCCATTCATCAATAAATGCTGAAATATTTCTACAAAAATCATATTTATTGTTTTTATTTTATTTTTTTTAAATGAATCTCCCAATTTCTCTCTCTCTCTCTCTCTCTCTCTCTCTCTCTCTCTCTCTCTCTCTCTCCACACACTAAGTGAAGTTTGCAACACAAAAAACCCTATATGACCAATTTTTAGATCGGATAAGTAGACAAGCACACCGTCATTCAAAATTGACGCAAATTATAGCGTGTATAGCTAAGTCGAACTTCACATTTAAGGTCAGACGCGATCTATCTGCCATTTATTTCTATTTTTTCCTATCTCCACAATGTGAAGATTTTCACTTCGATATTTCATAATGATATTTTTATGTAATATGATTCTTTCTTTTATTTAGATATAAAGTGTTCAATTGAAAATATATAGTATGACTTAACTTACAAGCATTCGAATGCATTTGCGTGCTATTTTAAGGAAAATTCGAAATATTCTAGCTCCTAAACGAGCCTGGTAATGTACTCTGAATTTTTGGGAAATAACAGGTTTAAATGTTAATAAATAAGGAATAAAATATCAAGGAAAATTGTATAAAATTGAGGAACGTCTCGTCTGTCCTTAAAGAATGTTTTACTCATACTGACTACTCCATGCATTGCAATGCAAAATCCCTGTATACTTTTGTGTATTGAAATCTGAAAGCGAGAGTGGGCGTTTGAAATTTGGGATTTTAAAAAAAAGTATTAAATGAAAATCGTTAAATTGAGTTCTGAGGTATTTATGAATATCGAATAATTAAAGATGTGCTGCATTAATATCTTAGGACTGAATAGAGTTACTGTATTTTGTCATGATTAATATGTTTTTGCAAGCGCAATGTATACTTCTCCAAGCTGATGAAATTTACACTCTTCTTTATTGAAATAATTTAGCTCAGTTCAGAGGTTTGATTGGTTTCAAATGACGCACAAATGAATTTTGGCATGTACCGATAGTCTCACAATTAATTTACACTTGAAAATTAAAGAATTAATTATTGCAGGGTTTGGTAGACCCTCTTAATAAATTTGTTGTTTGGTGAATGATAAAGTTATTTTTAACTGGTGTGCACAGAAAGCAGACGTGAATCATACACATGCGAACATGATATATTGTATCTTTAAGTGTTTAGCGGTAGCTGTCGGAAAATCCCATCATCCATTAAACAATGAACACTCCCACAAGGCTTAATTAATGAGGCTGGATTGTCAACAAATACCCCAGGCATCAGATCTACAATAAACCTGACATTAATTAAATTAATTATTAATTTTTTAATATTAACTAAGTGATATTATTGGTTAATCTATAAACTGTTTTTTAGTGTAGAAAAATTCCATCAATTGTAGCTTTTAAATTTGAATGTTTACTTTTATCTTTATACAGACCTCTTCTTTTAAAGGAGATTGATACAGTCTAAAAATGATAACGACCATCGAGCCTTCTTTATATAGATAAGCGAACAAAAGACACACGTTTATGATTCGTAGTTGTGGATTTCTGCTTTCACCACATTATATTTTGGATCTTGCTCCGTAGTTATAAAACTGATACAAGCTCGATTTTTTTCTCTCAGTCTCGCTTTTTTTACTATGTACTAATTTTGTAAACGTGAAACTGAATGAAAGGTTTCATAAATTTTGAAATAAGTTTACATCGAAGTTGGTCTAGATGTTAAATATGAAAGTGTTTTTGTTTTTTTTTAATTTCGTCCTTTATTTTAACACACATATCAAAAATAGAAGCTACTGCCGTACGCCAAACGCCGAAGTGAAGATAATTAAAATCGAATAATTAACCAATTGAAGTTGTTTCGTTCAGAAGTTTTTTTCGATTTTTATCTTACATATTATACATATACATGTTATACTTAAAATATTGAAAATCTGTATAATCCTACAGATTAAGAAATAGATGGATTAATTTTGGGTGAACAACAACGATTGAATATATATATATATATATATATATATATATATATATATATATATATATATATATATATATATATATATATATATAAAAATCACAGAAAGCCGATTCAAAACTCTACCGCTTTCATTATAATCTTCAGGAGTTTTGAACAATCACCATAGATACATAAGTACATACATTTCAAATGATCATTGTGACGTCATATAACATCAAGTATATGTTGAGCTTTTCAGAGTTCATTATGACGTCATAGTATAAGCGTTTTGTAATTGTACGGGAAAAACATATAATATATTCAAATATTCTATAATTGTACAAGAAAAACATAAAATATATTCAAACATTCATAATTATAATGCATTCAGTTTTGGTTTATATAATGAAATGAAATGTTTTTCTTTTGTTTCACGCTCTTTTTCGGTTGTTATTTTATAAAATTTATAGATAGGACACACTGTAAAGTTCGGAAAAATGTTCTTGGCACAGTTTCTAAGATGTCCGCTAACAGCCGTGCACTGGTATTTTGTTTCACGAATTTGTTGTCGGTGGACGGTCATTCGATGTCTGAGGGTATCCCCGGTTTGACCAATATAGTTTTCTCCACATCCTGCACATGTTATGACGTAGATTAGATTAAAACTTTCACATGTAATAGAGGAATGTATATTAAAATTTCTGCCGTTTTTGAACTCGAACTGGTGGCCTTCTTGTAGGTAAGGGCAGGTGGCACATCTTGGTTTCTGGCATTTACGGACATCTGGTGTTTCTTCGATAATTTCAAATTTGGCACGGGTTAAAATCTTTTTTTTTTTTGATTCGGCTTTCTGTTATTTTTTATTATTTAATACTTGTGTGGATTAACTTCACTCATTTTGGATTATATATATATATATATATATATATATATATATATATATATATATATATATATATATATATATATATATATATATATATATATATATATATATATATATATATTATGCCTCCTTGTGTTACACGTACATTGTACGTCATTAAGAAGTTATTCGGTAAGTAAATCAATACCAGACTTAAAGATTTCAATAAAATACGATGGATGATAAATGGACGTGAGGAGAAAACAAGACGCCTTTACTCTCACATTAAGGGGGATCAGGAAGGTGTAGTGTAAAATTGTATTTTTTTTTTTTTTTGGCTTTTTCTTTTAACGCATCAACATTAAGATGTCCTCTACAACATGTATTATTTTCGCGACCTTTTTCTTGCATTGCATGGGAGATATTTTGATATTAATTTCCCTTCTTGTCTGGAATTATGATCATTTCTGAGAATTTCAATTTTCTGAATCAATGGCATGTATTGATTTAACGAAATTTATTTTCTAGTTTTAAAGTAGAAATAAACTAAAAATTAATTATAACGTTGGCCTTTTTATTTTGTGATATCATATTCTTATGAAAATACATGCAATAATAAAGTCAACACTTAAAACTTTTGAGTTTTTTAATTCTAAACTTGAACAGAATGTGATAGCACATAAAAATGCTCAAAAATTTCATATATCAACCTTAACACATGCCTTAAAACATATAAAACTCTCGATCATCCCCACTTTCTTGGCATTTAACGAAGATACTACAATAGGAATCACCGTTACCTGCACCTGTTTACCTCAATTTCCTAGATGTGCTTCTTAGGTTTGTAGTATGAAAATGTAAGCGTGTTTTATCCGTCAAAATATGTATGAAACCGTAAATTAGAATGAAACATTCGATGAACAAATTTTTATACAGAAAGTGTGAACTTCCTTGACCTGTTTGTGGTACTCAGGTGACTGTTAATGCCCGCGGGCCTACTTCTTGTTTTTTAAAAAAAAATTCTCAATGCCTTTGTATCAGATCTGTTGTTTGCATCTTTCTCTATATATACCGGGTAAGCTAAAAATGAAACGTCATGGTGTTTAAGGAAGCTGGATGCATAAATAGAGCTCTTCTTCTTTTGGAGATTGATAGAATACTGTGGAATCATTTTTATTTGTGGGGCTCAATGTTCATTGATAGCCAAAATTTTCCTGGTTGTTAAAGGACGTACTTTTGTTGGAGCAAGTTCTATTTTGTAAATAAATGCTAAACAAATGCTTGTATATACGTCCGAGGGGATGTAAATTCGTTTGCAAGGGTTACCCACGAAAGCCACGAACATTGCCCCCCCCCCCCACAAACAATGATGATCCCACAGTATAAGTTGTCATTAACGGTGGCTTAAATGTTGCATAAAGATGATTTTAAAGCTGCCTTTAAGCATCTTTAAGCCATCTTTACGCTTTCTTAAAGCCATCTTTCTGCACCTTTAAGCCAGGTTTAAGCAGCATATTTCTATTAAATTTTTATATAAAACGAAAGCATTCAACACCAGTCAAACAAACTAATTTTGGTCTGTTAAAATAAACTTTTATAATCAATTGCAAAATCCCTAAAAAGTAAGAGAAAGACCGATATCTAACCATAATACATATGTTTATTGAAAAATATGCATCCAACTTTCCGCTCATAACAAAAATATTCATGAATGTAAAACAGCAATAACATTACAATTAAGTTATCAAATATTTACAGAGGAATAAGTCTATCATTTTACAAGACATAACAAGAAATCATATGATAATTACCATCACATAAGAACACATTAACAAAAGAATCTTTTTTGTAGTGGCATGAATTTGATTTAAATAAATGAATTGTAAATGAAAAAAAAGTCACACCAAAAACTAACCAGTGGATGAATTTTGGTCAGTTTTGGCTAAGTATTGAATCACCATGTTCCTGACATCAATGCTCTGAGACCGTGTGTACTCGAGACACGATTTACCGCTTCTGTCCAGGTCCTGTGGATTGGCCCCATTTTCAAGCAAAGTCTGGATGAGTTTGAGTTTTTGGTGCCTGTGGCATTCGTTTGTCTCAATTCCACAAGCGGCCATTAGAACTGTCATTTGTTCTTGGTTTCGTTCGTTAACATTGGCGCCTCCTTCAGCGAGGATTCGACCAAGACGAAATTTCCCATCAGAAACTGCTTTCATGAGGTTGCAAGAAGACATGTTTGATTATCTTCTCACCGAGATTAAATGCTATCATCACGGCATGTGAGTGCATTATATAAAGAAAACCTTCTCATGAACATAATAGATAGAAATGTGGGGTTTACTACAATTATCACTTTTATATCCGCCAACATTATTCTTGAACGGTAACCAAATATAGAGTATAATTTACATGCAAAACCCTTGATTTGCAGAACATTCTATGTCTATAACACACCTAACTAACCACATATAATTATTGCAGTTGAAAACAAAGCATCGCTGGTATGTTGGCACTTACGAAGAAGAACACTACACACATGGATAGAGTGGACCGAATACATGAATGATTTCCTTCTATTATCACGTTTGTATCCGCCAACATTATCATTTAAGGGTAACTAAATATGAAATAACGTATTATTTATTTCCACCGAATTCTAGTAGCTACGATACACCTAGTAAGCCCTATAAACATGCAATTAATCTTTAATTCATATTTTGATCATGGAATATGCTTGATAAGCAGTTACAATTTATAAGAACACAATTATGTTGTTTACTTAGATATGTGTAAATATCATAATCATTTAAAAGTTTTTAGAGAAAAAAATCAATAATTTTTTTTTTATATCAATTACAATCACAATTTATTTTATTGTGCATGTATTCGGAGTATAAAATTGGGCTGAATAAGTATTTCGTTTTATTCATAAAAAATACTTTATAGATCCATCAAATAATGATGAATGATGTTGGTGTATCAAAGGCGTATTTATATTTAGAAATGTCACATTTTAACATTTGAGGATAAACTAGGTTTTTTCTTAGAGAGAGAAAATAGTATTTTCCATCCGAACATGGATGAAGTTGTGGTGATGTTGTTTAATGTTTACATTGCTTCAGTCATATTCACATTCCCAGAATAGATGACACAGTGTTTCTGAATAAATTTTACAAGAACTACATAAATTAGTATTGAATATGCCAATTTTACATAAAAATAAACTGTAGATTCCTAATTAAACGCGAGGAAATAATTTCCGCGTAAAATCGATAGAAGCAACCCTCGCGAATTTCAAAATCTCGATTTTATTTTTCAGACAGTTTTGAACTATAGGAAATTATAACAAAAAATTGGTGATCGCGATTTTATATTCTCGCGATTTGATATAAAACTGCGGAATCGCTGTATTAAGTACTCGCGTAAAATAAGGATTTCACAGTATTTGTTGCTAGAATACTATGTACACTTCTATAATTGAACCACCTTAATTGAATATCACTTGCTATTTTAAAAAGAACAAGCTATTTTGTTGGGGGTTTTTTTCTCACCAAGAGTCATCAACATTTAATCTAAACTAATTCCCCAATAGTTTTCACTTTTTGGCTTTTTAAATTCGTATTTCTGACTAATAAAAACATCACAGAAATATCTACTACTGTGTTTGCTTTTAGTTATTAATTGTAAGAGATTTGAGTGAAAGATGTGACTTCTTAGCATGTTATCATGGTCATAATTCAAATTAAATTTTCTAATGCAATTAACTAGTCCCAAAAACAATGTCAATTTTTTTTTTAAGTAAAATGTTGTTCAAAATTCATGATATTCTATAATGCAAAGCACCGTCAGTATCGTAAAAATAAAAAAAATCAAATTGAACACCTTTTATCCATGATCTATAACCCACGCTTTTGTTGTTTAAACAAATAGCTTGATTAAACCATTCTGGACTCAAAACAGACATCTGATTATCAATGCATTGCCTTTAATCAAACAAAGCTTGAAAAAAAACATCACTGCAAAAAGCATTAAATCTTTTATTAAATGCTTCCAAGTTGAACTACAGGAATTATCAAAATACCTACGAATCCAGGTAATTTTTAAACTTTTGCAAAAGGAGTCAAGGCGTGCCATTCTCATGTCATTGTTTTCGTAACTTTCAATGTTTTTAGCTACCTTTGCTGTTTTGTTATTCCATTTATAATTAAACAAGAAATATTCAATTTCTTTGAGTTGGCTTTGTAGCGTTATCAATAAATGACTGAATTTGGGTATAAGGCAAGTCTTTACTACTGTTTTGCGGCCTGTAGTAGATAAAGTCCTTTTTGACCATGATGATATTAATTTTTTAACCAATTCAATATTTGGCAAAACATTAAAATCAAACAAAGCATATGTATCTAATTATAAGTCTATGCAATGTGAAATAAACCAGACTCTAAATGGTTCCTGAGACCACATTAGGTTTTTATAGTTTTTACACAAATTACTGCCAGTATGAACAGTAGATCCAATTTTTATACATTGTGTTTTATCATGCATGTAGTTTGGTTTCAATCCAGAAAATTTGGAATACTGGTTGACTAAAGATAAAGTTGACCCGATGGAGTCCTCGGACCATCCATGAATAAGACTGTATCATCAGCATATTGTATCAGTTTTTTAACTCCTTATTTCTAATATCAATACCATCAATTAAATTATTAATATTATTATTTCAGGTAAATATTCCCATTATCTCTGCGCAAAGAAATAACAAATACGGTGAGAATGTGTCCCCTTGTCTACAACCTCGTCCCATATTAACAAAAAAAACAACAAAAACAAAACAAAAAAAAGAAAAGAAAAAAAAATCAGGAAAAATACCATTTTGAATAACACATAACTTAAACTCTTTAAACAAAATCTTTATCCACTTTATAGAATTCTCGCCAAAGTTAAAAAAAAATGCAATTCTTTGTAAATGTATTTCCAAGGGATGGAATATCAAACGCTTTTTTCAAAATCGACCAGAAGAATACGATCAGGAATATTATTTTCTTTACAATAGAGCATAATGCCATATAATAACCTATAGTTTTCACCTACGTATCTATGGTGACAATGGTTTTCGAGGGGTGTCACTTTCAACTGTCATCTTCCCAAACAGGCACTATTTATTTTATTATACTGAATGTCTTAATTTTAGAGAATTTTTTTCCTGCTTGTACATAGAAATGACGTGAATTCTACGGCGAACCGTACGCGCATTAATTGACGCGCATGTAACAATTCGTTGTGTTACCCGTTGCTAAGTGTGTTGCTAACGCTGAGGGTAATAGAACGGAATATCAACTGCGTCTAAACCAATCAGATTTCAGTATTTAACATAAAAGTATAATAATATTTCTTGTTTGTGTATATGTTAACCTCAATATCCAAGATGCTAATATTTTTGTTGACAAAATTTTGTTTTTGTAGAGTATAAAAATTATTTTGTAGGTTTTTCTCCATCCACAACCCACTTACAATGACTTCTTAGCAAAAGCCCCTTTAGTATATATTTTCTGATTTCTTCCAAAGTCTCAAGGTCATTTATCATAGCTAAATAGAGTGGAAAATGGTTTTCAGCATACATATTCTGGAAAAAATTTAAAATAATTACTAATTTTTACTTTATCATCTGTCCTTTCCTGCGTTAATTTTGCCGACATTTGTATTGTCATATCTCTTTTTTCATCAATATAACATCTAGAAATAAGTTGTCTGGAATTTCCAATGTGATTCATTAATACGATATTCAATATCCGTTTCTTTAATAATTCTCATTTTTACATTCATTACAATTTTTTTACTTAAAAGTAATTCGATATCAAATGGCCAGAATTCCTTTTACCTGTTTAAAGTCATTTATAATAATGTCTTATTTAATAATAGAGAGGTCAGTCCTATAAGCAGGTGTACATTATCAATAATTGATAGGAGTTCCTCTGATAGTAGAAAAAAAATCAAGTCTAGCTTGTTTTACAGGATTTTTTTCTACTCCATGTTCATTTTCTAGCGTTTTGGGTTTTTTGATTGTCCGGGGGTATACTAAATTGAATTTCGATTTAGATTTTTCTGTTTCAATTGTTAATTAAAAAATTAAAACAATCCATTTGGTAGTCTTACAAAATATTCCAGTCCCAACACATAATTATAAAGTCAATATCAAAGAAGTCATTTATCTTATCACTCAACTCAGAATAAAAATTAGGATTATCTCTATTGGACCCAAATAAATTGACGAGCGTATTGTCATGTTGTAAATTTTGTATTTACTGCTACCCGGTAAATTCAAAATTTACAACATGACAGTATTTCAGTACTTGTTTTCTATCGTTGTGTTTGATATAATGAAATTTCCTTCATTATTGCTGAAAATTTTTAAAATATTCAGTTCATTTGTGTTATTACATACTAAAAACGGAATTAGGTAATAAAATAATTATTTAATGCCTGAATAGTAAATAGACCCGAATTTTTTTCCTATGTACAGGGAACAGCTCAGTTAGAAGTAAATAAATAAATTCTTTGGTAAAGAATGTCAGACTTTGACTTTTATATGATCTGATTATAAACTGTACACCTGAAACTTGTTGTAGGAGTGTAAATATGCATTAATAATGTCAATTATAAACGATTTCACATATATTAATGAAAGAATGTATGTGATGGACTTTAACCAAATGAATTTAAAAACAACTGATATTCTTTAAGTTTGGCGTGTCTTTTTCAGCCTATATGTCCTTCCTTCTATCCACCACAATTTGCGTTTAGCTAGGTTTTCAATAAACTGTCCATGGCATTATACAAACCCCATGCACAGTTACATTTACCAAAACTTTTCTTCAGTGAATGGAAAAAGATTTTGGCAATCCGAAGCCGGTTTTTATTTTAGTGACAGCAATTCAACCCAGTTTCATTTGTTACACCTTGATCTTTACCTTGACCTAAACTTCATTATTCTGTGTGTTTTTTAAATGAGCTAAGTTAAAAAAATATTTAAAATATATTTTATTATACTTCGCACAGTATCAATTTCAAAGAAACTGTTTTGAGATGATATTTTGAAAACTTCAAATGATATTGGTTAAAAAATCCAATCTTAAAGATTAATGGCATATTATCATATATGATGGATTGCTTTGATTTTATTAACTCATTAGCAATAACGCATAAGGTTAATTCAGGAACTTGTGACAATTATAAAGAGGATGACATAATAATAATAATAATAATAATAATAATAATAATAATGATAATAATAATCCAAACAAAACTGTCAGAGTTAAGTTATCAACATAGTTATGACGATAAACAGTTTAAGGTTGTGCTCTTTGTTTTGCTATTAGTCGTCACCAAAGTTCCTTTGCTTCTAACAACTTCTCTTGGCAACTGGGTAATCTTGTTTTAGTTCACCCCGTGCGACTTTATCATTAACAATTAACCGTTTGATCGAACAATACATTTGGCAGGAATCTAAAGGAGATTCAAATTCAATACATTTTTGATCAATGCGTTACATGTACATGTAAGTACCGATTACGGACGTCTAGATTAAAGGGTTCAAAGAAAGTCGCACGTGTAAATACGCAGGTATGTTTAGTATTCGCAACAGAATGTACTTACGTTGTTAAAAGACAAGGTGAACGTATACATTGTGCAATCAATTCAATGATTTTATAAAAGAGCATCAGAGGGTTTTCTTTTAAGGGAAACGCTTTAATGCAGGTAAAAAATAAACGTACTTCAAGACATCCAAAACAAGGTACATTTCAGTGGTATTCCAGAAAGTGGACAGGTCAATTTTCAAAAACGCAGTTACTGTCTGGATTACCTCCCATGTTGTAAAATTCATCTATTAGTAGATACAATTATCAGTTCCATAAATACAGCATTTCTCCAATAATGGATGTATTTATTTATCTTTTTCGATATAATAAAAGCGATTAACTATCATTATGGATGGATAAGAGAAAATACTGCCAGTGAAATTCTAGAAAACAATAAAAATACCAAGCATTCAATATAATCAACAATAACAGATCAAATATATAACCTTACTTTTGTTCTATTTTGATTTTTTATCTATAATCATATTAAACAAAAAGGATGTATAATATTTTGGCATAAATTTAATGTTTAGGATTTTGTTATTACAGGCTGTAACATATTTACAAGCAAGTACTAGACTTAACTTTAACAGAAACTATAATGAAAGAATTATTTTAACCTGAGTGTAAAAAAATTCTCACTTGACTGCCATGTTTTGCATTCATTTATGTCTTGGTTTTTTTTATGTACTTCCGCAGCCAAAGAGCAACAGTTTTTCAATCTAATTGTTTTGAAAGAGATGGCGTTAATTAGAATTTCTAATTTAAAAACAACGTTATAAGTAACTTGTACAAAATTTTATTCATTTGCATTTTCAGCAAAACATTACAAAAAAGAAGGTTAGAAATAAAATAAAATCAAATTTAACAATTTATCTGCAAATTTAAAATAATATTAAATGTTTCCAAATGATTAAACCTTGGGAACGTTATGCTTGTAAAATATGAACTATAATATCGCAATGTCCTCTTACAGAAATTGCCAACTCATTTTTCAAGTATCGGATCACCATGTTCCTGACATCAGTGCTCTGAGACCGTGTTGCTCTAGACACGATTTACCGCTTTTGTCTATGTTAAGAGAAAGACCGATATTTAAACATTTTACATATGTTTATTGAAAAATATGCATCCAACTTTCCGCTCGTAACAAAAACATTCATAAATGTAAAACAGCAATAACATTACAATTAAGTTATCAAATATTTACAGAGGAATAAGTATATCATTTTACAAGACATAACAAGAAATCATATGAGAATTAACATCACATAAGAACACATTAACAAAAGAATCATTTTTGTAGTGGCATGAATTTGAATTAAATAAATGAATTGTAAATGAAAAAAAAATATCACACCAAAAACTAACCAGTGGATGAATTTTGGTCAGTTTTGGCTAAGTATTGAATCACCATGTTCCTGACATCAATGCTCTGAGACCGTGTGTACTCGAGACACGATTTACCGCTTCTGTCCAGGTCCTGTGGATTGGCCCCATTTTCAAGCAAAGTCTGGATGAGTTTGAGTTTTTGGTGCCTGTGGCATTCGTTTGTCTCAATTCCACATGCAGCCATAAGAACTGTCATTTTTTCCTCGTTTCGCTCATTAACGTTCGCCCCTCCTTCAGCGAGGATTCGACCAAGACGAAATTTCCCATCAGAAACTGCTTTCATGAGGTTGAAAGAAGACATGTTCAACCGTCAAGTCACGGATTGATATTGATCAGCCGACTGTGTGTGTGTGCTTTATGTAGAGCGAAGACTTTCAGCGATTGGTTATGTAATTTGTAAAGATGCTATTGACATTTATTATCACATTAAAATCTACCAATAAGGAATGAAGAATCAACTTTCGAACATTGTAGGATAATAGTGCACTATTTGATTCGCCAAAAAAAAACTTCACTTAAATCTTTGGATGTTCATGAGGGAATTTAAATAGCAAACGTTGCATAAAAATAAAGGAATGAAGATACCATGTTATCATTTACACCTATATATTTCAAGTCTCTCTGAATCTTCAATTACATTAAGTGGGTTAAAGAACTAAAATTATTTTTAAAGAGTTTGTTGCATATTGGAAACTGTAACAGCCAATTTTATGCTCGGGCCATTTATTAAGAAGTCTCATCAATCTGTGCAAACTATGCAGTCATTGTTCTCACTGTAGTTAAGTTTTGATCAATCTCGAATTTATAAATCCTGCTTCCAGCTCCCTTGGGGAAATATGGCGGATTATTTGGAAGATGTTGACGATCTCATAAAAATATTGCTAAGAAGAGAACAAATTGTTAGAGACAGATTTGAGGTGGTATATGACACTTCCATGTTATGATGTATTGTTTAACGTAATAAACAATAAAACTAGTGTATTTATATACATAGTTTCTTTCTCAATTTTTTCACCTATCAGCGCAGTGGTTAACTACAGTGGTTAACTACGAATCTGTAAGTCATGAGTTCAAATCCCACTGGAAATTTTACAATTTTTACCTCTCCAAATATTGTTAAAAGCTATTTTTGTGTAAAAAATATAGTAAAATTTGAACATTCTAAACCGGTGAAAGTATTTCAATTATAGTGTACTTCAATCGACATTAATATCGACAGATGTCCCATCACCATAATTCCATTACGTATTAAAGCGATAAAAATTGTAAAAAGAGATATTGTCAGCAATAGCAATAATTGCTTGTCAGCAAATACAATCTTTCATTGGGTCGCACGCTGACTTTTTACATACTAATTGTTAGACCATAATCAATCACCTAATTGTCTACGGACATTTCCGATCCCCCCCCCCCCATTACGACAAAAGCACATAGCGGGCGTGACCGGTCAGCAGAGGATGCTCACTCCTCCTAGGCACCCTATCCCACCTCTATCTTTTTGGAGGTCCGTGTTGCTCTCTTTGAATTTGTATTTCGTTTTATGGATTTTTGAGATGTGCACGGTTTGTTATTGTCATTTTTTCATCGATAAAGCAAAATGGCAACTTTGTTGACTCTTGACAATATTGATAGAAATTTTGACGATGGAATTATGCACAATTCTTATAACTTTGATATATTAAACAACTGGACGTTTTCTATCAGTAAAAGGAGGGGGGGGGGGTTGTTTAGGGTACACGTACACAAATGTACAGTGTCAAGAAGAATTTAAAAAGTTTCGCATTCAACAGTCTTTCTACAATAACTATATCAAATTTCCATCTCAATGTAAAATAGTATAAGTGCAAGGGCGTATATGCAACAAAGTAGCAAACCCGGTGTTTGACTAATAGATTGTTCCTATATTCCGATCATATCTCCATAATATATCAGAATATCCTCATTTCATTTATAATTATATAATCATAATATAATTTCAATCATTGCAGCATGTCCTGCTTCAACCCATTCTAACAGCCGGTTTTTCAGCTGTTCTTGCTTACAAGAAAGTCTTCTCGTCATCTTTGGTGGCGCTGATGTGGATTTAGAACTACATACATACCACATGTATGTAGTTCTAAATCCACACGTTTCCTCAGCTTTTCCACAATTTTCCAGTGGACAATTGCAAGGTATGTGTAACATTTGAAAATGAAGAATAGAATTACTTTTGCTCTGATTTAATTTATGAATATGATACATCATCTTGATATTGCTTAAAAAATAAATGTAAGATTTTGTTGATTTCGTTATCCTCACAACTAACCTTTTTATCAGGAAAAGGGGCTTTATCTAAGTCGCCATGTAAACCAGTATCATCAAATCCATTGCTAATGCTATGAATTCGCTGTAGAAGCATTGAAGAATTTGCTGGCTGAAAGCTGTCCAATTCCGTATATGCTTGTGAACCCCCTCGAGTTTTTGCCTTTTCCCTTCGATCCGTTGCAACGGCAGACTTCATACTTGATTTCATATTTTTCTGAAGAAACTTTAACTGAGTACAAGTTTTGTGATTAACATCATAGTTTGCATTAAATTCAGATGTTATTTTCTCCCATTCCAAGTTGCTCTTTGAAATCATTTTGCCATCTTTTTGCTTACTTTCTAAGATGTTCTTCATTGAATCAATTAATTCTACATGTATTTATATAGTCTTTTCCATTGCCGTAAAAGTGGGAAAGGACTATATATGGTTTGAGCCTAAAATGGCCCCCTAAAAAGAACATTGACATTTTACTGTAATTCTTTGTTTTATTTGTACAAAATTACATTTGAAGTTTTTTCATAATTTTTATTTTGATTTTAGTGCCCACAATTTAAAACTATGACATCACAAAGTTTTTCTTTTCCCGCCATTTTCTCGTTTTTAGCATAAAACGGCTTGTTTTGAAATAGTTTTTCTTTCAGGAAACATTGAGCGACTGCTTGAACAAACAAAATAATTTCACCAAAGATGTATTTTTCCAATACTGATAAGTGACAAAAAGTTCGTTCTTGTTCAAAGAGTCGCTCTATATTTCCCATTCGAAAAAGGGTAGGAAAAGTGTCAAATTTTGATTGATTTTGATTGAATTATTAAAATAGCGTCACTACTGCCAGTGAATGCAAATAATTCAAATTAATAGGTGAAAAACATATTTCATGTCAACTCTTTTATAAGATAACACAACAAATTTCCCATTCGAAAAAGGTAAGAAAAGTGTCAAATTTTGATTGATTTTGATTGAATTATTAAAATAGCGTCACTACTGCCAGTGAATGCAAATAATTCAAATTAATAGGTGAAAAACATATTTCATGTCAGCTCTTTTATAAGATAACACAACAAATTAATGTACCTGAATCATTTTAAAAATAGCGAATTTTGGGGGCCAAATTTGACTAATATCATAAATAGTTCTTTGCAAAAGTTTAACATTCTTCTCTTTGCATCAGATAAGCCTTGTTCAGTTTTGAAGCGTGCAACGGAATTACTACTCAGGTAACTCTGACTCACCTGACATTTTAAGGTGGAATAACACACCTGGAAAAAGTCACTGTTAACTGTAAATTATTTGATTATGAAAGATATAATGATAAATAAACTATACATTGTACATAATTATGTCAAATACGCGAACAATTTGCAAATTGGGGATAAAAAATGAATATCTAAAAAAAATCAATTCAGTAAGTAACAACAAAAGCCCCTTGGATTCGAGCTCAGTACGGATCACAAACCCGACACTTTATCCACTCGGCAATGAAGAAAGTTGCCGTCGATGAAATCCATTAAAAAATTCCACCTTAACCCGGCTTACGTGATCTGCGGGTCTGAATCTGACCTGTACTTACCTAAACCACAGATACGCAACCAGCCATAAGTGTTTTTTTTTTAAGGAAATAAGGTAGACAATTTACGTACGTAGTAGATATAAATATATCTTAATGTTCATATTTCCAGAATAACTATCCATAGAAAGACTCCAAATCATTTTGGCTCTTATTTTCAAATTTTTTTTTGGTGAAATTGGCACGTGCCATAACAATGCGAAGTAACAGTACAACCGATGTTTTATAAAATGATGTTTACATTAGTGAAAAATAAAATAAACATATTACATTTAAAATTATTTTATACAAATTATTAATTTGGTGATAATTTTAAATTCCAATAATAAATAATATTAAGAAACTTTCTTTGCATGAAGGTACATTATAATCGTATTAATCTTGGACACCTGATTTTAATGAAAGTTACAAGTTCTCTATTCTCTTACGTATACCTACATTAACATTTGTTGAGAAACATACAATAAATAGAAAATACCATTATGCACATTAAAAGATGAAAAACAAAGAAAAAAAATTGACGAAATTAATTTAAAGACCCTCTTATCAAATGAGTGATGAGCGATCTTTTGTGAATACAATTAAGTAATATTTTTGACCTGGATATAGTTAGTTAAATAAAAACAATGTGATAATTATATCAGTGCCAAGATGGCACTTTTGCTTGAAAAAACAATTTTCCTATAGGATAGTTGGAATTTCCTACCGGAGTGATACAAAAACTCTTATTGGAATTTAAATTTCGATAGAACTTGAACAAAAATCCCATAGGATTTTAAAATCCGATAAGAAATCTTAATTTTTCATAGGAAAACTACTTGTCTGAATCAAATTCCTGCAAGAAATACTTTTCCCCGGTACGAAATAAAATTCTTAAAGGATTTTAAAAACATTCCAAAGGATTTTCAACAATTCCTGTAGACAAATTTATTTTCTTATGAGATCTTAACACTAAAGGATGACGTTTACTCAGAATGAAAAAAAAAATCCACTGATGACAATGAAAAACCATCTATTGCGTGTTATAGACCTTTGCTTGTATTGTTATTTTTCACTTTCAGAAAAGTAGGTCAATTACCTACTTTTTGAGTTAATGGCCATTGAATATTCATTGAAAAATCAAGAAAAATACAATAAAATTTTACACTACGATTGAGATTTTTCTTAATTATAAAAATATTACAAATATTTAAACACTTTAAAAAATAAGATACAATTTACATGTATAAATGGTAGTGGCACTAAATAAGTACACAACATTAAGATTTCAGCATCAATTTTAAAGAATAATTCAGTCCGAATTTCCTCTATCAGTTTTCAAATCCCTACCCTTTTTTGATCCAATTTTACAAAAAATTGAATGATGATAATACAAAAACATTTATTGTATCGAACTACTTATATTGACCTTATTCTGTTGGCATAAAATTTATATGAGGTCAGTGATCAAAATTTTGAGATATTGTGTCTTTTAACGTTTTTAAGCATTTTTCAATATTGTTATTATTTGTGCCATAAGATTATTTTAATGAATAAGTGAGGTAAAACCAACAAAAAATATGCAAAATTACATCCTTACTTTTAATATTAGACTACTGCCAAAAATCTTTTACCAGAAAACAAAATCTGCAAAATTTAGTCCGAATTTCCTCTGTTTGGTTAAAAGTCAATTTTTGTTTGAGCCTAATTCCATAATAAAGTAAGACTTTTGAATGTTTTGTCAATAATTATTCATTTCATAAATACTTCTTGTGTTTAGAACAAATTTTACTCATAACATTAAACTTTATAACAATCGGAATTTGAGAAACACTAAAAACAAAGTGCTTTTATACTCTCTAGACAATGGTCTATCATTTGGTATTTCTGGATTGTTACGTACTTGGTATTGGTATTGGCATGATTAACTTGAATCTTCTGCACCGTGTTAATAAATAATGAAACTTAATTTGTTGATCTCCCTAATAAAATATAAAACATAACTTAAAGCTATACACGCTATAATTTGCGTCAATTTTGAATAAAGGGGAAAATGTGTGTGTTTGATTACTAATAAAAGTTACCATTATGCTGTTAATTATAACGCTCAATTCGATCACGTAACAAATATATCAAATATTAAACAATAAAAAATATTTATTTTCCTGCCAGGAAAGTAATGCCTCCTCATGAATATCAATCTATCACGTGATATCGACAGCTAAATTTAGTCTATCATACCAAAACTGGTGAAGGGTCAACATCTTCATAATTGTGATAGTTTCACAAAGGAAAGGAGTTTTTCAGTAAAGCATAAATTTGTCCGATATACGAGTACACACAAAAGAAAAAAATACAAACCTGTAAGTAGATATGAATACTTCCTTTAAAAAAATGACGTAGACCTGTGTTTTTCCCCTATGTGCTATTTATAGATCCTATAGGTGTTAATGTAGAAGTAAGGGTATCGTGAATGACAAACGCATTTTACTCATTATACATGTATGTATTTCAAATTAACAAATGTTAAGCATATGAAAAATCAAGTTGAATATTTAATTAGGCAAACAATAACGACCACCTAGTTCTCCGCGGACATGCGCAATGAGGTCGGTTTCGCTCTTCCTTCATCAATATTCATGAAAAGGTATATTTTCCTGGCAGGAAAATAAACAATTAACAATCTATATCTTTGTAACGAGATGGAATTCACCATTGTAATTTACAGATTAAGGATAACTTTTTTAAGTAGACAAACACATGCGTTTTTACTGTCATTCAAAATTGACGTAAATTATAGCGTGTATAGCTTGAAAGCTAATTTCATTAACAACCACTCTCTTTTGCATGTAGGCCTACATGTATTTTTTGTCCTTACAATTGATAGCAGAATTACGACTGAATTCTGAAAGTCGAAGTTGAAATAACTACATTTTTTTTGTTATATTCAAATGGTTAATAAGATGAAAAACCTTAATATTTTGGGTCGCATCTAGTCTAAAAATTCGGCATCACAAATCATTTCTAGTGATATATTTATATTTCACAATGCCGAATAAACTTTATTGTATAAAAATTGTTTTTAAAAAATTACATATTTACAGAATTTAGTGGGTATTTTGTGGTGTAAGGTTTTCAAGACGGTAATGAACAATTTTCATAACTCACTAGTTTTAGAGTACTGTTACGTTAGCTTCCTAATCTTCAGCTCAGAGCAAACTTCTAAATATGTGTAAATTTGTGTACTACGATATATTCATTATGTCCTAAAAAAACACATTTGAACAATATTTTTATATTTCTGTCGATATATTTTGGCATATTTAGCTTATATTTTATTTAAGTTATGAAAAATTAACTCCAATTTTTGCCTAAAATTAGCCTATTTCATGCTATAGCTCAAATTTTTCAGATGTGACCCCTAGTTGTTTTACTTTTAAATGAGACATTTAATCTATGTCTATTTGTATGCAAAGTTTTTGAAAGATGACATAACTATATTTTTTTAAATTTGCGTTTTAATTTGATTACTCCAAAATTTTGTAACATATGTTGTTGTGTTCATTATGTGGCCGCCAGTAAAGCAAGAACTTTAAAACTTTGACTTAGATTTTACTTTTATAGTCACTATATATGTCCAACTTCATACTGTATTAGAATCATAATTAAATAATCAACATTCAAACTAAAATATTTGTTTGATTTCTTTTAATTATCATATATCCATGTCACATTTGTGCAAAAGTTTCAGGAAAATTATTTTCTGTCTGGGGCCATATATTTCCAAAAATTGGCATGTGGCATGGGTCACAAATAGAATAAATGAACATTTTAGGTCCCCGTCTTTATATTCAAGTGGTTTTTGAATGATTAACATTACTATTATATCAGGTGCAACCTCCTTACGGTAGTTTTAAAGACTTCACACAACGGTCCATCATATGGCATATTTCAATTTTTCGATAGACTAGTAGTAATGCAATTAAGACATTTATTAAAACACATGCAGTTAAAACGAGTGCCACCTTGGCACTGGCATAAAATTCCGGCATAGTGTTCTGTGCTTATATTGCATTAACGCAAAATAGGGGATGAATTCCATTACATACTGAGATGTAACTCGTTGCAACAAGAACGCGTTCAATATTAATCGAATACAAATATCAAAATAAAATATTAGTTTTAAATTAATAATGCAGGTACAAAACAATGTTCTTTGGGGGAAATTATGCACTTTTATAAGAAAAATAAATAAAAAATGCTCCCCATGTTAGAACTCCCACACTTCAATTTGTATTAAGGAGTCAGAGTTGATCTTTAATCCTCTCTCTCTCTCTCTCTCTCTCTCTCTCTCTCTCTCTCTCTCTCTCTCTCTCTCTCTCTCACGCATGTGATGTTTATCAGTAAGCAGGGATAGACCAACTGAAATATCAACACTAGGGCTAGCCTAAAAGTAATCAACGTCGTTTTGCACAGCATGTGGTTGCATCACCCGTCTCGACTTATTAATCACAACAGATGTTAACTTAGTCTGAGGAGATGTCTTTAGAATTAGATATTTATTAATTTTTTGCATCTGGATTAACACACACGATGGTGAACTCAGTGTACAGGGTGACTTGAACTTTTCTTTCGGAAATTCCGGCGAAGTAACCGATCAAAAAGCGAGTATTTCGTCTACATCATCTCCTAGGTGAGTCATTGGGTTGTACTTAAATTACGGTAGTTTGTAGAATTTATGCCTTTTATAGGAAAAGGTGCTTTTAAAGTTATGTGCACATTTATTTTTTTGTTCACACGACCAGTCGGTCTAGTACACAGACATTTTACCCCGACCGGACCTATCATTTACTAGACAAAGTCGGTTGGACGTGCCTTAGTGTCAAACCCTGGTAAGAATGAATGATAAGTAATGCAATTAAGACATTTATTAAAACACATGCAAAAGACACTCTAACAAACGACCCATGTTGTTTACTTTATTATCATGTGTTTGCTGACGTGCATATCATGATATTAAACAGATTGGATTTATTGTTTGGCATAACGCATATAATCAATTTATAATTAATTATTTTATAAATTTTAGACTGTACATTTATGGATAGTTCAGTATATAAATGTACATCTACTGATAAGCAATAATACTCTTGTCTCTAATTACATTTTTGGTAACCCTTGATAGACAGGATATTATATCACTGCATCAGTGTTCTAAATAAAATAAATTTTCAAAATGATCTAACTATGTCTTCCCGAAAAATTAAGGTGGGTATCTTCACCAACTAAGTGTAGGAGTTTTTGTTACATATATTTGTTACTTATAGTATTAGGCCCAGTATTCAATAAATTAAGACCTCAAAGTACAATACTCTATTTTCTAGAAAATTCTTAAAATGTCAGTCTTGTTTAAGATAACCCGTTATTTTTAAAATTTCAAACATTTCTACTTTAAAATCCCCATTTAAGCGAAATCATAAAGTTTGTATGATTTTTATTGGAATCCACATAAGTATGAAACTAAAATTTAAAAAAAATTGTTTTATGGCAAATTTCAAAAAAATCTGAAAATATTAACAGTATTAAAAAATAAAAAAAAATTCTGAATTATAGCAAAATTATTGGTATGAAATATCCTGTTTAAGAGTTGTCTTTCTTTATTTATATGGTCTAAATATCTATATTTTTGATCAATGCATCATACATATTTAACTCTTTAAAACAAAATTTTAGTATATAAAATAGCCTTTTACTTTTTATTACAGTAACAATTATAAACAACAACCATACACATTATATATACCACAGTGGTATACATGCACGTAGTAATGAAAAACATGCTCCTCCTCTAAATTCAATCGTTCTTACATTTGGCTTTCAAATCTTCTACTGCTTTTGCTATCTATATCCTTTTTGGGAGTTGATTTTAATCAACTCTCCTATGCACTTACTCGGGCAAAGCGAAAGTGAAAGTGTTTGGACCTAAGCACAAATCAATACCGCTGACAACACTTAGTTCTTGAAAATAATCGATAAATTCGATGCTATGTATTCTGAAGCATTGTTTTTCAAAAAAAATTATTTATTATTACCATGAAAATAATAAGATTTTAAATTGTACAAACAGTTTAGATATTTTTTAAAGCCGTATGTATTCCTACGCTAGAGTTCAGTGTAGTATCGTTCAACCAGACGCTTGGCTGTCTCTGTTAATCTTGCCTGGACCCATACAATTTCTCAGAAATATTTCGTTTACTGATACTACTTGCCATACAAAATCACATATCGTTGATTTTGAATAAATGATAATCGATAAAATCAACTCCCGTCAGTACTTCAGTACTTTTATTAAATTGAAATACATTACTTTAATTTCATATAGATATACTTTACTTTTCCATTTACCGGCAATGCAATGCCTTTCCATTAACCTACAAATGTTGGGCAGTAAGGATCGATTCAAGAGACCAAATATATAAAGTTTTATTTGCTTCATATAGTTTAAGTGAAAAATCATTCCTGCTTACCTTTATTATCCATCACTTTTGAATGATCAAATGCTGTAGTTGACATGACAAAAATGTATTGCCAATAGCAGAAAACGCTCAAAACAGTATATCATTTAGATTTTACGTTTTCCCTACAAAACAGCTGATAATCAATGTTAGTTGATAGCTTGACGCACAAACAAAATTGACATATTTTCTAAGCGTTTGGTGATTTCAATCTTATTGCATCTCCCCTGTCGAAAGTGTTCAATTACACGGTGCGTAGGTATTTTGTACCGCGAGAGAATATTATCAATGCGGAACAAAAAGCCGTTTCAAACGGAAGGAATGTTGTGACGATGTAGTAATCCACCTTAAAAATCTTCTCATCTGCTTCTGGATATTAACTTTTATCGCAAATTTTGTCGGTGAGAAGGAAGTCCGGTTGGCAACAAACTATCAATCTCTTAAGAATAAATTTAAATGTTTTCCTATTTCTTTAAGCAGAGCTTTTAATACTACGGAGATTTATTTTATTCTATTTGATGTAACAAATTACAAAATAGGTATAAATAAACCCTGCAATAAAAATAAATGTGAGTTAGGAAAGATAACTCGTGCATACATGTAGTTTTGACAAAGTATGAAAATATTCCTCTTTACAAACTAGACACAAAAATGTTTGTGTCTGTATTCAAATTATCTGCTTATTAAATACATAAACAATTATAATCACATCTGTATAAATTGAACTGCACGTTATAATGTAAAACTTATTTCACATGAATTTATAATTAAATTATAGAAATATTAATCAGAACTTGATAATTTAAAATGATATCAGCAACTTTATACTCAGTTACTTGCTATAATTGGCTATAAAATAGTACTCTAGAATTACATATAATATAAATGTAATAATGTGCATATCTAAGGATATCGTACCGATTTATGGAATCGAGTTGAATCTAATCTAACTATATCTGGGCAATGTAGCTGTCACATATACCTGGAACAGTGCCGTATTTCAATTAAAAAGTACATGAAATTTTAGAGGATAGAATACAGCGTTACAAGTAAACTTCAACATTACGTTTTCATTATTTATAAAGTAAAATTATCAGAATACTAAATCAATATATACGTCTGGCAGACTATAAAAATATTCATTCATTCACTCATTCAAAAGAGGAAATATTAGTAGGAGATAAAAACTACTTACTGTGCGTTCTGTATGTAACTATTTATATGTACGTAATGGCTAGAATATGCTCTGCCTACGCCCTGAGTCGTAACTGGTCTGGTCACTCTTAGAACCTGTTAACTGGTTTTTATAAAATGCACGACCCGCCAAAGTGGCTAGGCCAATCAAATGCGTTGATATTTTTACATACAACTGTCTCGTCGATCAGGTCGTTTAGTTATTAATAGTAACATGCAATAGAAGAAGATGAATATAGAATGAAATGATGATTTGATGAAAACAACATGAACATGAACAAATATTTTATTTTATTTATACACACATATTTTATTTTTTTTTATTTAATAAACAAACACACGCAAAATCAACACTACCACACATGGACTAAGCTTAAACCATGTTTAAACAATGCTTAAACTATGCTTACCTCACATGAGGTGTGAAGGTTGATTAGGAAAAATATTCAGGGTGGAAAAATAATACTGTAGTTGATAATATAAATTCAAAAAAAAAATAAAAAATTAATACACTTACAATGCTTTGTACTCATTGATCAGACTGAAACTATCAGACTATTAAACAAATTTTATGATATTTAGTAATTTCATTTCTAAGCCAATTATATAATATCTTAGATATCTTTATGTACTATCTCACAATATAACTGTATTTAAATATGAGCTAGTCTAAAAAATTGTAAATTAACTGACCTGATAAAGAATAAAAATTAGTAAGCTTCCAAATAGGAACTGGTTTAACAAAGAAATTTCCCATTAAAATTGTCATATGACCAATAAAGTAACAGCTGACCAATTTTATCCAATAGAAATACAGAAATACAGGGAAAAAAGGGTACTTCTTCTAAATATAGATTTTGCATTGCCAGAGTTAAAAATAACAAATGATAGGACTCTTACATTAAGGTTAGATAACTGTATTAAATATTTTAGTTAAATATTGCATTGACTAAATAATAATATAAAAATAATACACTGTACAAATATTCAAATATTTTCATGTTAGAAATGTTTTTTTGAACATAATTATTAAAATTATGCAATAATACATATAATATAATAAACATATTTAATGCATAAAATTTCACTCTACCACAAAGACATTAATTTGTAAACATTAATGAACAGATTATTGTATTCTACGTCTATAAGTTTAATGGGGATGCCCCCCCCCCTTCTATATTGTTTTTCAAAATAGTCTTTAATCTGAAATTCTTATTTAGGAGAGTATTATAAATAGTATTGAAAATTGACCATAAGAATATAGAGGGAGATACACTAAATACCCATTCATTGATTTGTAGTAAATACAATAAAAAAGTCTATTTTTTTCAGTCAGCTGCATAATAATATTCATTCAAAAATGCCTAAAAACATTATAATTTTCCTTATTTTTAAGCTTGTTACCATAGCAACGGTTCTCAATTTTCATATTTAAATTCTTAATTGTACAATCATAATAGTGTTTACAAAAAGATCCAAGATTTGCACTTTTTATTCAAATGAAATAAAGAAAACAGATTTTAAAATTTCTGTCTTGTAACCATGGAAACGCTCTAAAAATATGCATTTTCCATGAATTTTTTTCTTTCTTTAGAAAAATGATAACTATTTTTAATAATATATTCTACCCTGGAAACTCCAAGTTCTGCACATTACTCACAATATGTTCTCAAATAAGCATTAAAATGCCATTTTTACATCTTTACCCTCGGTTACCATGGCAACGGGACCACATAGCAACAAACAAATGGTGTTTGGCTTTTTTACTCACCAATGTCTATCAAATTGTCAAGTATGAAGAAAATCTGTAACTATGCGGGGCCACCGAATTTTGATTCTTACATAGAATTGATCTTAAGTCTGGGCGTGGTCTTATTGTAGAAAGCATAGGATATATAGGGAAAATACTGTTGTAACCCCAGCATTAGGAGTATATTTGACCAAAACCATTAGTTATGAATATCACAGTCAATGTGGAAACCTAGAAGGTGCTGGCCCTGGAAATGTTTTGATAAACAGTGTTTTCAATCTAGCTAACTAGATGTCAAGTGGCAGAGAATCATTTTTAATGATGGAGAAGATAAGAGACAAAGTATGAATATTTTGTCTGCCTTGGCTTGCAGATAGTTTAACCAAACATAATAAATAGTGCATTATATCATAGTAAACTTGTATCATAGTGGTAAAAAAAAGTTGAAATAAGATACAAAAATATGAATTAATCATAAATTCTAAAAATCATTAGCATTGTACATAAAGGCAACAAAAACTTTTACTGAAATATGGTTATCAAAAAGCATTAAGAGATTCAAATCCAATATAAGATCCAAAATATAAAGTTTTGACACAAATGTGTTTCCACAGAAAATTGTTACAAAAGTACGTTTCTTTCAATATAATATTATGACAGTAACGATATTCCATACTTTTTAGAGAGATTAAGTTATTTTCTTAATATTGCAAGTATAAATATATCAAACAAAACAATTGCAATTCACTATGCAGTGAATATTCGCGCAAGAAACACATCAAAAATACAGGTTATCTTAAAGTGTACATCTGTGTGGTAGCTCAATTAAAGACAGAACATGACCAATGGGGGAATGTCCTTCTGCAGTTCACACAAGGAATCAACAGGAAGTGAATTATCAGGGGAAAAAAATCTAAATTACAAATTAAGGATAACTCTAGATAGTGAAAGAAAGGACAACTATTTGATGAAGAGAAATAACTCTTTGAAAACATTTAACTTTAGAAAACAAAATATACAAAAATGCTGACAAACATTACAAATATTCAGAAATATATATATGCTAGTATTTTATGCTTTTAAAATAAAGTATTTTCCTGTCATATGGAATAGAGCATTAAACATTGATTACTGCATTAGAGATTTAGCAGTCGATAACTGGTCAATGTTGTAATCGTTAAAAATATTTCTCTAAGTTCCATTGACAGCCTATAATATGTGGAGAAGGTGCGACTGACTTTGAAACATTTAATTACCGACCCACGTTCTTCTTAATTTCTATCATCTAAAATGACGGTTATAGAATAATTGAATTGCTTCTTTTAAAAGTTTTTTTGGACGTTGCAGGGTCTGACTATAAAAAAATGATTGTTTCAAAAACTTGGATATTCGTTTTTTCAAGTGGTCAAATATGTGGTTTCTTTATGACAATAAATGAAGTGTATTAAAAACATTTGTTACCTCACAGCTGTGTATTATGAACTATAAATGTGCGTTAATCTGTGAGAGAAATTGTTATAGTTGTAAATCTATTGTGAATATTCGTCCTTTGGAATGTTTCGTATAGAAAAGTAAAAGAGGTTTGTGCAACACTAAATTGCGGTGTGATTAGTCTGCCGTTCTTAATATGAACTTTCCGTGATACCCTGTTCACAACTTCAACCATTAAGTAGCAGTCAATTTACCATAAATAGGGGAATTATGGCGGTAGTTAGCATATATGTGTTTCTGGACCTCAGTCCTGTTGTTGATTCAATAGTACATGTAATCCAGATTCCTTTGCTATTTAGGCAACACTGTGATAAAATATATGAAGAAAAGTATGTTATGTCAAAGTGGTTTAGTGCCTTAATTATTCCACTGTATCAATATCAGAAAGTTTGCTTGTAAATGAATACTCTTCAAATTAAAATGAAAAACCAAACATGAATGCGATAAATTTGTAGTTATGAAATATATGAAAAGGTTATAAATGAGATGGGGTTTTTTTTTTGCCATGAGGTTATAGTTTAGGAAAGTCTACAAATAGCCTTAATCTTTAAAGTCTCAAATATGAAATAAACTGAACCACACAGTGATTATGTGTTCATTTTTATGTTATAGTGTCCTTTATTACAGTAAATGATCTTTTGACATTTAAAATAAGGAAAGTTTGTATTTATTTGGTGAAACATTTTTTTTTTACATAATGGCGCTAGACATTGTCTAAGTCTTCTAATCTTTATATGGTTATATATAGTTATGTGCTTAGAACCCTACAATACACCCCAACCTCAACCATCACTACAAGAGAAAAACAGTTTGCAATAGACTTACATGCAAGATCATTAAGATAACTTATCTTTTTTCCCATAAGTCAAAACAGGCTATTATTAGTGAATTGTATGCTTGATATTGAATCAGCTTTCATGTTATGTTTATTGAAAGTGTTGCCAAAGAAGAGATTTGTTGTGAGTGAAACCTAAGTGAGGTCTGTTGCAAATGCGTTTGATAAAAGCACTTCTTTTATTCATTGGTCTAGCGTAACACAAAAAGATTTTTTGTAAACAAGGCGACCGATGTTGTATAGCAGCTTTTCCCCCTTCGTAGACCCCCCCCCCCCTCCCGAAAAATAGATATATCCATTTTCCAGGGAGAGGGAGATGGCTTGGGAGAAAACTCTATATAACATTGGAAAAATAAATACTGTGGCATTATTAACATTAAAACAGACTGTTTGGATGACGAAGATATTCAATAGAACGAAAAAAAAAATCTAGATCATAATCGTGTTTTCTTTCAAGGCTAATAGGCATTTTTTTTCAAAATCTATTTATTGATTCGAGGACTTTTCCTGACATCAAAACATCTGATGGCTATGTTTTCAGGCAGCATTTTGTATACACGCACCCTGAAAGACATATTGAAAGACTCGATGCAATTTAACATTCGTATATTTTTATGGGTAAAACATCGGTGCTTATATGCCATATGATACTATAAAACCCCCTTTCTCAGTTATTAGGTAGGGATCCGGCTTGGCTAAAACTCAGTCATATCTTGTAATGTTCAGTTATGTATTTCCATATTCCATATTACGCCTTTATTGTATGATCGTGAAGGGAAATAGGATTTCTCTAAGGGGAAAAAATCTGTAAGTAAAATTAAATTGTACTATAATTTGATAAAGTTTTAGAGTCGACCACTTGATTACATCGTATGCTCATCGTCATTCTTTTTTCCCACGCGGTGTATGAACATTCACGAGGTGTCCGAAAGGATGGAATGTGTAACGAACATGACGATGACGAGGAATTATGAAGTTTTATTGCCTACACACGTGATCTAGAACCAATCAGAAAACGCGGTTTATAGAGTTTTTACGATGAGGTGGGATAAAATCTTTTATGTAACGGTGACGAAACATTATAAGAATGATGGATCGATACTGCCAAAAGCTGTTTCACAATAAGAAATGCATTTATGTTAATTATGCAAACATATGAATTACATGCATTGATCCAAGTTATGATGAATTCAAAACAAAAAAGACATTTATTTCTGGTTGGCAGACAAATAAGTCAATTAAACGTGGCTTAAACAACGGGTCAGATATGCCATTTCTCATTGAATTTGAAATCACAATTTTTTTTTTTACCAAAATCAATACCATCAAAACTTACGACATTTCTACACTTTATACAACCAGTCCCCACGGTAAATTAAAGTCTAGGATGCTTTATGACATCATTGATAACTGTTTTTAAAATTAAAAAAAGTTGTTAAAATCCATTTTGATTGTGTACACAACTACTCTGAAGATGATATATAAAAGATGCTTGGGTTTCTGATTGACAGCAGCTAAGTAGTATTTGGAAATCAGGTATTTTAACAATCAGTTGGAATTCCCGTGGTAGCAATTGCGCTCCATTGTTAGCAGACATATCTCTATATTCATATAAAGCAGAATTAAAGACATGTACATGAAAAAAGAAATCACTCACTGTGACTTTCAAAGCGACATTTAGGTATATCGAACACGCATTATCAATTACCAAATGTTACTTCTATTCTTACGTCGACTCGATGTATCCCAGTGAACTTGAAATAAAAGATACCACAGAGTCTAGGTCATCTGTTTCATATTAAGATATATTACTAGAAAAAGATGTTATATAAACGGTAACCTGTGTCCATCCACTAAGCGAGTTCTTCTCCGTTTTCTTTAATAGAATATTAAATAGAAATGTATATAGTGTTTCTTTGTGTGTCCTGCATTAATAATATAAATAATAAGGCCAGACAGAGTTACCACATCGTTATTTCGGCCAGAGAATATAGTTTAGTAAGACAAAAACTGATAATTGATGACGATTTAGTCGCAGAACCATCCATAATAAGGTAATAATGATGAGCGTTCAGGAAAGGTCGCTCTGTGATATTGGCCTAAATATATATAATAACCACCAAAGTGGCATATATAGAGGGAGATAGATGACAATTTCGCCAAACGATGTAAAGGATTACAAGTGCAGCTTCCTCAGAAACTATGCTGTTGTCGACGGTAAACAAATATCACGACTTTTCGAACAACAGACAATTGTGCTCTTTAAATGTTATCAAGGAATACGATTCACCGAAACTCACAAGGTCTAGAATAAGTGGCAACATGGAGAAAAGTTGTTCAGAAGAAAAAACGAAAACCACTTCAAACAGAAAACCAAGAATTCCATCAGAAGAAAAATACATCACAAGTTCAGAAAGTTCTAAAAAATCGTCCAAACAATCTGGAAGATCGAACCCCAAACGGGTGACGCAGAGGTCGCTTTCCTCTTTCGATTCATCTCAAGTGCTGCGTATGAATGGTTCACGTGATCAAAGACGGTGTTCAAACTCTAACACTCATTATTTAATTGAGTACAGAAAACGCCAACGACAAATGTCAGTATGATATCATGACAATTGTTTATGAAGACTGTTTCTGGTTATTAGTGTAGATACGTAAGAGATATCTATAAATGGAAGAGATTATTAAACTACCGTATTTTTCGATTTGTTGGTTGCTGGAAGATGTGTTTTAAGATACTCAAACTTTGGCGGCTTCTTTTTACACACTACTTTGTTTTCGTTTTTAAGATGAATATATTATATATATTCATTTCAATGAATAAATACTTATAATCGAATTTATTGGTTATATTCTTCTTTTTTCAAGTCTTGTTTCCATCTATACTACTATATTAAAATTATAGATTCGAATTTTTGGGCTTTGATACCGAGAAATCGGAAGAGTACTGTCTTTTGTTTTATATATTTTAAACATCATTGGTATTTGAAGATTACCAATTTGTTTTTATTTTTATTTTGAAATTTTTAGATGAAAATTTGACTGTTATTTTCAATGCAGCCTCATTAATTTTCTCCAAAATCGTTTCGGAGCGATTCTGCTTTTTTTGCTACATTACGGGTATATGGGAGGCATCTTGACTGGTGAAGGCCTGTTCCGAGACACAGTTAGATTATTCTAACTAAGCAGAGTGTAGTGAAATTAATAGCATTTTTGTAGTCTTAAAGCATGGTTATGTAAATGTCAACATGTGTCGATGAATCTGTTTTGTAAATGTCCGATATCATATGCAATGTCAACCCGTGCACGCACGGGTCAAAATCTAGTTTAGAATAAAACAATAAAAAATATTTATTTATTTGAGCATTAAATGTATTTGATAAAGTAACATAGCACTATTTAAAAGGGCTGGATGCTCCAGGCCATTTTTATACTATAATAATCTTCTCTAGGGGGATAGCTTTGTACCGAGATACAGGAAAATAAAAGATAAAACGGGAATTCATTTCTGTATGCAACAAGAAAAAAAACGGGAAATAATTGACTTCATGTTTTGACGACAAAATACAAAACTAGAACATTTGTCCTTGTGATTGATTGATGAAACAAGTATCGCCGAGGTTATGAATGCAGTGTATTATTATATTGTACAGTACTTTATTCCACAGGATTGGTATTTTGAGGGCTTGAGACATTGTTATGGAAAATTAATCAAGGTTTAATATCAAAGTACTGAAGTACTGAAAGCCGGGCTCTTTTGGTGTGCCTTTATGTATATTGTGTGGTAAGGACTGAAAATCTCTCTCTCTCTCTCTCTCTCTCTCTCTCTCTCTCTCTCTCTCTCTCTCTCTCTCTCTCTCTCTCTCTCATATATGCTTTTAATGTCGGCAAAGCGTCAGAGAGCGACCAAATTTTTTAAGCGGCTATAAACAAAAATATGTCTGTCTAGTAGAAAAAAGTTCAACTGTTGCTGCCTTGAATTTTGCAACAAGAGTTATATATTCAATCCCCATTTCTTCAACGCGCAGCAAAGTAGTTCATGAAAATTCATGCGCATTGTATGTATCCAGAATGCATAGTCTTGTTTTTAAAACAAGTTATTAATAAGAAAACTAAAAAAGATAGACAATTCTCTCGAAATTAAAATAAAAGAAACAAACACTTTTGACAAAACGTGGCTCTTTGTGTAACTATTTGGTATAGCGGAAGCTTTTACTTTGACGCTGTTTGTTTTTTTTTGTTTACTTTTGAAGTTGTGCTATTTATAGTAACATTGGCGATTTGCCTGCCTACAGTCAGGACTCTGCTTTCAGCAGAGCCCGGCTAATTAAAAAAGAGTTTTCATCGTTATAGGTTAGTTTTTGTGTATTTGTCATCTTGTTTACTGTCATCCCAACACAGATAGACACACTGTTATACGGCATTTGACTTTTAACAATATCTTAGAAACAAAGGTATGAATCAATTAAACTAACATTATTTTCTTTGTTTAACTGCATCTCTCTTCCCAATAACTTTGATACATTTTCCTATAATCATACTTTTGATTACATCACTTTGATGCATTTTCCTATAAAAAGACTTTAAAAACTTCATATATACATGCTTTTTAATTTAATCAAAGTACTTTCTTAATTTAATTTTAAAAAAACCAATCTCATATATATGCTAATGAACAATTTAATTTTAAGTAATACCTTCTTTTATTCGTGCGTATAATTTAATTTTAAAAAATCCTCTAATATATATATATATATATATATATATATATATATATATATATATATATATATATATATCCTTTTTCTTGGTACCGGGGATGAATAAATAAACTTTGTTTACTTTGTTTAAATCTACTGAAGAGCCAGGTAGGGCGAAAGCGCTATAGATAAAAGTTTTTTGAGCATTGGATTTATTCTTTGTCTTTATATATATATATATATATATATATATATATATATATATATATATATATATATATATGTATATTTTTTTTTATTTATTTATATATATATATATATATATATATATATATATATATATATATATATATATATATATATATATATATATATATATATATATATATATCCAAAGTCTCTTTTTCAATGAATAATAAAAAACTTTAACACTGTTTCAAAATATTCAAGCGTCTAAAATGGCAAATGGTATACACCCAAATATTCAGCTTGATCTACGCTTTTCTAAATCTAGCATAGAGTTCCTAGATGTAAATATTTCTATTGAAAAAGGATTTCTTTCTACCGACCTGTACAGTAAACCCACTGACAAACACATGTACCTGAATAAAAAATCCAGCCATCCTGAATCTACAAAAAAATCTATACCATTTGGACTGGGTATCCGTGCGCGCCGAATCTGCTCAACAGATGAGGGATATTTCAAACAACGGGACAAAATTAAAACTAATTTACGCAAATATGGATATTCCAACAACGAGGTCGAGGATCAGCTGGTGAAGGTGGATGAACTCAACCGCTCGGATTTATTGAACTACAGAAAAAATAACAAAAAGTGTAACCATGTTCCGTTTGTGTTAAACTAATTTAAAGGACTACCAAATACTCATCAAATATTAAAGAAACGTCAAAAAATTCTCGAAAATTCCGACCGCCTAAAACTTGCGTTTCATAACACACCTATAGTGGCATTCAGGAGAGACAAAAACTTGAAAGACATATTGGTCCATAAGAAACATAAAACATAACCTCTTTTTTAAAAAACAACCCTTGCGAGCCGTGTGGTGCAAAAAATGTGTTATATGTAAATATATTATTTGTTCTGGCCAATTTCAAGATTCTAAGGGCAAAACGTTTCAAGTTAAAAATCATATCGATTGCAAGTCAAGTAATGTTGTTTATGGGGTGTTTTGTAAAAAGTGTAACAAAATTGTAACGGGGGTGACTTTATATCAAAGACATGTTCTAAATTTGTCACTGATCAGGAGAGAAACTAACGACCCTGTAGCAATGCATTTTTATACTGACGAACATACAGTTGAGGATTTTTCTGTAATAGGTATCGAAAAATTGTACAAAGATGAAACTTACAGAAAATTCAGAGAAAATTTGTGGAAGAAAAAATTAAATACTTATATGCCTTTTGGTATCAACAAAAGGGAACATTATTGTCTTTAGACTACATTAATACTAGTTTGTATAGACAATTCCTATTGTTTATGTCCCGTTATCTATACATTTTTCATATATTACTTGTTTATGTACTAATTACGGCTATCAATGTGCTTTCTATAGATTCTCACCTATATTTCATATGTTTTTGGCGCAATATTGTTCGCGGGGGTGTTAAGGAAGCATTTGTGCAAATTAGCGTCTTATTTTGACTGTTATATTCAAAATCGCGAGATTAAATAACTGTTTTGAATCATATCAAAAACTTGGAATGCAATGTCAATGATGTCAATGCAACAAAATCGGGTAGTACATTGCTTGCACTTCGGTGCATTATCACGTGACAACTATAAATACGTATATTCCTTAACATAAAATGAGATAGAACAACACTACCCCGCGGTTTCCAAAATGCAATAAACATACCAAGTGAAGGAAAAACATCTCAGTTTGATCAAAACTGCTGCTAGAATCCTATGTTCTTCTTGATCAAATAGTTATTCATTCGGTTCTCGAAAAACCTTCCCAACTTTTAAACCGTTTGCACGGAAAACAGTAGGTTGCATAAAACAACACAACACATGGGATTCTAGCAGCATTTTTCAATTTAAGCATTGATAAAACTATAGATGTGAGTAAAATTTGAAGTTCAATATATACGGGGTAGTGTTGTTCTAGTCGGATTTTTATATCGTAAACAACAACAGAGGAAAGCCTGGCCGAGAAATAAAAGCAAATTTACATACCTTTTAGCGAATGTTTGATAAAACTAACATCTCCCCCAATATTTTTATGTTCAATTCTCAACAAATCACACAAAAATACTTTATTAAAGTTCTTAGATTACTTATATTTTGAATCTGTTTACCATGCTCTCTGATCAAATTTACACGACATTCAATTTTTAGTCATGACGTTATCATAACGTCCATTTCTATATCATAATTCCTCCAGTCTATTTTATAAAAGTCGACTTGGGGTTATATGGACTGTTATGATATTTAATTTATTTAGATCCTCGAGATCTTTGTTCCAACATCCCCACACTTGGCGGGTGCCCTAGCCAAGGTGTTTCCGGAATGTCTCCTCCTCTACATGGGTGGTAGCCCGTGTCCCAGTCTGTATAAAAGAGGAGGCAGAAAGACAGCTTCCAGATGACTACTCTTTTATTAATTTAATATGACATTTTAACAATAAATATCAATATTAATTACAATGAAATTTATCAACATTAATATTTATTACAAAAATCTCTGAAAATAAAATATTATTGAACCCTCTGAATCTATTAACTTTACTTTTGAGAATGCGCGCAAGCGTTATAATTTATCTTACCTGTATAAGAGAGGAGGCAGAAAGACAGCTTCCAGATGACTACTGGAGAGCTGTGTTTCCCGCACCCCAATTTTATACGCACGGACACTGCGCTACAACATTCTCCTCCTAATAAGTAAATGCGATCAAGTGCATACTAATGATCTGACGCACCGTGGTCAGTAGTAGAGTTTTATTTAGATTTCTGACCCGGCGTCGACAGGCTCATCACTGGACTTAATAACACATTTCTCCATGAACATAAATAAACATACGCTATCTATCTAACGCATGTACTTTGACCAATTTCTATAGAATTTCCGTTATGATAAATCCCCCCCCCCCACTAACAAAAAAATCTTGTCCTCAAGATTAAAAACATTCAATATAATTTTGAATTTTATTCGGATCTATGCTGTGATTCAGGTGGCTCGTACATATATATCTACAACGAGAAAAAGAGAATAAAAATCTTGGAAAACATATTTTTTGTTTAAATCGTAACACACACAAAGAATAATAATAAAGGATCACAACACACAATAAAATACTTGTATCATAAGGATAACACTATTGTAATGTATTGACAAGCTCTAGTTTAGTGTTAAGTAATACATGATAAAGTAAAACGGATTATAATTATTTGACCACATACAATTTTTTTGTTTTATTTGTCGTAAGCAAATAATGACTCAAGGTTTAAAAATCAAAGTCCAACGCTTGTATATTATATGCGTAGAAAAGAGCACATTGTCAAAATAAATATTATTTGAAATTTTTTTATTAATTCAGTGTTACTATTTGTTTGTCAGCAAGTAACCATATTGGCAAAATACAATTAAAACATCGAAAAATTGCACATGAAGCTCAGTATGCTTTTCACCAGTAACCACAAGAGACTATAGACAAAAAAATATGGTTTTAATTTTACCAAAACAATTTGTGCACCAACAGTTATAAATGTGATTTGTAAACATTGATGATATAAATATAACATATTATAAACCATTGATTTGTGTGTTACATAAATAATGATAACTAATTCAGGATGATATATCCAAAATCAAAGCACACGTATATTGCACCGATCCAAAAAATTTAAACAAATTAAAAACAAAACCTGTTAGAATTATAAAAAAATTATTGTTAAAAAAAAATTAATTTGCTTTGACATCTTGAGTACAATCTCCTTTAAATTTTTCTAACTTGATAATTGAAGACATTTTAAAAGGTAGACAAAAACAGTTTCTACCTGGTGTTTGTACTGTTCATAGTTCCCGTAGATACATATTCCTAGCTGATGCAAGAGAGGTTTTCCATTGCGTTTTTAATGTCTGGGACTCGGAGTGCGTCCGGAGCGATGTATCCGTCCGCGTTGATTTGCTGTAGGCGTTGATTACGTCCAGGGAATCGCTTCGGTCCCGGGTGTTTGAAAAGGATCCCGGGCGTCGTTTGCGTCCTGGGAGTGATCAGACAATGCTGTGGAGGCGGTGTTGCTCTACGTTCGTTGCCCGATCTTATTCGTTGGGTCGTTGATGGCTCCTCCGTGGCGTGGCTAGGACAAGTTGGAAACCCGGATTCTCCACCACTATATCATAACGTCCATTTCTATATCATAATTCCTCCAGTCTATTTTATAAAAGTCGACTTGGGGTTATATGGACTGTTATGATATTTAATTTATTTAGATCCTCGAGATCTTTGTTCCAACATCCCCACAATTGGCGGGTGCCCTAGCCAAGGTGTTTCCGGAATGTCTCCTCCTCTACACGGGGAGTAGCCCGTGTCCCAGTCTGTATAAAAGAGGAGGCAGAAAGACAGCTTCCAGATGACTACTCTTTTATTAATTTAATATGACATTTTAACAATAAATATCAATATTAATTACAATGAAATTTATCAACATTAATATTTATTACAAAAATCTCTGAAAATAAAATATTAGTTGAACCCTCTGAATCTATTAACTTTACTTTTGAGAATGCGCGCAAGCGTTATAATTTATCTTACCTGTATAAAAGAGGAGGCAGAAAGACAGCTTCCAGATGACTACTGGAGAGCTGTGTTTCCCGCACCCCAATTTTATACGCACGGACACTGCGCTACAACATTCTCCTCCTAATAAGTAAATGCGATCAAGTGCATACTAATGATCTGACGCACCGTGGTCAGTAGTAGAGTTTTATTTAGATTTCTGACCCGGCGTCGACAGGCTCATCACTGGACTTAATAACACATTTCTCCATGAACATAAATAAACATACGCTATCTATCTAACGCATGTACTTTAACCAATTTCTATAGAATTTCCGTTATGATAACGTCATCAATGTGCAAATCTACGTAATACAATCTTATTTGTGAAAAAAAATTGTCTTCAGTATTTTTTATTTGTTTTTGGTCTTCGTTTCGTTGCTTAAATATTTGAATATGTCATTAATAACTACGATTTATGATTTCACGGAATTACATCTAACTCAGATTCCATATGCTTCCTTAACACCCCCGCGTTGTATGACGTCACTTGCCAGACTGTATTCATATTGTGACGTCATAGTATATGTTCTACGTTGTGTTGCTATAGACAATAAACACCGACTGATGAAGACCGGTAACACGGTCGAAATATTTTGAAACAGTGTTTTAAAGTTTATTATTATTATTATTATTATTATTATATATATATATATATATATATATATATATATATATATATATATATATATATATATATATATATATATATATATATATATATATATATATAATGAGTAATGAGTAAAGTTAATCCACACAGGTAATAAATGATAAAAAATAACAAAGCCGATTCAAAACTCATTGTAAAAACTCCTGAAGATTATAATGAAACCGGTAGAGTTTTGAATCGACTTTCTGTGTTTTATATATATATATATATATATATATATATATATATATATATATATATATATATATATATATATATATATATATATATATATATATATTATAATCGCTTTCAGTGATACATGATCAACCAAGAAATAAGGAGGACATTGATAGTCTCTCTCAAAAAAAAGGCGGTGTCTTGCTATGCATTAAGACTAAATGCTTACTATACACATAGGTTCACCTGATCAATATTAAAGCAATTGATGTTATAATTAATTTCACGACACAATTTTCTTTAGGCTGAAAATAAAGTCCTCCGAATGATCAATTGTACGTTCTTTGATCTTTTATTAAAATTCCCATTAGAATTAATTAACTTTTCCCCCAATCATTAGAAAGCATATGTAGCGTTCATTTGAGTTCATTTGATACTAGAGCATGAAGTTGTCTATCAACAGTTTGGAAATGGTTCTCATCTTGTTTCAATATTTCTTCTGGATCCACTTAATAAATGGACGGTTGGTGTCCTCTAACATGATCATAAGGGGGCTAAATTTTGTACATGATTATGCGTTTGATGGTGCCTTTCTAAATCATGGATTATTATGGCAAGTTCCAGTCATGTCTCTGATCCATTGTGCCATTCGTTGTGCCGAAAACAGAGCATGTATCTCGCTCCATTTTCACAAAGGGGTCAGAAAATGCCGGGGTTATGAAACTTTAATGTTAACACCACAAGCTGGAACCAACGAAGAGGGGTGGATATACTATTACTCAACACAAAAAGGTAATTTAATAAACGTTGGAGTCAGATTGAACGGATGTTATATCTCAAAAAAAGTATTTCTTCTCTATATATTAGTTCTATCAAAACAATGTCTTTGCTTTTAATGCGTATGTTTTTGGTATTCTTTTTTATATATTTTCATGGGTAATATATACAGTGTTTAAAATAAGTTTTTTGTTTAAAACTTCATACCGGAGGATTCCAATGTTTGGTGACATATTTATACATGCATCACTTCTTGTCATATCTTATGTCGACTTGTCAGATCTTTATGTAATCTGTTTAAAACTTTTATGTCAATTTATCATTTATTATCGTGTCTATCAAAAAAGATATATGAGCCAAGTAAGTGCCATCCAATTATCATAATAATTTTCTGACAAAAGTCGGCATAAGGATTTTACATGGCAGTATACATCACTTCCTTGAAATTTGCCGTAATTATTGATTAGTTGACATTCAAGATAATCATATTTACGTGTTGGACAATTGTAAGATATGATGATGCGATTAGAAAATGATGAAAGCATTTCACAGACAAGTCGACTTCTCTGATCTTTATTCTTGTATTGTCAGATCTTAAAAGTCGACTTGTAATGCATAATGATCTCAAATAAATGACTGTTAGTGGCAAACTACGTTTTACAACAAAATATTGCTGATAATTTTCTGAAATAAATCAACATGTTTATATAAATATCCGTCAAGCCATGATAAATATGTAATAAGTTAAAAAAAAGGCAAAAAACTTTATTATCTGACTAGTAGTCGCAGGAAAATGCTATCATACAAATATGATTGATGTTAAATGTTTATCAATTGTTATTTCTTATGGTGTACATGTTTGGATTCCAGTAACCCATCGTTTTTAACACAAGAACTTTAATTTTGCGTATATTTGTAAAACTCCATAATTTATCAAAAGTAAGTCCCCGTGAATAAAAATAGAATATTTTTGATTGTAAAGAAATATCAATGACCTGTTAGATCTTTTTTTTTCACTATACTGTATGATAATTGTTAGGTTTTTCAAAATAATGAAAAAGCGAATATTTCATTTATGTTCAGGAATGAAATACAGATAATGACATGATCCAGTTACCTTGTGGCCTATTTAAACAGACATCTTGTTAACTTTATCATGAACTATATTTGCAATTTACACCGACAATAAAATCATTTTTGGAGGTCAGAAGATTATTTGCATGATCTTATTGTTGATTGTTCCGAGGGTAAAACCCATTATCTCATTGGCAAATCATTTATGTGGGTTTGTTTTAAGCCCAGAGCATGCTGGTTTTTTGTTCCAGTCTACTAATCGTGTTTCTTTCTTTCTTTCTTTTTTTTTTTTTTTTTTCATACCGAAAAAACTTATTTCGGATATTGAATTTTATATCCTTAACCTATATACAGTTGAACTTCGATAACTCGAACACTGCAATCTCGAATACAAATTTAATGTCGAAGTGATTTGTAAGTCCCAACCACTTATATTTTAAAGTATTTTACCCCCAGTATGTCAAATAATTGTATATCTCGAAGTTTTAGAAGAGTCCTATCCAGTTCGAGATAACGAAGTTTGACTGTATATATAAAATGTTTTCAAGAACTCTCAAATTGACATATACCTGTCCATAGTGGTACTATAGTTATATCTAGGCAAGACTAATAATAACTAAAATAATGGAATTTACAAGTTACATTTGATCGGACTAGACTGAATACAAAGAACTGAGTGTCGAATGCATAGATAAAGTCACCCTTTTCTCTTGGTTTTTTCCTGCAGGTTAACAATATTCGAAATGATTACAAAAAACAGTACCATTCGATGTAAAAAAAAAATAATAATAAACATTAACACATTCTAAAAAAATTGAATTATTAACTTTACTTTTGTTGCTATATAGACATTTTTTTTACAGTAGTTTATTTCATTCTTGTCCACATTTTCAGTTTTAACTTTTTATTAAATTGACAATGATCATCAAGTGTATGGGGAATGATATTTTTTTCAAACAATGCAGATTGGACAATATAATAGTAGTTTGAAGTATTTTTGATGATATTTCATGTATCGGTATAATTAAGTACAACATTTTTCCACTCAGTTCCTGTTTTGTAGGAATTTGTCCACAGGGATACGCACACACTAGAATTTTCGATTATTGCGTTGGATATGAGGGTCATTTTACAGATGATGTGGGATTTCAAAAATGTCGAGAGAAAAGTGGGAGGTATATGTTGATACACTCACCTGAGGAAAACAGATTTGCAAGTCTATTAGCCTGTAAGTCTGCATTTTTAAAATATATTTTTTTCCCATAATCTGCAGAGAGGGAATTGATGTTGCTAACATTGTTTTCATAATTGTAAAATTCTAAACAAAATTAAAAAAGGTAGAATAATTCACGTAAATAAATTTTATGCGTAATGACTGCGTGTATATCGATGTCAAGTTTGTTTTGCAATGTAATTTTCAATTGTTAATTTTTCTAATGCATGTTGGTAATTAGATTAGTATTTCAACGATCAGATACAATTATAATTGCCTTGTTTAGTGGTGAAATATTTTGCACACTTGGATAGCATGGCGCACATCCGGTATTGTGTTTTATGCCAACTCGCCCATTCTGAAAAACCAAAAGAATGCCTACACAAATAAAATTGTAAAATGTGTAGATTCATAATATGAATGGCAGATGCTAGGGAGGATCTGAACCTAGTGGATAAAACCTTCAAGGTATTCGGTTATCTGGTGTCATGGTGGCGACTGTGCAGTTCAGGCCCAGTAAAACTTTTCAAAAGTTAAATCCTTGCGTGTTGCCTGGGAAGCCATGTAATTTACAATAGTAAGAACTACCTGCAATATAAGTTTTCATTGTGTTGTGTGAAGATTTTTGTAGTGATAGATATGTCACAAAGTTGACTAAATCTGATTGGGATGGATGGAGGTCAGACTGCTGAAATTGATAGACTTGACAAAACAAATGAAATGCATTTTCTGCAGTATCATACAGTTTGCAGGTATTGTTTGACAAAGCATAACTCAGAATCTCCTGGAATCTAAGCTGTAAATCATGTGTAGAAATGATGCATGAATTGCTGATGATTGGCTGTTTGCTTCTGTAAAACTGACCCTAAATCTGTTCCATAGCTGTTGGGAAAGAAAATATGCTTTAACTTTGTATTCCCCTGCTATATGCTTAGCTTTGAACTGAATATTAAGCATCAAACCTTGTAAAACTTATCGCCTAAGCAAATACACGACTCTTTTGGACATGGATGTATTAAAATTGAGATTGAAATTAACGCTGTATTACCAGTATGAATTATGAGCCGTTTACCAAACAAATCGCTGCCTAAGTTGCAAAAGTCATAGTGATAGTAACTAGCTCTAAAAATGTTATGTCTGAGAAAATATCAGATGATTTCCAATGGTCAGGCCAATCTAAGTATCCATAATGATGACCGAATACTGCTTCTTATCCTAAATCAGCATTACCTGCACTATCTGTATATAAATCATTGGACCAGTTGAACAATCTATTTGATATGACTCCATTGAAATTTTCCAAAAATCATTAACAAAGTTTTAATATTCTTTCCCATTTCCTCAATAACTCCACACCTGTGATAAGGACGCGTAAGCGCACAGGATGCTTCATACAACCTTCTAACAAATGCCCTACCAGGTGAGACTGCAGAATTTCAGCAATCCAGTTTTACATTCTTGAAGCTCTAGTAAAGTAACTTTGCGTTTTTGTAATTTATGTAACAACTTGAACTTTAACTTTTCAATCTTGTTCAAGGGAATCTTAACTGTCAACTTAACTGTCATACAATATATGTTAACTTCCAAGCCAAGGTACACTAAACAGTTTGTGGGACTTAGAGTTTTGTCTCCAGCTAATGGGACTCCTAACTCCTAACACAAATTACTCTAAAAACAAGCATCAGATACTAAAGTAGGCACGCTCCTTTGAACCAGCTTTTCCAGCTAGTAAAAAATCATCTAAATAATACACTTTGTTGTTACAGCTTGACTTGTCCCTTCATTCTAAGTATTCACTCTAAAAATGTTGAAAATTTCTCAAACTTACCACAACTAACAGAGGAGGCAAATGGTAATCAATACAATTCATGTCCTGTTGTCTAAATAATGAAAAAGTAACTTAAAACCTTACAATTCAAACTTGTGAATCGGTGGCAATCTAAAGGCACTTTTAAATAAGCTATTTGTGCCACTGGACCTGGATTAACTAACATAAAGGGGTTTCATCAAGGAAGAATATTTGACTTAACATAAACTGTTGTCAATAAAATCATAAACGCTAGATCAAGATGAGTATGATAGGTGGTGAATGAGTCAAAATGAGTCATCTTTTTAGTTACCATGCTCACAAGTGACAACCTTAGATTAGGAAGTGGTGAAAGCATAAAGGGGACAGCAAACTTCCAATAATTTATTTCTCTGTTTACGGCCTGCATAGCTTCCCCGCTGCAAACAGTACACGGATTTAAGGTTTTTGGCATCTGACGCAACCATTGGCCTTGGTAAAGAAGTTTTAATCTAATATACGTAAAACCCTGTAATAATAGTCGCTCTGGATAGGAAACGAAACATTTACTTAAGTTCAGAACATTAACTGTAGAGTAAGCAATTGCTATGGTCTAAATTAAATTGATCGGTTACACGGTAGGGGGGGGGGTCTGGGATGCTGAGGAAGGACGGGTTTAGCAGACATGGCCAAGGTTGACTGAATTCTAGGTAACTGGGGCGCACGAAAGTTGAAACACTGTTTGGCCTGGAAGTTGAATCAAAATCTGAACACAAAATACATTCATGATTGTATTGACATACACTTTTTGGTTGCATTGTCCTTTATAATTCAATTCATAAAATCTAAGGGGGGTGGTTTGTGTCACAGGCCCTTGAACAGCCAGAGGGTTGTACACATACAAAAGCCACAACTCTAGGTCAACAACAGCAAATGACATTTTTGGATTTCATTCTTTTTTGTATGAAAAAAAATTGTATGTCATATTAATCTCTCAAGCCGAGAGCTTTTGCATGACTAGCCCCTACTCTGATAGTATGCATATACTTAAACAGAGCTATACTGCACTTGGAGTGTGCTAAGACATACACCTACCTTCAGATTTCTGGAGACATTGTGCACAAGGTCAATGTGGTAACTTTGAACATGAGACATTTGATTGTTGATCATGACTAGTGTTGGTAGTAAGTACCTGGATTCTCTACGGATGCATCCTAGGCCATCTCATTCTTGGGATGTGTGGTCTCTGCCTTACTAGACATGGCGGCAATCACTGCCCAGGTCACCTCGTCCAAGTGCTCCCTGTGCAGCACTGCTGGTTTATTTGAGTAGGGTAAGGTGGATAAATCAGCAAGATTCACACTATGCCGGAGACCATCAGAGCTAGAGCTGTCTGTGGCGACGCGCTTCCGGTTGCGGGGCTTTGCACGTGGTGCTGGTGGGGCATCTCAACTTTATCTCTTTACCATAGTTTACCGCTCTTGAGTTTTCGAAGGATGATTGATGCAAGTATAACATGAAGTCACCGATTTGACTAGTAATGTCCTGAAAATTTGATGCCGATGGTACGGCTAATACCAGGAAGCACAAGGTTATCATGGGAACATTAGTACCGAGATATGTGCTTAGATTTATGAGTGTATAGTAAAGTGAAATGTTAAGATAATGAAATATAAACAAATTATTTCCATTTGATTTATGAGTTTAACTCTGATTTGTTAAATACTAGCAATGTACAACTATACTGTATATAATGCACTCGCCATTCTTTTTACAGACAACTTTGATAGCTATACAGATTTTGGGCAGAATCAAATGCGAATTCAGGGATCATTCAACTCAAGCGCCATGGCATGGCAAGATGATTTTGGGCTTAACCTGAACTTCACGCAGTTGATACCGGGAAAGGAAATTCCAAGTGATGATAGCTTTGCATTGTACCTAAAAAACAATGGCGAGAAAGAAAATTTTAAGATGACATGTAGACGGGGGAACAGAAATCCATCTGCAATTGTTTGTGTAATTTCAGATGAGTATCATTGACGTTAGCCAAGTACACGGAGATAAAATGTTATTTTTGAGTAGACATATCGCGTTGCTTTTTTTTTTTTTTTAGAAACTTTAAACTACTAGAATTACTTGTTTGTTTGATCGAATCAATGTTCCTGGAATTGTTTGCTAGTCTCAGTATAATTTTGAAAAAAATCAAATACAAGAGAAGAAGTAAGTGTATTTATCTTAAAATTGAATTAAAACCCCAATAAGAACAAGTTGTGTCTGGATGTTTCAGCTTACAAATAACCAATAGATTTAAGAAAATAAGTAACGAATTAAATAATGTAAATGACAGCTGAGTTAAATATATTTAAAATACATGACTGTTGTCATATTCCTTAAATTAAAGTTCTTGCATACAGATACAGATATATCTACATGTAATATGAATGTCGGGGTCGATATCATTTATAAGTCTATTACTATGAAGATGAATATACAGTTATTGTTCCTTAGTTCAACCTTTTTGAACTTTAGTTCAACGTTAACTTTTAATGCGTTTCATATTCAAGATTTTCATTTCAGTTAATGTAGATTATACCGCTTTTCAGTTCATTTTTGGATAGAAAACTACAACAAAAGCTTTTCAATTACGAATCAGTTTTTCTTATAAAAAAAACCTTTCATCTTCCTATGAATGATAGAAAATCAATGTATATGTACTTATTAACTTTGAAAGCATTGAATTTCACATGATTTTTACTATGAATTTCAATTTCAAAGCAAATGGTGTAAGGCGAAGGGTATGATATATCGATATATTCTAAACCGTGATACAATTTCAATGTTATAAGAAAGTAGATGATAACCCGTGCAAGCGCGAGAATTAACACTTTACACATTATTATGATATAATGCTCGATATGTTAAACTAAATTTTTTGTTCAATTTTGTATATACTTTGTCTGATATTTCCTTATCTTATTTTATAAAATTAAAATAAAAACTGATTTGTTTATTACATTTATTTCAAACCAGTGAATGGGTTGTGTATATTTCTCTAAATTTGGTTCTTTAGGTCAATTTTCAATATAATATCTTAGTTAGTTTTACTGCCCCAAATAAAAATTTCAGATAAAAACAATCTGGAGAGGGAGGGGGCATTCCCATTAAACTTCCCCGTTTTATGCATACATATATACAATGTATCCATTTTGACGTAGAAAAGAGTACTCTGTTCATTAATGCCTCAAAAACGATTGTCAGCCTCCGCTTCGCGTCGGTTTACAATGGTTTCCTCGGGTCAATTTGAACTGTTACCCTCCCAAACAGGCACTATTTATATATTATAATATATTTTCTCTTATATGAATCATCGTGTGCGCAATAATGTTTTCATATACGTATATACTTCTACTTGAAATTGAATTATGATTTGAATTTAAATTCATATTTATGTAAATGGTTATCAATTAACACGTGCACAATTTTGAAATTTGTTTTATATAAAAATAATTGTAAAAAATCATGCAAGTACTCTCCTCTATTTCGTTGTGTATTAAAATTAATGTTTCATACATCATAGCGAAATATTATGTCTTGGCTATATATCAAAATTATTAAATTGTCAATTATACATGTTTCAATTAAATTTACAAGTGAATTGTAAAGAAGGCATGAGACTTACAAAAGATTCCAACGAATAGGCGTGCATCGAGACCATATTCTTTAATGTGAAAAGAAAAAAAATATCAAAGGAGGAAGGCATGCAGAATTTATTTATACTAGCTTTGTTGTAATGCTATTTGTTCGTTTTACAATTGCTAGCTATTGATTGCCTAATGTAAATTTTGTGTGTGCAATCAAAGAATGTCCCCTTCATCAGATCATGCCAATGAAGAAGAATGGCTGCGTTCATTGTTCTAACAATGGCGGAAATGTTGTTTTTTTGTACTAATGGTTGCCATCGGTCCCATTTCTAGACAATGGTTTTAGTAGGTTAAGAATTGTGAACGGATTTATTAAGCTTTTGGTAAAGACATTGCTATTGATAACTATTAGATACTACAATGTAGCTGTAACCAGTATCAAGTTTTAACCCGTTGATACTCATTAAAACCAGTGAATTCGGTAAACTCGTAGATATTAATCAATAGGCATTTCTTTTATTACTTTGCAAAAACATAATAATTTTATATTACACGCACAATTTTCAGTTGTCTGTCAATTTTCGTTGATGGGTTAAAGTTTTCCTTTCCCACACACAAAGTGTGTACAGAATAAACTGTTAATTTCACAAATACTTTCATTAAAACAGTACTATTTGTTTAGCAAAATTAGTAGGGATTACAAATAATTATATAAATTCACTAGCAAGTCGCTCTAAGAAAGCGATTTACTTTTGCCATTTACAAGAAAAATATTTGTATTTATTTCTAATACTTATATCTTTACGCCTTAAGCAAGAAAAAGTAATTTCAACTATAGAAAACATCACCAAAGTTCATATCTTTTTCGATAAATCGAACTTTTCTGATTAATTTATGTGGGTGTGTTAATGTAAAAAGAAAACCCTTTTGGGCAAGATTACAAAAAAATGTCACTTAGAATCATTAAACTTTGTATTTTCTTAAACATTATGGTATGTCAGGCATTATATGTGTATTTCTTTCCAAAGTTTATTATGAACTATTTCGGTATGCGATATTCTAAAGTTTATTTTCTGGAGTTGATCAAAAATTATCACTGCATTTAACAGTCGAGGTTCCTAACACCTTTTGGTTTTACTTTAGGTCTTTGTTTACTATGCTCTTGATTTCTATTTTTCCTTTTGACGTTTGAATTTGAACTCTGTTCGTTATCAACACCTGTCATTCTTAGGACAATACTAAAAGAAGCTTTAGGAAAAACTGAACTCTAAGTGAAAATATAATATGAGTAAGTGGGGTTTGTTTTGTTTAATATACTTGCACCTCTGTAATACGGGGCTGAGCATAGAATCATAAACGTGTTAATATATTGTTTAATAGTTCGAAGAACAACATTATCGCTAGAAGTAAACACAGTACATAGACAAGCTTTCCAGAACACTTGGATTTAGATTATATCTATGAATATGTTTAGATAACCTACCGTCCCAATCAAACATTTGAACTAAATACTAGTACACGTAATTATTTTATAATATATTAAACAGTGAAGCCTCCGGAATACGATAAATTTTGATATGAAGCACTTTTAGAACATGGTATAACAAACTTCATGTTATTTTTATAGCATCCATGTCATGTTGATTTGGGACATTTGGCGTTTCATTAAATTACCAAATTGCTTTGTTTTCCCCATAAAATCAATTCTAATTGTAAATACCTTTTCATAAATAATTCATACGGTAAAGAAACAGACTGCTTATATTGACTTAATTTATCATTGAAACAGGTTGTTTTGACGTTTTTCTGTTAAAGGTAAAAAAAAAAAGTAGACGCTCTATGCAGCTTACAGTATTTTTTTTGGGCACAAGTATAAGCTAAAATTTCGATTTTCTCTGTGAAACCCGAACAAGAGATTACAAGCCATCATTTATTAAGTAGTGATTCTTTAGATTGGAGGTTTGCGTGGCTTATTACCATAATTGTCTTCAACGTTTAACACTCCCTTGATGGTTTATGTACCTTAATATCAATGGCAATCTTCGAGTTATTTACAAAATAAACCATATTTACGTTGTCATGGATCGTGATTTGCGTACATAAGTTCTGGTTAAAGTTCTCTTCAAGTTCAAAATAACTCAAGGATGGAAATTCACTCTCTGTTAGCTGCTGTAAATGGATGTTCTCTCGCGATCAATTTTTAATGGAAATTAGATTTAAACATTTGTATGAATTAAATTGAATAAAAAACTTTCTTATCAAGTCTTTAATAGTCGATATAATGAATTTTACTTAGTTCGTTTTGGCGGATTAAAATGCGTTATGTTCAATTGAAATTGTAAACCTTAATTTAAATGTTTTACTACAAGACAACTTAGTTGTTAAAAATTTAATATTATAGATCAAAGAAATGAATTTTGAAGTTAATTATTTGTTTTCGATTAAAAATCAAACAAAAGTGTATATTAAATATTCAGTACCACGTGAATTAATTCGTGGCAGTATTATTCTTATTTTTTTTCTGAGTTATAAGTATAATCAATAAAAATTAATTAAAAACTAATTGATTAGATTTGTTAACGTCAAACTAATAAAATCGCTTCTCAGCAATTCGCTAAATTTGATTTGAGTGAAATAATAACACGTAATTCAATGGCTATTGTATTAGTTATATGATTTTTTTTAAAGAAAAAGGTCCTCCTATAAAAATTCTAGGAAAATACTCAGAAAGCTCATGTTAGTGAAATCCCTCGTGTAACGCATATTGTATATTTATAAAGGATTTCACAATCATGCATCTTCGCAAGCCAAGATTTACAATCGATTTTTTACAACCCTGTTGCCTGTAGCCCTTTTCACAAAAAATCTTACGATTAATTTTTAGCTCACCGAGCTGAAAGCTCAAGTGAGCTATTCTGATCACATTTTGTCTGTCGTCCGTCAATCTGTCCGTCTGTCTGTCTGTCTGTCTGTCCGTCTGTCTGTAAACTTTTCACATTTTCAACATCTTCTCAAGAACCACTGGGCCAACTTGGCACAAAGCATCCTTAACCTAAGGGGATTCAAAGTTGTGGAAATTAAGGACCACGCCCTTTTGCAAAGGGAGATAATTAGGAATTTATGAAAATTTTCGAGAAATTTTCAAACATCTTCTTCTCATGAACCATAAGACCAGGAAAGCTGAAACTTATGTGAAAGCATCCTCAGGTAGTGTAGATTCAAATTTGTGAAAATCATGACCCCCGGGGGTAGGGTGGGGCCACAATGGGGGGTCGAAGTTTAACATAGGAATATATAGAGTAAATCTTTAAAAATCTTCTTCTCAGAAACTAATCAGCTAGGAAAGCTGAAACGTGTGTGGAAGCATCCTCAGGTAATGTAGATTCAAAGTTGTGAAAATCATGACCCCCGAGGGTAAGGTGGGGCCACAATGGGGGGTTGAAGTTTAACATAGGAATATATAGAGTAAATCTTTAAAAATCTTCTTCTCAGAAACTAATCAGCCAGATGATTCTTTATAATTGTTAAGACTTTCGGAAAAATTGATTTTAATTATACAGGATCTACATGTATTATTGTACATTGTCCAGATAGTTTGTATTAATTATGACTCCATTAAGCTGATTTTATTATACCTATTGTTCCTCAGGTGAGCGATGTGGCCCATGAGCCTCTTGTTATCGTAAGTGAAAACTTATTAATAAGTTTTTGTTCTTTTTCACAAAACATATTATGGAATTCTGACGTGTAAAATCTGTCGTATCTTTACGATAGCACGTAATGTACCTTCTCGTATTACTAAGTGTTTCAAAACTGTAAATAATAATTGTATTATGTAAAATGTACAAGAAAACAGCTAAATTTAATGTTTTGAGCCGCATTATACCGTTATTTCGCATTATATAGCAGTTATTGTTGAAAAAATACACAAATATATTCTTCAAAATTTTTTTCTCGTAAGATTTTCCTACGTCACACTAAGCACACACTGTGATTGTAACGTCATATTTTGATTCCTACTACATCACATTGATTTCACTCGATGTAAGTGGTATATAATTTCAGTTTTGCATCTAATTTATGAGAATGCTGGTTAATTTACGTTCTCCTGTTTAATAAGAATTATAAAGTGAATTCAAATCGTTGCTAGGGAAAGGATAACTCGTAAGTAAATTCTTAAGTGAAACCTGTTACGAATGCATTCTTGAAAAGCACTTAAGATTTCTCGTAAGATATTCTTAAGTTTAAATCTTACGCAAAACCTTAAGATTTTTTGTGAAAAGGGCTGCTGTTGCAGACTTTGTTTCTCTACACCCTCTTGTAGACTCAGCTTCTATACACCCTGTTGTAGACTCTTTACGCCCTGTTACGAGTTCACCAAAGCGAGCTCTGGCCAACATTCCTTATATTACAACACAAATTCCGCTCTGTTGAACTTGCCTCTTTTGTAGACTCTGTTTCTCTACACTCTGTTATAGACTCTGCTTCTCTACAATCCTGTTGTAGCCTATGCTTCTCAACAACACCGTTGCAGACTCTGATTCTCTACAACCCTGTTATAGGCTCTGATTTCTTATAACCCTGATGTAGACTCTGCTTCTATACAACCCTGTTGTAGATTTCTGCTTCAATACACCCCCTGGTAGAATCTGTTTCTCTACAACTCTGTTGTAGGTTCTGTTTCTCTACAACCCTGTTGTAGACTCTGCTTCTCTACAACCCTGCTGTAAACTCTGCTTCTATTGACCCTGCTAAAGACTTTGCTTCTATACACCCTGTTGTACACTCTGCTTCTCTAAAAGAGCATAGCGGGTCGTAAGTTCTTGACTAGCGATGATGACAGTTATGCGGAAGTAAGGAAATTTAAAATTATCCACACATCATCTTTAAAAAAATGCTGAAATATTATAGAGGATGCCTATTCAAAATACCAGTCAAATACCATACTTTGCTTCTCTACACTCTGTTATAGACTCTGTTTCTCTACAACCCTGGTGTAGACTATGCTTCTTTATATTACTGTTGCAGACTCTGATTCTCAACAACCCTGTTGTAAACTCTTCTTCTATACACCCTATTGTAGACTTTGCTTCTATTGACCCTGTTGTAAACTCTGCTTCTACACACCCTATTGTAGATGCTGCTTCTCTACAACCCTGTTGTAAACTCTTCTTCTATACACCCTATTGTAGACTTTGCTTCTATTGACCCTGTTGTAAACTCTGCTTCTACACACCCTATTGTAGATGCTGCTTCTCTACAACCCTGTTGTAAACTCTTCTTCTATACACCCTATTGTAGACTTTGCTTCTATTGACCCTGTTGTAAACTCTGCTTCTACACACCCTATTGTAGATGCTGCTTCTCTACAACCCTGTTGTAAACTCTTCTTCTATACACCCTATTGTAGACTTTGCTTCTATTGACCCTGTTGTAAACTCTGCTTCTATACACCCTGTTTTAGACTCTGCTTCTGTACACTCTGTTGTAGGCTCTGCTTCTATACACTCTGTTGTAGGCTCTGCTTCTATACGCTCTGTTGTAGACTCTGCTTCTATACGCTCTGTTGTAAACTCTATAAACATATAAACCTTTCAATGATGGCACTGGTTACACAGTTTAGTTTCCTAGACGATCGTCGCAAGTTGCATTTTGATTGTTATGTAGAAAGCTTTTCATGTGTCTAAAAAACATGTGTAAGATTTGGTTTTGTTATTATATCTAAGAGTCGATTAATATCTATAATATTCGTCTCGATCTCAAAAATATATAGTTTTTGATAAACGGTATTGTAGTGCTGCTCATATTTCTCTCTCTCTCTCTCTCTCTCTCTCTCTCTCTCTCTCTCTCTCTCTCTCTCTCTGAGAACTGCTTTTGCTTTTGGAAAACATCATTAATTAGCTAATGAATTTGCTGACTATTATATGCAGACAATTATCGCCCACAATTAAGAACTAAATTTACTGATCAAACATTACCGACAACAATCAAGAATATAATCAAACTAATGTCTTTTACTAATTTTTTTTTTTATTGTCAATGAGTCCATGACTATAATTAGTCATGGACTCATTGACAATAAAATATTGTTAATTAGTAGAAGACACTAATGTCATACCGTGATCCGTCAGCAAATAACCTGACATCGACGAAAGGAAATTACCCTTATGGCATACACGTTAATAAAATGTATAACTAGTACTAGTAATTCATATTTGGAAGCGTTGACCTTTGACCTCTATCAAAGTCTTGACCTTTTGCTGACCTTGATCTCTTACCTTAAACTTTCACTTGACTTTAATACCCTGTAGAGTTCAAAAGATGTGACCGGCATTCTGAAAAAAGCATTCACGTAAATGTACACACAAAACCTGAATATAGTGTGTGTCTAATGGACATAAAGATTACCTGTCCTTGGTTTCTTTCAATCATCGGCTGGAACATGTGATGAAGGTTTATTAAGATTATCTTTATATACTTGTTGCATAAATAACTTAATCTATTTTATCTATAGATATATATCTTTAAGAATACAATTAGACTCAAATATTTTGATCGAATCTTTTGGATGTTATTATTTTAAGATGATTAAAAGGGAATGAAAAATGATCTTTTCAACTTATCCTATGGTATTTTTTATGGTTCATTTCTTTTTATTTATTTATTTTTTTTGAAAACATGTTTGGCATTTTAAGTAACCTATGAATTATTTAAAAATCATTCAGTAAGAAATTAAGATTATCAAAGATAAATTGGTTTTAAAAATTCATTAGATTTTTCATCATTTATTTCATTTCATCATTTTTTTTCTCAAAAGCAACCTGATCATTAGCATAACTGTTCGATCAAAATCGGTAAAATGTATTTACGAGTGTTTGATACTTCGTTAATTTTTCAAATAACGTATAATCTTTTAATTCTTGAAATGCTGTTATGGCTTAGAGATAGGAATCGTGTGTTTGCTGAAAAATAAATAATTAAACCCTGTTGTTTCATCAAAATTAATCATCATTAATAAATAAAAGCAAGATAACTTTTTTCATCCAATTAGTGGCATTTCTGAATTTGTACCGCCCGCTAGAGAAGTAATTGAAATTGTATTTACTAAAATTATCATTACTCACTGAATTTTTTGGAAAAAGAAAACACATTATGTTTTTACAGTCTAATAGATTTACCAAAGGTTGAAATGTCATAGAAAAGTTTTGTGATGTTGGTGTGTCCATATACTGATATTATTCAGGTTTACGAACTATTTTTAACAAGAGCTTGGACTTTGGGTAGTTAGTGTCAAACCACAATGTGACGTAGACCTGTCTATTTCATTGCTGGCCACTCAGCCATGACTCTTTGAAATCAACAAGATTTGTCTGGCTTTTGAGCTATGACTACACAATCGGTGCACATTTCGCTTGAAACCGCGTCATTTTTAGCTTGTTTTGACGCAAGAAATAGATAGCTACGTCCAACCGAAAGTCCAAGGTCTTGATAAAATGGTTCTTAATTCGTATTATTTAATAACTTCAAATTCAAATATTATAGATACCAAATCAGTTTCATAATCTTTACTCGATTTGATCATATGACAAACCAACCTTATATGCATGACATGGAATTAATTTTTATCCTTCGTTTCACTTGCCGTGATTCTTGTGTTTCTTGTCATTCAATTTTTTTTTATTCAATGATGTATTTAAAAGTTGCATGGTGAATGATTGATAAAAACATTCAATTTTTTTTCTGGTTGTGTTCTTGAGATTTGTGAATTAATGTAAATACAGCTAAATTTCACTTCAAAATGTTTGCAAAAATCCAAAACTCCTTATGATTTAAAATGAAACAAGTTGAGTTTATTTCGATGTTGTGATTTTTTTCATATATATATATAAACAAGAATCAGGTACTGGAAGTAGTGAATGAAGAGGATTTTATATTGTTAGACTTGTAGCCAATTAATTAATAATTTTTACCCAAAACAAGTATACCAGACCGATCGATCGATTGGGTATTTTTCTCTAAATATATAAATATAGAATGCTAAGGTTAACCTCAATTGAGACAAAAACCAATATAATCTGTATCAAAGTGGAATGCATCCTCTACAGTGTTATCTCTGTGATAACTACTCAACAAGAACTTGTGGTTCAATGCCAACCTCGATTGATCAATATGATGTGACTCCAGGTGGATTCCTATTCCACCTTTGTTTTCCAATTGTATTTGTTGTGGTACAGGGGTTTACCATATATAGAGACCGTTCTTTGAAATGTATCTATAATTAGAATTGAATCAGTGAAACCTCAGTTGGATTTTTCTTATCTTAGAGAATAATATTATTAATATTCAGGGACTGTTAAGTCCAATAAACTTTCTTAATTCTAAAAATTTTTCATTTTTTTTAGCATATAACACACTGTGGCAAAAATGAACAAATCTTAAGTACGAAAAAAAATATAATAATAATCGGTCGAAATTACACCACCTATATAATCATTAGAGCTCTGACCTAACACCAAAACCACTGACAAGGGGCCATGAAATTCATAATTTTGGTAGAGAGCTCAATGCTTATTACAATCATGCCAGCAGCTTGACTGCTTGATGTCCAGGAGTATAGAAGATTTTTAAAAACTGCATTATTTTGATTGGTTCAGCCCCATCCCTTATGTTCCAGGGAGACAGGGGGCCATGAATTTTACAATTTAAACTCCCCTTCCCCCTATGCTATATGCCAAAATTAGTTGAAATTGGTTCAGTGGTTCCAGAGAACGTAAGTTGGATTTTCCTCATATTAGAACCATCTTAACAAGAGCTCAGGCTTTGCGTAGTTGGTGTCAAACAGCATTATGACGTAGGCCTGTTTATTTAATTGTAGGCCACTCAGCCATGGCTCTTTGAAATCAACAAGATTTGTCTGGCTTTCGAGCTAAGACCACGCACATGACGCAATCCATATATATTTCACTCGAAACCAGCGTCATTTTTAAACGCAAGAAAATATGTTTACATCCTATACCGAAAGTCCAAGGTCTTGTTAAAATGGTTCTTTCTTTTCTTAATATATTTTGACTTGCTGATTCAAAGAGCATTATTGATAAAAATGTACAGTTTTAATTAAAAGTAAAGATGTGTTGTCCCGTGAATTGCAAATTCTCACTGTCTGTATACACGCATTTAATTTAAAATCGTAACTTCAGTGACAGAAAATGTTGTATATTTTATGAAACAAATATTTTTAAGGTTTTAAATTTTATTTTCAGGAACATTTATCTGTTACCAAAGGTGTTACTTCTTTTAAAGAAAAATGGCATGCATTCCGACATGTGCATATTATTCCTGGTCATTAGCATATTCTTTTTTATTTAAACGAATTTATGTCATTTCTGAATTGAATATGTAGAAAATGGGTTGGGGTATATGTGTTATTTCATACAAAGTAGATTGGATTAGTGGCCGGAGAATTGAAAGTGCTTGTTAACTAATCACCCAAGAGTTCTTTGATATATTCACTGACTCTCTAGAAAGTGCAACGGATAATTAAGTAAACTATTCGCCAAAGCTCTTTATTTATAGTACATGGATTTTTTTTTATATGTGGCGGAAAAGCACGAAAAGTTGTGATTAAGGTTTCATGGTTTTAATTAACTTTCTCTATACTTTATCCAATCCAATAGTTTTATATTGTTTGTGATCATGAGAATATTGTCAAAAATTAACATAGAGACTGTTAAGAGGGGAAAATATCATGCCCTTATACTAAGGGCATTTTAAAACAGACGAAAAACAATTCAAATGAATGTATAAAAGTATTGATAAAAGCAAAACGGTTGTAATTGAATGAAAATAGCTATTAAATTCCATTCTAGTGTGCATTGATGCTTTAATCAAGGACGTATGATATGAGATTTAATCCAAGACCTTTACTTAAATCTATGGTAAGACTTTCTGAAATATTTTTGTCTATAGTGAGCAATGACAAAAATAGAAAAATCTCATCAAAGTTAAAAACGTTTTATAAAATTCTAAGATTATGAAATACTAGTAACCATTGATCCACGGAAAGGGAGACAATACATATTATTTTTTATGTTAAAAATGATATATTACACTTACCGAGTATGATTTCCTCTATTTCTTACGGAAACTTACAGTTAACTCATAGCTCTATAAAAACTGACAGGACTGAAATCTACACGCCCCGTTGAAATATCGACTGGTCGAAACCTATAGCGACCTAAGAAAACTCACGCACTGCACGAAATAATCATGATGATGGTAGAAACAGACTCCCATAGGAGACGAGTTGGCCGTTTCTTTAATTTTATCTAACGTACTGATGTAAATTAACATTAATATAGTTTATTTAACTTATTTCTTTCAATCAATTTATTAATTTGTTAACAGAAAGATGCAGATACATGTATAAACAATAAATGATCCATGCAGGTTATGAAGGTAGCGGCCATTGCAGAAAAAATTTAGGTAACCCGCTAACGCGAGTTTTCAGTGTATTTTTTGTCTGCTTGTACCTTTGGACCCATTATTAATTGTGTCTCAATTCGAATCACCGAAATAATTTTCCTTTAATGGTCGATCATTTGTACGCGTAGTGTTGTTTTGTTAATTCAATTTATGTCAGACCTTGTACACAATTATTCAAACGAATGGAATTTATTACAGTTGCCAGAAAATGCGATTCAAATTTTCAAATACAAGTAATTTTGATGGAAACTCCTACATTAACCTTTTAATTTTTCTTCGAAAGATGTTCGTAGCAGAGACATAAATAACAGAGATTGGCAACTCCGCCATTAGCGGGTTTTGTTGTTGAAAAATGGTACGGGACCAACCTTACTTTTAGAACTACATTTTAGTGAACTGAGATAATGATCTTAAACCAAAAGTGTGTTGTTTTAATGACAAGTGTGCACAGGTTTTAGACAGTTTTGAAACAAAAAAATTGAAAAATAAGATAAATATATAGAAAATAATTATATTGGCCAGCTATATTTATGTCTCTGGTCGTAGTAACAACTATTTTATCCCAGTATTTTAAAAACTCCTAATATTGTTATATCTTTTCCTTTAAAATGAGAAGGATATCTATCTCTCTACTTTGTCATTGTTCAGATTCTAATTTCACTAATTAATTACTTATTTAAAAAAACGATACAATTGTGTTCATACATGTACAATTATGACTGCAACTGGTAGTTGTAAGAAATACCAGGTATTGAACAAGAATGAAAACATAAAAAATAGGTACGCAAGCATATACGAATTCAGTAGCTAACTAAAGGAAGAACCCTAACAAATACATGTACTGTATTGGTGGGTTTGCTTATTAAACAGTTTATTTTTTATTTTCAACAAACCCTCATGCAACAAGATATAAAAGAAAGACAAATTCTGACTCAAATTTTAATAACTTAAACATGCTAGACAAAGTCCAGACCGCTAGCATACATTTAATATGTACATATTACATTGTAACAATGTCATAAATTACTTCCAAGTTTAAATTCAATTCTCAGAAGTTGAAGCTGTAAAGGAATGCGAGACATTTTGCCAAATCTTTGTACAACAACAAATTCTTTTTAAAATCAAACTGACTTTTAAAAATACATGTTTAACTTTCATACAGTCATTTAATTTTATTAACACAGCATGAAGGCTAGAAGTTCAAAATAAATGTTGAACATGATCTAATAACTTTTTTTTTCATTTGAATTCAAATAATTTAAAAATTTCTACACATGTTCATGTAATTTCATGAATAATCAAAAACTTTATTTCCTGTATAGCTTGTAACACGAGATTTGATTTGGTTAATGAGCCATGTGTACATTTTCATACACCTGACTTGAGATGGAGGTAAATAACGTGATGCCACAACGCTTTAAATGTGAAAATTGTATATCTTGAAAGTGTAATACACACTTGATTGGACATGAGAAATAGATTTATTTGGTTTACAAAGGAAATAAATTCCTTATCACGGTCCAATCAAGGTATAGGGGGAATTTAACCCGCATTGTATTCCTTCCATACACAGGGTGTATGGTATACAACTCTGGGTAAATCCCCGTACACCCTTGAGTGAACCTGGATAACTAATATTATATAGGAACAGTAAATCTCCAAAATAAATTGGTTTCAGAGAAAAGAATGTACTTTCCTGGATACAAAAAAAATCCGTTTAAAATGACAGTGCATTGATCATATACATGTAGTACAAGCTACACATATACAAAACTTTAAAATGACATTTTAGTACAAACTAAACATATTTATGTAACTTGAAAAGGTTGGTTGAAAATGCATAAAATATGTATTTGTAACTAATGAATGGAAAGCTTTTATCATCACAAATGACGGAAAATATCTAATAAATAATAGATTCCCAAGGTACTAAATATGAACTTTGATGTCATTTGGAGTACACCTTCATATAAATTTACACAGTCAGTCTCTTATAGTATGCGTCTAACATAAAGCAGGAATATCTAAAAGAAAACAAACATGTCCACATGCAGTTTAAAAGTCCATATGTACAAGTTTATAATTTGAAGAAACAATCTACAAGGCTGTTTTTAATTTTGTCTTCCTCACTAGTCACTATTAAGAAATCCTTCATAAAATATCACAGTGGCTTTCTACAGTAGATTGTCCGAGGTCGGCTGTCTCTGTAGTGGCTCTAGCGCTAGACGTTGTTGGCGTGGTATTTGGCGAGCTGTAAGTTGTGGATGACGCGGTCAGCGTCCAGCTGTCGGAAGTACGCGTCGTCATCGTCCCTGACCAGCTGGTCCTGTAACAGTCGAATCTCCGACTCCATCTTGTGACGTAACTCTTTCTTCATTTGTCCAAGCACCTGAAGAAGAAAATGGCTTAAATAGTAAGGTTATTCTGTAAGGTTAACACATTACATGTACATTAGACTGTGTATTCTGTTTAGCGTAACTGGCTAACTGTAGCTTCTGTTAACTCAAGTACAACAGAATACTAGTACATCATTCATTGTATATACATGTAAATGGTACATTGAAAAAGTTAAATCGAGTTTAATAGAATCATTCATTATGACGAGTGTGGGATAGTGAAATTCCACCGAGAGGACAGGATTCACGGTCTAGGACGAGGCTCTGCTGTCTCACACCGGACAAACCAATCTCACACCGGTGAAAATGCGAGAATAAGCTATCTCATTGAAATATAAATTTTCTGAAAATAGTGTACCTGTTCAAAATGATATGTTTACAGTAATGTAAATATGTAAATAATAATATTCATTACGTTTTTTCACACTAAGAAAAATTATCATTATAAAACTGTGTTGGAAAACATTCAAGCATCAATTACATGTAAAGTGGAAATAAAACTAATGATGCTAATCTTTTGTGCTTCTTGTGTATATATCTTAGTATTCATTTTTTCTTTTTTTTTTTAGATAAACAAACCTTTTGTTGAGCTTTTTCGCGGACCAAGATCTCTTTCCTCTCCTTTGTGATGGATTCTGCTAACATCTCAAACTGATCCCGATAACTTTTTCTGGGTCAAGGCCAACAAATGAAGCTTTTGATTATTATTTCATAAAACTAAATCATTCAACAAAAATTCCAATTTCAATTCATATGAAGAAATATTCTTCTGAATAAAACAATAACGTAGACTATCTCAGGTCAATAAAATTGTCAAAAGGACTAAAAAAGAACCATGAAGGAAATCTCTTAACCTTATCTTAAACCTTAAGGTTAGAAAGGGCTAAAAAAATTTATGTATCATACATATACATGCAGCAGACCCATAAATTACATGAATCGATCTGTAACATCATGTACATGAGATTCAGCATTTTACCTGGGAATGTGTAGTCAGTCTGTAACATAGCATATGTTCTGTAATGAACAATAGCATGTGTATTAGATGACAAAAAATTTATGTGATAAGGATACTAGTTCTCCATGGACTCTATCTCGTTTCGCTGAGTACTGGCTTGAGTGTCCCTCTGCTCCTTCGCGTATTTCTTCAGCTCTCGCACTCGATCCTTCTGAATGTCTAAGCCATCTTTGAACAGTTTGCGGAAAATCTAGAATACAGAAAGAGGATTGATAACAATTCAAAACTTTAAAACAAAAAAACTTGTCCTGACCAAAAATAATCATTACAGTGCTAAAAAGAGAATGTTTTTCTATTCTTACCATTTCCTCCTTTGTGCGTCTCTTGAGCATCTTTGACCTCATCCTGACCTGGTAGTCGTCGTAGTATTTACGTGATCGAGCAGACTGTGCTCGCTTCTCCTGAATCATGTTCTTTGCTGTCACCGTCTGCTTATGCCTCTCTTTGATTTCTTTCTGTTTGAATGAGAAACAACTTCAAAATATTAGCAAATTCTACAATTCTACAATTATGTATGCCTTAAAATTTACCCCCCATAAGTCTCTAGTACATTTTTTTAAAAACAAAACTGTGTTAATTTATACGTACCATACGTTGGCCATGTTCTATTTCCTTCTTCATTATATTGACCATGATTTCATGACGTTTCTCAGCTTCCTCTAACTTTAAACAAAATTTAAGCATAAAATGATTATATAGTAAATTTTGTTATTTATAGATTTAATTCAGTTTTTTCTTACAAGCCTTGTACCATATAATTTGATAAAAACTACAAAACATGATCTCTATAGTTATTCATTTTTTTATTTCATTTTTAATAACACAATAATTTCAATGACATGAATCAAAGGATCTGATTTTTTAACATTTGATGGGCATAAAACTCAATTGATAAAATTTCCAAATTAGTTTCATTGGGATTTTATTTCATTTTCTTGAAAATATTCAGACTATAAACATATATACACATGCATTTCTGAGATTTTTATTTTTTTAATTTCATAATTATACAAAAAATATTAAAATATTAAATATTAAATGAAAAAGAAAAATTTTAAAGAAAATAATTCTGCTTTTATAAAACTATGGACTGCCTCCCTTTGTTGACTGACCTCTGACTTTGCTTTACTCTTCTTCCGTCGGACTTCCTGATTGGCCCGTGTGACCTGCTCTATCTGGTGAATCCCCTTCCTCCACAATTCATGCCAAGTGTGGAGGGACAGGTGAAGATGGGGGAACTCCTTCAGCAGAATTGGCAAGATGTCTTCGTCATCTTTGATGGTCACTGGCAAAAGTAAACTTCATGTGAAATCAACCATCTTTATTCCACTTTTTGTTTCATTTTTCCGATTTGCAATTAAATGATCAAAGATTTTAGGGGCGGCGTTTTTTTGATCATTAAAATGTTTTAACAATTTAATCCAATTCTGCAGTTAAATAATGTAAACCTTCAATACATCTTTGTTCATCCGTAATTATAAGGTGGAGGTTTATGAATTTGCATTAATTGTTAGGATTTTTTTCTTTTATCAACTGGTATACTTACATTTTTGTTTAGGTACTGCCGTGACTCCACTTGGTGATTTCCTCTTGGCTTTACTACACACACTGTGCTTGTGAATGGGGGTTTTCTTTTTCATTCCTAAAATGTTAAGAAACAAAAAAAAAATTACATTCACAAAAATATCTTTATAATTAATTTGAAACATTACGTTAGGCTTTTTCTTTCAATGTTTAATTTTTTTTTCTTCTTTTCTTCTCACAATACAACAATGTGGTATTGTTGATTGAGGCATTTCTTTTGTTAATATGAATACTGTATACAGGGTTATTTTCGCCCTTCTGCACTTGCAAGTGGTTTTGCTCTGTCTTGAATTTGCCCAGACAAATTAGTGTTTAAATTAGATAATTTGAGACATAGGAGTTCCATCAGTCTGTAATTTACTCGAGGACAAAAGGGGTGAAAATAAAACGGGGATGAATATTTCTCTGTATACATTATCACCTGTTTCCTTGGGCTTTGTACTTGTCTTTGCACCTGTGAGTACCTTCTTCTTGTATTCATCTTCCTAGAAACCAAGTAAACATTTACTCATTGTCTTAAAATAATGGCTCTTGATAACACAAAATCTAATCTTATCATATTGCCTGTAATATGTATGAAACTCTTTATTGCAAAAAATTTCCGATAGGTCCAATTTACTAAAACTATTTACTCAGATACAATTATCATATGCTATTTATGACATAAGCCTTGATTTTTCTGAATAACATTGCATGACTATGCCCTTTTAATACTCGTCTAAGTAATGACTTCTCTGATTAAAATGAACAGAAAAGGAAATAACAAAAAAAAAAATTGTCTGAATAGACAAAAATTTCTCATATTAATAAACAACCAAATAAGATAATCTTATCATAAAACTTACTGACATATTCATTATACTCCATAGTTTTTTAGGGCATCAAAAACAGATATTTCTAAACAAACAAAAAAAAAATTCCTTGTCCACATACCACTTGTCTAGCGTCCTTCCTGTCTTTACTCAAACCATACTCTGCTTCGTTCTGTAGTTCATCTAAATCTTCCTGGTATATTCGCTGCAGAAACTTAATTAAGAAATAAACAGTAATTTGTTAGAATTGTGCATCTTCTTTTCTACTTGCACAAATAAAATCCTTCCGGGATGAATTTGCCATAGATTAAAAACTAACAAGGACTCAAATACTTGTTTAAAGTAAAACCCTTAAAAAGTCACTAAAATAATCCTTTTCCAGTACAGCTTTCATTAAACGAATAAAAGATTCGGAAAATAAAACTTTATGAACACTTACATCCACTTTGCGTTTGTTGACACCTTTTTCATTTTTCAGCAGTTTCTGCGTGTCGGAGATGGAGTAATTTCCCTTGGATTTGCTGCCGAGTTTACTGATATGATGTTTCTGCTGATCGTTACGCGACCTAAATCTGGGTGGCATAGCCTCGTCTATACTTAATACATCATCAATGATTTCATGAAACCTGGAAAAATATTGTACAGTAATAAAAATACTATTTTAAACTAGTTTTGCATAAATATGTTACCAGATAAATTTAAATGAATATCAAACTTCTTATAAAGAACTAAAATAAATAAAGCTAATGACTTTCTGTAGAATGCTCACAGACTGTGCCAAAAAAAAGTAGAAAAATCATTTGAATTATCAGTAAAAGATCCACATACTGTTTTTTCAAGTATTCATCGTAGGAGAAATTGGCAGGATTTTTCTCAAAGTCAAACAGACTGCTGTCCCCTGAGGTGCCCCTCCTCTGGGTGTTGTCCTGTCGGGGGCGGCCAGGTTTCTTTGTACCCTCAGTTTTTTCTGTCCATGCTGTCTTAGTCTTTGGCTTGTATCTGTTAAAGATGAATCAATTTTATTAAACTTTTATTTTTCTTAAATAAATATTTCTATATGATTTCAAACTTATGAAAATCCATTTAAAAAATATTTGAATAAATCAGAAAGCTTATTGGTTACTTTCTAATTTATCAACATTTTTTTAAAAGTTCTCAGACGTTACTTGCGTACTGTGGTATAATTTTACCAGGTACATTTATACATGTATATATGGTACATTTCCTTAGTCAATTTTTTTCCCCTTAATGTTGAGCAACTTAAGATAAATAATATGACACAAATAATAAAGAAAAGATAATAGTAATATCTTTGAACAAGTTTAGACCTGGGGGCGGATCTAAGGAAGCTGGGGCTGGATTCGGAGGTGGTGGATCTCTCCACTAAAAACGAGACCTTCCTCTTGGCATTACTTGGATTCAGCTGTAGAAAAAATCATAGAAAATTACGTTTAATTTCTTTTTTCACAAAGGGTACGACGAGGGTGAAAAATATTATAAAAGTAGTGTTAACAAGACCTATAGAACAATATTACAACATTCAGAAACTTTCTCTTCCTGACTTAATTAGAAATAAATTCTAAAAGTGATATATACCTCCGAGTCTGAAAAAAAATCATCATCTGAGTTTCGGGCCGGACTCTTTGTTTTCCTAGGGGGACTTTTGCTCTGAGTTTTCTTTGGACTGGGATAAGTACTACAAGTAAAAAACAACAAAACAAGTAGAATATGACCTGTAGTCTGTCAGAATAGTTTCATTAATAATATACACTGTATACAGGATTATTTTTGCTTCTTGTAATTCTCGCCCTTCAACACTTGTAAACAGTTTCACCCCGTCTTGAATTCACCAAGACACAGTTGTGTTTATATAGATATAATCTGAGTAATCTGAGACATTGGAAATCGCTCAGTCTTAAATTCACTCGCTGACAACAAGGGCGAAAACGAGGACAAATATTTCCCAGTATACAGAAAATCATTGAAGTAATGAATAATGAACTACTGTTTTCTTTCCAGTTTTGTATATGTGTATAGATTACAATTAACTGGAATTCCTTTTTTGACATGTAACCTAGAGCAAACAAGTTTTGCAATGCACACCTTCGGAACTGCTCGACGTTGTAATCGCTCTCCAAGCTCCGTAAAATTGTCCGCGCTCGATTCGGACTACAGTTGACGGCTTCTTCCGCCATCGCTGCAGTCGACTCCACCATGTCCTTCAGACTCTTGTAAGACTCTTCTCCTTTGACATCACCGGTTTTTAGGTTACTCTGTCTTTTGTCTTCAAAAATTAAAAAGAAATAAATATTAATTCTTACAAATATGAAGTTATAATCCTGACAAATTTTAAGGAACCAGCCCTTCCCTACCACATTGACAAGTTCATCTTTTCAATTGATAACTCTATATATCATGATGAAAAAATTCTCAAATTAATTTTATCTGTATGTTGGTACTATATTTTATGTTGTAATTATTTAACTTGACAACCAGTACTTACCACTGGTGGCTGGCACTGGTACTAGGTCGGAGAAGGGGTCCCTGGTGAGTCCCAGTTCTCTTCTGTGTCTGGCCAGGTCCTCTCTCTACAGAACAAACAGTAAAAATTCTTCTCTATTAGCTGATCATATTGTTCTTTAAAAGTCTGGTAATGAAATTCAATTATTCTCTTTCAGCTGAAAGAAATGTTCCTATTCATACAGTTTGGGTGCTTATTTGTACATGTACACCACATATGGCACATTGTGTGTGAGTGTTTGGAAGGGAGGGGAGTGTGGTTGTGGGTATTTCAGCTGTATGAAGAGGACACTGCTGAGGGGCTGATCTACAGTACATTATGTACATGTAAATGATATATGAGGAAGAACGCTGTTAAGAAAGCTTGCTACTGCTGAGACAAGCATATCAAAGGGCATTGTCTCTTGATATCCTCTGCTTAGCAACATATATACTTGTTAAATCATCTAACACCATGCAATACATTGTTTCCTTTGCATAAGGAAAATAATTCTACATTTATGATTAGCAAATAAACTCTATTATGTTCTGTAACTCTCTAGTGGTATTCAGGTTACATAGATTATTAAATATGTTGGTAGATATGGTCCATACTAGTTGAGAATAGAACTTTAAGTGCCTTTAGTCAATATAATTCTTACAATCTCTGCTGCTGTTTTCATTGGCTTGTATCTGTCAGATAGAAGCTCTTTCTCCAAGTTTTCTCCCTCTTTGATGAGTTCATTTGTAGAATCTGTAAAATAATGCAAAGAACATTCTAATTACCGGTACTGTTATTGATACAAATACAATATGTAAATTTGAAGTAAGACTTGACTTGAGGACTTTGGACTAGTACATGTCTTTGTGTATGTTAGGTCACCTACCGTAACTTAGGTGTCAGTCTAAATATAAAAGCACCAAATCTCATCAATTTATCTTATTCTTATAGCATCATCAAATATTCTTATCTTTCATCACCACAACAAAAGAGAAAAGAAATATGTGTATAAAGGGAGAAAACTCTTATCACATATTTTTTACATGTGTGAGACATTTTCTTACTCTGGTCTGTGCTGGCCGTGGTTTCTTTAACTCCAGCGGAATTACCATTCACTGCAGCAATCAAATCATCAGTCTCACTTAGAGATTTCTTAGATGGCTCACTACGAAGACAAATTTATAATTTAAAGGATATATGTGCTTTTTTTAATATTATCTAAATGATATGCTTGATATAGACTTAAAGCGTACATGTATATGAACACATATATGTATACAAAGAGGTATCATTATTTTCCAAAATCCTACCGCACAAAAAAAACACAACCACTCCCCCACCATACATCTAAATCAAAAATATTAGATAATAATTTCAAAGTGCAAATTTTTTTGTGGTTCAACATGTTTATCACTGAATTTTCAAGATTTTTTACTGCATCTTTGATATATGTATTAATTTTTGAATTGATATGAAAAGATCAATATTCTACAATGGGATAAAAGCATCTTTCTACAAAACATTTTTTTAAAAATAATGACCTGCTTTGTGGAAGTTTGGAGGGACTGAACAATGTTCTCCTCCCTCGCTCTGGGGACCTAATGGGAGACCGGCGTCTGATGGGGCTGGCTTTAGGGGTGAGTCGGTCAGGACTCCCCTCCAGGCTGTAGTTACGCTGGAGCTCCCGTTCCAGGATCCGGTCAATCACATCTGGCTCTACAGCATCCGGATCATCCTCCAGTTCATCCACATCACCTTCTCCTGTAATTCAAAATTTTATCAAAATTTCATTTTCATTACATTGATGTGTTTGTTTGGACTAAAACTTGGACTTCTAAATGCATGTACTTTTACCTGTATCCTGTACATGTACTGACACAAGTTCAGCATAATGTAGCTTAAGATAAGCCTTTAACTTTTTTTTTACTTCAGAATGTTGGAATAAATCACCAAAACTATTTGTATTAAGGCAATTGTGCCTAGCAAAAAATTTACATGAAAACTTCCACATAAAATTTAAGAAAAGGGAGCAAAGACGAGCTATTTGTTAAATCTTTGCCAATTACCTCAAACGACCACAAAACATGGACATTATTTTTTTCTCTTTATGATAACTGTTTATGGAGCTTACCATCTGTTGAAGCATCGCTGTCAATTTTATTGAGGATGTATTCCAGCAGACCACCAAATATCTCCAGCAGATTCCAAATGGACTCACGGTTTCCATCGACAACCTCTCGCCCTGTGATGTGTGCTAGTGAGGTATGTAGAATATCTCGAGATAAAATGTCTATCACCAACTGTATATTTTGTATTTCATCCTCTCTACTGATTGGTTTCTGAATCACACCTAATAAAAATAATAAAAACATGAAAATGAGTCAATGTTAGCTATACAATATATGTCATATCTGATTCAAAATACAGTACATGCACATCACTATGTCTATATGTGTAGAAAGTTAATATCTAATTCATCTCACTTCCCCTACTGATTCTACCATCTTAATTCTTGTAGTCTTACCATGTAACTTTTCTCCACACAGACCCTCGAACAGAGTGACATATACTGCTGCGTTGATGTCCTCCACACAACCCAGACTACTGCCAGCATTCAGTTGTTCCAGTAAGAGGTTTGCCTGACGTACTATTTCTGTAAGATAAATATTGATATGTTTGAAGTCTTGAAAGTCGAAAAGTTTTTATCAATCAATCTCATCTTTCTATTTCATCCATCAAAGATAACGTTTTGAAAAAAACAATACACACTTATATCTTCTTGATTTAGTCTCTCTTTTGGTCCCATTTTCTAAAAGAAAAAAAATATCACTTTATTGAATATAGTACATGTAAATGTATTAGTGAAGATAAAATATGCATGTCAATGTACATACATGTACTCTGAAGCATGCTTCAACAGCTAAATCGCATACCCTTTTATGCTTGGTTTGTGCAATCTTTAAGTGTTTTCTATGAACCATTTAGTGTTCTTTTGTGGACAAGAGAGTGTGCAGCAGGCCTATGATGTAGTTCAGGTTGTTCACATCAGAGTTATTAATTTATATTGAAACCTAACTACTGTATGTGATATTTGCTGATCGAAATGTAGCAATGCCCACATGTTTAAACAAAACATTTCTCAGAATTATCCTTGAAGTAACACAAAAGTGCCTTGTAACCAATATACATTTTCATATCTTTTACAATACAAATAATATTGCATGTAATACTGCAAGGGTACAAGAAATATATACATTTCTCCTTCTAAAGTTCTAAACGGAATCAAACAATGTTATTAATGTTAAACATTTGAGTTTGCTTAATAAATTAATTCGTAAATCTTCGTTATCTTTGTTATTTTGTAATTCAGACGCAAACTGAAAAGAATAAATCTGGGTTGATGCTGAAAGACATTCCTATCTTGTTTTATTATACTACACGTCATTATATATGTGACGAATATTATTATTTCGAACATAAACAGAAAACTTAATGTACCACACACTGGGACAAGAGAAATATAAATGCATTATCTCATAAACAACAAAATCTTCTTGCAAACTGTTTTAACCTAACATAGTATATTACAATTTTAAATGGCACCATATACATGTTCAAAAACTCGTCCACACTTGCTCCAGTTCCAGCGGTAGCTCTAGAAATATTACTACGAAAAGATTTTTTACCAGTGATTAATTCATGCAATTCCATACAGTTTTCCATACCTTTTATGTTTCATTAAATAAACTGCAAATCTAATATTTTCATCGCAAGAAAATGGAATTAAGTTAAAACATGTTCCAAAATATTGTAAACACTGGACAGAGACACCTAGCGGCAGCTACAACAAAGAATACTTTAAGAAACTCGCACAATAACAAATTTATTTCCGGATTGACGAAATACAAGAGCACTAATCATTTGAGATAGCCTATTTGCTATTTAACAAATACTGAGATACAAAATAGTTTGCTACACCGTTCACTTTTTACTTTTACGAATTGTTAAGGGGGGACTTTAAAAAAAAGACCCCCTCTTCCCGAAACTTACGGTAAATAAAAAATAACTTCGCAATCATGATGGTGATGGTGATTGGGGGGGGGGGGGGGGGCAAGAAGGAGTAATCTAAATATGTATCTGCAACCTTCAACTTTTACTATATTTTAACAGTTTACTTAAATATCATTACATCCGCGCACTTTCAAACTTTCAAAAGTAAATTAAGGTATACCAGTTTACTTAAAATAATTTTATCTTTAAGTAAATGTGATAAAAAGGTCTATATGTCACCCGAGTCCCAAAAAATAAATTCAAGGAGGGGGTGGGAAGAGGGTAGTATGCCTACTCTGTGACCCCATCATCATCGTGCAGTGTTCGAAATACATGTTTTTAAACCACTGTTTGAAAATCACTAACATGATAAGAATTAAAATACAAACGGGCACGCTTATCATTTTCGTCACTTCAAGTCGATTAATTTAAGTGCATGGTACTCACGCATTTACATGCATGTACATACATTATGATTTAGAACCGGATGGACAATACATAAGTGTTCTAGTAAAAATACCTCAATGGCGATCCAATGACAATAACTCCACTGAGTTGCTGGCGGGTTGTTCATATTGATACAATCATGTTAATTTATATACATGTACATGTATATATGACCTTAATGCAGTCCAGTCTCACATGCAAGAACATTCAAAATGGGATATAAAAAAACCCACCATCATATATTTTCCTTTTTTTAAACAGAAAACACGGTCAGAAGACTTGGATTTGAATGCCATCGCATAAAATTCATGTAATGACAAATGACTATACATTCATCTATAAATGAACGCCACTAAAAAGATAGGATTCAAAACAGTCATATACCTGAAATTTTATGGAATATGAGATTGTATAGGATTTACTATACACCTGTATTTCGAAACAAATAATTGCGATTTGACAAAGTGACTCTGGGATAGGTGACGAAACAATGCCTACCATATGTCGCAGTTCTTATCCTGGCACATGTGGGGGTTTTTTTTTTTGGGGGGGGGGGGTTGTTGTTTTTTGTTTTGTTTTTTGTTTTGCTTTTTTTGTATAGATAAAATAAAAAGTTATAATGTTTGCCTAACATGCATGCATTTCATTTGCGGATCTATTAAGCGCGGGATCAGGGGAATCCTACGCCCCCTCCTCTTTTTTGATGAATTTCATATTGTAAAGGTAACGAAAGTAGGTCATGGACCCCTTGAACCCCCCCCCCCCAATCACCACCCGCAAAAAAAAATACCCGTCGTATCCCTGGGAAATAAAATGGATCTGAGCATGCGTTTATATGTATACTTTTTGTCATGTAATCATTCAGTAAAACAAAACACTTTTATTAGGTAAGTCACAGCTGGACAATGTTGATAAATGTTAACAATGTGATTCATGGTCCTCACGAAGGCACGTAACATCGGCGGAAGGGGGGGGTCTCACTTTTTTCGCAGCAGATTTAAATTGACAGATAAAAATATAAAATATCATGCATATGGAATTGCTCCCTCCCCCAACTTTTTTGGGAGCATGTTATTATACTAAATGGAAGTGAAAAGAAGGAACTCAACAGCGAAATTGGAGTTACAAGAAATACTACGCACCCCCTCCCCCACGAATTTTTTTTTTCTAAATTTTTTAAAAATTTTTTTATCTTTTTTAATTTTTTTTGCCTGTCAAGATTTTTTTTGGGGGGGAGGCTGCCCCACCCTTACTTTCAAAAGCGATGCTACGTGCCTGTCCTGTAAAACGCACTTTCACTTCGTTGTAAATGTATCTATCACTAGTACAAATTGTAGAAATCTCGAGCTCTCTGTACTCAACCGATTTCCATAGCGAGCAAAATTGTGCAAATCATTTTCATGCCTAATAAATTGCTGCAGGTGTAGTTTTTTTTTTAAAATAACAAAATGAAACTATATAATAAACGTATGTAGAGGAGCGACTTTCGGTTGAATCAATACAGAAAGTGCATGCATGCGATCCTATGTGTCATTCTAATACTATAGTATATAACAAGTGTACTTGCATGTATACTCAATTGTAAATGTACACATAAATGTGCATATATACACAATCAAATTTTGGTTCTGTAAAATGGAGCTGTTTTTCCAATTTGTATAAGGAGGACTTGTGGTTATAATCACTTAAAATTTGCTAAAACTTCATTGTATGTATGTTTATAAGTACTATAAAAGTGTTAGCTGTTGAAAAGTCATTTTAAAACAAACGTGCTAAGTAATGCAAGCGTCAACCCACCCAAATTAAAGTGCCTATTTCGTGGGCATTGTTTAAATGCACGATTCTGGTCCAAGGTTTTTTGGAGAGAGAGAGAGAGAGAGAGAGAATATTCAGATGACAGTAGCGAAGTTTGGAGGATCAGTGAGTCATGCGTAGGAAATACCTGTCTAATAATAAGGTCTATCTATAAATAGAACATATGCGACAAAGGTGAAACTGGGATTTTACGTCAGTTTCGGTTAAACTCTGTACAAGCAGTTTTGCATGAGAAACACCTGTAGACGGAAGGTTGAACCGTGAACATGGACTATTTCACTGACATTGTCATCTTGTGTTTCTTGCTGGGATTGAGTAGTAAGTCAAAATCTATTAACTAGTACTGCTGAAATATTGCACGTCGATTAGTTTTAATCTAGTGAAATTAATGCACGTACAGGTAGTTTCACTTTTACATTACCGTCACCTGACGAGTTTTATGTGGTATAGTTACGCAAATATTTTCTTACAAATTTAAGTTTGGAATTTTAATCTATTCTGTACATTTGATATATTATATTCAGTATAGGCTTACATAATCGCAAGCATTTTTTATCATCGTATTTTATCTAAACGATCGATAAGAGTTTACAGAGACGTTGGATGTTTGTTTAAATACAAACAAGGAAATAAAACCAAATTGTCCACATTGTATGATTGAGAGAGAGAGAAAGAGAGAGAGAGAGAGATAAGAGAGAGAGAGAGAGAGCATCCATAATCAACATGTTCATGCCATTATTTCAAAAAGAGTAAAAGTCATCAATTTAAATATAGTTTTATTTTCTATAGTGATTAGTTATTAACAAATTGACTCCATTTTCCAGGTGGTCAGGATGCAGGTGCCACCACAATGGGACCTACTCCCATGTCTAAAATGGCACCACCCAGTCTGCTCCCTCTCATCGTACCAGTGGTCACCATGATAATCTGTACAGTCGTCATCATTGTCGTCATTATCCTCTATCTACGGTGCTGTCATCGGACGGCGGGAGATAAAGTCTCAGACGGTAAGTAGACGTTGATTGAGAGAGAGAGAGAGAGAGAGAGAGAGAGAGAGAGATTGACTTATTTAAACTGTTTCTTTTTTAGTTGAAAAAAGCAAAAAGACAGAGAAGACAAAAAGTACTGTAGGAGGAGATATGCCGTTGTTGAGCTTAGGAGGTTATGAAAAAGGTACTCGAGTTTATTTATAAATTGATATGTACCCTCTCACATATATACGTGGCTACAGGGATCTTAATTAATGGACCAATAAGTCATAAAATATCACTTAATGACGTTAGATACACTGTTTGATTACAGTGTAATGTAATTGAATACTGGAAAATTAAAGTTAATGTATTTTTGCCGTGAGCTCTATTGTAAACCTGAACCATAACTCTATAGCGTCCATTAGCCGTGAAGGTAAATCAAAAACAATTTGTAGAATGTTTTATGTAGCTTTTTATGTATATCCATTGCCAGCCATATCGAATGCATTCAGTTGTATGGTGATATATGTAGTTTAAAGTTTCGCCTGTGTAATTTATACATTCTGAGTGTATTCTGTTTTCGAGGTTGTCACTTCTATACTGCAGCCAAAGTGAAAGTCTCATTTTTTTTGGGGGGGGGGGGGGGGGGGTCAATGCTATGCATGCACGTCCATAAATCAACTTGCATAAAATCCTCCATTTTACATTGTAGATGCAGAGTCCGTCCTAAATGGAGGTATATATATATAAATTATATACACATTTCAGTTGTAATACTCAGTAGTTTAATATTCAAAAATATATTCATTTTTCTCGTTTGAGAATTGCATTTTAAGCCACCATTGTGCTTTTCCAAAAATTAGTTTCTTTCGTTTTATCTTTAATAATGGACTTTATCTTTTTTCAGCAAAAGATCAACTGAGAGAAATAAAGAGCCTTGAGAAAAACCTAGGAATTTCTGTTAAAGGTACACACATACTCCTAACCGTGACACTTAGTTCATTGTGTCAGACTTAACAAACATCCGAATTCCTAGCGCATATTTTTCTCACACATTGAATAAAAAAACAAACACGGACGAACGCAGTCATGCGCATTCGTAATTTTTGTTAAACTGGGATAGAGTTTATTAGGGTTATTTCCGCGTTAAGTGCCGGAAAAAATTGTCAGCGTACGAATTTTAAAAATATGTAAATCATCCATTGTGTTTACAGAAGATAGTATAGATAAAGAATTTAACTTTTGAAATATAATGTATCAAATCTAATGAAGGTCGGTGGCTAATTTTTTATTATCTTTTTTTTCCAAACAGAATTTAAAAACTTGATGTGGCATGGTAAGTTATAATGTATAATTTGATTAAAACAATTTCTATCTATTAAAAATGCAGATTTTCATCAGCATTTATTCTTTTTGAAATTTGACAGACAAAATGAACTTATTGTATTGGTTTTTTTAAATTTTGTCTTTTCAGCGACATCAATCTTAAAGTTAATTGGTAAGGCATTCAGTTTTGAAGATTTAATTCAATTAAAATTGGAATTTGATTAAAAAAGTAAACGATATTATTTTTTTTTCCTTTACAACTTCATTACGATTCATTTCATGTACTACATGTATTTACATACTAAGTAATTCATAAAATGAACTTTGAATATTTTCTGACGTTGCTTGTTTTTGTACATAGATGAGGGTATTGATGAAGAAAGTGAGCCTAAAAATCTGAAAGACGAACTGTTTTCAGAGGTGAACAAAAGGGGTAAGTTAAAGGTAGTCTCGCGTTAAATTCTGCTTGATGTGTTTTTTATAGATTGATATTTTGCATTTAAAAAAGATTTTGCTCAATGGAAACCAAACCTTTGAAGTATCTTCATGGAGCTGGAAATGTAGGTGTACATCTTTTAGTTGATGTTGATACTTGTACATGTATTGTACCACAATAAAATAAGACATGGAAAAACAAAGTCTGTTCTAACATTTACTTTTCAGCATTGTCTGATTTTAGCAAGTAAAATAAGTTAATGAGACCGAATTGAAAAAGAAAAAAATACATAAAAGAGAAAACGGTATACCATTTTTTCCTTTTAAAAAAAACCTATTGGTCCTCACGAATGGTTTTGAATTAGTATTGATTCGGCTCGCCTTGTGGGCTCAAGTAGGTCCAGTACAAAGCCTTGAAGGGACCCCAAGGGACAACGCCAAGAAGCCTATAAATTCTAGATACATGAATTTAGTAGAGGATAGTTCTTTTCGTTGCTTTTGCAGTCGCAAAAGATCCAAAAGACAAACCGGACGACGACGACGATGACGAACCGAAGAAGAGAAGAATAGAAAGTGCGCGGGAAAAACAGAATCGTCTGTTCACCGGTATGTAAAATATCATTCTCCGATTACAGTAAACTACATGCAATTGTTCCTCTTTATTAACTCCTCGAAAATTTCGACTTGCAGACTATTTAGGGCTGGGGTATAATATAATAGCAGACGTGTAAAATCTAACATTCTTTAATGTTTGTGTTATAAGTAATTGACTGCCACCCCCCCCCCCCCCCCCAAAAAAAAAAAAAAACAACCAAAAAAAACAAAAACCAAAAAACAAAATGTGCAACATGGTAATACTGAGAATTGCAGATTACTGATTTAATTAAAAAAATTGATGTATCTCTGTTTAATAACTACCGTATTCTTTAATTTTTCTTTCAGAGACGAACAAAGTCTTGAACGATGGTAAAACTTGCTATATTACTTTTTTGAAAAATCATCTTTCTTTTTTCCAATGAATAAACATCATAACTGTAATTGTTGATGGTCGTTTACATTTTTTGATAATGTTTATTTTTTAAAGCAAATAACATCTGTGCAGTCGCATTACAAAATCAACTTTAAGTAAAACATTATTTCAAACAGGGATTGATTTTCGGTGCAAATATATTAAAATGAAATCACGACATTGCTATTTCGGCTATTTTTTCGACCAGGTAAAAAGTTCATCAAAGAAGCCAACCAAAAAGACATCGAAATACGGAATTTTACAAAAGGTAACATCGTGGAAATGATTTGTTTTTTTATCGTGTCAATAATTTTTAAAGTTTTATTATAGTGATTTTTTTGTACAAGGAAAGATTGTTCTTATTTGTGCTTATAACATCAAAAGAAATTTCAGTTAACATATCATAATGTTTCCTTTTAATTTTCTAGACGCTAAGAAAGCTTTAACCCAAGGTAAGATAAATATATAAAATCTTTATGTACAATTATTGAAAGTAGAAATATATTGAAGACAAACATTGTTATATAATTAAATATTTTAAACAATTTTATTATAAAAGCATCATGAGCATGTAAAGAAGAAATTTTGAAGTATCCCCCAAATCTTCAAGATATCTTATTAAAAATACCTTAATGAATTAATTTAAAGCAATATGTACTTTTCTTTTGGTTAAAAAACAATATTTTCCCCTGTCTACATGTACATGTCCTTTTGTTCCATACTAATAAATGCTTACACTTTCGGTTTCATCGAAATTAAAGCAACTGAACAATTAATTAAATGAAATACTCCATATGTGGGTTTTAGTTTCGGTAACATATATATCAACCACTGATGCCAATCTGTATTTTTACTTTCGTTTTCAGTCAAAGATCGTGTGCGTGCTATGAAGAAGCCTACAGGTAAATTATATAATCGATAGACCCTGGACGCCTTACTGTGATGTTTCCGTGTTTTCTTTCTGTGTCTTTCTTGTTCTTTTTCATTTCTGTCTATTAAAGAAACATGATGACTTTTGTGTTCAATTTCTGGTACAGCTTTTTATAGAACACATTACGTCAAATTCTCTTTGATCAACATGTGCCATATTGATAGAATTTTTCAGAGATGTCTGCATAGCCTATCATCCTTTATCAATATATTCCTGAAAAAAAAAATAATGTAAAATTTTAAAATGATAAGCAAAGCCATTTGAAAGCTGACATGCATAAAGTATTCTGAATATTAATAGTTAATAATATTAACAACTTATATTTATCATACAAAACCACAAATATTTTAATTTTTCTACAATAGGTGTTTCTAAAATTAGAGACCATAGGTAAATATTCAATAAACGGCAAGTAAAATCACAAACATGATTTACATATAAACGTCACTCCTCTTCAATTCGATGACCTCATGGAAGGATGCCTCAACGTTGATCCTGAGGCATATATTCAGCAGAGCGATAGCTTACGAGCGCTTGCCTGAATTTCTTATATATAGTGTATCTCTTTACGTCAAACGTTCGCAAGCACTCACTCTCTCTCTCTCTCTGCTGAATTTACTTCCTATGATAGTTCTGTGACACTCTGCAGCAACAGAGGCCAATTTTCAAAGAGAACATCTCACCTTTCCTTTCCCATAACACTTCTTCAAATTCACCGGTAACGCGAAAAATGGCATCAAATCCATTGTGGTTATTTGCAAAAACTTCATTTTTAAGTATAATCACCTGTAGCTGTTTAACCATGCATAAATTATTCTGTATCATTGTCTTGATTAAAAATTTTCTTTCAAGGAATCCAAAAATAAAAATCTTTTAAGTCATGTTTTTAGAAGAAAAAAAACTGCTATTCTGCCAATGCAATGCAATGGACCATTCCAATATTATTTTCGGTACTTTTTAAAGCAACAAAAACTTCGAATATATTATACATGTATTTCCTAACCAGTTCATCTCTACAACTTTCCACCACCAAAGTGATTATATATAGATACATTAACTGCTATATACGACAAATTTGAACGTCGAATGCTGTTTTTATGAATTTTAACCAATCATTTTGTTTTGTAATTCACTCAGATAAGAAGAAGGATGGTAAATTCGGGAAAGGGTAAGTCATTGAAATCATTTCAAAGCAGATTTACTAACGCATAGGGAAAGATGAACTAAATTAACATTAAATTAAAAATTTAACTTTTTGACTTAATAGCACAGTACTGCAGTATTCCATATTTTTCAAACTACATATACATATAGTCATGGGAAAAAATTAAGGAAAAAAATATATATAATGAATTGTTTAATTTAATCTTTATGCAATGTCGTATTTCCATTTTTTTAGGAAATCAGATTTTGATAATTTTAAATGTCAACTTTGTATATGTATATGAGGTACATAATTTTTGGGAAAGACGATTTTCTTTAATTTAATTTCAATATAAATGCTCGAATTTGTTAATTAATATGAAGAGTGTCTGACTTTTATTTTGTAAAAATGTTTTTGCGGTTTTATTTTTAAGTGAGGAGAGCAAGCCGTTATTAAAATGAAAAAAAAAACCCCGAGGAAAGTGACTTCGAAAGTACCACCATGCAACCGTTTCGTAAATTTCTTCTCAGCGACATTACGTACAGAACTACATTGGCAGATTGCTATTAGAATGAATGCAAGAGATAAGTCTTTGTGGACTTTATCAAATCTGTTGTAAAGAATGGTGCTTCGACTAATTACAGTAAATTTTGCAAATACTAGTATACTTTTTCATCATTTTTTTTTATATGGAAGGTTATTTTATGCTCAATATACAAGATCTACATGTACCTGTTTTGTGTGATATTAAATATTTAATCTGTATTTATTCTGTAAAAAAAAAAGCGTAGAAGTCGTCGTTTGTTTTCAGTATATTTCGATTTTAATATCATGGGTAAAATTAGATTTACATGTATATGACGTATTGTGTTATCCATTTGTATTTAATTTACATGTACAGATTATAATAATTTTCACTTCAATGTACAATCGCACTTGGGACTGTTGTAATTTTATTGCAAGTTCACTTTGTCTTCAAAACAATCATTTGAGATTTTCTGGTTGTATATATATATATTTACATTGTTTGTACTTGATAATATTTGTACTAGTCTAGCATTTTATTGGATTCTTTATGTGTGAAGGTTGCGTCTTCTAAAAATCGCACAAATATCGACACGTTGCATTTTTTAACTAGTCCGCATCATCCATTCATTTGTATTGTTTATTTCCACAGACAACACAAACGTCTGAATGATGCAGACTACGATGTTACATATCTTATAATCATTATGTGTTAACATTAATGTAGTTTGCTTGACCTCTTGTGTAATCAACTGTTGTGCTTGGATATATTTTTAACAATAAAACAGGTCGTGAGCGTTTGTAAAATTGCGTCTTTCGGGCGTCCAAAGGAATATTTTGAAATGATTTTGAATTCTAATTTTTCAAAATATATAAAATGAAGTTAGCCAAAATGTATCCGTTTGGGTTTGATTATTCCAAATAAATGTTTATATATTACAACGTTTAATGTTGTCAATAATAGTTGATTATAATAATACCCGTTAGGTTAATTTCATTCTTATCTATTTCTCCCTGTTGGATATTTATTTTATACAACATGTATATAAAAAGTCAAGAAAAGTAACTTTTCACAATTGTTAACTTGTACAAAAGTCAATAAGAAAATGAACTTTTTTTCTGGGAATTATTGGTACATAGAAGACATTCACTTGTATGATTGCAATAGAGTTAGTGCACATGAACTGCAACTGTCTGGTCCATTTAAAAAAGCGCTGTTGTCTTTCTGTAATACGCTGCAACCACATCTCTTGCATAACGAAAATTAAGAATATGGAGTTCTGGCGAATCATAGTCCAAAAGTACTCGAGCATCTAGCACCGAGAAAAACAAATACAAATCACTTTAAGACGGTCCTGATAGTGCGGTGTCGTAGTCCACAATCACGTTCCCACCAGGCATTGCAATACAATGGTGTTTCAGGGCAGACTGTAGTAAAATGCTCGAATACGTTGAACTTCGTAAAAGATTTTGCTCAGAGACAGCAAAATTCCGGTGGGGTATCTAGGATGATGCATATACGCATTATATTTCAGGTACAATGTCAGAGCCGACCTAAGAACGGTAATTTCTTAATGTCGATCTCTGCTGTAATAGACAGGAGACATACAGTGTAGAAGTCTTTCGCATGTGTCTGATCTAATATGGTAGGGCAGTCCCGTAACATGCTGCTTATAAATGACAAAATTGAGAAACCTAATGTCTTTAATCCAACTATCCCACCAGAATTCCTCCCATAAAGAACGGTAAAACTATTTTTTTTTAGAGTTTGGAGACTGTTAGTTATGGGGTTGAACTGTTCGGATATTTTAAGAGCAGAATATGCTCTTGGAAGCCTTAGATGTTCTTCACCAGGGTCAAAATTGGAGCTTAAAAGAATTTAAAGATTGTTGTACAAGTTGGAAGATTCAAGACGTTCTTTTCCGAGAATCCAGCAATCCAGAAAGAGGACAATTATGTAGTAGTTATTTAACAATACGAATAGAACGGATCAAATTTAAAAACTGTTGACATGTTGTACAAGAAATTTGAGAGAGAGAAAGAGAGAGAGAGAGAGGAGAGAAAACTGCCTGTATATAAGCGAGTATAGGTTTATCCGATTGTACACGTATTGTGACGTATTGATAAACTTGAAGCATTTTCTTTGGAACTTTAACGTTTCTTACATAGGATATAGATCGAACATTGTAAATAAAAAAGAAACATTTACTATGTAAATATATTTTTACAAGCCATAAAATAATCCAACCCGGAATACCCATCTTTATGTTTAAATAAAAAGAACTTATCATTGTTTCGAAGCCCGAGGACCGCGCATGGAATCAATTGAAATTGTTTGTATATTCCACGGAGCAAAAGTCTTGATCAATTAGACCTATTAATTGTATGTAAACATAAATTAACACTAACAAGTCAAAAAAGCCCTGAAACCCGGATTCACACTTAAATTACAAGTGAAAAAGAAAGAAAAGAAGAAAGATGAACTTGAACAGAAAACAGTTGCTACTGAGATTAAGAACAGTGTATATTTATCTACCTGCACTATATTCTATTCTGTGTAAGTATAATTTAAATCATTTAACACTTAAATAGAAATACAAACTTAATTTACGTAGCTGTAGACGATTTCAAGAATGTAAACATAAGTGAGAAATGAAAGTGGGATATTATAAAAGTCTGCTGAACATGTGAAAAACCACATTACCAACTATAATATTTCGGACTAAATCTTTTTTTATCTATTTTATAACGAAAACTGTGATTTTTTTTTCATTCTAAATTTTTGGTTTCTCTTTCAATTGTGTTCAGTCCTTTTTTAATTCATCCGATGTTGTGTTTTAGACAGGACTATTATTTATTCAGACATTTTGAAAGTCACATTACGATGAAATCAAATATTACTTTGAGGCACGTAAGACAATAAATTTCCAAAAAATAAAATTAATTAATAACAATTAAAAACCTCAAAATTCACACTTCGTTCGCATTTGTAATGCTTTTGTTCATACATGTTCAAATGGCGATGAGAAAAGACTTCTTTTTCTAGTTTAGTCCGTTACAAAAAAGTAATTACTAGATTTTTTATTCTAAATAAATAATAACCCCCAGTCTAAATTAAAAGTGTACATGTTTAACGTCTATCCCTCATTCCCATCCTTTTACTCTCTCTCTCTCTCTCTCTCTCTCTCTCTCTCTCTCTCTCTCTCTCTCTCTCTCTCCCCCCCCCCCCCCAGTCACAAGCATGCAAGAATGACGATTTTTTTTAATTCACCCCAATATTAATTTTTACACTACTTACATCAGCATGCTGTTGGAATAAGACTGGGGCCCAGCCTCCACCTTACAGCATTGCACTGGAGAGTCAGCTGAGAGCAGAACTGTTCACGGGGTACTCGGTGCTACAGAGACCGTCCCAAATCGTAGATGTCTTCATGGACTTCTCTCTTCTGACCGTCAACGACCTGGTGGGTATTAGAAAATTTTATTAATTTTATTTTATTCTACGAGAAAAAATACGTCCCTTGTTATAAAGATATAAGTTTAGCTATATTTGCGGTACTTACACGGAACCCCTCCAAAAATACATTGCTTTAAAATTTCATAAGTATTAGGTTTATTTATTCTGATCAGTACATGTATGTATATGCGTCAAGGACTTTCATTATATTTTACGATCAAAAGGCATATTCATGGATAGGTTATGATTTTACACTTGACAGAACATCAAGGATCAGACTTTCTCGGTATCGGCGTTGCTGTCTCTGGTATGGATTAAAGTTTATAATATATTTTTTTCCAAATACAGCAATATCTCTATTTTAGACTCATCTTTCTCTAATTATAATGTCTGTAATTGTGAACATCCAAATTTAATTTGTTTAAATGAAGAAGTGTCAAATTTTTTTTATATTGCAAACCTCATTTCACCTTACAAGATCAAATCTCTTAAATTCCTAGACATGGATAGACAGTAGAATGGCTTGGCATGCTGGCGTGGGTCTTTCCCAGGACTACAGCAGTATCCCATTCATGTTTAGCACTGAACAGTTCGTCTGGAAACCGTCCATTTATGTAGAAAACTCGTAAGTTAAGAGACAATCTGTGCAAAATTTACTAGGTATACATGTATATAGATTAATATATAAAACTACCGCATCATTTTAACAGATAAATTTTACGATATTCGGAATAGTGTAGGTCAGTGGGTCAATTTGTTATTCTTAATGGTTGAATGGCATTGATAACACTAAATCACAGAGAATCAGATTATGTGAATTAATGAATTGCCACCCAATTAAAATTAATGAGACTGGATGGTTATACTTTACGCTGTGCATTTACGCTATTCATCCAAGTTTATACTAGTTTTATTAAAGGGTACCTGCAGCCAATCCGATGTGAAACATATGTTAAAGAGTTTATTTACCAAAATTTAATGCAAAAAACCGCATCGAAATCGGTGCAAAAATAATGAAGTTACGCCCCTTCAAAGTGGCTATTTTTACCTGCTTTGGGAAATCTAATCAAGAGAAAACAGAATTAGGCGATAACGAGGCTTCAGCGGAAGTGACGTCACGAGGTCAACACGACGGAAATTTCCTTACAAAGCTATACAAATTAAATTCGATTTTTCAGCCAAAATGATTGATATAGGTCTGATGTTTTGACGTATTTTGTTAATTTAAGTATTGTAGATCTAGAAATTTGTATCCGTTATTATTTTATTACAATCTGATTTCTTTTTAAACGATTTTAAAATTTGTTATTCTCGTCGCCTTTTTACCTATGAATACGATATCTTAAAACGCTTACATGGGCAAATTTATGTTCATTATTCATTTTATTGATTACATAATATCCTTTCACACACGAGTGATCCGAGATAATGACACAGGTAAACAGGTAAACTAACGAAGCCACTGCTCCAGACACACGTGTATCTGGGGTATGTATACACAAGGTACACGAGTCTGGTGAACAAAGAGAGGGTTTCACACCTCTAGACTGGTAAATTGATTTGTGTATAATTAGCTACTCAATTGTTAAAAGATAAAACAGAAAAATAAATTAGACTGTGTAAAATCAAGCATTCGTCAGCTAAAACGTGTATAGTCTGACAATCAGTGATTAAAGAAGCATGCATGATACAATTGAATAGTAAAACTAATGTTCAAAGTAAATGCCTTTATTGTTACTTATCTTATCACTTAAATAATGACAAAAATTTACAATTCTGCAATTGAAACCTTTTTTATGTGATCAAGTAATTATTTCGGATTTATAATTTGTTATTTAATAAAGTGCAACTTTTTTTCGAGCGCTATGGTCAGCAATTAAACGCTTTATAACTCCGTATAGCTTAAATTGTAATACTGACAACGAATCATTATGAAATCTAAATAAACTGGAACATTTTGACAAAGGATGTAAATAAATGTAAAATTAAATTCCATTATCGTATTTTTAAAAGAATACGAGACAGACATAATCATGCATGCAGCCATCTTGGACTTTCGCCGTGATCCGTTTATAATCCCGTGTTTGTTTGTTAAAGAATGCATACTATTTTGATTGTTATTGGTCCGATATCAATATTATTGAATAATCGGGCGACATCATTTGTAATGTTATGCCTTATACGAGGAATAGACCCCGAGTTACCTTTTACGAAATATCATTATGTATCATCAATATTATTATTATAATCAGTTAATAATGTCACTGAGAAATCATTCGAAAGAATGACAATATTAACAAAATATGTTTCGTATAACAATAATGCTTTGATTAATTGTCATTTTGCTACATATGGTGTGCATTTATATGTAAAATGTGTTACACATTTGACGAAATTCATGAAGCAAACAATTGTCCAAATTCGGCATTTTTTTCGATAAAATACGGGTTAAACTCAAACGACAGTATAATTAGTCATCCAGGGTTGATACGGAAACAAAATAAAAGAAAAAAATATTCATATATCGATTAAACAATTCAAAAAAACGAACAGTTTTCATACGATATTCCTGTTTCTCATACAGCGGCGTTGACCCCGTGACGTCACAGTTCATCTCGCGCCAAAACGGCTTGATTCAAAACTCGTTCAGGTGTGAAATCGGGTTTTCCCCAAATATCTCGAAAACTACTTATGCGATCGATGTAAAATTTTCAGGATGATGTTTTTACACATAGATCTCCATTATATCAAAAATTGACCGGCACTGCAGGTACCCTTTAAAGTGTGTACATTTGAAACTATTGAATTGATTTTCTAAAAAGAGGTAAGTCTTGTCTTTTAAAGAACGCTGCCTATGTCACAAAGAGACAGACGTAAAAAACGGATGTTTATCACGTGTGCTTTGACAGAGGCGTAGCATTCTTAAAATAAAAAAATGTGTTACTTATATAATTTTTTAAAACTACAGTGCTGGGTGAAGCTTGTATTAATTGCTTTTAGAAATCTTTCCAATATTAACATTTGCGTTGTAGTGTTGAAGACTTGTCTGTCATAACTGATTTGTACACACCTATGAGGATGGGTAAATTTGGAAAGATACGATGGAGTACATCCGCAATTTATAAAGTGAACTGTGAATCCGACATAAGGTTCTATCCTCTTGACTCCCAATCCTGTGAAATTATCATCACTACGGCAAGCTACACTGCTAACGAGATTCGTCTGAAGCTCGATACTAATCCAGTATCGTTGATGTACTATACTGAAAATGGGGAGTGGGAATTGCTTTCAGTAGAAAGCGAAAAACCGATTGATAAAATGATGGGAGAGGAACCTTTTACAAAAGTGATTTTTCGCGTGAACATGCGCAGACGACCGTTGTTTCACGTGTTGAACACAATGTTTCCTGTTGCATTGATGGCCTTCTTGATACCCATGGCCTTTAAACTCCACGTGGATTCTGGCGAAAAGATGGGGTATTCTCTGACTGTTCTTCTGGCATATGCTGTGTATCTATCCATGATTTCAGAAAACATTCCGAGTACATCTGTCTCAATTTGCTTCATATGTAAGTATAGGATATTTCACTTATTTAACATTTGCATAGGATATAGTTTAATTCCACTTTTTCTGTCTTTGAACAGAACTTGTGTTTGAGAATTTGAGAATGCTTGTTCGTAAGGCCAGATAAAATCAAGGTTCTTCGGTTCGCAATTTCATGCATCTTTATTTAAATCAAAGTGTTAAATAATCATGCACGAGTAGCTTATGAAATTACCAAAATGCTAACATTTATTCTATATTTCCAGCAATCTACCTGGCATCGACTTTGGCCGTGGCAACCATTGCTGTACTCTTCGTCATTATCGTCATCAACGTATACCACACCTCGGAAGACAGAGAGATCCCGTCTGCTTTAGAGTCGTTCGCTTTTTGTTTAGAGTCATGCTTTTGTAAACAGGGAAGAAAAACTGGACAAAAACAATCGAGAATAGCACCATCACCGGAAGAGTCCATCGAGAAGCAACCGGGTGTTGTTGATGACGTCACTAAACAGGATGAAAAAGAGGAAGAAATGACGTGGAAACGACTTGCTTGTCTTCTTGATCGTTTCTTCTTTATAACGTTTATGGCTACAATTGGAATCTCAACAGCGGCGTTTATTGTGATCATTTCTCTGAAAATCATTAGTTATTAAAAGTGTGATATAAAAGTAACTCATGGTTTTTTTTAATTAATGTAAAATTTAAAGGATGTAATGAATTTCACTGCAAAGAAAGTACTTTTTTTTTTCATTGTATCAGTTTCAAAAATCGAAACCTTACCTTACAAGTTATATTCCTTTGCCACCATCTTTGGAGGAAAACTCAAAGATTTCTCGCATTAGCCTTAAGTTTGTAGTTTAGAGGTTTGTAACTTTGTCGTCACTAATTTGACAATAAATCCGTTTCCGTTGTGCATTTTGATTGCCCCAGGATGGACCAACACACATATCTTGAAAATAGAGATTGAATCCAAATAAATGTTCAAATCTTTAGTAGCATAAAGAAGGAACGTTGGGTTTTTTCCTCCTTGACATAGCAAAGGGAGACAACTTTTCAAAAGTTAAGATTGGTCTATACCTTTTATGAAAAAGAAAATTATTTGACGTACATGTAAATGATATGAGAAAAAAACTAATGACGATTGTTGTTTTAACTGAATTTTTTGAAATGTCATTTTTACATAATTTAATTATGCTGTCAATTCAATGCCTCATTATCGTTTTATGGTCGACCAAAATTTGATTATTCTTTGATGTATTACACATGTATTGCATAGAAATTTCCATGATTTGCAAGGAATTTACTCGATAACTCGTAAAATATTGAATTTAAAGTTTTTCAAATAGATTATCAGATATTACGAGTGTTTCTTATATATATATATATATATATATATATATATATATATATATATATATATATATATATATATATAATTTGAAATAAAATTAAGATGCAGAAAACATTTTAAACAGCAAAATAATTCTTTATTTAAGACTAGAAATTGTGAAGAAGTTTTATTGAATCAAAATTAGGCAGAGATTGAAAACTGATAAAGAAAATTTGGTCTGAAATATTTTTTTCGAAATATTGTATAAAACTTACATACCATGCTACTCCTCTCAAAATAAATTTCAGTTTTCAAAGAAGTATCTATTAGATTTAAATAATAGTGAAGAAAATTTAAATCATGGTCTAGAATGTGCAAAGGATTTACTTAACTTTAAAAAAATCTACAGGCAACTCTATGTATCTTAAAGTGTGAATAGCATTGCAATAGGAGGTCTATACTAACTGTATTTAATAAATAAATTATGTTTCACAGCAGTGTATTATTTTGTTTTGTAATTATCCTTTAGAAAATATGTTAAAAATGGAAAAAAAGGTTCAGTAAAAATTGTAATTAATCGCCGTTAATCCAGTTCTACAAAAATAAATTACATTCAGTACCCAACGAGTCCCTGAAATAATGCATCCATTATTCTTTATTCAAAATTCGAATCTGTGGTAGTTTTCGTGTAAAGCATTGAATTATATCTTTGGACGGATACTGAACTGTGTCATTTCATTGGCCCACGTGAACTGTTAATCAGAAAACCCCAGGATCCGTCGATTGTATGATCCGTGCAAGTTTGCTTAGATAGGAAGCAGGAATCAATGGTAAAGAATTAGACCTGTTATTTAACTAGACAACGCTAGAAAATACAGCATCTTAATTATGCAATCCTCAGTGCAACATCTATGCACATCAGATTGTGTGGGGCGAGGGTAAGCTAGGAAATAAAGAAGGTGTTTTAAAAACCTTCAACCTAAATCGCCGACTCCAAGGTAAGTGTATACATTTTTATTGATAATGTAGTAAGATCTCAACCTTGGTTGAAGGACACTAAGTTTCTTGTACTAGGTCTTTGTGTTTACAAAAACTCAACTCTAATTGAATTTTGAATTAGTTATCAATTAATTTCTCTATGCTAAAATGAATGGACATTATTCTTTTTTTAAATGTTCTCAAATGACTATGTATTTTCATTATATGCAGATCATTGATTTTGATAAATAGTTTTGTCATCGAAACCCACAGTCTGCTTTTTTACATATGGCGTACAATAGGGACTGGAAAATTCAACAACTGTTAATTATAAAAGAGATTTAACAAACAATTGAAATTATTAGATTGTCAAATATTTTGTGTGCTTGTACAGAAAATGTATAGAAACCCAGGGATAAAAAAATCGAGCTGTTTTTTTTTTACTGCACTGAAAAGAAGTCTGATCCACCAAACCTGCCATAAACTTCATTGGTTACTGCAACAATGTTAAAAACATTCAATGTGTACTCGGAAAAGGATTTTCAAAATCAAAAGTTTCAACGAGGATATTTAAAAAGAGAAAATATGGGAATTAGGAGAAAACAACAGAGTTATTTTTGTTTGCCGATGTTCTGTTTAATTTTCTGTAAGTAGATATGAATTACAAATATTTTAATTCAATTTGGTGTTTTGTAAAGCGATATTTTATCCATAAGAAATTTTCTATATCAAACGCACTGACAACTTAAAATTGTCTTAAGGAGTAAATGAGTAAAAGAAATGATTATTCAAATAAAAAGATCAAAAGTTCGTCAATTTCTATATCCTCGTATATAATTTTGCCTCAACCTCATTTGAATTTATTTTCATGTAAATTATTAAAAAATCATCAGATTTTCTTAAGATTATTATCGTTATAATAATTATGTAAAATCTTAAGTTGAAAAATATTATTTAGTCAATAAACTCGATATGGAAATCATATAGTGTCATGAAACTCCAAATCAATTGCACCTAATTTGTATAGAGAATCCTCTTTGATCGGCTTTTTAAGGGAGATTTCAATAGAAAAAATGATAATTAGTTCATGATTACCCAAGCCGCAAATCTGACAGACGGAAGTGACCCTTTTAATCTTAAAAATGACAAATTTAAAAAAATTAGACATACGTATGATCAACGCATCAACTAACTTCACGGAAATTAGTATTCAACAAATATTGACGAAACCACAGTAAAATTTGTTACAAGATTTATAATAAATTACATTGTACAATGTAATTAGTATAAACCACAGTAAAATTTGTTTCAAGATTTATAATAAATTACATTGTACAATGTAATTTATTATAAATCTTGTAACAAATTTTACTGTGGTTTCGTCAATATTTGTTGAATACTAATTTCCGTGAAGTTAGTTGATGCGTTGATCAACCATCTTTGCTAGCCACGCTGAGAAGCGTAGTATATCGGAAACCCTTGGCTAGCGAAGATGTTGATCAACGAAATTAAATATTTTGAAGTGCAATATAATTGCACATGCATCTATTTTATTTTATCTGAACACAACAAAATAATGCGTTTAAAGACAGTTTTGAAGGTTTCAAAAATGTTTATCATCCAAAGAAAGACAAAATGAAATAATAAAATAATGAGATGGTGACTTAGATTTCGTCAGTGGTTATGAAACCACAATCTTTCAAATAAAGGAGTTCATTAAATAAAATCAATGCGAACAAAATGCCACAAAGCTTAAGTCTCCCCCTCTCTTTCTCTCTCTCGGCACATGTAAACTAACTAATATACTACTTACTTGAGCTTGCTGTTGGAGACCAGCAGTTGCGCCCAAAGCCTACAGCATTGCCCTGGAGAGTCAGCTGAGAGAAGAACTGTTCTCGGGGTACTCAGTGCTACAGAGACCGTCCCAAGTCGTTGTTGTGAAAGTGGGCTTCACTCTCTTGACCGTCAACGACTTGGTGGGTATCTTTATATACGGGTTTACAATAATTTTATATTGTTTAATATTGCATTTAACTAACGATAATTTTTCATTTATAGAACATCAAGGATCAGACCTTTTCAGTATCTGCTTTACTAACATTGGTATGTAAGGAAGTATTTAAATGTAAGCAAATCGTAACATTTGAAAGCAAAGCAAATGGATTGCCTCTTCGAGAATCTTATGCCCTGTCGTCACCAACATTTTCAAATCACTCAACTCAGTCCTCAGCTCAAATCATTAAAAGAAAAGTGCATGAATTTGTGGTCAAAACGCAGACATGAGGTCAAGTATTGACATGAGGAAAGTTGCTGACGGCGGGGCGTAATTTAAAAACATAAATACCGGAGCAGCTGTCAGTATTCCCATTTATTGATGATTGCATCGCACAGTAACCAACACAAACTTCTACTTTCGTAGACATGGATAGACAGTAGAATGGCTTGGAATGCAGCAGCAGGTCTTTCCCAGGACTACAGTAGCATTCGTTTCATGTTCAGCAATGAGCAACATGTCTGGAAACCCTCCATTTATGTAGAAAACTCGTAAGTTGTGATATTTGGGAGTTGATTTTAATCAACTCTCCTATGCAGTTAGCAGACTGGAAGTGAAACAGTTTTTGGACCTCAGCACAACCATTACCGCCGACAAAATCTAGTACTAGAAAATAATCGATATATTCGATGCATTGTTTTTCAAGAAAATATATCTACATATATTTGTATGATATGAATAAATACCCTGTAAATAGTCAGATTTTATTCATGTGATGACAAGAACTGTTACAATGTAGATATTTTTTTATTGTCATACGTGTTCTTATATCAGCGTTCAATAAGACTGATTCGCTCTCATTGATTATACCAAAGCGCTACTTCTTCAGCGGTAGCGTTTGGAATTAATGGCAAAATTTTCAATCTAAATACTAGTGCCAGTACTGGCGTAGACTAAACTTTATTATCATTTGTTTGATAAGAAATGCTTGGATGTGATTTTCAAGTTACTGATGCATAATGCATTGTAGACTTTAATAGCGTTAATATTCTATTTTTAGATATTACACAACACGCCATTCAAAGGTGGGTTGTCCATCTATAGCTCGGAATTTTTGTCAGATTGAAAAGCCCGAAAATTCATATTTATAGTAAAATTGTGCGTAATCATTCAAAGAAATAGAGAATAATACATACCCTTTTGCATATTACAGCCTGTATCAGCCCAAGACTCCAATATCAGCCCGAGGGCCGAAGGCCCAAGGGATGATATTGGTCGAGGGCTGATTCAGGCTGTGAAATGTAAACATGCACAAATGCCGAAACGGAAAAAAGGCAGAGTTCCGCAAGGGGTGTGCTACAGATCCGTATCAGCCCTAGGGCTGATAACCTGTATCAGCCCCGGAGGTCGATATGAGTTGTGTGATGTCATCTGTATCACATGCCAAAAAACCTGTTTTTATTACTACATGTAAGTATGTAATAAAGTTTAGAAACGACTACTTTTCTGTTGCAGAGTTGAAGACTTATCTGTCATCACTGATTTGTACACACCTATGAGAATGCGTATGAATGGAAAGATACGTTGGAGCACGCCCGCGATTTATAAAGTGAACTGTGAATCAGACATACGGTTCTACCCTCTAGATTACCAATCCTGTGAAATACGAATCACAACCGCTGGCTACACGGCAATCGAGATTCAACTTCAGTTGGAAAAGAACCCAGTATCGTTGATGTACTATACTGAAAATGGAGAGTGGGAATTGCTTTCAGTGGAAAGTGAGAAACCACGAAATAAAATGGAGGATGGCGAACTCTTTACCAAAGTGATATTTCGCGTGAACATGCGCAGACGACCTTTGTTTCACGTGTTGAACACAATGTTTCCTGTTGCATTGATGGCCTTCTTGATACCCATGGCCTTTAAACTCCACGTGGACTCTGGCGAAAAGATAGGCTATTCTCTGACGGTTCTTCTTGCATATGCTGTGTATCTGTCGGTCGATGATTCTAGAAAACATACCAAGTACATCTGTCTCAATTTGCTTCATATGTGAGTATAGATAATTTCAGGTTTTTAAAAATATGCCAGCCTAGTAAACCAAATTATAAATACATGTGTTCTTAAAAGATCCAACGTATATTTTTTTTTTTTCTATTTCTTTAAATGAAGTCCATTATGATCTTAAAAAATTTGTAATGATTTCGGGGTTTCCTATTTCCTGTTCACACTCAATTCACACAAGTAGTTGGATTTCTTCAGTACTAAGTAGCTCTTTGGAAATTTTACCACACGAGCTCTCCCTTTTTATTCATTTTTTCCAGCAATCTACCTGGCATCTACTTTGGCCGTGGCAACCATTGCTGTACTCTTCGCCATTATCGTTATCAACGTATACCACACCTCGGAAGACAGAGGGATCCCATCTGCCTTACAGTCGTTTGCATGTTGTCTACAAACATGCTTCTGCAAAAGACGAAAGAAACCTTGGCAAAAACGAACGAAAATAGAGCCAATGTGCATGCAAGACAACAGGCCCATCGAGAAAACACCGGATGTAGGTGATGATGTCACTATTTGTGAAGAAGAATTGACGTGGAAGGAGCTCGCACGTCTTCTCGATAAGTTTTTCTTCATTGTGTTCATGGCTACAATTACAGTGTCAACGTCAGCTTTTATTGTAATCATATCTTTGAAAATTAACCAGTATTAATGGATTTAACTCCATGACTAATCAGGATGTTGATAACATGAACAGATAAAGTTTTAAAAAATCCACTTAGTTTATTTTGTTGTAGCTGCAGGTCGTCCATTCGAATTTTTTTTAGACCGCGAGGTACATATACAGACCAGCAGCTAATTTTACTGTTGATAAAATTGTTGTTTATTTCTGGTACTTGCTGTACTTCATGAAAAATAAATTTAAAAAAGGAAAAAAGAAGCGTTAAAAAATAACTTTACATGTATACTGCAGTATTGATTGTTACGTAATAATGTAAATCAGTTGTCTTAGTGAAATTTAAATCAATGTGCCAAATTAATTTCTGAAGTTATTATGAAAGGAAATAAATAACACACGTTCATAAACATGTTTATTATCTTACAATTCAATAATCTTGACCTCACTTTAACGAAATCAATGAAACGAATTTATTTCGTCGAGACTGTAGATTTGCTTTTCTTATACGTAGATTTTCATTGGGTTTGTATTTCATACGTCAACACTAATATTAATGAGCAATAATGAGACATCCTCAACAGGTAACTACAGGAAGAGAAATAGGAATAATTCAAGCAACTGCGTACAATGACATTCATCATTTATTCATTCCTGTATATTTACATCTACCAAGTACCATTCCTCTATTTCTTACGAAAACTTATACTTACTTCATAGCTCTATGGAAACAGTCGGACTGAAATCTACACGCCCCATTTAAATGTCGATTTGTCGAAACCTCCAACGACCTAAGAAAAATCACGGACTGCACGAAAAAATCATGATTCCCATAGGAGACAATTTGGCTGTGTCTTTTAGATAACGTACTGTTGTACATTAACGGTAATTGAGTTCATTTCACTTACATTTTACAATAAATTTATTAATTTATTAAAAGAAAGAAGTAAATATAAACAATAAAATGCTTTCTTTTGTGATTCATTCGGGCTATGAAGGTAGCGAACATTGCAGCAAAAAATCCATAACCCGCGTATTTTTTCTGCAATGACGCGACCTTCATATCCCGCATGAATCACCAAAGAAAACATATTTTATTGTTTATTTATTCAGATTACGACATTACAGGGACATGCATAGTACAACTACGACCGACGTAATCCAGCATCAATTTTTTAAGCAGAGAGAAATGATGAAATCACAACTATTACTAGTATTCTATTTAGTTAAAGTCTGATTTCTTCATACAGGCAATGATGTCGGAGTAAATGTTAGAGGTTTTGGTTTACCAAAAACAGTTACTTATATATCTCAACTGCTTTGTCAAAGTTTCAATAAGCTGTGTCCATGTGAAAAGTGCATGTCCCTTTTGTTGAGAATGTATTGCTAAAACACCCTTTTGTACTTGCGACAAAGTAAATTTTTCATACCCCCATTTCTTGCACATTGACCAAACGTGTTGAGACACAATTTTATATTTTGACCAATTAAAATGAAATTTGTCGCTTAATTGTCTATCTCCTTATTTACTTCAGGAAATCAGCGTCCTTGGCTTTGTGTTCAATCAGCAACATCAATCGAAAACGACTATAACATCTTACTTTTTATTGGATAGGTTTGCTTTTTTTTTAAATTCAAATCAACTCTAGTTTCAAATGTTACCGTGAATAATCTCTATAATAACATTCCTTAACATTAATCAGACTCCGATGAGTCTCGTTGTGCATGCAAAATCTGGCACGTCTACGAGCAGCTCAAAACCTCGAAGATTTTGTCCAGTTTTGCAAATACATACATAAAAGATCCGCCAATACTTAGTACTTACGTACGTACGACCATTAAAAGACTCATTTGTGAAGCGAATGACAAACTGGTTTCATTTTTTTAAACCCCCTTGCTAGTTTTAATGTTTTAATCTCACACATTTCTATAATCACGTTTTCGTGTTTTGAAGATTGTAATTTCTTCTAATCTTCTAATCTCCCCTTTACTTTGATTTATTAAACTACAGTGTTGTTTTAAACTCAAACGAAACGACCTTATAATTATATATATGCTACAAGGATAATCATGGAAGTCAACAAGAAAATATACAAAATTGTGTTCGTAGTTTGCAGTGAGTATCTATTGTCATGTCACAACTAACCAATTCAATATTCGATTTTTTACAAAAATAATTGACAAAATCATTGTGGTTCTAAAAACGGTTAGCGGTCGAGGTTTTTCCCCCCTCCAATCTTTAATTTGAGATAAATTAGTACATGCTTCAAATTATTCCATTTTTTAAATTAGACAGAATATCAGTTTCTGCACCAACTAATGTCAATCTTTATCCTTCTTCACCTAATACATGTACATGTATAATATTGTAAAAGAGAATTACATTACACATTACGTAATGTGGCCAGTAGACATTAGATTTTCAAACATTGATTCATCTGAATACCATATATCATATTCTACGCTCCCTTCGCTTAGCCATCATATAATAGAATGAAAATCGATCAAATGATCTTACCAATATACATGTACCATGCGATATTTTTTTTTCTACTTCAACCAGAGACACATTATGAAAAAATCCCACTTACTTAGTATTTTAATGTAATCAGTGTCACTTATACGCATTCATTTCATGTTAAATTCTATTTGAGTCTTTATTATTTTAATCAAAGTTTATGTCATTTATAGAGTCCAAACAATCATAACACCATGCCCCCCCCCCCCCCCCCCGATAAGTATTTGATCATACCATTTGCCTTAATGTGTGCTCACCATTCCTCCAGGGGGAATGATATTTTATAGTCTGTCCCAAGATATCTATGCCACATATTTTGACAATTTTTGATAAAAATACACAGAAGTAGAAGTGCAATTAAAATCGAAAGAAAATTTCCAAGATATGCTCATTGTAACATAATCGTTTTTCACTCATAAAAATTCAAAGGAACGAAAACCGATTTCTTACGGAGATTTTTTATGGGGAATATTTACATCTTTTCTCCGTTTGGAAGTCACACGGATTATCATCAGGATAATTCATCTCTTATGCAATGGAAAATCCCCGTAGACTTTTTATTTTTATTTTTTGTCGTCTAGAGAGGGTGTTCAAAAGGGAACTCTTTGGACTTTTTCATGCTATTGAATGAACATCGTTTGAACCCAGAGGTATTCATAAATATAGAACAATAAAAGAAAACGTGCGGCATACATATCTTGGAACAGACTATAATATCATATTAGAATAGCATCATTCGACACGCCCCTACACTTTCGCGTCTGTCTGTTTCTTTGCCTTATAGGTGTTTGCACGACCGTGACTTTTGGTCAAAGTGTCTACTCGATAACCCTTGAGACAGCATTAAGAACGGAGCTCTTTTCAAGTTATTCCACTCAACAGAGACCGAACAAACAAGTTCTGGTGTACGCTGATTTGACTCTGCTCACTGTCAACGACATGGTAAAAAATATAGTCAATAACACTTTTACTATACCATTTTTACTTTTATTATGTCAATATTACATTTACTATGTCAATAACACTTTTACTATGCCATTTTTACTTTTATTATGTCAATATTACTTTTACTACGGCATAATACTTTTACTATCTCAATGTTACTTTAACTATGTCAATATTAATTTTACTTTTAATAAAACTGTTAATTGGTAAATACACAATATTTTTTTCCTGATTATAGCGGTGTCGTGCACAAAGCTTATCACACCAACTTCGCAATTTCTAAGTTTTTAAAAAGAAATATTTCTGTTGTTCATTACATGACGAATATTCATCATCAAATGTTTCTTATACCTCTGACGGATATAAATGAAATCATTTCAAAGTTAAAAGACATTGTGTAGATAATTGGTCGAGACTAATGAGGTGTATTTTTTTTTTACTGCTAAACATTTATTTCATCAACCTTCATTTGATACAAGTACCATTAGAATGGTCACATAAGTACCGCTTGAAATAAAATAAACTTGAAGACCATACATTTTTCGGTTGATTTTTTTTTTTATTGTAAATCAACATCAAAATAGACATATTTATATGTGAATTGTTTGTGCATTTATCAATGCTTTAAATTGGACGAACTGGTTAAAGATAGTTAAAAATGGCTAATTTGTTTATTACAAGAATGACAAACTTGAGGAGAAAAAGATTATCGATTTCTACATTAAAGGCATTTTGATTTAATTGATCTGTTTAACTGTGCACATGAAAATTTATTTCTTGAGGAAATTAGAATCCCTTTAATTATCTAACGTACTGATGTACATTAACAGTAAATAAGTGAATTTTACTTATTTTAAGTAGCGATTATTGCAACAACAAAAAAACCTTACATATATCCTGCTAACGCGGGTTATGTACTTTTTGGGAGTTGATTTTAATCAACTCACCTATGCAGTACTCTGGCAAACCGAAAGTGAAACAGTGTTTGGGCCAAAGCACAAATCAGCATCGCTGACAACATATAGTTCTATTCGATATACTCGATGTAGTGTATTCTAAAGACTTGTTTTCAAGGAAACTTATCCATAGATACCTTGTAAATTGTCCGATTTTAAACGGTACGAACAATTTATATATTAATTGTAGTCGGACATTGTATGTATTCCTACACCAGAATTCAATATAGTCTTGTTCAACCAGACGCTCGACTGTCTACGTAAATCTCCGACAAGCACAGAGTCTCTCTCGCTTGTCGGATATTAACGGAGATAGCCAAACGTCGATCTAGATGAACGAGACTAAAATTCAATATTGCCTGAATCCATGCAATTTCTCAGAACTTACTGATACGTAGTTTGATGGAATTAATTGTTGAATATTACACAACAAGATTCATATGGGGTTTTCAGGAGAGTCCTGTCGGAGAATTTATATATTAAAAATATGCGTAATTCAAATAATATAGGAAAATACTTACCATACGTGAGTTTGAGTAAAAATATACATCATGCTTCTTATAATTAGACGTTTCACAAACTCTAGCCCCGTAAAACATGTTCTTTCTTTAGTTATTTGTCTCTAAACTTTCCTACACGTCTGATGAATATTAATGTGATCCGTCATTTATAACGCCACTGAGCATGAGTGCGGGAAAACCCAGCATTGAAAACACGATGGAAGATCAGTTCGTTTACAAATTAAAATCACGTTTTTCATGTCTTAAATTAAAAAATTCTTATATAAGATGATACTCGAAGCATTATTAATCCGATAATCATTAATGTAGAACGATACAAATTGTTAATTATATATGTGTTATAAAGATGAAACGCAATTTTAGCATCATCGACACGGTAAACGGAGTACCCCTCTCTCTGAGGGATGCATTTACATGTACTGAGAGTGTTTATTTATTCTTTGTTAAAAAATCCCTCTAAACGAAAATCCACTTTATTTTTAACTTATAAATTAAAGACATTGAATACATGGAGCACGAACCTGACTAGCAAAACCCTTACAACTTCATGATGGAAACTTGTTTAATTCGGCTTCCATTCCTAGTAAACTAATTTACATGGTCTCTGATGACAATCTTCCCTTTGTTCCTATTCATTGAAACTGTGTCTCTTTTTCTCTTTCCTTGACAAATCTGCCAACCTTAACGGTCTACCCCTCTTTCTCGTCTTAATAAACCGAGATGGATGTCATGTGACCCATTTAAGGCGGGGTTATTCAAATCTTTTGTATTTTTTACCGTGCCGGTAAAAATAAAATATGATTTTTTTTTTTCCTGTCATCTTTGTTATGCAACTGACTTATACAGCGTAATTTATGCGTAAGTCCTATCTTTGATTAAAGTAATGAAGCAATTAATCAGATCTTATTATTGTTATTTACTAAAATTACGCCACATTAAATTTAATACAATATTTCGAACTGTTTAAAAGGCATGCGTTCGTTAGTATTCAAAACATTTTCAAAAAATCGTCATTTTTTAAGACCATTGACCAGGCTTAAAGCTGTCCAATTGTTATATTTTCCGTTACATTTAAATGTACATGTATACCACTAACATTTGTTTTATTTCTATAGAATATCAAAGACCAGACGTTATCTGTATCAGCACAGTTGGGATTGGTAAAGTATCTTTTATCATAGCTGTTTCGGTGTCTGCTACCTTTTCACATAAACCACGAATTGCTTTTCGTTGATCATATGAATTAAGACTTGGTCTAAAAACTTATCAAAGTGACCCCCCCCCCCCCCCCAAAAAAAAATATCAAAAGCTCCGAAAGTTAAGGAGGCTGGATGGTCAACTAAAATTTTTAAAAAATGAGTTGTTTAGCTATGAAAGAAAAAATCCATATAATTTACCATTTTAATTTGGATATTTTCCAATATTTTTATATGGAGTTCTTCTTTTAAAGGAAATCAATACAGTCGACGAATGAGTCGTCAACAGATCATCCATCAGAGACATCCTGAACTTTAGCACTTGATATTTTTCAGCCACCAGTTATTTGTCGGCAAAGTTTAAAATAAAAGTTGCAAAATTTGAATATTTCTCTATAAATTTCATATTCTATTTCTATTACTGAGCTCTTTCTTTAAAAGAGATTAATAAAGCCTAAGAATTGCCGCGACCATCTAGCCTTCTTAAAACATATTTTTTTCTGTATGTAGGATTTTATCGTGATTATTATTTTTTCTGTGTAGGAGCAATTACGGAGGCTGATTAATTAATTATCAGACATACCTTATTTTATTTTTTAGACATGATTACTTAATTTAAAAAAATTATTAAGTCAAGAAAAAATCCATAAATGTTAGCTTTTAAATTTGAGTATTTTCCAATATCTCTATAAAGAGCTCTCCTTCTAAAGGAGATCAATACAGTCTAAAAATGACCACGACCATTCAGCCTTCTTAATCAACGTTTGTTTATGTTTCTCCAGAGTTGGTTGGATGAACGATTGAAATGGGACACTGGTCGAACACAAGACTACAGCAGTATTAATTACATGTTCTCCACGGAACGGTATACATGGAAACCTACCATTTACGTAGAAAACTCGTACGTATTATGTCTTAATCTGTCTGTATATAAAAGTATTCTACGGATTTACATTCTAATCAATAAGATTTTTAAAATACATACAATAAAATATATTCAAAGCAATCAACAAGAATAGATGGAGAACAAATTCCTATTCTGATAATTTCGATCTTACTCGCAATATCAGTGACAATCTGAGATTCTTTAACAAACAATAGGAGAAATTTTTGTTTTACCTACTCGTGTTCTATTTGGTTCTTTTTTATGCGATTTCTTTGTTTTGTTTGTTTGGTTTTTTGTTTTGTTTTGCTTTGTTTTGTTTTTTTGTTTTTTTTTTCCATCCCTGTTCTTTATTTACAGCAAAGCTTACTGTATTCTGAAAATATTTCCCACTGTAACAAAACGGGTCAAATATTACTGAAAAAAAACGTTCAATTCATTTGATAACCCTTAAGAAGCTATGAATGATGTAGTCATATGTAATGTTACAGTGTCGAGGACTTGTCTGTCATCACTGATCTGAATACGCCAATGAGAATGAACCAAAAAGGCCTTATAGAATGGAGTACGTCCGCCATTTACATGGTCAGCTGCGAGGCCGTCATCACGTACTATCCTCTAGATCAGCAGATCTGTGACATCAAACTGAGTACGACCGGCTACACCTCTCTACAGATCAACCTTCTGTTAAAGGCCGATCCAGTCGATCTTCTGTTCTACTCCGAAAACGGAGAATGGGAGCTTCTGGCAGTCACTGGAACAAAGCCAGACGACAGAGTAAAAGGATCGGTTTCGCATTCGAAAGTCACGTTCAGCATCCACCTACAGAGGCGGCCGATGTTCCACGTGTTGAACACCATGTTCCCCGTGGTGTTGATGGCTTTCCTGATTCCTATGGCGTTCAAGCTGCACGTGGAGTCCGGGGAGAAGATTGGGTACTGTCTGACGGTACTGTTGGCGTACGCCGTCTACCTGTCCATGATCTCGGAAAACATTCCAAGTACATCGGTCTCCATATGTTATCTGTGTACGTATTCAAAACACGGTTTGATGTAAATCTAAGGGAAACAAATCAGACAATTACTGACACGCACTTTCTATTCTTCAATGTTTATTGTTGAAAAAAGGTGGGGGTTTCATTGAATGACATACTACATGTGGATTTGATTCGTATAAAAAAGAATAAGATTATCTTAAGACCCTTAGATCAATAAACTGTATAATTTCCCCCCTGCAGAACTTGATTAATTACATGCAGATACATGTACCATGCATAAAATCTGTACATTTGTATTTGTCATTAAATGTCACTTTGATTTAAAAGTTTGGGATTTGAGTATATGTAGACAGTTCGTTTTAAAATTACCAGTTCTGTAGCAGTCTGACATTTCTTGTTGCAGATAACTACTAAATGAAAGTAAATCTGAGCGGTATTGAATAACAATGGTAATTCAAGAGTTCATTGCGGAATGTTCATTTATGAAATTGCAAGCGAAATTTCCAGCGATGAAAAATTCAAGCAAATGAAATGGCAATAGTGGTTTCAGTATTAATTATTGTCTTCCAGCTATTTACCTGGCGTCCACCCTCGTCCTGTCCACACTGTCTGTTCTCTTTGTCATCCTCGTCATCAACGTTCACCACACGCCCGATGACGAACCGATGTCGGACAGACTCAAGTCGGTTGCTTTAAAAATGGAAAAGTGTATATGTAGGAGGAAAAGAAACGAATCTGCAACACAGCCAGTAAAAGTGGCACCCGCAACAGAAGAATTACCAAAGGAGAAAAAACATGGCGCCTTTTTGGAGTCATGTGACCCAGAGGAAGAGGAAATGACGTGGGTCCGATTGTCTCGTCTGCTAGATCGATTCTTTTTCTTGTCATTTATGATAATAATTTCGGCTTCTACCATTATCTTTATTTTTCTGATTTCTTTTCAAATGATAACATCGTAGAATACATAGACAAACAGATTTTAATGAATTGTAGGAAAGTAGCTGTGTAGATTTTTTATGTGTAAAGTCAATGACCCCATTAATATTTTTATGATCTTCATTGATTTCTGCTCTTTGTTTTCTTAATTGCTTCAAATGATTCCCTATATTATTCATAAACTTAGATCAATTACCATCCAAGTTCGACTGAAAGTTCGTTTTTTTATATCCAAAGTTCTAATGGCGGTCGTTGAAAGACATCTCACTCACTGTCAAATTAAAAAAGAAAACCGTATTTATTTAGTTTGTTAATGAAGTAACGCATGATATAAAACAAGTTGTTATTGATAACGATTGGGGTTTAAATATCTCTGTTTATGAATGTCGGGGTATTTAATCGCATACTGGTCAGGTACGAAGCCTAATAGAATGCTTGGCAATGACTTGAAAGATGGAAAAACTCGTTGTTTTGTTCGGTAAGTTTTATCGTAATTTCATGTCTCGTGTACTCATATCTAAATTAAATTTTGTTGCTGAAATATACATGCATATCATAGTTTTGAGTTTTTACATTCATGTAGATAGTTTTCCGTTTTTATCAATTTCATTTTTGTTCAATAAATTTTCTTTTAATTCTGTTAAAGAACTCTGTTGCTTGTTGATTTTTAATGAAATTCTATAGGTTACTTATTTTTAAATTTAATAATGTTTTTATAATGAAGACGAGTGATTGCTATGATGTGTTAACAAATGGATGAATACAACAAGTGCTCTTTTTATGCCTCAAAAAGGAAAAGCTTTGTCTAACATCTGATAAATACTTTTTTTTTTTTCATAAATTTACTTTTTATGAAATCGAAAGGTTAATTTCTATGACCTTATTATGTGTAGAAGTTCGTTATAAAGATCGCTATTGTTTGAAAATTTTTAAAAAGTTTTACAAAACTTGCCAGAAGTAATTTTTATTCCAATCCTGTATTTACTCAAAATTGAATAAAAGTTATATTACATACACATGCACTAGTACTTATTACAGGTGTACATAGCAATGACATTATAGTATGTAACATGTTATTATCACGAGAAATTTTCTAATGGAAATATACAAATATATCATGCAAGAAAAAATGTGAATGTACTGTAAGTGTGGATGGTTTAGGGGGAACAGAGCGTCTTTAAAATGTCCTTAATAAATTTTGAAAATTGAATGTTTAGTTTAGCATTTCTACATTATTAAATGTTGTATTATATCATTGAAATGTTGGAATTTTCATATCATCTCTTCAATAAAATGATATTCAAGTTGTTTAAGAAATAAGTTCATTCTATTTACCTAAGTCTTTAAATGATCACAGCTCTTGGGTATAAAATGCCGCGCATGATACATGTGTCATGTAAATTTTGAATTTACTGGGTGAGTGTAAACATGACAAAGTTGTCATGTTGTATATTTTGTATTTACACCCACCCAGTAAATTCAAAATGTACAATATGACTCATGTATCACATAGTCCTTGGGTATGAATGTATGTCGTATGATACATGTACTATACAATAATAACTTTTTAAATATTCCAAAAAAAAAAACAACCAACAAAACTTTTTAAAATCAATTTGTAAATATTTTCTACTATACAAATATGATGACATAGATTTATTTTACATTTTAATTCATAGGAAAAATAACCTAAAAATCTTTCCAAAATAAAGATTATTTAGATAAACTGATCTCTTGCATTTTTCATTTAAATGGCACGAATGTCGTCCTTTAAAAATTAAAGCTAAGAGGATTACCTTCAACAATCGTTTATTCGGAATTAAGGGAAAGAACTGACCTCTTTCAAAATAATCCCAGACCTTCCTCACGTCGTAGATACGTCGAGAGATCTCTGAAACAATATTTGCCTGTCGAATTTTATTGACTTACTATCTTCTAAAGAAAATGAGACGACCGACTTTCTTTTAATATTTTATCTTAAACGTTTCCTTACCCAGAGATTTGTGTCAATCTACTTCACAAATATGCAATATGAAAAATGTTCATTTCTTTAAAAAATGAATTGAAGTATTTCACTTGCAGTCTTTATCCATTCATCCTTAAACAGATTAATTGGAGATTAAATTTAATAAAGTCTAATGCAACCATCTATCCCATTGATATCATTCATAGCTACATGTATGTTTCTTCACATACGTTCCAATTTCAATGAAATTTTGAGAAATAAAATCGTTTTAAATAAAATTAATGATATGTGAAATTCAAAAAATATAGAGCTTATTTGCAGAAAACACTTGAATCTCAATTTGTTGGTACATTTTCGCGTAACATGTCATCAAATGTCAAATAAATGTGTATTTATAACATGCATAAACGAACTATTTTATCTGGCTGAGTTAACTTAAAAAACCCACATCGAAACGAGCAATTATAGATGTAATACATGTCAAATATAATTGAGATTGAGACGTGTGTGCATACCACACGTGTAAGCCGACAGTTGTTTGACATGAATATGGCAGTATGATCAGCATTTAAATTAAAAAAAACTAAAAAAAAAAAAAAAAAAAAAAAAAAAAATCAAAAAAGTTTCATTTTTTTGTCTGTTTCTCAATAAGTTATCCCTTATCAGCATTTGTCAGCCATATTGATGACGTCTTAATGTGCTGTCAGTGTGTTGCTAAAGGTGTTTTTCCCCCGGGTGTTGGGGGTTGTGGTTTGGGGATTCAACAAGTACAAAAGAAACAAGCATTCTGAGAGTATTGCATAAGCAATACACGTCCCCTACCGGTTTGTGGAAATTGTGGAAACAATGCACTGTTATGCAGAATAACGAACCCGAACATTAAAAAATTGGAATATAAAAAATTAATTTTCTCGAAAATATGTCAACCAGACGCTACAAAAGTGTAAACTTGATCTGTAGTTTGACATTTTGAAGCTGTTCTGCAAATTTCATATAATTCCTCAAACGCATAAAGAAAAAAAGTGTGGAAAACTGAAGTGGGACAGACAGACGGACGGACGGACAGACGGACGGACGGACTGACGGACGCAGAGGAAAGCTATAGTCCCCTCCGGTGAAAACCGGTAGGGGACTAATAAATGTGCATGTATATCAATACTTTAAGTCGCTCAGATTTATTCTTATTTCATCTTCCTGTGTTGTCAAACACTTCAGACATGTATATACTCAAAGAATGACTACCTGCATATACATTTCCCAAACGACAATTGATGGTCATGTCACATCATACCGGTATGTTTTTGTTGTAAGATCATCATCATCGACGTCATCAGCATCACCTCGTTGTCGTCTCATCACCACCACCATTATCATCATCATCATCACCATCATCATCATCATCATCATCATCATCATCATCATCATCAATTGTCATCATCATCAATTACAGTTGACCAATCATCATCATAATTTTTGTAGCACTGTATACTCTGGTAGCCGGACAGGGGGGCAAATCGTCTCCCCCGGCCTACACCACGGCACTGGAGACTGCCCTGAGGACGGAGATTTTCACCGGGTACTCCCATCTACAGAGACCCATGAAACAGGTCCAGGTGAACATAGAACTCACCCTGCTCACCGTCAATGATCTAGTAAGTATAAAGCACAGGCAATAATAATTATCTACATTATAATTTACCACAAAGTCATTAGCGTACAGCGGTGCCTAGATGTTTCCTTTAAGAATGGCGCACATCATGCATGTAATAAGATTGAAATCATCGATCATTTTATAATGTTCAATTTTACAACCATGCCGTTATGTTACTTGCATGACTTTAAAAAATTTCAAAAACTGATGGTTAAACCCACACTATCAGACAACAGAAGTGTGCAACATATTTTAAAGTTGTAGTTTTTTTTTTTTATTTATTTCAAAAGAAAACACTTACACATATATCATAACAAAGGGGCCATTGTCCACCTTATAAATGAATTGAAGATTAAACGATCAATGAATTTGTTTATTTTTTTTTAATTTCAACGTACTATAAAACGAAGCCAATATTTCAATTACAACAGAATAATTGAAGGTTTATTTGTTAAAAACATCAATATTATTGCATGTTGGGATATAATCCATTATGATAATCATGCAAATATAAAAAGAATATCTGCATGGGTTCCAATCAACTTCGATGTTTCTATATTATTGGTTTTAATTACGATGATAATCCTCTCTTGTCAATCCTTTTATTGTCGCCTTGAAAGAAATGAACCTTTGTCATCGTCAGTTTTAATTAAAAGTAAATAGAAGAAACATTGATTAATTATTGATTATTCATTGATGATTCAGAGTAGAACGTTTAATTTTGTAGAACATCAAGGACCAGTCGCTATCGGTATCAGCTCAGCTGTCTATGGTAAGGATTTACTCAACCCAATACGATGCTCAGCGTTAATTAATAACAGAACTAACCCAAATTAGGTTAAATTATATTCAATGGAAAGTAATTTCTTCTGTAAGTTCCATGAAATAAATTAAACGGACCGATTTGCGCAGTATTTTAAATAATGCCCTGAACTGGGAAAGAGGGGAGTTGGGATATTTTAGCTGGTCGTCTTGAAAAATGTTTAATATTCAGTTAAAATCAAATAAAAATATCAATATCGAAATTTGTTCAAAACCTTTTTGAACATATGAAATGATGGAGCAATGTTGATTGTTTGTGTGTGTATGATTTAGTATGTTTATCGTCAATATATTTGACATGTACATGTATACATACATATACAATAAATTGCTTACCTTCTTAATGTTAATTTTGTTTACAATTTGACAAAGACGATGAATTAAATGTTGCACCATGAAATCATAGACGCTGTATTCTGCATTTGAAACATAATTATCTTTAAATCAGCAAAAAAAAATTTAATGAACAAAAACATATACTTACTTACAAAGGCAATTTGAACTCGAGACATTTATCTAACAAAATTCGCTAAACCGTAGAATGTAATGATTTGTCACACAATTAGCCCACAATTTGATTCCCCCAAAGCTCCGGCCATATGATTCAATTTGATCGCCTGCTTTTGTATATTTTTTAGCTTTGCTATGGTTATAAACGTTCTGATTTTCATTTCAAATTTTAAGACGTTTATTTTATTATTTATACAAAACTCTGATATTGTGTGCATTGATCGTGCAGTACATGTATATATCACTGTCATTAATTAACCATATGTAAATGTATATGTATTGAGTGATTAAGTAACTATCATACTATTCAAAACTCTAAGACTTATAATCATTTATGGTAAATCTAATATACATGTCATCAAGTGTCCATTCTATTTTTAGAAATGGCAAGATTTCCGTCTGATGTGGGATAGTTCTACAACTCTCTCTCAGGACTACACAAATATCAAATTCCTATTCAGCAACGAAAACTATATGTGGAGGCCATGTATATTCATTGAAAACTCGTGAGTCACTTAAATATTTCAAATATTATCTGACTTAATTAAACACTCACAAAAGTCCCACAACTTATTAGACTTTTGTAAAATCATGAGAAATCTATGGTGTTCCGATGGGGCCACTTCGACCTTCGCACTTTCGCCTTTAGGTCGAGGTGCGAGAGTGCGAAGTTGCGACGGCGAAAGTGCGAAGGTGCGACGGCGAAGGAGCGAAAGTGCGAAGATGCGACGGCGAAAGTGCGAAGTTGCGAAGGCGAAGAAGCGATACTACTATCGTACCTTCGCCATCGCAACTTCGCACTCTCGCCTTCGCATCTTCGCCGTCGCACCAGTCTGATTAAAATCAAACCTTCCACTAGCTCCTTTATTTTGATGGTCGCGTGGAAGGTCTGAAGAAGCTGCATAAGGGTTCACATGCGAGTGACCTTTATCGATGAATATTTAATCGGATGCTAATTACAGGTTATGAACTTTTCTAACCAATCAAATTTTGTCTCTGAAATCCAACTTGGAAAGTATTAGAAAATGGCGGAGGTAAACGTGGACGAAGTGATAAAGAACGTTTGTGTAAAATTTTCAGTGGAGAGTTTGAAAACTGAACAATACTTCCACGCGACCATCAAAATAAAGGAGCTAGTGGAAGGTTTGATTTTAATCAGACTGCCGTCGCACCTTCGCACTTTCGCCGTCGCACCTTCGCGCTTCGCCGTCGCATCTTCGCACTTTCGCTCCTTCGCCGTCGCACTCTCGCACTTTCGCCTTCGCAACTTCGCACTCTCGCATCTTCGACCTAAAGGCGAAAGTGCGAAGGTCGAAGTGGCCCCATCGGAACACCATAGAAATCTGATGGTACATTTTTAGCCTGGGAAATAAACACACACAGTCAGTTTTAGCGTATTACGTGTAGTTTATGATTTTTTGCATAACATCATCCTCCTCATCATCAAGGGGCAAAATTTGCCTAAACACCATTGAAAGGTTAAGTGATCTATACATGTAGTAACATATATCCCATAAGGCGGTCACTGAACCTTACACTCACATATTGTCGCAACACATTTAGCAAAATAATTCGATAGAAGGGTAATCGTGTTGAAAAACCCAGACCTGTAAACTTGTAAATTCGAATATGCAATCGTGTTTGTGTGCGAGTCTGGGTATCTTATAGATACCTTTAAAAAACTCAGGCATAAGTACCTCAAGATTTGTCTCTGTTTCTTCGATCATATTATGCACAGTTTGCAGCTTAATCGTTTTTGTTAGTTCTTTGCACATTTTTAATCCTTAGTTTCTGCATTAATTTTGTATCATCACCCTCGGATATAGCACAAATGTAAAGTTTACAAGTTTGTCGAATTTTGACATGACCTTATATGCCAAATGTTGCTTCCGTTAAAAGGTATGCCGTAATCGCCGGAATGGACCAAAATATACATAATATTTTGTTAAACTGTTATAATGAACTATACAATTTTCCCATAATTATATCATATGTGTATTTTCTATATAAAAAAAAATCATCGCCCATATATGTATGTAACGGAAATGGTGACTTGCGACTTACAAAAATAAATAAATAAAATAAACAAAAAAAAATCCCCAAGAACATGAAACCGGCCGGGGAGATGTGATTATTTCTTTCTTCTCTTTTATTTCATCAGAGTTCAAGATTTATCCGTAATCAGCAACCCGAACACTCCGATGAGATTAAACCAACAAGGCTTCGTACAATGGAGTCCTGCCGGAATCTACATGGTAAACTGCGAGTCAGACATTACGTACTATCCACTTGACTACCAAACCTGTGACCTAAAACTCACCACCTCCAGCTACACTACGTACGAAATAAGACTGCAAATGGTCAAAAACGTGGTAAATCTAGACTTTTACACCAAAAACGGAGAATGGGAACTCCTGTCTGCAACTGGCATGCAATCAGACGACAAGGCAAGGGGAGGCGAGTCGTTCTCCAGTCTTACCTTCCGATTTCACCTGCGCAGACGACCATTATTTCACGTGCTGAACACGATGTTTCCCGTGGCTTTGATGGCTCTCCTCATCCCCCTGACGTTCAAACTTCACGTGGACTCTGGAGAGAAGATCGGATATTCTCTGACGGTGTTGCTGGCTTACGCCGTGTACCTGTCCGTCATATCTGAGAATATCCCCAGTACATCTGTCTCCGTATGCTACATGTGTAAGTCTAACTCAAATCTATAACTGGTTTTTATTGGCACTTAATATTTATAGTGTTTGTCCGTATATTCTATAAGTTGAACCTTACGTAATTTTACAATTACGTAATGACATATTGTTATGATGATTTTTTCGGGGTTTTATCTTATCTGTGTTGCTGCTTTGAAGAAATCCTTTAAGCCAACAAGAAGAAAACATACATTTGCATTCAATGTATTCACATTAATTTTTTAACTTTTTGAAAATTTTTTTTACTTTACAGTTTTACTACTTCATGTGTTTATTAATACAGAATGATTACATGTCAATTACATTTTTTCTATATATGCAAAGCATTTGACACCCAGTATTTGTTTACTTTCAGCGATATACCTGGCCGCCGTACTGGGGGTGGGGACCATATCTGTTCTATTTGTCATCATCGTCATCAATGTTTTCCACACACCAGTCGAGAAACCCATCCCGAAGTGGACCAGACGATTTATCTCGCTTCTCATGAAAATATTTTGCTGGAAAGGTACCAGCTGCCATTTGAAATCCAATAAAACAGAAACCGTTGAAAAGACTCCCGTCACTGAATTCACCAAAACGCCTGTCATGACGTCAATAGACGAAGTCGAGGCGGAAGACGTAGAAGAGGAGACAGAAATGACCTGGAAGTTGGTCGCCGCCGTCTTGGATTATTTATTCTTCTTGATTTTTATGTTCGTTGTTCTTTTGTCCACGGTTATTTTTGTTTCTGTTATAGTCCTGAAATACGTCACGTATTAAATGTACTCTCTGTTAAATTATCAAATGTTATATATCTATACCATTAACTGTTTTTGTTAAAAATAGGAGTGTCCTCGTATTTCTGTACATGGTGTTCTGAAATAGTTTGCATAATTACGCAGTTTTTGTGTAAATGACTAATATTTTAGTTGTTTGACTTCAAACGTTGAATTATCGTTAAAAAAATAAAAACATTAAAAAAAACAATTGTACATGTACGACTTTATCTTACCTAATATTATAGCGGTCTCTCCCCCCTCCCCCCCCCCTCCCCCCCTCTCTCTCTCTCTCTCTCTTATTGTCATATCTCTCTCTCTTTCTCTCTCTCTCTCTCAGCTTTATGCACGATCGAATCAGAAACAAGAAACATGTACATGTACGTATACTGTACATAGGTATTAGAGCTTTATCACTGTTTACCCTTTATTTGTATACAGCTTTTATGATAAATATCTTTTTTCATGAAGAAAATTATATTATATATATCAAACAGTTTTTGAATTCTTTTAAACGCATGTGCATAAATATCTTAAGCAACAGCCTTAAAGGTGGAAATGACAATGATACACACATAAACCCGTGAAACTTATTTGGTTTAGAACCATTAAAACAAGAGCTTGGACTTTGGGTAGTTGTGTTAAACAGCAATGTGACGCAGGCCTGTCTATTTCATTTTCAGCCACTCAGTCATAGCTCTCTGTAATCAACAAGATTTATCTGACTTTTGAGCTTAGACTACGCAGTCGGTGCAAATTTCCCTTGAAACCGCGTTTTAACACAAGAAATGGATAGCTACTTCCTACTGAAAGTCCAAGGTCTTGTTAAAATGGTTCTAATGAGATTTACACATCGCTTTAAATTGCATTCAACCCAAAGACCAATTTCTCCCATTGATATTCGATGCAGACGAAAACGTGTGTTATGAACGAACGTTTGACGATTGCACCAATTAAGAGCAAAAGCAATGGATGGCGAAAAAAAATTGAAATTAAAGGATGGTAATAATCTAGATTAACATCACAGATACTATTGTTGTCAGGGATTAAAAGTTTCCGCATTTACCAGTTCACAAATTAAGAATAGGAGCGAACTATCGGATGATACACGCTGTTTCAAAGTTGGTGAAATATACAAAACATTGGGTACTGTTTGTCATGTTGCTTTTCTCTTCAATATACAGGCTAATATACATCTTTTAAAAAAAGGAAAAGCCCGTAAATATAAGACACACAGCTTTTATGGAAATAAAAAAAACCATACCGATCGTTACATTAGTTCCAGATGTTGGCCAGCAAGTTTTCTGTCATGTTTTGTTTGAGGGTTTTTTCTCATACGTTTGTTTCGTTTACGACTAAAATGTGGATTTAGGATTAAAGCGTTTACTCTCTGATAACCAATTCATATTTGTGTAAATTTGATAGATATTCCGATTTGGATTAATTCCCTTAAAAGACTTATGGACGTAGTCCATAAGTCTTTTAAGGGAATTAATCCAAATCGGAATATCTATCAAATTTACACAAATATGAATTGGTTATCAGAGAGTAAACGCTTTAATCCTAAATCCACATTTTAGTCGTAAACGAAACAAACGTATGAGAAAAAACCCTCAAACAAAACATGACAGAAAACTTGCTGGCCAACATCTGGAACTAATGTAACGATCGGTATGGTTTTTTTTATTTCCATAAAAGCTGTGTGTCTTATATTTACGGGCTTTTCCTTTTTTTAAAAGATGTATATTAGCCTGTATATTGAAGAGAAAAGCAACATGACAAACAGTACCCAATGTTTTGTATATTTCACCAACTTTGAAACAGCGTGTATCATCCGATAGTTCGCTCCTATTCTTAATTTGTGAACTGGTAAATGCGGAAACTTTTAATCCCTGACAACAATAGTATCTGTGATGTTAATCTAGATTATTACCATCCTTTAATTTCAATTTTTTTTCGCCATCCATTGCTTTTGCTCTTAATTGGTGCAATCGTCAAACGTTCGTTCATAACACACGTTTTCGTCTGCATCGAATATCAATGGGAGAAATTGGTCTTTGGGTTGAATGCAATTTAAAGCGATGTGTAAATCTCATTAGAACCATTTTAACAAGACCTTGGACTTTCAGTAGGAAGTAGCTTATTTCATATCTATGAAATGCATGAAAAAAAAAAGCAAATTGTATCAACGAAATTAGTTCCGTTATTCTAGTATGCAGTATAAATTGATTGTCAATTTTTAAAAAAAAACATCACTGCGCAATTGATTTTTGAGCACGGTCATACAAATGACGTTTACACATTGCGTTTCCAGTCTCCAAAAAATTGAAATGTTATTACTATTATTTGAAATTTTACGGTAAAGGTTTTTAGCAGCACAATGTAATAATTCCTGCGGCTTTATTCTTTGGAAGAGTTAGATTCCCTTAATTAACGTCTGTATTTGTACAATTCCAAAATCAATGTAGAATAATCTCGTTAATTTTTTTCTTCATCATGAAAACACGAAACAAATATTATGCAACAGACAACAATTCATAAAGAATTTAATAATGACACTACAAATTATTAAATATTGGACCCGAATTTAGATTTGGAAGAAACTAACAATGATTGATTTTTTTTTTTTTTTCATTTACAAAAAAAATCATTATGACTGGATTGTATTATGAAAAAGTTCATCTTTGAGAGAATGTTTAACTAGGTTTAAATTGGTTTGATTGATTGCTTCGCGAGGATAAACTGACAGTTCGGGGGAAAGAAAACAAAATTTGGTGGGGGGGGGGGGGTATGTTCTGTCTTTTTCTGTCTGTTCTTTCCTGTCCTACTTGGGTTTTCGCATTAATTTTGTTTTTATCAATTTGCTTTTGAAATTTAATTCGAAAATCGTTGAATTGCTTCCGAAAGCGAATTGCAAACGACGTATAAATGTACTTTCATCAAGTTTGGTCATAGAATGTTACGAAACAGACATTAACTTGTTAGTCTTTATAAATCCGTTCGTACTGCAATTAGTCCAAATCAGAGTTTTAAACCGATTAGACAAATGTATTTACTGTTTAAATTGTATTTGTACCCGCAATATGTTCAAAAGATGCCAGTTTTTTAATATACACGTATTCGATCAGTACTTACTATCTATTCAAGATACATGTATATCATTATTATAACTATATAAAGTCAGGTACTCTCTACACAATTGCGCTGAAAAATTCATCCATTCATCATCAGTAGCATTATAACAAATGTTTGGGATATCAATGTATATTTTAGACGTGAAAGAAAACAAATAACGTAAAATTATTTTTAAAAATCACCTTTTTTCAAAGAAATATAAGAAATGTGAAGTATTCATATTCCTACTCTATCTGCCTTCTAAGTCTTTTTCACGAAAATATAGGTCATTCTTCGATTGACAATTTTTCAGTAATGAATGTTGCGGATATTATTACTATGATTATATTACTTTCATGATTACGTAATCTCTTTAATCATTTATTGTGTATGAGTGTGTTTTTCTTTTTCTTTTTTCTACTGACGGAATGGTTATGCAACACCTGCACCATATTAAGGATGTGTGCACTGTTTGCTAGTGACGCAAGACTGTGGCAGTATTTGCTACGGATATGAAGAACTACATTTGCCAGTTTTCTTAACAAAGCAAGTGATTTTAACTTTGATTGTAACAGTGATCGGCGAAGCACAGTAAAAACTCAAGTAATTTAAAAGTCGAATATCTTGGATATGGGGTATCTTGTTTAAACTTTAGTTTTGTATAAATAAAAAATTTTTTCCAGCTATAAGACAGATTTAAAACTCTTAATGCATTAACGTGTGAAATAGATTTATTTAACAGTTTGTATTACATTAAAATACTTAATTACTTCAAAATACATTTATATTTTTTTCACAACTTTTTTTCCCCCGAAAATTATCCCTACCGACCAACATTTAAGAGAATGGGTCTGGAAAAGATTTTTTGGGTTAAAAAAGATGGCTTTTAAAGTGAATGATAAAAACTCAATTATTGCTGTCTAGAATGCATCTGTCTGGTACAAAGCCCCCTATATTTCCCTATATTACCCCTACATTACCCTTTCTTACCCCTATATTACCCTATATTACATTATCTTACCCTATATTACCATATATTGCCCTATATTACCCTTCTCTTCATTTTCCTTACCCTATCTTACGCCACCCGATCGTCAAAAATTATGTATATGCAGGAGTTGTTTTCGCTGTTAATAGGTTTTCCTGTTGAATTCTTCTCTATAAATTAATAGTTTCGTTTTCCATAAAAGATATAATTATATGCAATGTTAATAGTGAAAATGGTTTCAGTCAACAGCATAAACGTTTCTTAACACGATATGTTTCATTAATTTTTTTCTGAGGGTTTCTATGACCGGTTTTTCTTCATTATACATGTATCAATTTTGCCATTGCCGTTTCGGATCATAAAAACAATAACTTTTAAAAGTATTTCAAGAGAAAATACTATTTCTTGTTTTCCAAACGAGCTGAGGCATGCTATTTTCTTCAGAGCATATAATCAAAATTGATGGAATGGAATTTTCCAGAAAATAAGTTTTTGTTCAACATATCTTTACTTCGAATTCATGTTTGTTCAATTGAAACTGAAAACTACATGTATGTATTATAATATTGATTAAAAATTTTATATTGCTTCCTGGTAATTTTTTTTAAATGATTATATTTTTTTGTTTCAATCTCTAAACATAATAAAAAAAATCTTCTAGACATTGTAAGAAAAACGATTAAAACAGCCGTCTTTCTCTCATAAAATTCGCCATCGATAGCGATATAACACAATTAGCCGTCTCATTATATTACTCTTTCGACAATAGCTAAAACATCCACCAATCGGAAGACCTCGGACTTCTCGCACACTCAATGAATATGTGAGACATTCGAGGAGTTCCGAGTAAGTTACCCGCGCACCAACTGACGTCATCAAGAAAGCATTTAGTAGTTTTAATCAATTTGTGATTCTTCTGCTCCGACAACACTCATTTCTCGCTGGAAATCTCTAATGATCCGTTTAAGCCGCTGATAATTATCTGTCCTCGAACTATTTTTTCCTCTAGATGGGTGATTAATCGGACGAGGACACAACTAAGTGCAGACAGGCATGCGCATCTGATGGCTATTGATCAAAATATCAAAACCATATCAGACAGGTAACGCACCTGCCATTGTAATTGAACTTTGCAGCTGTCACATTTCATTATATGGATCCTATTCATTTGATGTGACATGTTTGGTTCATTCTTTATTCACTTTAGACTTAACAGCCCAGTAGTATTAACATAAAATGCGCATTTCATATCTACAATATGCAAGAAAGTAATATTGTAGAAATTACTCATTCCTTTTGTAAATTACGATAAATATTTATATACTTTCCACGATTTTTTATCTTTAAATCACATTTTAATACAAATTATTGAAACATCGGAAGCTTTTTTTTATCAAAAAAAAAAAAATAAGATTCATATATTAATCATATTTTGAAAGTGAAACTCACTGTTACTAGTACGCCATTTTCCTATATTTCTGGCAGTGCAGTTTCAATAAAAGTGGTATTTTTAGAATGACAATCAAATTTTTGATACACACGTGCCGAATTTTGCTCAAGTATCAATAGTTGTTCAAAGTAAATACGGCATGGCACTCAATATTGAGAAATAAGATATTCTGTTAGTATTTCCTGATTCGCTTGATTAAATATTCTGTTTTATCCTAATGTCGTAAAAGCCTAAACCAATCGAACAATTTTAACACCAGGAACTTAATATCTGAGTTATGGCATCATAAATCATCCAACAACACCACAAAGCAATTTGATTTGATATTGTTGTCACAAACTAATAATTTACTCCAGTATTTAATCAATTCGAATTTTCGATACTTATAATCTATTGGCAAACTCTGCATACACAGTACTGTACATATAAAAAATTTTAACACATAAGATCTGTTATCAGCATTTTGTTGCCATTTATCTAGGAGTCGTAATTTACAAAACAACCTACATGTATTTAATTAAGGATATAACAATCCTATAAATAGGATTATTTTTGGAGTTTATTAGAGTTTTTTAAGTTAGAAAGTTAGATCCAAGCTCTCTTCATATAAAAACAATCTTCACTGGCTTGCGCAACTTTCATAAACTTAAGTATAAAAAAAAAATACCCCCACCCCTCCCTTTCAAAAAAAAAATTAATATAAACCTTAAACTGCTTTAAGAAACATCAACTATTCTTTTGAAAACACAATTGTTTCGTGGCTTATGACTTTGGAGTTTTATCAAAAGATCGTTAAGTTTGATAAACAACTTCGACAGCAAAGGTACATGTTATAAATTATATTTTCCTCATAATAAAAGCATTAAACCCTCTACCTAATATATTATTAGGTAGATAGGTATATTTTCTTAAATGAGGAAAACGTAATTTTAATGTCTGTGATCTACACCTAATGATACATTATACATAATGATACATTATGAAACATAACGTTATTTTAAACATCATTGACGCAACTTGACGCTTTGCGTCATGACAAATACAAGTTTTGTTTCAGAAGAAAAATTCTCTTTTTTTTCAACGTTCTCTTGCAAAATAACATCTTTTAAATGAATTCAAGAAGTACTGGAAGTGAATTTAATAATTACACACTATCAGGCCGTAATTTAACATCGTTCTCTCTATGCTACATTGATACATGAAAATTCCTTGAGCTGACATGGGGGTTAAAGGCTTCTCTCTGGCGACTCATATATCTAACGGTTAAAGGACTTTTTCGACAACTCAAGCGTTTGACGAATTTTTAAAAAATGATTCTATCTGTATCGTCTTTGTTTCATCATCATATTGCATGTGCTCATATTTGTTTTTTAACCTTCTATAACAATTATTCCTGTAGTTATGCTTCTTGATCTTTATTGCATGGCGATCGCAAGCTCATCTCGAAAGTCTTGTTTACGCTTTCGCTGCATGCATGATCTTTAAAGATCGTTAATAAATATTTCAATTATTTTTTCAAGATCAGCATTTCGTAAATGCTCACACGCAACTTAGTTTACGCAAGTTAAAGACCCTGTTTATATGGCATTTACTCATTGAAACAAACTGGCGTAATAAGAAAACTGTTTTTCAGTAATTGACAAGTGTCACTTAAAAAACCAATTAGCCCTTTTATTCAAGTAAAAATATTTTCTTGATGCAATTTACCGATCTCTAAGCATAATTTGTGTGTTTTTGTATAGACTTGCGTCCAGTTATCTCAACAAGCAAAAATTCTATTATAGTTACAATCCTAAAACTGGTCCGATTTAATAATAAAGGGAAGCCCTCAGAAAGGCTTCATTACAACAAATAAACTGCGACTTGTTAGAATCTCGTCAATAAGTGATATCAGAATTCACCTGTTAGCTTTCCAGGTATCATCAATACCCCGAAGAGGCTAATTTCGGTTGACAGCAGCTGCGATCGATAACTAAATCTCTTATCCAAGCGCTTCGGTTTTCCAATATCTGATCTCGCTGGCTATGGTACCGTGTCATAACAGTCCGAATGAACCTCAGATGCACGAAGACACTGAGGAAAGCCAAGGCTGAACGGGGGGACCAACGGAATTATTTTCTGTGATTTCTTGGGGGGATATAAAAAATATACACAAACAAAAGTGATAATGTTGGCTGGGTCTTCAAATGGGACTACTACTAATGGCGCGAGAAGACCGCGAAGTCTGTACGACGAAGCAGACGACGAGAAATTGAGTTTGAAAATTGACAGTCTTTCGTCACAGAAGAGTACCCCCGGGTTTGTGTACGTGTTGACCTTTTTCTCGGCCCTCGGGGGATTCCTGTTCGGATATGACACGGGGGTGATTTCTGGAGCGATGATTCTCCTCCGGAACGAGTTCCAACTCTCGCTCGTCTGGCAAGAGTACATTGTCAGCGTCACGGTGGCCGCTGCTGCCCTTTTTGCACCGATCGGGGGCTTCCTGAATGACCGTTTGGGGAGGAGGCCCGTGATCATGGGGGCCAGTGTCGTGTTTACCGTGGGGGCCCTCTGTATGGGGATAGCCGGGGACAAGTACCTGCTCCTGGCTGGACGAATCATCGTCGGAGCCGGCATAGGTTTGTTTAATACAATTTTTTCTTGCATTTCATCTTTGCATTGGTGCATGAATTTATATCCAAATATACATGTCACGTTTTGAATTTTTACTTAAAGGGGGCAGCAAGGAATTTATAACAACAAATACATAACGCCCCCTTCCCCCAAACAGATTGCATTGTCTTCAAATTCTTTCAAAATCTAATGCATTGTCTTAGTCCTTTATGCCACATATGACTTAACAATTTTACACTCTACACGCACTTTAATAGTGACCTTTATCCCTTTTGTACTGTACCAATCTTGTATGAGTTATGAGTACAATTTAAACCTTTGGCAGAGATCAGATTGATTGGGGGGCTATGCAGAGTAAGCTGTCTTGAAACAATCATTGATTTTGCTTTTCAATTGTGTAAACACAGCATTCATGTTGACAGTCAGTAGATGGAACAACGGAACTGATGTCATTATAATCTAGAAACCATTATAGTACGAAACGGCAAACCGCAAAAGTGACAGTGGCTCCATGCTATCAATTTAAGCATATTTACAATTGTATGTATGGATTCATTGAAAGACTTTTCAATTTTGAAGAGTTCTCTTATATTTACTATTTCCACAATTGAAACAGAGAGAGAGAGAGAGAGAGAGAGAGAGAGAGAGAGAGAGAGAGAGAGAGAGGGGTCATAAAACATACATTTCTCTACCCCCGCTTTTTTATCATTAGCGCAAATGACTTTGTCTCTTTAAGATAGAAATAACCCAGTTTGAAGCGTTATCTGGCAATAAGTGACCACAGATGTCCAATCGATGTCTGGTAGTGGCCTGATAATGATGGCCCTTATGGTAAGCAATCAACACCTTTTTAAGAAAGGGTTTGCATGTATTGAACTTCTTGTGGCCATCATCTCAACCCCTGTACGTCTCTGATATATCAGTAATTGCATTACCCCCATGTAAGAATCGTTGGAGGCACGAAATCTTGTCGCAGGAAATATTTCCCATTACTCGTAAATTACCATTTAATCAGATGTTTTTTGGTGAATAAAAGTCAAATGGCCCCGAGCGTGGCCAGAGAGAGAGAGAGAGAGAGAGAGAGAGAGAGAGAGAGAGAGAGAGAGAGAGGAGTCTTTTTGGAAAAATCAGAAATCAAAAAGGTAACAAACAAACTAGTAACCTATTTCTCTGAATAGAAACACCGTGAGGCTACGGGGGCGGACTTTATTTACTTTCATCTCAATGTTGACTTAATTTCCTATTCAATAGTTCTCGATTTCTGTTTTAATATTTATGTATTTCCCTTGTGGCTTCAGACTGCTAAAAGCAAAATCATAAATAGGCTAAAATGGATATGTTTTGCGCTTCAAACTACGTAATCAGAATGAAAATATACTGGTAGATGAGTGCTAGTGCATGTGCATGCATTGCTTTCAACTTCAAAAAGAAATACAAGAAGAAAACAAACCGTTGGAGTTTCTATACAAAATAAAAAAAACTGTTCCTTAATGCTAAAAAAAAAAACTTCAACCCGAAGGCGACTACTTCAAACAGAAATATCAAATGAAGAAAGCACTTGCAGCAGCATAAAGTTTTGATATCGTTACCAAAATTGAAATTGCTCAAAAGGTCGAGTTAATAAGAAAACCTGATGAAATTACTGTCATACACATAACTTTATTTCAGAGAAGTTCCTCCATCCATGTCAACAAAAAATGTTACAAAGCAGAGACCTGTTTAAAATTTGAATGTTTTTTTTTTCAATTGTTGATTCGGGGGTTTAAAGATGTTGTTTATTGGTATCATTTGAATTAAAAGCTCGGTTTATTTTTGCTGACGACCACTTTCTTGAGCGACATTACTACTGCTGCGGATTGAAAGTTTCGTGCCATGTCATATTCATAGACGATACCTTAAAGATCCCAAATGGACCACAATTTAGTTATAAATTGATACGATTTGGCCCATTTCCTTGTCAAAAACTAGGTCTTGATGAGAAAATGAAATCTATAACTACCCCCACGCTTGCAATTGGTGAATATAGTCTGTTCGAGAAGAACATTACCCTTGAGTACCTTAACAGAAAAGAGAAGAATCCGAACTGTTGAATTATAGCAACAACCGATGTTTAACCATTAGTGCACCGCGGTATTGCATGCGGAATTATTCTACAAATGTGGTTCCTTATGCAAAACAGGTTGGTATTGCTAGGGCTAACAGACCAGAAGCGCGATGTTTCGGAGCAAGGACTCATTAATTGTCAAAGACCGGCCGCTGTAGAAAATGTTCAAGCTTCCCATTACCATATTTATTTGTTTTTCGTTTCCAGTAATCACTTGTCTTTGTCAAATCAATCTAGAACTGTGCTCATTCATTGGGACGTAGGGATATATGGTTTTCAAAAGAACGCAGCAGTACTACATGATATTTTCTTTATTACACGAACGCATTTTGTTTCTATTTCCATATGACTTCTTTTAAGAATATATATTATGCATATAAGTTTAATAGAAAAATTAGTAAGCTGGTAGCATGCTAGAAGAATTTTTTTCCCAAAGCATGAGGCTTTAGGGGTTAAGATTATCACTGCTTTCTAGTATACACAAGATTAAGACAGAATCTTAATCTCATTACATGAATTGGAGTCTCTTTTTTGCCAAGAACAGACGTCATCCAAATTTTGCAATTTTTTTATCAGTGTCATTTTGGTGCATTAATTTTTCGTTTTAAGAAGTAACTGTTACAGTTTTGTATAAACAATACCTTCTTTCCTCAATAATTGCATACTTTGTCCTTTCACATCTTGATAAAAGAAAATCTAAGAAGTATTAATTTGTTCGAAACTCAACGATTTTCAGCGAAAAAGCACCGACATTAATGTATTTACTAAAAAAATGAAAAGATTACTGTGCTCCTTACGTCTTTTGCACTCCAAGCTTCACAGAAAATGCGTAAATCGGCCTTTGGTACGTTCTATTCTCGTCAGCAAAATCAAATTTATCATTTTTTATTCAATTAAGTGTTTTGCTGGTCGATTTCTCTTCTTCAGGATAGGAAAAAAAATCAAATAACTCGATTATACACGAGAATAAGAGCCAAGGTCTGAGTTGATATTAAAGCGCAACCTCTGTACTAAAGACCACATCTTCGAAAAACAACAACATTTCTATACACTGATAATCTTGTTTTTATCATCAGAAGGGAATGGTTGTAGTTAAAGGGCTTATAGTTTTTAAACGATTAGGATTTACTCACAAGAGACAAACTCTAAAAGTCCGATTCTGGTTCTTTGCTCTCCCAAAGCTCTTTTATCCATTAGTAAAATTCTTAGCCCTGTTATCTGTACAAACCTGACATGGAACCTATTTGATTTGAAGTCAACGATAACCTAACTTAGCTGCAAACTGTCAGCATGGTACATTTGTGTACTTCTTATCAAAAAATGAATACTGACAGATTCACCTTTAATATATATATTGTCCATCTAAAGCAGGAGCTTTTTTTATATTGGTTTTACAACCGTAGTTTTTTTTCATGGGCACAAAAAATAAAGTAAAAGGGAAAGAAATCTCAGTACAACTGCACAACACGTATGACAAATTGATTTTGAACCGGGGGGGGGGGGTGTCGCTAGTTTCAATGCTTCTAGAAAGATATATCCGGTAATATTAAGGATTTTCGCGGTCTGATTCACAACCCCTCCAGTTTATTACGAAAGCTCCCATTGAGCTTTGCGAAAAACTGCGGTTTTTTTTTGTTCCAGTCATTCTTGTGTGTATATATATATCATTTTATATAAGACAAAATGCTTTAGATATTAATGCATCATCACTTCCATCCAAAATGAAAAGAAATAGGTTCACATATCACATGCATGCTTCCTCGAGCATTTCTACTCGACAAAAAAAAGAAGCTTGACCATGTTGACACTGCTTTGCATAAAATACGACAAATAATTTAAATAAGGGGAATAACTCCCAGATATCCCCAATATATAAATCAAAAATTAATATTCAAATATAAATCTCCACATAACATGTATGTCCTTTTTTTTAAAAATAAAAACTGGCTGACAAATGGTTTCAGTGGAATATTCAATAACTGTTTTCTAAAAAAAAAGTACTAGAGTCTGAAATCCCTGTGAATATTCACGTCTACATATTAAATTCTTATCAACAATTTTCGTACAGGTCAAACTGACTGACAGACCGATGGCCTAATTGACGTATTAAAACCACTTTACTACTCACAACTTGTGGAGTATGATAAATGATAATATGCAACATTTGCCATTTGTGACCTAGAACTGTCAAATGGTGTGATCATTTACATCATAGTTTATTAACCTGAAGCTGGTGCGAATTAAAGCCAAATTACTTCTCTTTTTTATCTATCGTTCAGCTACGGCTTAAATAAAGAAATCAAGTTGATTGAAACGGCATTGCAATTCTTTGGCCTCTCCACCACATCAAACTATTGCAATGGCTTGTTGACTTCCGCTGTTGTTGGGAATACAGAGCCAGCTTTGTGCTAGATGACATTGAATATTGGGATGTCTTCCTCATCTATTTCCTCCATAATGTTCTGCGGAAATTTGCAATCGACAACCTCTTATTCGGAACTTCTTTCATCTCGTGCTGTTTGATGTATTCTTTTTCTCAGTTTCTAGGTTGCCCTGGTTCAATGCCAGGTTATTGCGATTGTGGCGTTCCAAAGCGATGTTTTTATATTAAACATTGACATCAGTGTCATCACGCATCTCAAATCATAATGCTACAAGAATCTAGTTTAGATTATGATTTAATATTGTTGCTTTTTTCTGAAGGAACTACGTAACATCAGAATTGTGAATTGCTATGCCGTATTAAACTTTTGCTCAAATAACTCCGATGCTTTATGCGGTATAGAATTTTTCATCTTCTTTAAACATCGGTTGTTTCGACTCAATATCATATTATATATGTACCTGTAAAAATGTATTATACTTCGTTATTTTTTAAAGTAATACCACCACTGCATAATGGAGGCTTACGTGTAATGTAAGGAAGTTTGTTCAGACTTTCCGGAAACTTCAAACTTTTAAGTTGCTTTTAAAGCAAAAAGTCTACAAATATTGTTTTGAACAATCGATTTAGCCTTCATATAGACACACAATGAAAACGACGAACAGCGCACTTCGTGTAGCACTTGTAAAATAGCCACATTTAAGCACACTGCAGTAATTTTGTTTATGCAACTATTACATTTTAAAGGTATCTGTCATGAGGAATCTTAATAAAGTTAAACAAATGGAAATGCATGTCTGTCGATTATCGAATTTTGGCAAAGTAGTAAAAGCGGACATTTAGTTAAAAGGGAAAATGATCAAATTATTGTCTTTTTATTAGAAAATTTATATTAATAGGCCTTTCATAACAAATTCGAAGTTAAAAACATCCCAACGTCTATATGTAATTTTGGAGAAAAACAAAACTGTTTTAATATATACAATAAATGCTTATCGTTGATAACAAAGGTAATCATAAACAAATGCAATTCAGACTCTAAGACCAACATATGCAATAATTATTATAGTACAAGTTCAGATAGTGTTTGTCTTTGGAAAAAAAAGAGTCAATCGGCTCCAAGAGAAACAAAACAATTGAACTTCTGCTGAGAAACCGAACAAAGCCATTAATATTTGACTAGTAGCGTTGATTCTGAACAACTGTGTTAAAGCAATTCGAGCAATTTGTAGAGGGCTTAACAAATCTAATGTTGGACTAGAATCTCATTACCAAACGGGGATGGGTAAAATGGGTTGACGATGGGATTGTGTAAAAAAAGTGCTTATTAAATACCCTTCCTGATTATGTTTCTATTCAGGGAAACCGATGCCCTAATGGGGAAACACTGCACTATGGTAATCTAGACCAGGATCAGGCGTCTCTGAAGATGTTCCTCGGTAGGGGCGTCAAAACCTGTGAATAATGAATGAACCGATGTAACAGAATAATGAAAAAGCAAGAAGGAAAAATATATCGAACACCTGAAAACCCAACACTTGTCTGCATGCGGTGGGTTTTTTTTTAATGGAAAAAAAATAAGGAGACAGGCATGTTGCGAAATTTGTTATTTTCACGCCCAGCTGCATGTAAAAATAATTGGTCTAATGAGACAGATTATGAGAGCAACACCATATTTCTAATTTATTTGTTTTTTCTTTAGAAAGACTCTGATGACAATTCGTAGTCCATACATGTCCATCATTTTTCAACTGCATCTTTACTCTAAGCACTTACCGTCCTGCATCCCAATATTGTCAGTAAAATTCGCTTTTATTTCTGTCCGGGGGTTGAAAAACTTGAAAAAATTGATGATATGACTGTGACCATTAAGTCTTTGATAAATTAAACTTTATGAAACTTCATCAACTTGATGAGTTTAGAATAATTATTATGGTATAGTTTTGCAATAAGTTGAGTAATTTGTCGTGTTGTAAATATGAAATTTACTGGGTGGGTGTAAATACAAAATTTACAACATAACAGTAAATTTTGTATTAACACCCACCCAGTAAATTCAAAATCTACAACATGACAAATTGACAAAAGGAAATTCAAACGGTTACAGATAAGCAGTTCTTGGAGGTCAAAGACGGACAAGATTAAAGTGTACAAATAGATTTAATATCCGACAATACTGTGTTTTTATCAATATTTGTTGAATTCAAACTTTCATGGATTTCGTTGTTAAGTTGATCCACGAAATTATATTTTCATTGAAGGACACTTTCTTTAACATTTTGTATTGATAGGGCCATCGGCCACGAATTTACGTATCCTTGAAACTGTGATTTTCACTTTGTCCACGAAAATTGATACCCTTGAATATTAATGAAACCACAGTATCGTGATATGTCAAGACAACATGTTAAACCTAGACATGCTGTGGTTTCATCAGTATTCGTAAACACTATCTTTCGTGGATTTAGAGAAAATCGAGGTTTTAAGGATATTTTGAAATTAATTCGTGGCGACTGATACTATTTATGCAATGCTAAGATATAATTGTACTTCATTGAACATTTATTTTTGGGATCATCTCAGCAACGAAAATCCACGAAAATTGGTATTCAACGAATATTGATAAAACGACAATGTACAAAGTAATTTCTAAGGGAAAGGGATAGGATTTCCAAAAAGAGTATGGTTCTGGTTTCAAGTACGAGTATCGAAAACTGATTGTAAATTTTATGTTGGATACATTTCGAATTCACCGGAGTTGTTATGTTGAAAATTTTGTACAGTAACAATATTATACGTGACAAAGAGAAGAAATGGGGACAATGAATAATTATATATTGAGGGTAATTTAAAAGCAGAATAAATATCTAAACAGCTGATTAGATCGTCTAAACAAGGAACTTTCTTTTCTCTGGGAATCGGTTGGAGGAAATATTGCGTCGATTCGATCAAATCTCATTTATTTGTAAATGAGTTTACCGAGCATCTTGAATTGTTTCTCACCACAGAACGTCGCCATATGCCTCTGTTTGCCAAGAATCACACAGCAGTCCCCAAAATCCATCGGATGCAATCTTTTTTGTACTTTATTAATATTTTATCAATTGAACAGGTCTAGGCAACCTCCGTTTTTGGAGGATAGATTTTATCCTCCGTTTTTGGAGGATAGATGTATGCGCCCCCTGGTGGATCTTTTCAGATGAAGGGCAATTAACTCTGTTTTTACAAAGGGAGTTAACTATGAATAAAATATAATTATTATACTATAAAAATATCACCTTATTTAGCTATTAATAATTATAATTATTGATAATATTTAATAAATATTTAAGTTTAAATAATTGCAGGGCTGATTTTAAAGAAAAATATCTTATGTGAAGACTCTCACATTTTTTTTCAATATTCTGGATAATTGATATCTATAAATGGTATCATTTTGATTAATAAAATTTAACAATGTCTTTTTGTGTGAAGGGATTAAATTTAAATGATACTTAATAACATGTGAATTAATTAGAATAAGAGCTACAAAGTTCCTAAGGTATATGCAAACATTTACTTTGTACATGTACAATATAGCAGATCAAGATATCTATTGTGTGTCTCTAAACGTGAATGAACTCATTAATGTTTTAATGAGTAATAAACATCACTATTTTGTGATTTTTATTAAATGAAACATGTAAATAGTCTATGTCATTTGTAAAACTGAACACAGGAAGTACACACTTTCAAAGCATATTGTGAAAATACTATACATAGAATTTCAAATCGCCGCATACAATCATTAGTTTATTCCCTTAACTTTAATTCCCATATGGTCTGGTGCTTGCATTTTCTCATTAAAGATATGCACGAAGCCTTTGAAATATACCTATGCTATCCTCCAAAAATGGAGGATAATTTCACCCACAATGCAAAGTGACTTTCCATATATGGTAAAAATCAGCAGCCATCTTGAAATTGAGCTATCCTCCAAAAACGGAGGTTGCCTAGACCTGTTGAAAGCTCTTTGAACCAAACGCGATGAATTATTGTCAATAGTTGGGGATTATTTTCGCGGATATAAAATTATCGTTGTACTGAAAGGAAACAAGATCGGGAAGGTTTTTAAACGAATATATATATATATATATATATATATATATATATATATATATATATATATATATATATATATATATATATATATAGTGACGCTAAAATATACAATGATCTAGCACTTGGTGTGGTTGGTTTGGGTAAAATTGATAAATGAAATTAAATCTACATCGAAGTCAATGTGGGGGAGGGAGTGCATGTTTTATAATAATTTTTCACTATATACACAAAAGTGCGGTGGTTTCAATTGTATATTAATTGTTTTGGATGGCTGTGCAGAACTTAAGCTAATTGTTTAAAAGCAACCGTCAATTAGACCTTATTTAGTGTCGGTTCACCACTCGCCAGGATAATGCAGTGTTAAAATCAACTTAACAATAGCCTGTCAACAAAATTTGCTCTAAATTCACCAACAGTTTGGGCTCTTTAAAAGCTTCAGGAATGTTTCAGACAATAAATTGCCGATTTCATTGGGAGTGATCAATGATCTCACTTTTGCAGCTTCTAGTAACTTTCATAACCATTATAATACACTATCATAAAACCCATTCAGTATTGGCATTTCATTAAGCTTTTAATGAGCTTAATCACATAATTGGGAAGTTAAAGCTCTAATATATCATTGTATAATATTTGTAAATCAAAAGGAGTACTGAATTCGCATGAATATTTTGAGTCGATGCAATAAAAAAAATAAATGGGAAAAGAGACCAAAATAAATAAGTGCATGTTTTTGTAAGAAAAATGATTTAGCCAAAACCAATAACTCGCTTTTACGTCGAATTATTTACTAAAAGCGACAAATATTTGGCGTTGCAGAAATCTAATTGACACTTGAAGGCAATTGTCGAACATGTTAAAACTTCCAACAAATGAAAATCAATGGCTGGAATTTGTTCTTGTCAGATGGGTGAGAAGCAGCGATCCATTAGCTTAGGAAGATGATGTTAAAATCATTATCCTATGAAATAAATGTATTTTCTTTTCTTCGTTTTATACTCTGAAAGTGTGACAGAAGAAAAACATGTTGAAAATAGTACCAAGGCGAAGAGTCTACTTGTGCTCTGATTGGTTGGCAATCGATTTTTTCTAGCATGCAGGTTCTGTCTTATCAGAAATCTGGAGAGAGAATCAAACCAAATTTATCACAAATTAAAAGCCCTGAAGGAAAAAAACAAAGTTCCGATGTAGTAGAATGATAACTTCTTTCAGTTGGTATATTGGATAAAAGTAAAATTCATATACGGAATCGGTTTTTTTTTAATCCATACCGGGTAGTTTGAGTTCAGGTGTTCCATAGTCAGTTTGGAATAAACTTGAACTGACCTAATATCAGGATGCATGCATAAATCCAAGTTTACGTACAGTTTTTAGTAATGGTACAAATTGTGGTATACTGCTCAATTTGGAAAGAATTTCAAATTATAACCAAAAAAGTATAAATCGTTTGGTCCATATCTCAATTGCATTAAATGTGATTATTGAATCCACATTTCTCTTTAAGGTTTGACCTCTACCACAATACCAATGTACCTTGCTGAGTGTTCTCCCGCCAATGAGCGTGGGCGCCTGGTCTCCACAAACATCGCCATGGTGGCGTGTGGGCAGTTCGTGGCCAGCGTGGTGGACGGCATATTTGGCTGGTGCCAGTATGACGTCGGATGGAGGTAAAAAAAATCTTTATGTCTTCTTCGTTTTGACTTATGTAACAAAGAGTTGTTATTTACAAGCACGTGGCCTCGTTTTTTCAAAGTAGAGGGGCTGAACAAAACAAAGGGGTCAACTGGCTTGGATATTTAAAAAAACAAAACAAATCTTAATATAACAGAAAGGTTCTTGTTTCAAAAATTGGCAGAGCTAGCTTCCACATTCGTTGCTGCGTGCCTGGTTTTTTTTTTTTTTTGGCTACTGTACTTTGATTCCTATGAACATTAAACGTTTGCATGGTAATGGTTATGCATGTTGTCTATATACTTCTCATGTTAATTTGAATAACCAATCTATAGATGAATACTATGAATCTTCCCTTTGCTCAGACAGTTCTATTAATTTCCCCTCCCCATGCGATACTCCTATTTACCTGGCGTTGATTACCTGTCGACTTTTCCTTACAGGTACATGCTCGGCCTGGCGGGCATCCCTTCCTTCGTTCAGTTCCTGGGATTTGTGTTCATGCCAGAGAGCCCGCGGTGGCTGATTATCAATGAGAGGGAGGAATACGCTCGGCGCGTGCTTCAGACCATGAGGGGGCACTTCGACATTGACGAAGAATTCGATAGCATCAAAAATAGCTACCTTGAAGCACGAGATGGTGAATGTAAGAAAAATATTGGTTGTAATAAATAAATGAATATATTTGCAATACACTGCAATAAAAATATCTGATCAAATGTAATACTGGGGAATCATCAATGTTCGTGGGGGACCAGTGTTCGTGGCTTTCGTGGGTAACCCTTGCCCACGAATATACCTCCCCACGAACCTATACACAGTCATTTGTTTAACATTTATCAGTATTATCCCGAACTTGGTACCAACGAAATTACATTCCCACGAACCAGAGAAATTTTAGTTACCCACGAACATTGACCCCCACGAATAAAAATGATTCCACAGTAGATATCATTGAATATCGTGTAATGCTATTATAATAAGATTTCTTACAAAGCAGTTTAAATACAGTCTGAACAATGGAGTAATATTTAAAACAATACTCTAAAATACGAAACAATAGATAGCACTAAATATGGTCAGCGTATTCATAACACTACGCAATACAATACAGTGAGATATTCCACACAAGTAGACAATCCATAAATGCAAAAAAGGGGTACAATACAATATTGGGCGATAAAATTACAATATCATATTAGGATACATTTCAATGGAATGTAATAAACAATTATATTTACATTTTCAACTGTCTTTGTCTGTGATAACATTACGAATCAATTTTGAACGCTAAAACCCTATAACTTCATAAAACATGAGTGACACAAATTGGGCGTGTCATATAGCATAACCAAGAAACGGTATTGGATGCGCCGCGTAGTAATACATAGCATGTGATACATAAGAAAATAGTGGTTTTAAAATAATGTTGTTTTAAATTGTACAAATTGGAAATAATATAAATATAAGTAATAAGGAATCATTCTTTGAATATTTCCGTCGGGGCATGGTCAAATCGATCATAAAGCCCCTCGGGCTTTATTGGATTTGACCACGACCCGACCGAAATTATCACCTCATAATACTCAAAGAATGATTCCTTATTCCTTAAATAATATTTATCCAACTACGTTGATAATGGAATACAACATGACGAAAAATTTTAGTGGAATAAATACAGGATGCCTTTAATATATGGCTGCTTTTGCAAATAGTTTAGCCAGTGTTAGTCAGAGGGATTTGAAACTTTCTTAAACAAAAAAGTGTGTATGTACGTGTGTGCTAAGTTTTTAACGAGTTTTACATGTAGTTATTAATTTGTATGTACTGATGCTGATATGAATTAAAACCTAAACTCAGTTTACCCAAACCATTGTAAATAAACAAAGTGCAAATACATTAACTGAAACATTGAGAGCGAAAACCTAACATTTTTATCTGTTCCATCTTAATTAAGAAGTCGGTCACCGGGCTTTTTGACATTTCGAGAAATTCCCCAGTGCAATCGCATTGCAGTTAGTAATTGGCATCAAAAGTTGAACAACCTATGGTATGTCAACTCATCACCTTTAATCTCTACAAGAACTTCTCTGACGTTACACAATAAAAATTCTACGTCGTCGTTTTCAAATTTTTCAATACGTACTACTTGCAAAAAAACCCATTTACGACAGGAAAGGATTTTTTTTTATCTTTAGACGTCACGTTTTCTGTTAATCTATTATCTATGGGGTAATAAATCATTTTTTAAACCACTTACTTGCACTAGTGCTAGATAATCAACACGTTTTCTGTATGCGACAACTTTTTTTTTTTACAAATTTGAAGAAAAATTTGTTCAGATAGCGAGGAAGTCATAAGTGGCACTAACATCAACAGAATATGCATACAACAGAAACTAAAGAGAATTTAAAAATGCATTAATATTTATAAGACTTTAAAGGATAGAAATTTTTTTTTACAGCAGAAGTATCAAACAACATTACACAAATACGCAGAAGTTGACAAAATTATGAAGAGTTTCGGAACACTTCTTTTATATTTCAGCGAGGACACCCGTTTTGATAAAGATGCTTCAGACTCCGTCGGTCAGAAGAGCCTTATTTGTTGGATGTGGACTGCAACTGTTTCAGCAGCTCTCGGGAATAAATACTGTGATGTACGACAGACAATCTCTCTCTCTCTCTCTCTCTCTCTCTCTCTCTCTCTCTCTCTCTCTCTCTCTCAATTCTTCATAGCTATCCTCTAAACAACTTCTTTGTAAGCATGCAATAATAAAGTTAGTTATTTTACCGTTTCCTCAACAGTCAAATTATCGATTGATATCAATTGTGGAGAAATTAAGATAACAGTCATTATTAAGTCTTTTTTGAAAACATGGTCTATTAGAATAGGTCCTGTCTTCTTCTTGACATTCTACGTGTATAGTATAGTATACTGGTATACTGTCATGCTACTACGACGTGTTATGACACTAGTGTAAAATTTGGTCCCTCCTACACGCAGGTACTACAGCGCCACCATAATCCGGATGTCCGGTGTCCGGGGGGACGAGACCACTATCTGGCTGTCGGCATTCACCGCGGCGGTCAATTTTGTCTTCACTGTCCTGGGACTTTTTCTCGTGGAGAAAATCGGCCGCAGAGCTCTGACACTCGGAAGCCTCATAGGTATTCGTAATTACATTTAAAACAAATTACTAAAACTAATACGATATGAAAAATAAATTATTTCAATATCATATTCGAGTATCTGACCATTTCTTCTTCATTTGATTAGGAGCGATTGTAAGTTTGGCCTGGTTGGCCATAGGGTTCCAGCTATCGGCGATGAACACTGCTCCAATCACCCTTACAGAGCCGAGTGCAGCAGGGTCGATATGTCAATCATATGTGTAAGTCTTGAAAGTGGAACGTCCCCTTAATTTTGAATCAGCATCAAAGGTGACATGATATGTGAATAGTGAATCAATCAGATTTGTTAATAAGGTTTTGACGTCTACACTTCACCAAAAGGGAATAAAGTATGAGGGATCAACAGTCAGCATTTGATTGAGTTCATTCGAACCGATATCTTACCATTTGTTTCAAACTTTTCTGAATGTCATCTTTGCAAGGTTAATTTAACATCATATAATGATATTATACTTTTTATCGAGATTTTTAAAAAATATATTATTCAATTCTTATTTATTCTAATAAAGAACTATAATGTAACAGGCACCGTTTAAAGACCAAACATGTTTGTTAAAGATAATATACATGTACATGTATACCCAAGCTGCAAAAAATATAATATTAATATAAAAAATATCAACAGCAATAAAGCATCAAATACTTATTAAAAAAATAATTTAACATACATCTTTATCCATGCAATTTATGTTTGAAGAATGAAACGAGTTTAAAAAGTATTAATTTTGCATAATGCAGACACTCCGTTTATAAATATTTTACACAAATACATGAACATTTGTAGAGACTGCAACTCGTGTATGCGGGACCTGACCTGTGGCTACTGTTACCTGGACTCGGACCACGGTCCACAGAACGGGACCTGTCTGAGGGCTAACTACGACGAGCCGTTCAAGGCGGTGTCTGGCCGCTGTAACGACACCCACCTCCCGGGGGATCTCACGTGGGCCTACGACTTCTGTCCCACCCAGTTTTACTGGATGCCAATGATAGGCCTTGTTGCTTACCTCATGTTTTTTGCTCCAGGTAAATGTATCGGACACACACACACACCATTAATAACTAGTATTAGATTTGTTATTGACTAAGGGATTATGTCGGGTTGTTCAAAGTTGACGATGCAAAGCCTAGCCTCAATGAATTTTAATAACCCGAAACACACGTATATCCATATATGTAATCAATGGCAATCCTAATTAGTGTTTTATTTTGTCGAAGACCAAAACTTTTTGTATGTAACTAAGTTAAAAAAAGAAAAATAATGAAAAAGACGTAACGTTGCCTTCTATGACTTGCCACTTACCGACCATAGAAATGTAGAAGGCTATCATGTGACACGTTTTATCCAATAAATAAGGTTGTATTACTTGTTCTAGTCCGAAGCAAATGAAACATCTTTGTTTGATTTATGTTTTAAAAGTTTAATATTGCAACTCTCTCTGTTTTACACGTTGTTTAGGGATGGGACCAATGCCCTGGACTATCAATTCAGAAATCTACCCCTCCTGGGCCAGGAGTACGGGCAACGCAGCCTCAACATTTACTAACTGGACCGTAAATCTCGCCATGTCTATGTCGTTTTTAAGTTTAACACAGTCCCTTACTAGATTTGGTAGGTATTTCATTGCTTAATCTATTGATTATAATTTAATACTAGTAAAATATTCCACAAGAATAATTATTATTTGGCCTTTTTGTAAGAGGCATTAGACTAGTGATACTAGTCTTCCATTGGATAAAATATGGAAATTTTGCCAGTAAGAGATTGCAAATGTTGAAATTGGGTCCACAAAACTTCTTTTTGTTTGACTTAATGTGTAAATGGATCATCTTTAGAGAATATCATCAGAGGAGTGTTCGAAAAGATTTCCAGAATGAATATTCTTTACCAAAGAGCTAAAATCAGCATGTTGCAACATAACAACGGGAAACTCATTAGATTAATTAATCAAGCAAATTATTTTCTTCTCTGCAGGTACATTCTGGTTGTACAGTGGCTTGGCATTGATTGGCCTTATCGTATTGGCGCTATTTTTACCCGAAACCAAAGGCAAGACGCTGGAGGAGGTGGAAGGACTGTTTGCCAGGCCCTGGTGTGGCACAGGGCCCAAAATAGACTACAATGTGGAAAACATTCAGTACGTTCATATACGTGGCCTGAACAGGGACGGCCGCGAGTCCGAGATTGATTCCCCGGATTGAGCACAATCGGCCGATATTTACGTCGCATTAACCAATGAGGAATAAAATCTGATATCTTTATTGATGTGATCAGAAGGGCTACTTGCAATCGACAGTAAACAATCAAACAGAACTCCAAGACCGCGTTGATTGTATTCTGTAGACTTGATGGCGACCGTCCTTCATGAGATGACGTTCGTTATTTAGGAAATTAAATTTACACAAATATCTATTTTTTTGGAGCATGACTCGAAGTCTTGGACATAAAAGATTATTTTAAAAATGTTCAATTGTAGAAATAAGACATGTGAGAGAATATGTATGAAATTAAGGATGGAATGAAATTATATTGGTTGTTTCCTTTATTAAAAAAGGAAGTGAGAATAATAATTAGAATTTTCCCTAATTGTTGAAAATAAATACTATGAATGTTTCAACGCTAATGAGGAAAAAATAAGATTATATTTCTTTTATATTTTTTTCCTGGATCGAAGCTGATAGCCTTCATTTTTTTCCTTCTTCCCATTTGGAGCGGGAATTTCCGGATTAAAATTAGATGTGGCGCTATGAAAACTGTCTTGACTCCCGGGGGCCTCTAATTTACAATCACAGCCGTCGAGGAAAAGATCGCATTGGATCCCTACAGACACGGCACTAATCCGCTCAGTCTCGACTCCAGTGCTTCTGACGGCCATTTCCGTCTGAGTCTCACGAGAAGATCGCAAAACAAATGAATCTCTACATTTGCATTTCATGTCATTTGTACAAGAGGATGACATTTGATGGGACGATTCCATGTCCACCGTGATTTGTGGGGCTGTTAGGGTTACATCCGTCTGTCGTTCTTCTAATATATCACTATTCCTTGGCGACTCGTAGTTAGCAACAGTAGTACTACAAATATCAGCATTCCGTGTTCTATCATCAGCAGCATCTGTTTTTTCCTTGAAAGACATTGAACTAAGAGATCTTGGTCGCACTGGTGTTTTTTCAAGGCTGCTTTTGAAAACAGTCTGCACTTTGGTCTTTGTTCTTTCATCACATGGATTCACAAATGATTCTGCGTTCTCGCATGGATTATCACGTGAGTCCAACACTTGATCCGAATCTTGGCAGCCGTTGACGTATATTTCTAGCTTGGCTGCGACTGCTTTTAGAACTGACAAGGCATCGTATTCATTTTCGATGAAGTTCTCCAATTTAATGGCCTAAAAAAAATAAAACAATCTTTACAGTAATATTGTCGCATCAAGTTTTTTTTATGCCGTTCAATAACCAAAAAAAAAATAATAATAAAGATGAAAATAAAATTATTTTTAACGGTAACATGCCTATAAACTATTGTGATTGTGTTTTTAATTTTAGTTACAGATGACTAAATGACATGTCAATAGACAGGCATTTATTTGTCCAGCAAACAATTTTGTATCTATAACTTAACTTTTAAATCTTTCCTATTTAAAGGAAATCTCTCTCTCTCTCTCTCTCTCTCTCTCTCTCTCTCTCTCTCTCTCTCTCTCTCTCTCTCTCTCTGTGCGATAAGAGCCTTATTTGGTACTTAAGAAATCATGCTTCATCGTGCTTCATCAGTCATGTTCTATTTATGATAGACATTGTTTACGACGTTATGACGGACTGTCTATCATTGTTACATTACAAACTTGTGGACCGTCCATACCGCCAGAGAATCTAATCAGAGAGCAGGGAGAGTGACCGAGTGCTGGCTGCTGTGTCTGTTATAAATCAACATGTCAGTATCCCACTACATATTGGATTGTCTGTTGACCGAGTTAAGACGTCGGCAGACAACATGAGAAAATGAGTAAATCGCACAATAATGATAAATATGGTAAAGAATGTGTGCTGTGTTCTTAGATAAAGGTCGCATATGCTATGTTTATATTTCTGTAATTGGAAACAAAGAAATTGTGGTCCAAATGGGAAATATGGTAAATTATTTGGTGTGTATATAGCCCTAATTAAGGTTCTCGTTATGCATTTCTGCTAAGACGTTGCGAAAGAAGAAATAAGAAAATAATAAATATGGTAAACAATGGATTGTACTTTTGTTCCAATGTCACCGTTATATTTCCTCTCGGTATTACAAAGGAAGAAATGGGTATGGTGATTATAAATATGGTAAACAATGTATTGGTTTCTCATTCAAAGGGCACGAGCTGCATTACTGTTATGTATTACAAAAGCAGAAATGACTGAATAACAAATAATGGAAACAATATGCTCTTGTATCATAATTATCAAAATGTCCGATGCTACATTTTTTCTTTCTTAGTATTAAAATAGCGCTAGTTATACGTAGATAATGAATACAATGCATAATTATACAAGGAAATGTACATATAATATGAAGGAACGCTACATGTCTAAACTAATGTACACGTATATTACATACCTTGTCGTTTTCCTTTAAAACGGATTCAAAACTGTCGCTGATGTCGTTCAATTTCTTCAACAGGATGTACTGTTCCTAAGAGATTGTCAGTTATAATTATATACATTATAAGAAACTGCGATTACACAGTAATAAAAAGTATCTTACTTTCACTTTTCGATTTAAAGTAATTAAAAGGTGTTAGACCTAAGCATATTAAATTAAACACATCTATTATTAATTCGTCCGTATATCGTAAAGAGCGAAAAGACACTCTAACATAAATAAATGTGTAATCGCGAATCACATAACAAATGTGATACTATAGTGAGAACTTTATTGGATTTATTTCATCATTCATCTAATACAATGTAGGTGCTTTAATACCAATTAAATTCATGCTAGATATCTCTCTCTCTCTCTCTCTCTCTCTCTCTCTCTCTCTCTCTCTCTCTCTCTCTCTCTCTCTCTCTCCTATATATTATGTACCTCGTCCTCCTTTTCGTTTCGTGCCTGGCTGTAATACACACTAAGCTTCCATTCCTCTACCTGGTCTTCTTCCAATTGATTCATCTGCAAAAGGAAATTAAGACATGCAACACGGGTATTCTCCATTCGTCTTCATTATATTTCTGTTATGATAAGACGAGAAAAATTCTAGGTGACAACTAACTTCTGCCAGAATTTCCACAATTTCTGTTTCCGATGGATGAGTTTTTCTTTCTGAAATGCTTTGAAAATATTCTTTAGATTAGAAATCAGTACCTCATCACACTTTCATGTAATTTCATGAAAAATATAAAACGCTTATATCTTTACGTACATGTATATACACACACATGGAAAAGTGATTCAAATAATATTCATGCAAGTTTATTTTCATGCGAAAATCGTGCCAAAAAGCTCTTCGCGCAAAAAGCATGCAAATGTGTATGTATGTTATTTGTGACATTTTCGCCCGTTCTATTTTTCGCTTTGTATATGTGATTTTGTTATCTAAAAGTATAATAATAGTTGGTTTTACATGTTTTAATTTTTCTAGCAATGTGTATACGTGTACTTCTAATATACCTCTGGTCGGCTTGACAGTGGTCCTCCGCGGTTTTGTCAAGCACCATTGTGTTATCGGGGACTTGGCTGTCACATGTCGGAGACAGTCCATCTGTTACTGACAAATTCGTTTCATCTACATCCTGACTTATATTTAGTTTTCTCGGAGACTGGGGCATTGCTCGACTTAATTGCTTCATTTCTTCGGCTGGTTTTCCAATTGGTGAAATCACCAGTTCAGTTGTTTTACAAACGGGATAATCCCTGACATCCATCTGACATGGATCCGGAAATGCATGCATTTCTTTTTCCATAGGATTTTCTGTGGGAGTCAATTCCATAGAATTCCCTATGGGAGAGATCTCTACCTCCATTGGTTTGCCTCCCTCTGTGACTAGTTTTGTAGGTTTCCTAGCGATATTCAATGGCGTGCTTGTGATTAATAAACTCATCTCGTCTCTGTCGTGTATATCATGTTTGTTCACTTCAAAACTGTTGTCTGGAGACTGCTCCCCATCTCTATTACTTTCAGCAGGGTCGGGGATTTTTACTAAGGGTATGCTTCTCTTGTACTCTTCTCTCGCATTCAGTGTTCCTTGATTTTTCGGTGTACAGAAAATGTATCTATCTTTCTTTGACATTTCTGGGATTTTTGGGTGGAAATCGTTGGAAGATGATGAAAAAGTTTGCTTTCCTTTATCTTCCCGATTGCCCAATGGAATCTTATCATTTTCGCGGTAACACGGACGGTCAGAAGTTTCCGATTTTTTCTTCTTTTGGGGTCGTGCTTTTGAACTCATTATAAAGGAATCGTTTTCTCTAGATCTGAATTGGGGTTCGTTTATCCAAAAATTGGAATTAGAAAATTTATCTATCGCAATATTTGACGAAAAATCTCTGACACAAAGTCGTTCCTCTTTCTTTCCCAAGAGCTGCGAATCATCAAATAGCGAGCGCTTTGAATGAAAAAAGCTTCCTTCACGACCGTTTTCCACCAACTTTCTTTTACTTGATCTATTATGTTCAACAGGGGTTTCAAAGAAAGGATTCCCGCAAAAATTCTGACGATAAAAGTCTCTATTCCTGCCAGTTGTATTTTCTTGATGCGTGTATTCATCGACTCTCGCTGGTTCGTGTGTTCGACTATGCGTCAAGGGAGATAAGACCGATGGATCATTCCGTTTTCGATAACCCTCCCCGGTGTCCGGAAATTCGCTTTTTAGGTACTTAACATCTGGCGTCGGTTGAAAATCTTCGGATATAAATGGGTTTTCTTGATAGTTCGTGAAGCGTTTGTGTATGTCAGAGTTTATTGAGGAATCTTTAGCAACATTGATTTTTCTTTCCGTCTCTTCAACCTTCAAGTAAAAATAATTGCATTAAACACTGTTAAAGAAAACGTTCTCTCTCTCTCTCTCTCTCTTCATCTCTCTCTCTCTCTCTCTCTCTCTCTCTCTCTCTCTCTCTCTCTCTCTCTCTCTCTCTCTCTCTCTCTCTCTTCATGAACAATAATAAAACCATCTTTAGCTTTTCCTCGACTCAAACTAAAATTTTCGGTAGTCGGTTTTTATTCATTCATTTTTATGTTAAAAATTGAATGTAATGGCCAATTTTTAAGCCGTTTCAGTGAATGTCACAGTGTTCTTTTAAAGATACACTGGTAAACAAAAATAGTTGCTGATATTAAACATATTAAGGTCAAGATCTAGTAAATGAAAGGTGCCTACAGGTTCATAAAATTTAAGATACAAATTCTTTAAATGATGCTTCATAACAATAGCTTTGTTTGATAGGGTGTACCGGGGCTAAAATATTTGGTAAACACAATGAAAAAATCATGTTTTAAACTGTCATTTTCAATGAAATATGAAGGAATTGAAGAAAAAGTTTGGAGTTTTGTCCATTTTTGACTAATAAAATATATCTAGAATGCCTACAGTCTCCCCCAAAACGGAAATAAACAAGCTCTTGACCTCCTCTCTAGAATGATGTCAAATTGAATATAGGTATCGGGATTACTTTTCCCATGATTTAACATAGAATGTCAAGAAATTCTTTAATTTTCTACATAATTCCTATAAAGCCGTAAAGTACGGGAAAAAATTCTTCAAATCAATTATGACGTCATAATGGTTCTAGCACCAAAAAGACGCTCTGAAATCATTTACTAGATCTTGACCTTAACAAATAATATGCTATTTATTTCATATGAAATGGAAACGTCATATTTATAGCCTAAGGCTCGCTGTTGAATCCTCTGAAAGGCTGTCAATATGGTTGTAGAAAGATGTTCAATAGTCGACATGCATGTTTACTTACTTTTGAGCTGTTTAAAATCTGTTCCAGATTCAAGTGTTTCCTTTCAGATAACGCCATCTTAGCACTGGTGTCTCTATAATAAAAGAATCATTTTTCAAAATACTATCATAAATATACAATTACATGTATATTAGCATTTTTATTTTCATTTTTAAGCATTACATACATTACAATACATACAATGGGTATTTCCCGTGGCTAGGTTATTGTTACAATGTATCATATCAAACGGATATCTGTAATTATCTTTTGATAACTTTTCATACACGACATACTATCCATTTACATGATAAATTTGCAACAAATAGTTTTTAACTTTTTTACATTATTAACTAAATTGTATTTTTGCACAAAATGTTTATAAATTCAACTGCTAAACCACTTCCTATTAGTGACTATAATACTTTAAAGATCAAACTAATTCTTATGATGTAGATTAGGTGTTATATAAAAGCCTCGTTATACTTAGGTAAATTCATGGATGTTCAATGCGTGATTGTTTAAATTCAATGCCTTAGATTGGAATGCATAATTATTAATTTTAATATCAATAAATGGTTGTTCACATACTTAGTATATCATAGTAATACCCCTTTCTTTTTACATGTGTTATGTTAATTTCAATGAAACTGGACTGAAAGCCTTACCTTTGATATCTGGGTTCCATAAAAAGAAGTTTTGATGGTGTAGTTAAGGGGGGAGAGGATCCTAGTTTTGAGTGGTGAAGAAGACGGGAACCTCTTGGCTTGTCTAACTGTACTTTTCTGACAGGGCGCACATTTTCTTTTGGTGCTAAAAAAAACCAGCATATCAGTTGTTTTATTTCAATCCAACATATCAAATAAAAGAATTTTGATTCAAAATTGAAACATTAATTCAATTTTAAATTAAAAAAAAAATCAAATTCTGTGAATCTGCAGAAAATGTTCTGCCTGGAGTTCAAGTAGAATATATGCATACTCAAGAGAGATTCCAAACATTATGTTTCTATCACTTTATTACAGTGATATATTGATATGTTTACTTTAGCACATGTTGATGTACTGGGGTATATTCATTTAGTCAATTGGAGAGCTGTAAGAATAATCCTAATTTGCTTGATCTCCAGTAGATTTCCATCGTCTACTTTCCAAATAGCAGGTAGACGCTGGAGATATCCTGGACCAGTTCTGGAGGTAGCAAATGAATACCCCCTACCCCCACCCCCCGGCTACAGGAGTATATATAGCAAAAATGAAGCAGTAAAGAGCACACATGTACTTACAAATGAACTCATTTGAAATCAAATCTGCAAGAACAATTATTTAACATAAAAATTTTTATACACGTTCCAGCACTCAGAAATTTCTTTATTCTGCAGTTTATGCCAGTAGATTTAAACTTGCGTCCTGAGTCCTTAAAAATAAAAATTGGTGCCCTAAAAAAACACCTTTTTTCCTAGCATAGCTTTTCAAATTCCTTTTCTTTGTACATCTATGATTTGCAGGTTTTTGTCTGGATACATCAACATATCTGTTGGATTCCACCCCCCCCCCCAAAAAAAAAAAAAAAAAAGATAGAATGATTCAAAATACAGTTCACACACAACTTTTGTCAAAAATTTCTTACATTATCTCATTAAAATGTTACGTACGAGTAATTCTCTATTTTTTAAGGTGATTTACTAATTTACTGTGTATGTTCAATTAAAAAATTATTAAAAATATTTTTCCAAATAATATCATGTAGGCTAGCTGTGTTGCAGATAATGCTTTCTATAAGATTGAGACACTGATATAGAGTTTTGGTATAAAATTCAGTCGCAAATCTGGAGTTTCTATGATCATTTCCCTATAATATTTTGTCATTTGCAAAAAAATACTTACACAACATTTCTGTTGAGTGCATTTGTTCAAGAAGACAAAATCCTTTTATATCTTGACTGACAATACTTTTTCTATCCAAAGGAGTCTGTAAGCCATTATTATACTGTTCATTTCTTTTCAGAAGTCTTTTTCTTTCAAAAAATTGCTGTAAATATACAAAGAATACAGGTAAAAATGACAAAAAGTACAGATAACTAAAAAAAAAATTACAGTATACATGTACATTTACACTCAGGTGCCAAAAGTATGTCATATTTTTTTCTTTTCACTATATTTCATTGAAAACCAACTTTTTTTCAAAGACTCATTCAAAAATAACTCCTTGACCCATCTTAAAAAGACTTGGATTGATAAATTCAAAATTTCTCATACCTTTTTTTTGGCATCATATTTAATTATTTTTCCCACCTTCAGTTCTTGAGATTTGATGTTTACATTCCAAAGTAGGATTTTTCAGCTCTTATATTGCAAAGGATATATAGTAGAGCACTTGAAAAATATCTTCGTGTTGTGTTTGAAATATAAAATTTTGCATAGTCTATATGAGTTGTCAAAAAACTATTTCACTGTAATGTCAAAAAGTGCAAACTGAATCTACTTTTAATAATCAATAAAAATTTCATCAAATTTGATAAAAATAAACATAAAAAAAAACTTTTAAACATAAGCCTTGTTTTTAATGAAATATATAGGGAAAAAAGAAAAGTTGACATACTTTTGGCATGTAAGTGTAGTCAGTAGTCTAAATTATAAAAAAAAAATTCATCGTCATCCCACCTTCCAACGCTGCAGATATGTAGCCCTGGTTTGGTTGTCCATCAAAACTTAGATCGATGGGAGCTGCAGATCTGCAGCCGAACCCCCCCCCCCCCCCTCCCAAAAAAACCACACACACAGCACGACGCGACGTCGGTGACACACAGACACTGTAATTAAAAGAAAAGTCAGTGCTCTGTTACACAGGCAGTAACAAATTTATTTTCATATGTATCACAATACCTTTTGAATCTTTTTATCACCGTGGTGCTTTAAACGACTTCGAGCTCCTCCCATCCAGTTCATGTTGACATTGAAATATATGCAGACGACGGATGTTTATCTTGTAGCGGAAGAGCTCTTTAGTTTCAAAGGTCGATTTAGTATCTGACTCACGTGACTTATCTTTTTGACAGGACAGACGAAAATCAATAGGCCTAGAACAGTGGATGGAGATGATGAAGGATTGAAGCAGAATGTTCATTTTATCATAAAAAATGGTGGAAATGTCCAAAATGATGCTGCCCATGACTTTAAGTAAACCAACACGTAAACAAGTGGCTACGACGGCTGCAACTTGTGTCGTCTTAGCATACTGCGCGAGGAAACTTTGGCCCCAACTGTGGTCTGCTCTCGGAAAAAAGAAAAGTAAGAAATTGGAGACAGTGTTGAACAAATTAGAGAGTGAAGGTATCAAGAACAAGAAAAACGGTGCTTCCCACAATGTCGATAAGTTATTTTACACGCAACTACGCTATTTATTAAAAATAATAATTCCGTCAGTTTGGTCGAGAGAATTCGGGATTTTAGTTCTTCACACGGGTACCTTGTTTGCAAGGACATTTCTGTCTATCTACGTAGCAACACTCGATGGCCGTATAGTGCAGACAATTGTCAAGCGGGACTTGAGAAGTTTCTTACTTAGACTGACTCAGTGGCTCTTGATTGCTATACCAGCAACGTTTATCAATAGCCTTATTAGATTCTTAGAAAGCAAGCTTGGATTAGTGTTTAGAACTCGTCTAGTCAATCATGCATATGAGCAGTATTTTTCTGATCAGACCTACTATCGGGTCAGCAACCTGGATAGCAGATTGTCCAATGCTGACCAGTGTCTTACAGATGACATCAGTATGTTTACGCAGTCTCTTGCCCACCTGTACTCTCATTTGACGAAGCCCATGCTGGATGTAGCGCTTATCTCTTTCACTCTGTATTCCTTTGCCTCAAGTCGAGGTGCTAGTTCCAAATGGCCAACTATCATTGCCACCATTGTAACTTTCATAACCGCTCAAATTCTAAAAGCTGTCTCGCCAAAGTTTGGGAAGCTTGTTGCAGAAGAGGCAAATAGGAAAGGGTATTTGAGATATATTCATTCAAGAATTATCGCAAATGCTGAAGAAATTGCATTCTATGGAGGACATAAGGTATTTATACTTTGTAAATTATATCAAAATTCAATAGAATTAAATTCAGTTCACTTAATAGTATTCAGATGACTGCAATGATATCTAGCGCTATATTTTTTATCCTTTCATTTTTTCAAAATGTTGATATATAGGTTGAACAAAACTTGCTGGTGAAGGCATATAAAGCACTGGCCCAGCAAACGGACCTGATATTCATGAAGAGATTGTGGTATATTATGCTGGAACAGTTCTTGATGAAGTATGGCTGGAGTGCTAGTGGACTCATCATGGTGGCTATCCCCATAATGTCCGCACGTGGGGGTGGAATCAGAGCTGATGGTAGGAAATAGTCTCAACTGATTTTATAAAAGACTGTCCATCCAACCCTTTAGGATTCTTTAACAACATAAGCCCACATAGATGAATAATTAATATTTTCTCTACCAGGGGTACCTAACATTTTCAACTTATGAATATAAATACAGTTGAACTTTGATATCTCAAACACTGATATCTCGAATACAATGGATATGTCAAAGTTAATTGCAAGTACCAACCACTTTTTTTCAAAGTATTTTACCCTCGATATCTCAAATACTCTGATATCTCGAAGTTTTTAAGAGGTCCCATCTAGTTCGAGATAGCGAAGTTTGACTGTATAATCAATTACTATTTACTTTTGTAATGAAGATAAAAATCCTTCTTATTTAGAAACTTGTTGTTGGGAAATTATCAATTATTAATTAAGAGTTCATTGATATTTTTTAATGAACAAACTATGTAGGTGGATAATGAGGTTCACTTTTTAAATTCTAGTTTCTAAACTTTCATTTTTGTGCAAGTGTTGCACATAAAGAGTTAAATACTGTAAATTCCTAATTAAACGCGAGGAATTAATATCCGCGTAAAATCGCGAGAAGCATCCTTCGCGGATTTTAAAATCTCGCCATTATTTTCTGAGAGTTGAAAACTACAAGAAATAAGGAGAAAAGTTCAACGTGCGCAATTTTATATTCTCGCGATTTGATACAAACCAGCGGGATTGCGGAATTAAGTACTTGCGTAATATAAGGAAATTACAGTATAACTTAGATTTGATTTCTTAGGAACTTCCGTGGATGATGATCCAGACGGAGGTGTGAGCGAGAGAACCAAGGTTTTCACCACGGCCAGAAATCTGCTGATAAACTCCGCAGACGCCATAGAACGCATGATGTCATCATACAAAGAGGTACAGAGCAAAACACTAGCAACTTGTTAATCTTTGTGAAAAAATTTAGTAAGGAATTAATAGTTAATGTGTAATTATTAAACGTTTGGCAGAAATGCAAGATATTTTTATTTTTGGTTTTTATATGATTGTTTTATTTCTTGTTAATGTATTTTTGGCAAAATTCAAGTAATTTGAAACTATGTATTTGATGGTTGCAATATAGGTTTATAGGGACTGTGAAAAAAATAAGATATGTGCATATTAACTGTCCCAAGTTATATATCATATATGTACTCTTATAACATAGGTAGAAATTAAATTCGTTACTTATAATTTAATTTGCTAGAACTAAAAGTAAAAAATATATGGTTCATGATTTAAAGAAATGAAGTTAATTTGTCCAGATCACCGAGCTGGCTGGATACACGGCTCGTGTAACAGAGATGTTCCACGTATTTGAGGATGTCAAAACGGGGAAGTACCAGAGAAGCATGGTCACCAAGACCGTTCAAAGCAAAGCCAAACACGCCAAGATCTCTGGACCAATGCAAATCATGGGTAAAACCTCTATACCCTAAAACTAGCAACTAAAGCTTACTGTGGAATCATTAAAATTCGTGGGGGCCAATTTTCGTGGATTGCTTAAATTTTACAGGTTCGTGTGGACGTAATTTCGTGTACTTTTGTACACATACAAGAGGAATATGACTTTATAGCTCTAATTTATTAATTCGTGGGGGATGTTAATTTGTGGATGAGAGGTACCCATGAATTCCCCGAAAATTGAGCCACCACGAAATCTAATGATTCCACAGTACTTATGTAATCGTCAATACAAAGCTCCCGTATTTTGTTAAAAAAAATCTTTAAATTGTTTTGACCTCTTTCGTGTTGTAAACAGATTTTGACACTAACTTAATCATAAGGCTATAATCCTCAAATATTTCTTTAAAAGACGATAGGTTGTAAATTTACTCAATAGATGTTTTTTTTTTCTTAAATTTCTAAGATTGATCAGAAATTTTGAATCATATTTTTCTATGAAAATGTGTTTTGAATTTGGTTTTAGATGTTACTATACCAACTTGATTAAAATTTATAGTACTGTAATCAAAATATGACAAGCAGATGGTCAATTACATATTCCAGGTAATGTAATGGACACTGATGCTACCATAGATATTGAGGACCTGCCCATTATCACACCCAATGGAGACATCATTGTTTCTAGTCTAACAATCAAGGTACTCCCATATTACTTAATATGCTGTATTTATATCAAATAAGGTTATTCAATTATAAAGTTTATTCATATTTTGGTTTTAAAAAATGTGCATGTATTTGTTTCTTTCTTTTTTTTTGCTATGAAAAAATTTAAGATTCAAAATGTGACAGATGTGATAAAAAGAAATAATATTGTAAATCTTAAATTATAATTTTTTGAAAACCCTTTTTATAAAAGATATCTTTAAATTATATCATATTAAGGATATTAAGGTATTATTGGTATGTTTTTTTTACATACTTTTGCAGTTTGGGGTAAGGGACTGCTGAAGATAAAATTTAAGTCTCCCTGTTTTATCAAAATTCTAAATTGGATTGAAAAGACAAAAAAAAAAGCATGTGTATTTTACATGCAGCACACAAAGTTTGAGTCGGACCTTTTGCTAAACTTTTCGTGTCAACAACTTGTCAAAGATTTTAACAGATCAAGCTTCATATTCAAGTTTCTGTTTGGTATTTCAGATTGAGCCAGGCATGCATCTGTTAATAACGGGACCAAATGGATGTGGGAAGTCCTCTCTATTCCGCATCCTTAGCGGTCTTTGGCCGGCCTACAAAGGGAAATTACATAAACCCCCACCCAGCAAAATGTTCTACATACCCCAAAGGTAAAAATCTTGATGGATAGCAATGGGCTGTCAAAGGTATACCGTATGTACTTTCCCTGATAGGTAGAAGTTGTACAAGAGATGATGATGATATAATGCCTGTTAGGCAAGATATCGTCACTGGAGTCCGTGGGCTTGAGAAGATTTATGTTTTACTATAGCTAGACATTCATGTAGGTAAATCATAAACATATACAAGTAGATGAGTTGAAAATGCTTGAAGCTACTTGTCAGCCGATGATATGAAAACAGTATTGATTTTGCGTATCAAGTAAAAATACCTACATAAAAAGATGGGTGTGACTAGAATGTACACACATGTCCTTTATCATATAAAATACACCTGTCATCTTCTAGCTGCACTGATGTGACATCACTAAATATTTTTTTAAGCTATAGATAAACTATTCATGGTGCATATTTTAAGGTGTGGCTAAACTGATTGGTTTATCAGATTCTCTATTGTCTACAGTGTAGCAGATTTGGTTTATATACATGTAGGCATCTGCTAGTGATACCTTTATAACCTAAACCAAGTGTTTATGTTTATTAGTGTTTGAAATGCACATTTTATTGTTAAGAATAATACACTGTGAACGTTATTTAACAGCAACTATATTTTAGATATTATGTTTTTCCATCTGTGTTGATAAATGTGTCTCAATGTGTCTCATGACTATAACATTATATATTACCAAGAGGTACTGTTTGTGTTTTCTGACCATATTTTTGATTTTCAAGCAAAGGGGGTTAATTGGTACACTGTACATGTAAGATGGCAATGAAATGCACATAAAATTAACTTCATCGGAATGTTCAAGCCAAAAGTCTGTTATTGTTTACAGACCTTACATGTCGCTAGGAACCTTCAGAGATCAGGTTATCTACCCTGACACGTACGACGACATGAAGGCGAAAGGCTGTACTGACAAAGACCTGGAGAAAATCCTGGAGATTGTTAATCTGCAGCTGATTGTGGAAAGAGAAGGAGGTAAAGTCAGTGTAGTTATTCATGTACAATGTAACAGGGGGAGGTAACTCAGAGAAGCTGTACAGATAAGATTGGGGGGGAGGCTTAAAGTCAGTGTACTTAAACATATACCATACAATGTAACAGAGGGAGGTAAACTCAAAACTGTACATGTACAAAATAACAGAAGGAGGTAAACTCAGTGTAGTTATAAATTAAGAGTGTAACAGAGGGAGGTAAATCAGTGTGGTAATACATGTACAAATTAATAGATGGTGGTTAAAACTCAGTGTAGTTTTAAATGAACAGGGTAATAGATAGCTGCAATAATGTAGCCCTCTCCGATTTTTTATATCTGATGTTTACTGGAGAGGGCTACAATTCCACAGGATCTCCGTAATGGTGCAAAATTAAGTTTTTAATGCGGCTGACTTCGGTCTGAAAAGATCGATTTTATATTTGTCTTCCTTGAGATAAAATGATTTTTTAATTCAGGTTAAACAAATTAATCGTATATAAATCAAAACCACATAAAACACATCAGCATGTTTACCAGTCGTCTTTTTCAGCAGCCATGACAGTTCTCGCGTGATTTTATGGGATGTACGCTTGGAGTTTTGATGGGCTTGATAACGTGAATGTCAGTGTAAATAATTGATCTTACCTCGTTATATCACTAAAACATCATTTAAGGAAATGGTATATAATGGAAAATTCATATTTACCGCGTTAATTATGTTTATAATAGGGGAATTCCTATATTCAGTTCAAGATCCGCTCCTGAATTCTCATTGGCTGTCCCAAAATAAAACCGGTCAAGGTCAGTAGACATGGCGGACAAATTCAACTTTCGTTGTTGACATACACGAAAAGTAACCGATATATGGACTATACTTGATATTTTTGGATTAATTTATGCCATAGACATCTACAACGTTTGAGTTCAGGTAAGAAATGCAAATGTTATTGTCATTTATAAACGATTTGAGACGAAATCGTTGCGGGAGTGAATCACTCCCGCACTTGCACCATTACGGAGATCCTATGGAGTTGTAGCCCTCTCCCAAAAAAAAAAAAAAAAAAAAAAAAATCAGGAGAGGGCTACATTATTGCAGCTAGGTAATAGAGGGAAGTAGAGTAATGAATACTACTAGTTATACATGTACAAAGTAACAGAGAAAGGTAAACTTAGTAAAGCTGTACATGTTCAAAGAAACAGAGGGAGGTAAACTCAGTGTAGTTATAAATGAACAGTGTGGCAGAGGGAGGTAACTCAGTGTATTTTTTCATGTACAAAGTAACAGAGGAAGATAAAGTCGTTGTGGTTTTACATATACACTGTAATAGATGGTGGTAAACTCAGTGTAGTTATGCAATGTATATGGCTACAAATTAAAGTTTCATTCAATTTAGTTTGCAGTCGGGGAAATGAACTGTTTTAAGTTTTAAAAAAAATATATGATTGCTAGTTTTTAACTTTATTTGTTTAAGGTGGCTCACTTCACCTTGAAATATTTTCTCAAATCTGCAGAAAATTACTTGATTATGATAAATATCATAATGGATAATAAGATATTTAAGTCAAATAGGCAAAAAAGATGTGCAATTTTGGATGAAAAATTACATTTTCAAAAATTTAATCCAGTAAACCAGGTGGATTTAATTGAACTCATGATGTGCGGTTCAGAAGCCAAATACCTTAACCACTGAGCTACAACGCTATACAACCCAGTCGAATGATATAAACAGTTTAACAAAACATTTAAATCGCCATCTTGTGATGTAGTGTCTTAAAAAGTACAAGTCTAGGTGTAGTGAGGTACCTGAAGTCTATGTGTCAAACCCCTATTTTCTTGTATACTTATTGTCTTGTGTATTGTAAGACTTCGAAATTCATTACTATAAAAAAAATGATGTTGCAGTCAATTTCATAATGAAATTGGAAATCGTATGAAAGAATTCACTCCACCATTTTTTTTTTCAACTTTAAAAGATTCATCTTCAGTACTTATTTATTTTATTTGATTTCCTTTGCTGTCAGGCTGGGACTCCAGGAGCGACTGGAAGGATGTTTTATCTGGTGGTGAGAAACAACGAATGGGAATGGCCCGCATCTTTTATCACAAGTATGTACAGCTGCCTCAGTCTTCATTTCTTATATTAATGATATTCACAGATAAATATTTACACACAAAGTAGATATGCCATTCTTTGTGCAAAAATTATATTTCTAGAATCTATGTTTCTATTACTGGTGAGTTTGTCTAATTGGTCAATATCTAGGAGCTTTTTATTTGCTAGCTTACCCTATGATTGAAGTGTACTCAAACTTAAAACTCAAACCTTAGTCATTCATATAATGACTATGTAATACTGTGATTGCCTTTATTGGCCAATTTGCTTAACATTATATAAATAGTGCCTGTTTGGGAGGGTAACAGTTGAAATTGACACCCCGAGAAAACCATTGTCAACCGACGCGAAGCGGAGGTTGACAATGGTTTTCGAGGGGTGTCAATTTCAACTGTTATCCTCCCAAACAGGCACTATTTATTTTGTTATACTGAATGTCTTTTTTAAAATTTTTAAGAAAATTTTACTGCTTTTATATAGGAATAACGTGAATTCTACAGCGAACCGTACGCGCATAATTTTCGCGCATGTAACATTTTTTAATGTTACCCGTTGCCAAGTGCGTTGCTAACGCTGAGGGTAATAGTAAATATTATTAACTGCGTCTTAACCAATCAGATTTCAGTATTTAACATGAAAGTATAACAAAATTATATTATCAACTGTCATCAAAACAGGATAGAGTTTCCTGTACATGTAGTAATAAAGGTATGATGGTGGCTTGACCTCTCTTAAAATACTAGTCTGTCCAACACAAACATGACAAATAATGACAAACTTAAAACAGAAACATTTTTCATGATTTCACTTTTCCTCCCAAGTTCTGCTGAACTGATTATAGTATGTTCAATATGCAAACCTAACAGCTAATGACAAGTACTAATTTAAAATTAACTAGTCACTCTAACACAGCCCTAGTTTCTTTATTTTACACCAATATCAAGACTTTTGTAACAGTTGTTTTACTGGACAGGTATTTGAGCCTAGAAATGTTTTGATTATCTTTAAGTTTCTTTGATAACAATAATGAAATTGTACATGATATTGATTGTCTGTCACTGACTTGTAGGCCTCAGTTTGCCTTGTTGGACGAGTGCACCAGTGCTGTGTCCATCGACGTAGAGAGCAAGATTTATCAGGCAGTGAAGGATGCTGGGATATGTCTCCTGACCATCACTCACCGCCCATCTCTATGGTATGTATAACTATATAAGTAGCAGAGAGCCGTTTAAGATGGCCAGAATTACCCTGTGTATTAATTTAGTTAAATTCAATTGCCTTTATTAGAACAACAAGGGGGAAATTTTAATTTGTTTGTGTAATCATCATAATTTTGTTTTATACATGTATACAGTCTGAGGAGATAAAGTATCATTTCCTATTTATGATTTCTTTAGGCTATTAGCATTCTATCAGTTACTAATGTTGATTGGACAAGTTTTTTTTACAGTATATCTGTTTAGGTAGATATAAGGTATACATTTGTAACGTAACGATTGAATTTCCCATTTTTTTCCAATAATACATGTAGTATGAAACTAATTTATCAAATGGCACTATCATCACTTATCATAAAACGTATCATATGCCAAAAGACTGGTAAAGCAATGTAAGGAATTTATAAAAGAAATTCTCAAAGAATTTCATACTTCAATTATAAGTTCCATTCCCACCTTCTAAGCATTTTTTAAGGGTTTTATTAAAAGAAAGTCAAATATAAGTTTTATAATTCAATAGAAGCTACCATACTCACCTTTTAGGCATTATATAGTTACTGTAATGTTTTAATTAATAAATTGAAATGATTTTTAACAATTCAATAGGAAGTTCCATACCCACCTACTGCAGTTCGACGGGGAGGGTGGCTGGAGAATGGAGGCCCTGGACACCAATACTCGCCTGTCCCTCAACGACGAGAAGCAGCGCCTGGAGACCCAGCTTGCTGGAATGCCGGCCATGAAGAACCGCCTCAAAGAACTGTGCTCTATACTCGGGGACGATTCTGTGTTACTGTCCAAGTCAGACAGCTCCACAGACCTCCAGCTCCTGGAGCAGGAGAGTTCTTGATAATAATTTGTTTTTTTTTAACTTTTAACAAATATGAACAAGACTGCACTTTTTTTTCTAACTTTTAAGTAGATAGAAATTTTTAAAATTCTATGCCCTTAGATTAAGCTTGTGATTGTTAATTATCTTTGTATTTAATTATGGTTAATTAATAATTCTGATTATCTAATTACAAATTTCATTATGTACATGTATCAGTTTAAGTTATTCCCAAAACATTTAGACCTTGTACGGGTACAGTTCGAGATCATCAAATGTCAAAAATCAAATTCTGCATGTATATTGATGATTTTTTCCCTCCCCATTGCATGTAAAACGAAATATATGACTGTCATTATCAACAGTTTATAACCCTGCAGATACTTTTCATCTGCTAAGTACTGTAGTTTCCTTATTTTACGTGAGTAATTAATTCCGCGATTCAACGGTTTAGCATCAAATCACAAGAATTTAAAATCGCGAATGCCGAATTTTTATCACAATTCCAAATAGTTTACATCTGTACAAAAATTAAAGCAAGATTTTAAAATCTGCAAGATGTGCTTATTGCTATTTTACCCGGATATTAATTTCTCGCGTTTAATTAGGAATTTACAGTAAAACGTCTAGACATTTGATTTAATTATTGTCCATATAATGTACTCTAGTTGTGGCTTGCTTAAGGGTTATCATTTATGTGATCTATTGCTAATATAAGTACCAAAAGCCAGTTCATTGTAATGCATTGTAATTACTTTACATTTTGATTTATTTTTATTTTTAGATTTTACAGTATTACATGATTTATTATGTATTTTGACTCTGAAGCTTTGAGCTCCTTTGAAAGGTTGACAATCCGGTACCCAAGTAGGTTAAAATTGTTTGTCCAAGTACAATAACCAATTGTTTGCATATCAGCTACATGTTATGACTTTGACTTGCTATGATTTAAAAATTAAAATTGTAATTAGTAAGAATTTGTCTAAAAATGAACAGATACATTTGGCAGACCTGAGTCCAGAAAGATCTTAGACTTAAGTCAAAGTTTTGATTACCTACAAGATACATGTACTTATTATTTGTTATCAATTATACATTTTTATTGAAAATGGTGGACACAACACAGGAACACAATTTTATAATAAATTCAACTGTAATTGTCCGTTAATGGTAAAACTTGAATAGTGCATACCAATTTTCAGTAAAGTCTTATACAGCTTCAAGGCCCTGAGGCCAGGACTGATGTCACTATGTATATACAACTATTGGTGATTTTCATTCACAATTCCATTCTTTGCATTCATTCTTAAAAATGGCACCATGCAGATACTTAGAAGTTGTATGTGTGTTGAAAGTGTTACTATAGTATTCATTTTCTAACTTCAATGTTGAAGAAATAATGGTTGCTCTGCATATCGACTATCTTCATGAACAAGAAAGTCTGTATTATTTAGAGGTACAGTAGTTTGAGAAACTATTAAAATATATACCTACAATGTATGTGTACATCACTACAAAACATGCTAATTGTCTGAAAAAGAAAATTATAAATATAATTGAAAATGATGCATTCCATGTTTGAATTACAATAGCACAACTAATGATGAGATTATAAAATACCGTAGCAAGATTGTTACATACTGTGGAATCATTAATTTACGTGGGGGCAAATTTTCGTGGATTCCTTAAATTTTACAGCTTTGTGGGGACGTAATTTCGTGTATTCTCTCAAACCTACAGAGGAAATATGACTTTATTACCCTAATTTATTAATTCGTGGAGGATTTTAATTCGTTGATGAGAGGTACCCACGAATTCCACGAAAATTGAGCCACCACGAAATCTAATGATTCCACAGTAGATGTATAATTTGATGGACTAATTGTAATGTTATGTCTCCTAAAGGAGGTTGGACACTACTAAACATAAATTGTGAATTGAAATCAATATGTCCTGTTAAGTTTTTGTTAAGTTGAAGGTTTGATTGATAGCTATCAGGCATGTGTACACGTGATGCTGATACCTCTTTTTTATTGTTTAGCTATATGCTTAAGTTGCTTTTTGATCCATATTAGATAGCAAAATAAGAAGAGCAAATTTAATTTTTTATTCTGACAATCTTTTAAAATTAAAATTCGCCTTTAACTCTACATTGCTGATGTCATCGAAATTATCAAACTGTGGAACAATGAATGTCATTTTCGTTGAGGCACTCGTGGTATTATAGTTACATCTACCAAGTATTATTCCCTCTATTTCTTACGGAAACTTATAGTTAATTCATAGCTCTATAGAAACAGCGAACTGAAATCCACACGCCCCATTAATCGATTGCTCGAAATCTACAACGGCTGAAACTGACAGGACAGGAATTGACACGCCCTGTTTAACAAACCCACATCGACCTAAGAAAAATCACGCACTGCACGAAATAATCATGATGATGTCAAACTCAAAGTCTCACTGGAGACAATTTTGCTGTTTCTTTCAGCTAACGTACTTATGCACGTTAACAGTAATTTAGTGCATTTAACTTTCTTTTATAATCAATTTATTAATTGGTTATAAGAAAGATGTTAATATAAACAATAAAATGCTTTCTTTAATGATTCATGCGGGTTATGAAGGTAGCGATCATTGCAGAAAAAAATTACATAACCTGCTAACGCGGGTTATGTATTTTTTCTGCAATGGAGCTACCTTCATATCCCGAATGAATCACCAAAGAAAGCATTTTAATTTTTAAATAACAGTTTATTTACATTTACATTATATGTTGGCTACACAGAAGATTTTTAAGGATTGCACAAACTTCATAATTTCAGTAAAACCATATTTTGGCCCCTATGTGTCGAGAACCTCGTATTATAACGTATTTGCTCCCTTTCTCAGTTGTTGCACGTAAATGTTGAGTCGTTTGATGGAAATAAATTTGCAATAGAAATAACTTACAAAAACCTAAAAGCATTTCCTAATTTTAATGCAATATTTACAAAAATGTGAGAAAGCAGGAAAAACAAATGTAAAAATATATGTTTTCAAGTTTAATAAGATTATCATATTTGCGTTAATAAACTTTTGCAAAAAGTAATGACAATTGACTTTCTACAAATGCATATTCTATTCCTACTTATTTGTACTGAATAGTTAATTTGACATCGTGACAAGAAAACATGGTCGTTCATCTTCAATTAACATTTTTGTTGCTAATTTTTATGCTTAAAGCAATATGAGCTGTACATGTATTTTTTCGAATTTTATTTTGGTGCCAAAACCTGCTATTGTGCTTTGTCTGCATGTAACTTAAATTTTTATGATAAATAAGATTTTAAAAAAATCATTAATTTTTGTCAAAAGAAATATTTCTCTTATAATGAAGATAATGAAGATACAGCAGTTCAATTTTTGTACAGGACGACACTTATTCAATTTTGCTTCAATTAAGGCTTCTTAACAGCTTTTCCCATAAAAAAACAGAAATTTAAAAAATCATGATATCTTTTGTCATTATAGTAGAAAAAACATTTTCGTGAAAAAAAAAATAGCATGAAAATTGCAGCTCATATTGCTTTAAATCAAACCAAGACGGCAAAGAAATAAAGCACATTTCGTAAAATACTTTAAATGTAGTAAATTATGAATAACAAGAAAAGGTACATCTTCATGAAAGTTTTTAAAGAACAGTCATATCCACACAACAGTTTGATATATCATGCCATGAATATCTTATCTACGTTAATTGAAGTTGAAGTTATATGTTTGAAAACAACAATGTATATATTGATATATGATAATTAACAAGGAAAAATATTCATTGTTATGTTTTCTTTGAATTTCAAGCATTTATCTGTTAACTTACATTGAAAATAAAACTTTACTTTTGCATCCCAAATCACATACACTATATTTTCACGTGCATTACTTGATAATGAACGAATAATGTAAAACTTTACTTTTGCATCCAAATTCATATACACTATATTTTCACGTGCATTACTTGATATCATACATCAAAATTAAGATTAAAATTGAATTTTAAAACTTTACTTTTGCATCCAAAATCACATACACTATATTTTCACGTGCATTACTTGATATCATACATCAAAATTGAGATTAAATTTATGCTTGCATGTCATACGCAGCAATACATTTAAATCAACCAATAACAGATCGCTCACTCGAACCGAAAAATATTTTAGTAATGAAGACAGATCAAAACTTATTACTAAATGATATTTTGGATTCCCACATCAACATTCTACCGCATGAAAATATTATTCAAAGTCAATGTTTGATTGTTCAACCCATGTGATTAGATTCTACACAATGACATACGACGTTTCACACTTTGTATTCTTTGTAATGTGGCTGACCGTATTCTGTTGACGATTGGTTCTTCGAGAGAGTTCATGTATGCGTATAAAGCTACTTTGAGGTTGCCTGCCATCTCCTGACAGATTCCCAGAATCTGCCATGATATATCCTGAAATACGGAAGTTAGATAGCTGTCCTGATTGCTATGCATCAGATCAAATAACTCATCCAAAGCATGTTGGGCTCTTTGTGTGTCAACATGCCGATAACAAAGAAATTCTAGCATGAGTAAGAGAACAAAAGGAGGTATGAATATGGTTGACCAGTGAGTTTTTCGACTATGTTCCTGTTCTGTGAATAACTCATCTATATAAAAAATATGGTTTTCTAACTTAATAGAAAAAACAAACGACTTGATTACCACTTCAAGCAACGATTTTCCTGGGCATGCAGCTATATCGGAACTGTACTCTGTATCGAGGTATCCTAAATGCATCATATAAGGTTGTTTCAACCAAATATTAGCTTTTTTAAGAATAAACAACGCTTCCGGGTATTGTTTTACCCTGTAGAAATACATTGCACTAAAGATTAGATCAGAAACGCTGCCAAGTTTAGTTGTCTGCATTATCGCAAGACACGACAGTTCGTCGAAATTATTGGCGCGGCTGTAATCCTCTTTTTTCAGAGACAATAGTTGAAAGGCCACGTGTTGAAGCATGGAAACGTACGTCATTCGGACCACAAGAGCTGAAATCCCATCACGGTTTGAAGGAGCTGATTTTACAATGCTTTTTAGCATTCTTACACATGTTTGAAAATTTAAATATCTCGGCAAAGCGAACACTGCTAGTTCATTGTATAGCTCTTTTATATACAGGTCAATTGCATTTCCTCTTATATAAGAATAAATACTAGGTGAATGGTCTTGCATTGAAAGCCAGTTTAATATACACGTTGGACCTGCCTCATATATCGCATTTAATCTGCAAAATAATTTTCTTTGAGCGGAACCGTGAAATTTTGTCAAAAACATATTATTTTCAGGAATAAAAAAGTTAGGACAAACTCCCTCATATACCCATTTGGTAACCAGTTTAAAACAGACCCAGAAACATTTCAGAAAATTTCTTTGGCAGCACTCAAGCGAAGAGCCCTGTTGAAGAGTCCAAAAGATGGCTGTTTTTATGTGGTACGAACATAAAATTTCTTCCTCCTCATCTAGGCCTTTATTAATGATTTCTTTCAAAAATAACTTCATCAATCCGTACAAAAGAAACTGAGAGTGATTCATAGAAAACACGAGGGCTTTTTCTGCCAAAGAGAAAGAAATCATCCACTCTTCTTCTTCATGATTTCCTAATTTATGACCTATTGCTACTAAATGGCATTCCTTATTTACTATATCTTGAAGAATTTGAGGATTTGGCCACAGCTGGCATCTGCTTAAAAATGTAGACGCCATGGGGGGCAAAGACTTACTAATTAAGCATTCTGCGTAATCAAAATCTAAACATTCTAAACTGCATGATATGCATGGCCCATGTATCCTACTGCCTAATAGAGGATTTAAAAAGTTTTTTTTCCAAGAGGTGCTGGATAAATATGAATTTCCATGTTTGACAAAAATTAATTTACGAGAATTAAGTTCTTCTGGTGACAATATTTGTAGCAATCCATATCCTGGTGGACTATGGGAACCATCAAACACGTATATTTCGCCTTCAGAGAAACTTTTATGTTGATTTTGAGAATGGTCCCAAATAACTTGGAAGCCATCTGGATATTCCATAACATCCATATCAGACTCTTCGAAGCGAAAACCTTCCCCCATGCTACCACTTGTAGCTGTTCTAAATGGAACATCATATTTAATAGTTGACCTATTTAAGACTTCGGTCATACTCATAATTTCTCTTCTGTTAGCAACAATATGTGAGGTCCCAACAATATCAACCATTCTCTCAAATACCTTTTTTGAAATGAGTTCTTCACTGGAAAAAAGGGAAACGTTTTCATTTCATTTGCATGAAGATAAGTAATATTAATTGTGTATACAAAACAAGTTCATCTTATAGCTTGTGATCATATTTGTATCCATTTCCCCCATTTAAGTAGGAAAGTGTTTCCTTTTATAGATATTATTCTAATTTCAGTTTTGAAAATATTTGTTAAAACGGATTAGGACGGATGGACCAATTTAATTAAAAATAATATCTATTTTTCTCAATACATTTTAATGCTATTAGGACAAAATAGATTGGTTTCTTCTCGTACCTTTTTTCGAAAAACGGAGAGGTTTCTATTTTAAACTATTGATAATCATTTAATAGTAACGCATTAAATTCTTTGAAGAAGAATAGCTTCGATATATTATCATGCATATTCATGTTTTTGATCATTTTAATCATAATCAGACGCAAAGATTTCTTTATTAAAGTTCTCTAGATCTGAATTTTGTATCAATCAATGAACAGATAATACAAGTAAACATATGAAATTCATACTTACTCTCTTAGAGGGGAATTAAATGACATTTTATGCGTTATCCCCTTTTCACTGCATACAGTTTAATATCTGAAAATGTTTTATTTACATATATATTATTGAAGAAGCCTTCCAAATTTAAAATAGTTGTTAGAGGTGTCAAGTAAGTGAACATTTTGACTAGTATGATAACACAAATCACTATAAAGTATACATACACATTAATATGGCATTTGTACAAGCAAAAAATATCATCCAAGATTTAAATATGAATGAGGATAGCAATAATTATTTTTTAAATGTGCTTTGGCAAACAATACTGTAATACTCTAAGCTGGACACGTGGGTTCTCTCCGGGTACTCCGGCTTCTTCCCACACCAATGACCCCCTCGCGCTAACAATTGTGCCAACGAGAGATATTAATATAAGTTGTAGAACTTGCTTATCAATCGTTGTAAAATAAATAAAGGTCAGTTTTTTTTACTCTAAGCTGAAGGAAAATATTTTTCTTTCATATAAATTTAACGAAGAAAAATTTGACAAATCAAAACGTTAGACATTTATTTCGAAACTGAAGTTGATTATACATGTATTTCCCACTAAAATGAATACTTGACGAAATAAGATTGAGTTTTTTGAATAAATCGTTGAGCCCTTACCTTCACATACACGGTGGAGTCATTCTCAGTTGTCCAAATTGATTTTGTTTTCTTAAGTTTGAAAATTTTCAGTAACTTTATTTAGATGTGATCAATTTTTGGCATATGCTTTACGTTCTACATTGTACCATTGTCTTAATTGTTTATTGAGGTGCAAAGTAATTGCTATGGACAAAGAATTTTACTGATATTAATCAGTTATTTAAATTTTTAAAATCTCTGTACATACTGGTTTGTAAGTCAACATGTGTCATTTTTAGCTCACCTGAGCTGAAAGCTCAAGTGAGCTTTTCTGATCAAAATTTGTCCGTTGTCTGTCGTCGGCGTTGGCGTTGGTGTTGTTGTTGTTGGCGTTGTCGTTGTAAACTTTTCACATTTTCTTCTTCTCCAGAACCACTGAGCAGATTTCAACCAAATTTGGCACAAAGCATCACTGGGTAAAGGGGATTCAAGTTTGTTCAAATGAAGGGCCACGCCTTCTTTAAAGGGGAGATAATTGAGAATTATTGAAAATTTGTTGGTATTTTTCAAAAATCTTCTTCTTAAAAACTATTTGGCCAGAAAAGCTTCAACTTGTGTGGAGGCATCCTCAGGTAGTGTAGATTTTAGTTTGTTCAAATCATGGTCCCCATGGGTAGGTTGGGGCCACAAGAGGGGGATCAAGTTTTACATAGGAATATATAGATAAAATCTTAAAAAATCTTCTTTTCAAAAACTATTTGGCCAGAAAAGCTCAAATTAAAATGGAAGCATCCTCAGGATGTGTAGATTCAAGTTTGTTCAAATCATGGTCCCCGGGGGTAGGGTGGGGCCACAACGGGGGGATCAAGTTTTACATAGGAATATATAGAGAAAATCTTAAAAAATCTTCCTCTCAAAAACTATTTGGCCAGAAAAGCTCAAATATGAGTGGAAGCATCCTCAGGTAGTATAGATTCAAGTTTGTTCAAATCATGGTCCCCGATGGTATGGCGGGGCTACAATGGGGGAATGGACTTTAATAAGCTCAAATTAAAATAAAAGCATCCTCAGGTAGTGTAGATTCAAGTTTGTTCAAATCATAGTCCTTGGGGGTAGGGTGGGACCACAATAGGGGGATAAAGTTTTACATAGGAATATATAGAGAAAATCTTAAAAAATCTTCTCAAAAACTATTTGGCCAGAAAAGCTAAAATTAAAATGAAAGCATTCTGAGGTAGTGTAGATTCAAGTTTTTTCAAATCATAGTCCCTATGGGTATGGCGGGTCCACAATGGAGGAATGGATTTTTACATAGGAATATATAGAGAATATCTTTAAAAATATTCCTCTCAAAAACTATTTGGCCAGAAAAGCTCAAATATGAGTGGAAGCATCCTCAGGTAGTATAGATTTAAGTTTGTTCAAATCATGGTCCCCGATGGTATGGCGGGGCCACAATGGGGGAATGGATTTTAATATAGGAATATATAGAGAAAATCTTTAAAAATCTTTTTCTCAAAAACTATTAGGCCAGAAAAGCTCAAATTTGACTGGAAGCATCCTCAGATAATGTAGATTCAAGTTTGTTCAAATCAGGGTCCCCGGGGGTAGGATGGGGCCACAATGGGGGAATGGATTTTAATATAGGAATATATAGAGACAATCTTTAAAAATCTTTTTCTCAAAAACTATTAGGCCAGAAAAGCTCAAATTTGACTGGAAGCATCCTCAGATAATGTAGATTCAAGTTTGTTCAAATCATGGTCCCCGGGGGTAGGATGGGGCCACAATTGGGGTATGAATTTTTATATATAGAGAAAATCTTTAAAAATCTTCTTCTGAAAACTATTAGGCCAGGAAAGCCCTAATTTGAGTGGAAGCATCCCCAGGTCGTATAGATTCGAGTTTGTTTAAATCATAGTCCCTGGGTACAGTGAGCTCACAATTGGGGATGAATTTTTATATAGGAATATATAGAGAAAATCTTTAAAAATCTTCTTTTTAAAAACTATTTGGCCAGAAAAGCTTAAACTTGTGTAGAGGCATCCTCGGATAGTGTATAAATTCAAGTTTCCAAAACTCAGTATTTTGTTTGAAACCTCAGGTTATGCAGATTTAAGTTTGATGAAACCATGATTCCCTAGAGAAAGGTGGGGGCCACAAAATGGGGGGGGGGGGGGGGTATATAGGATTAGAGAAAAATCTTCTTAAAGATACAACAACAAAAGGGGCTTGGTGTTTACCAAAAAACAGATGTGGATAAAAATTGGCAGATTTTCAATTTTTTAGCAAGATCTACTGTACTTAGTTGTAAAGATATTTTGATTTCGATACTGTAATGCTAATTTGATCAGAGTAAAGGCTCAGATGAGCGATGTGGCCCCTGGGCCTCTTGTTAAAATAGTGACCCCTGGACGAATTCTGGTGACCCAAGACGGATTCAAATTTGAACGTAGAAGTATATATGGAAAATGTTTAAAAATCTTCTTTTCGATAACTACACTGCTTTAATTTGTCATATTACTACGTAAGCATCCTTAAATAGTGTAGATTCTAAATTATAAAAGCCATGACCCTCGATCTAATACTGGGGCCCAAAAGGGGTTCAAAGTTTAACATAGAAATATATATGGAAAATGTTTAAAAAAATTTTATTCTCGAGAATTACAATCCTACAGTTTGTGAGATTACAATGCAAGCATCCTCAAATAGTGTAGATTGTAAATTGTTAAAGCTAACCATAAACCCTGGACCAATACTGGGGCCCCAGAAAGGGTTTAAAAGTTTAAAATAGAAATAGCATTTGATACCAAATTTAATGTTACGAGGAACTGTTGTTCAGGTGAGCGATGTGGCCCATGGGCCTCTTGTTAAAATTTATTCTCTGAAGTCAGAATTACCATGTCGAACTAACGACTGCATACAATTTCTACGATACTTGGTATCTACTCGGAGATTCCTCCGTCTTCGACACTAACCTCCGCTTTAAAAGATTTCAACAAACACGCTCTGCTTGAGATTGGTTTGTAATTTAGTGGAAAGTCAAAGGTAAAAGTCTTTAGTCGATATTGTTTCAAATTTTCCAGAACTTATCAATTAGAGCGAGTATCATGATATGCTGATATATATATATATATATATATATATATATATATATATATATATATATATATATATATATATATATATATATATATATACTGATGCTATGTTGATAAAAGCAAACCGGAATAAATGGTGTGACGTCATAGATTAAAGGCTTGTCTCCATAGAAATTAATGCAATCTTCTTTAATTAATCACTGCTTAGTTAATAATATTTTTTGAAAATTTCTCTCGATAAATCCGTTTCTATTCTTCAAAGCTTCGAAACATATCAGACTATTTAATACATGATTGATATTCAAGATTAGAAAAATTAGGTTCTAATATGGGTCGGATACCTTAAGCTTCTACTTACTTTTCATTAGTCGTCATTTTATTGATAATCTTTAAACTAGTCACAATAGTTCATATGACGTTTGGAATCTTTCTGAAAAAAGTCATTAAAATGCATGGATCAAAATTCTTAAATGAAAGGAGCCTTTAAGTACATGCATGTTACTAACTTAATTTTGCCAGTTACTAATTTTGACACTTCCCACAGTTATTATAGAAGAGGTGAAATATAACTACTCAGTACACTAACTACTGTTGTTAATACCAATATGACCGTAAGATAAAGAATATAAACTTAAGGCGATTAAGAAAAAACAATGTGATAAATGTTTACTTGAAATGAAATTTCATTTCAAAATTTTATTATTATAGTTTAAACGTGGAAAATATTAGAACCTTAACAACGTGGTAAGCAAAATTGTAGATACATGTAATTCTAAAATGGTGTCAAACATCCAAAGCCAGAGTTAAAGTAAAGGTAATGCGTCTATACTGGCGCCAAAACAGTGAATAACTAACACGTTTGAAAGTCCGGAATTCGATTTTCCTGCTATAGTCTGTCCCAAGATATTTATACAGCACATTTGGACGATTTTAAAAAAAATACACATACCTGTGAAAGAAGTGCAATAATTATTGTAATAGTTGAAAGGGATAATTTCCAAGATAATTTCATTGACACATTATCAACTTTCACTTGAAAAAATTCACAGGGACGAAAACAGATTCCTTACGGAGATTTATAATCGGGAATGTTTACATTTTTTCTCCATTCGAAATACACTCGAAATACATCGCGCAATTTTACAACGTTATCATCCGGGCTTGCTGCAATACAAAATCCCCGTAGATATCACATTTTTTTTGCATTGATTTAAAACCTGATAAGCAAACAGGGGCGTTTAGACCGAGAAATCTTGGAAATTTTTCATACCTTTGATTGAACATTGTTAAAACCCTGAGGTATTTATACATATCAAGCAATTAAGCAAAATGTTAATACAGGATATCTTGGGACAGAGTATACAAATTACCTTTAGTAAAAACCAATTTACCTGTAGCAACACCTATACGAAATAAGGCTTTATAGTACTTTAAGTACTACACATTTTCATTGTGACGTAACACCAACTACCCATAATTTCAGCTATGATGTCAACATTTTATTAACGTCATAATTGATTACAGGTTTTTTGTATTTTGCTGGGTTTTGTAATTTCAATGAAAAAATATTAGGAGGGAAGCATTTTATCAATTTCCACAAAAACGATGTCCGCATCACATGGTTTTGAATAGTGTTTTAGAAACATCAGATTACACATATTCTAATATTCGTTTTTCTAGTCATTGTTTGAAACGAACTTAGTTCATTCATTGATTCATTTTACAAAAACTCACATCCACAACGTGTAATTCCTTTCTTTGGAAGTGTACATTGTAAGTGGAAAAAAGTTATATCATATTAAATAAAAAATGGAAAATAATAACAAAAGGCAAATTAACACGTTTTTCCTGAACATAATCATTTTTATTAAACAGTCTGTGGTTTATTTATGTAATAAAAATATGTCTCATTTTCTCATCTTTATAGTTCATAACCAAAGGTAAAATAAAACTCAACTAAGCATATCAAAAAATATTGTTACAACAAGCGTATATTTGCACTTGATTTAAATATATTCATATATTTGCACAGATCTCAGTAAATTCGCTAAAACGTTGTTTATAAAATTTTATTTTCAAAGAATTTATGTCAATCAAACAATGAACTGACTTTGACTGTAAAACAAAACATGTATAACTAGGAATCGAAGATACATCCACTTACTGCGATGATAAACGATTATATTGATTCTGTTGGCATATTTGTTTGGTTTTTTTTAACCTCTGTTCCTTTTTTAGTTTCTAATAAGATTGTTTGCGTCATTGTATAACATATTACATTTCATGTAACAAGTAAAGTATTTTGTTTTCTCGCTAAAAAATTAAAATTCTCTGAGAGAAATTATTTCCTAAAATATAAATATATTTTTAAGGATTCCACCGAATTATTTAAAAAAAAGATACAAACTAATACGTTGGTATTTCCGTGTTTAATACACTTTCGATGTCGATCGTGAGTAAGGTATTAGACAGTAGAGAGTTCTGAATATCATTTATCTTTTTTGTGTCATTTCTTTTAGCAAAAAAAAAAGGTCAACACAAAATTTGAAAAATTGAAAAACAATGAATAGCAAATCGAAGTGAAAAAACAACCAAAAGACCACTAATATAAAATAACTAGTGAGTATTTTTAGTTTTAATAACCCCTCCCCCAAAAAGAACAACAACAAAAAGCACATGTTTCCCAAACTCCCCTAGGTTTGGAGACATGGGGATTTTTATAAATTATAAAGGATTATGTTGGCTACTCTAAATGTCATACCAGTGTATCAGGTATTATAGCCAAAAAATCGTTAATGAAATTTGACCTTGAAAACTTTAACAAAATAGTTAAAGGTTTAATATTTTTGATAGGTTCAGCCATGTTTTATATCATCTACACGTTCTTATCTTAAAGAATTGTTACGCTGTGACTTAGGTAATAATTTTCAAAGGATAAATGACATTGAGATTAATAAAGTCAAGGTCAAAATTTTGCTAGATTTCACCCTTATTTTTATCATATATCTAACGCATGAAGTCTTTCAGTCAAAGGGGTTTGAAGGTATCTTTTTTAACAGGAATTGTGATATTTTACTTAAATTTATCTTGATAAAAGAATATGGTAATGTTTAAATAACAACAAAGTGTATAATTATTGTTTTTTGTTTCCGACGTCCTTCAATCAAATGTTGTTGAGGAAACGACTGGGGATTTTTGTATTTTGCATCTAAAATTTTGAAGTTAAGGTACTTTTTGGGGTAGATTTATCTAGGCTTAATACCATCTATCTGTGATAAAGTTAAATGTATGTATTTCATGTATTCCATGTTATATTCCAGACAGTATTCTTAAGAAAACGCTTGACATTAAAAGACAAAATGAGTCAAGGTCAATATTTTTTTATGATTTAGATACGCTTTATATAATCTTATCTATGTCACCTGATAATTTAAAAGGATATAAGGTAAAGAAATTCAATGATAAGGACTAGAACATTTTTCATAAAATGATGGCTTTGAGGTTAAAAAAAAGTTCAATTTAATATGGGTCACTTCATCTCTAGAGCATATATAAAGTTTAAAGTCTGAACAGTATGAATATAATGTTGTTGTTTTTTTTCTCATTCGTCCTTGAGTTAGGGTCGATGTAAAAAAGTTAACAACAGTAAATATAAGGGTTTCATAATTGTTCTGTTTTAATTTTGAAGTCCTTTTTTCAAAGTATATTTTACATGTAATAAACCTTAAAATAAAAACATTATAGTAAAGTAATAAAAAAATGATGTGTTTCAGCTCGGGTATTTACTATCTGTCTATAATATAAGTCCAAAGTATTTATATTAAAGGAAAATAATGTAATATTATGCAGAAAATGATTGACCTTGTAACAAAAGATAACTTGAGGTCAACATTGTTGGTGGCGTGTAATAATTCTAAATATTATCTTACTATATACCTAGTTTGAAGTCTTTATGTCCAAAAGTATAATAATATTTATTAATATAAATAAAAGAGACTTAAAACGAAGTTGGGAAAAAATCGTTTACTGTAGTGTAGATTTGCAACAACAGGGCCATTTTCCATAAAAGTTTAAAGTATAACTCATATGTGTTTTCTTTAAGAGAAACAAAAACACTGCGGAGAAACCCCCACCACCTGAAATTTGAACATTACTGACAAAAGGAACTGATCAACTATTGTGTATCAAGAACTTTATTTTCTGTCATGCCTGAATACTTTTTCATCTCAACTGAATTATCTTTGAGTAAAATCTTAGTCTCTTAAAATCATATGAGACCTGCCATAACTGTTTTTTATGTTGTTGATAAATTGGGGGTTAATTTTTAATGAAGATTTTAGAGTTCTAAATAATAAATGTATATATGTTAATCAGTTACTGACATATTTTTGCATTGAATACCAAGTCTATATTATCCTCACAAAAATAGTAGAAAAATATTTCTAATCTAAAAAAGGCTACAACGAAATCTGTTTTATCGACGACGTGGAGCAACGACGGACGTTTTGAAATAAATAACCAAAGCTCTACAATCAGTCAAAGCCGATTTGCTTTCAAATAAATGAAATATCGTTCAAACAATAAAGTCAGAAAGTTGAGCTTATATTTCGACTATAAGAGTTGATTAAAAAAATAAAAAGGGGAAACATAAACAAACATTTACATTAATATTCCTGAAAAAAAGTTCAAGAAAAAAATATCAACCGAACGTTATAACTTTGAATAATCTAATTCAATTTATTCTAGACGGGTTTAAAGAAGCTTTTCTTTGTTAACAGTTTTTAAACTCACAAAATAAATGTGTGAGGGGCACTAATAAAACTTCAACAATCACGAAGAGCAATTGCAAAACGAAAGACAAATGCGATGCGCTTTCTCTGTATAAGTGTGATGGCTGGAATACAAGGCAGAGCAAAGGCTTTATCAATCGGAATGTAAACAACCTTAAGTAAATATATAACATTATGCCCTTTGTTATAAAAAAGAACAGTAGTTTTGCCCAGCTAATGTTTTCCTCAACAATATTATGAGGACATGTCAAAGTGTCGGATGATCTAATAAATATTAAAAAGAGGACAAAACAAGACAACAAACTAATCTTAAAAACAAATATCAATCTACAGTGATAATCAAGTACCAGGTTTTTGCATGGATTTGGAATAAACAAGATGCAAAAATATATACATTCTAGAACACAATACACAAAAAAGAAACTGTCTGCTGAATTTACATTGGCAATCCTCAGAGCAATAAAGCGAACGAATGCAAACATCACTACTACTTTGTCTAAAAATACTAAAAAGTTTTGTTCGGAATAGAGTTTACTTCTGATGGGTTTCGTGTCCACTCCAAAATAGGAAGAATTTTGTTGGGATATAATAAAAGAGTTACATAATCGATGCAAAGTATACATATATACTATTTGTAAATACTCCATACCTTGAAAGTAAAAAAGCAATTGATCTGATGATGAACTTGTTTCCTTCCGATAACAGGCTAATTTGGCAATATGAAAGGTAAACAAAATGTAAAGTGCAACAAATAATGTAGCCAAGATTCCCAAGTACCATTTTTCTTTTTTGACATACGATTTATTCTTTTGTCCTCCTAAAAGAAATTTCCCCCTATCAATAACAGATTCATGAAACGGTAGGGACACTGTGTTGAAGAGGTCAATTGGTAAGTAACCCTTGTTACATCGAATATTGATATCCGCGCCATTATTAATAAGCGTCTCAACAGCATCTACGCATTCAGAGGAATTCATTCCAAGAATCAATGCATGTAATGGAGTGTTTCCGTTGATGTCTCTAACATTAGCTTTTAAGTCACTGTACGGCCTTGAAAATTTCTCAAACAGAAATGGAACAATTTCAAACGTGACACAAAACTTCAAAGCCATTTTAAGTAGATTAAGCGGAGAATATGTAATAGAATATTCTGAATCCTTATTTGTACTTAAAAATATTTTGAGCATCCCTTGGCTTTTTGCAAAGTGAAGAGGTGTTCTTTCTAGAACGTCTCGTTGAAACGGATCAGCACCATTCTCAATTAATATATTTGCTGCTGTTGTATTATCACAAATGGCCGAAAAGTGCAATGGACAAAACTGCAAGTAGTTGTCATTGAATGTTGCAAGCATCTTTCTTCTGTGTCTAATTGATGAAAAACCCCTACGAGTTGCAAATATTTCGATCGAATCTTCTTTGGCAAATATGTTTTTAAGTTTCACCATGTCGTAGAAAAAAATAGCATTGCAAATTTCGACGAAACAGCTAAATAAAGGATTTCCTAAATCATATCTTTTGATTTCCATTAAAAATATGATTGCAAGTTTACCTACCAAACCTGCGTGTCTATATGAACGCGGAATTGACATGCTTGTTTTATTTTTACCTTTTTGTGAATCCAGCAGCATCTTAAGTATTATGGGATTGTTGTTATGTAATGCCTCCTCCAGTACACTAGAAAAGTCAATTTCAATATCGTAGGTAAGATTTAATACCTTAGACGAATTATATAGTTTAGCTCCGTTATTAAGTAAAACTGATACAGATTCTGTATTGTTTCTTTTTACAGCAATTGCTAACGGAACCCTTCTCTGAGAATCAAAATGTTCAATGCTGGCCCCTTTACTTAGCAGAAATGTTATCATTTCGGCTTCATTAAACCAAGAAGCAACAAAACAAGGTGTCCATCCACACATCTCGTCAGGCTGATTAACATCTGCGCCCTTGTCTATCAACAGTTCAGCAATATCACAACGGTTTGTGCCGGCTATCTTACATAACAATGGAATGCCGAATTCGTCATATGATTTTAAGTTCACTCCTTCATCAATAAGCAATTTTACGACATCAATGTTTTCTCCTGAGACAGCGACATGCAAAAGATCCGTCTTTAAGTTTTGATGTTGGTCCTTTCCTTGTCTTTGATATAATAATGAAAAGAGCTGAATACAGCCCATGGCAGCTACCCAATAAATAAAGAGTTTTTTCCTACTCTGCAACTCTTCTAAAAGAGCAAATCTGTTTGATACGCTCAAAACTCTATGTTTGTTTTCTTCGTGCTGTTGTGGAGGTAAAAATGTCTCATTACATGAAGCATTTTCTATGTCTTTCAAATGTATTTCATGTTTTTCTATGTAAAAAGCAAAGTGTTCAATAAATTTTTTACACTGCATTGGCTCGCTCAAAAGAATGTCCCTGAATCTCCCTTTTATTATTTCATCAATGACTCGTTTTGAAAACACGTCGAAAGATGACTGCTTTAAAATTAATATGTTTTCATCATCTGTTGGTTTAATCGAAAACCGAACCCGATCCCTTATAAAACAAAGTTTACAGAACTGCAGCAATATATCGGGAAATTGGGATCCAAAATGACATGCGATTGTTTCTTCTAGTCTGTCGTGTTGAAACTTGAAGATGTTTGTTTTTTCAACAAACATACCTGCAACTGATTGTAAATGCAATTTAAGCGTTCTTCGGGCAATGTTTTCTGGTACTTCGCAAGCACGTAAAATCTTAGTGAAAGCCTCTTTTCTTTCTATTTCGCAGTTAATATCAAATATCGTTTGCAGATCTTCTAGATAAATCATTACTACAAGCACAAGAACACAATACACCTCCTTGTTTTCTATTTGCAAGCGATTTAGTTCTTCTATAAAAACAATGGACGGAGATTCGAAAAACTTTAATCTCATTTTTAAGAATTCTTGATTTGTTGTAAATAGATTGCATAACAACGGGAAGGCAAATTGACAAGAACATATTTTCAACAATTCATTATCATCATAGTTCTCAGATATTTTCCTTCGCTTCATGTAATTTGTAAGCATTCCCCTTTTCTCATTTGAAGATAAAACTAAAACTTCTGATTCTAGATCAACGACTGTTGAATTAAACACAGTGGAGAAAAATTGCAAACTCATATCAGTATACACTTGGCGACGTAATGTACTCAACAATTTTACATTATTCTCTTTAAAGACAACTTTTAGGCGGTCATGTAATCTTCTCCACAATTCAACTGCGACGCTATCAACTCTATATTTTCCAATGATATCATCTATAATGAAAAGTTGTTTTCGCTTGGGAAATCTTTGAAGAATGATATCGTTAGGTGAGCTTATTAAGACAACTTCATATCCATTTTTCTCAAAAAGAAGTGAAACGTATTTCATGATAAAAGTTTTGCCGACTCCAGAATTTCCGGTAACCATGACAGCAGTGTTATTATCAAGCTGTTCTATAACTTTCTTCGTGCCTCCAGTCTCATAAAAGTTTTCTAATTCATCTCTCCATTCGTCCAACACACTTGCAGTGTTAGCTGTAAGATAAATTATATTTGTTTATACAGTCTTTATTGTGTATTTTGAGAGAACCTTTTGTTGGTCATGGCTTATAATTTAACTGCATTGAGGCTTCAAAAATACCTGCATTAATATGCCTGTATACTATGCTATGTATTACGTGTAATCAACATAAAATAAGAAACCTCACAAATGGTACCCCCGCTTCTTCCCTGAATGATAACTCAAGTCTGCATGTATCGGAAAACGATGGGTGCACGATTATTCTGCCAATGATTTTGAACTCGCACAAATGACTAAAGATCAAGGTCAGAACATATGTTTAGGTCACAGGTAATCTTTAAGTTAAATTTTTCCCTCAAAAAATGTGACTTAGGTACGAAAAATGCATTTTCATAAAGACCTTGTACAATCGACTTTGGATCAAGATCATGGCTCACCCTCAGGCCTCAAGTAATCTTTGTGTGAAGTCGGAATTTAAATGTCCCTATATAAGAAAGACGCTATTGCACAGACAGACAGACAAGGCGATTTGTATCTACCACGCAAACGTTGTTTACGGGGGTTCAATAACTACAGCCATTTAACCAGACCATGATATATTTGACAAAAGTATAAAACACTTTATCAACATCTTACTTTTCCAGTTTTGATGAAATTGCAAGTCACTCTGAATATCATGTAGTTCCTTTTGTATTTGACATAGGAGTTTTTCCCGGCCACATCCCTCAAAGTCGAAAGATTCAATTTCACGAACAATGCTGTCCGTGTCTCCGCAACTTATCTCCGAAAAGGACTATAAAGAAATTTACAAATTGAAAATAAACATTTAAGTATTCAAGATAAACGATAAACATGCATTATAAAAAGAAATAAATAAAATTGACGTTTAGTTATTATCAGAAAGAGAAACTTAAAAAACTCTCTTCTAAAAGATAAAACATATTCTGTTATTATCATTTTGAAATTTCTTTTTGAACTGTTAAGATGAGATTTAATGGTAAGTTGAATCAAAAACAATAAATTATGCTTTCTAAACATTCTTACAACCATTATTCATCTGTTGAATGAGTGAAGTGTTGTATTAAAAAATTTTGTAATTAAAACCATGCAGTAAAAAATATTAAAACTCACATGTGTTAGACAGGACCATATTCTTTTGAACGTTTTGTCATTTATTTTGTTCTTTGATGTATGGCACAATGTATTCCTGTAGAATTTAATTCTTGCCAAATTCGCCCCGAGAGAGTTTTCACCTACTGGTGGAAGTTTGTCCCATCCACTGGTAGGCGGTTGAACAAAACTAAGACTTCGTAAGAGGCAAATCATCAATGTTATATCAAAATCATCAGAGCTCGTTGCTACAAAAAAGATATTTGTACATATAACGAATGAAAGAGGATTGTAACGCATTGAACGAAAGTAAATCATAAATCCATAAATTAGATTAAGATACACAACATTGTAGTTTAAGTTCTAAAGACCAAGTCATACCAGGAAAGGGAAGAAATTAGAGGTATACAACATGCCACTACATGTAGTTTAAAGCACCCATTTAAAATTCAGAGATTTATCTCGCAAAGTTAAAGCAGTGCAAAAAACAATTAAAAAATTCTTCAACATTAGCGAGAAACTAAAGCCCAAAGACCAAAACTCCTCACAAAAGGATGACGACTTTCCCAATTTGGTGGATCTCCTCAATTAACCTAAACATATACTAGAACCATGGGTAGGGAGTCAAATTAGTTTTTTGACATTTTGTTTTGTAACAACTACATACATGTATATTATACTTCGGATCAATTCAATTCAAACAAACTTCAGCCACAATAGATTATGGTCATTATGATAATCTAAGAAAATTATATTGGACATTTGGCATATGGTTAACATTATTTTCAAATAGGTATTGGGAGTTTTATGATTTATTTAGACACTTCAATTCACAAGTCACAATTTGTAAAATGAATTGTTTTGGAGACAGGAAGAAATAATTTGGTTTTTGTAGTTGTTTTGTTGTTGTGTTGTTTTGTTGTTTAGTTGTTTTGTTTTGTTGCTTTGTTTTGTTTTGTTTTTTGCTTTCAATGTGGCTTTAAAATCTTAACTACAGAAGAACATCTTTCATAAATAGTTTGTAATTACTAAACACATATCAAATTGTTCACCTGTTGTATTTGGCGATGATGGCATTGAAGGCAACTTGAATCCTGGAATTCTAACCAGAATTTCTTGTGCCTGCGTATTGATGACCTTTTTGTTGGCCAGGTCTTGAATAATCTTAACATTGCTGCTTAAAATATTCGCCAAACAATTTGGTGGAATTTTATCATTGAACAATTTCCTCACAGCTATTGGAGCAACGTGTTGGATCACTATATTTAGGATCCAAAAATTGCGATCTTCTTTAGATATTGTGGAGGTATTGTCAGTCATTATAATCTATAATATATAATAAAAGCCTAAAACGTCTGTTTATATAATAAATTAGCGTTCAATAGATACTATTGATAGCATAAAAAAAGGAAACATATAAACTCGTCAAGTCGATAGGAAATTAAGAGCACACGAAAATATCATTTTTTTCGGGAAGCAATTTTAATGAAAGATTTTTGAAAGGTAAGGTTATTACTAAATGTGATGAAAACTTGTTCATTGCTTTACTTTAGTCGGACGTTAAAGATGCGCTCTTTAATGAAACGCAAATATTCGTACTAGTCCCGTATTTACACCGGCGCATCGCGAAGTCTGGAAGTACAACCCTTTATGAAACGAGCCCCAGGTGCCTAATTACGGTGATTACGTAATTACGGTAATTACGGTGTGACGGTGCCTAATTACGAGCGGTGTTCAGCTTTAATAGGACAAGGCTATCCTTTTAAAAATGACATCCTTTTAATACACTCTATATGGGATTTTTAAATACATAAATAGGGTAACTTAAAGCGATTTTCTTTATAAATAAAGTAATTTGAAATTTCATTTTAACAAGTATAAATTGTTATACAAATTGAATTATAAAATTAATCTTTCGATATCTTATGATTTTTCCAACGTATTTTTAATAGAAGTCTTAAAATAACTTGTCTCTAATCATCACATATAGATATATATGAAACTCATTGCAGTAAACACTGGTCAGTATGTCGTTAGGTTTAATACATTGATAAATATTTAACAATAGCTGATATATTCTTAAATAGACAAAACAAACTTACAATGATCAGTTTAAGTAGTCTAGTAAGAAGTGGTCATATCAGAGCGAAAATTGTTGTTTACGTCTTAATAATAAAGGAACACTATTCAACTTCTAATTTTATAAAAACACAAAACCATACCGAACGCTTACTGTGTTAGGAATTCAAGAAGATCCATACAATTTGATGTTTCAACTTCATTTTCCTTTCCTTTTAGATGCACTTCTATATACGCGTCCGTGCATTGTGACTGAATTAAATCGATAAAATCAATAGCGCAATGTCATTGGTTGACGCTTTACGCCTGACTGTTTGGGTTTTAAAAGACTAGCCAAACATTATGAATAATCAAAACAACGAATGGGCCATGGTTACGATAAACCGAACAAAACAATTGTTTTGTTTTATAATGATTTCAGTGTGTTAAACAGGTTGAATTGCGACTATTGTCTATGAAGATCATTTTTACTTCGGAACACTTGATGACTCGTCAACGATTTGAATATGTTAAAAATTCATCAAAACTTCCGAGCCTATCTTAAAAATCATATTCAAAATTTGATTTTGAGAAATCTGAGATTAATGCATTAACAGTAATAAAAAGAAATTGGGCGAATGCGATTGTAAGTGTGCAGAATCATCATTTGAGATTTAAGCATATAAAATTGCCAAAATTCCAGTGAAAACTCGAAGTAACAGTTGACAAATGACATCAGTCAAACACATCCTTAAACCAATGTCTATTATGCATCAAAGTTTCTTGATCAGTTATAGGCTCTGGGATCTCATGAGTACAAAATTTCAATTTTTACATGAAGTGACGGTAAACAAAATTACACCCATAAAACACGTTTTAAATCAATGTCAATCATCCACAAAATTTTTATTTCTTGCTCATGTAAGGTTTCTGTGATCTTGCAAGAACAAAACTTGAAAAAAGAATTTTTAAAAAATGTTTGAAAAATCGAAAGTAGAATTGTTTACCTTACTTAACAAATACAAAATGTATCAATATTAAAAAAAACCCAGTATATCGAATAATTAATATCATAACTGTATATTTTTTTAATATCAGAAATGCCTCAAAATTATTAAAACTGTGCCCTATACCAACTAGGTGTTATATCAAATATGTTGCATAATCTTAATACATGTATATATAATTCACGAATGGAAAAAAACACATACCTATTCGATTATTTTGAAGCAAGACACGTCTCCCTTTCAACGATTTGTCTGAGGTTTTAGGAGGAGTTTTTGATCCAAAATAAGATTACTTTCGCAGATCTAAGTTGTATCAAAATGACAATGATTTAATATTACATATATACCTAAGACGTAAACATATTTATCCAAGATTGACTTGATTTTTTTAATTTTTGCTTTTTACATGTAAAAATAAAAATCCCTCCATTTCTAAGCTGTAATGTAAACTTTCCAAAGTAGGTAAGAATTTTTGCAAACTGCAAAGGATTATAGTGACGTTAAAAACTAATTTTAATGTTATGCTTGATATAACAAACATTAGAAATGAGTTATCAAAAAGTTATTTTAAGGTTCATTAACCCTCTGCAACAAAATACGTCAAAATGTATGTAATATTCTAATGGACGTTTTCATAAAGCACTATACTTTGCGATATAAATTTATTTAAATCTTATATTCTCAAAAATTATGAGCATTATCACGATATGAAGAAGAGATCACACACTGTTTAGAAAATACTATAACATTTTAATACAAGAGAATGAAATATAAAATGCTTCTTTTGTTTCAATAGATTTCTCTTAAACAGTTTACCTTTCCTTTCCTGAAAGACAAAAACCGATATAATAAATTTTCCATTATACAACCATTTATTGTCGCATAAAAAGACTATGAATACTATTGTAACTATTTTTTGTGAATGCCACTTCCTTGATGATGAAAAGAAAGACCTAATAATGTAACTTTTTTTCTACATATTTTGGAAACGAAATTATTTGAAACAAGAGATTTCAAAGTATAAGAATTCAATTTTCTGTCACACTGAAGACTGTGAATATTGGAAGAAATTTCGTAAATGTTTGTTTAAAACGAATCCGTATATTACGAACTATCAATTATATTATATGAACTGTTGTACCACTTCCCAGTCTACAAGTGTATTACATTGTGTGTCAATTGTATAGATAAATGTAATTTTCAAAATGCTAGAATCCATCTGTAGAGGTCTTTTAACTACTGAAAATAATTCTCTAAAAAAGCCAAAGTGTCACAAAATCCACATGAGCAACTTTAGAAAATTATCTCTCATACCAGAGTATCTATGAACCTTAAACAATATATCATAACGTGCAAATGAAACTTGCATTATACAATCCAAATTTCCTAAAAATCCCATATATCTTTGAAATATATATATGTTTTTTTTTTAATGTGTATAAAAAAAATTGACATACTTTTAGCGTGCAAATGTATCTCTGATAATACAATAAATCACATTATGATTTGTAAATTTCATTCTTATGGATATTCTACCCAGTTAGCAGGTGAAATCTTATAAATTTCCCTGAAAATTGAGAAGCCAGTATTTGTGGGTTTTTTTCTATGCTATTGTGTTTTTATGAGTGTGTTTGTGTGTGAACCCAAAATTATTTGCAAGTGTCCAATATGTCACCTGTAGCCGTCCAAATAGTAGAAACAAATGAGACAGCTACAAGCAGCTTATTGGACAGATGCAGGATAATATGAGATTTTCTGGACTCAGTTGAACATAAGATGAGGTCAAAATGTTTTAAAGTTTAAGTTTATTGCTTTATACTGGTTTGTATTTTCAGTTCTCTAAAAAACTTATTGAATGATTTTCAGTGTGAATTTTTTAAAACCAAAATGGAAAATATTGGTGTCAGGAATCATTTCCTGTTGAATTTTGCTTTATTGAACATGTCAACGAATAAACAAAAAATTATTAGAAATATAAGAATTGTATAATAAATCCACTTTACCAAGCCAGACTTCAGATGACGGTTACCCGAACCCAATTTCGTACTCTGTCCATTTTCTGTAGAATATTTTTTTACCCATTTTGTCTCCTATGAATTATCTTAATCAAATGGTTGATAACATTGCATATTTTATGGTATTTAGTCGGTAAGATAAGACAAAAAATTAAGTAGAAGTGTGCGTTTTCTATCCAAACATCGTTTGGTATGGAACATATCTCATTTTCTGTATGACATTCTATTGGTTCGACCAAGAGAGTTACTAGACTAATTTTGATTTCTAACTTAAGCATCGTAAGGTATATAAAGAAAAAATATCTTTTCCGTTGGTCAGACAGATTGCTTCTGTTGAAACACGTACTATATTCACTATTGCTCCCTGATAGTATAAACGTCAAGCCCAACTAATGGCTTGAATAACATTAAAAAGTCGGTCTGGGAACGCTAAAATGTATCTAACTAGTAAGTCAAATAGATGAGATTTTTATTATTTTTTTTAAAGCGTGAAAAACAAATATGATCTATTTTTACTCGGTTTCTCTGTGTTCAATAAAAGAATTCAAACTGTATCTTTAAAATCATCAGTGAATATTACTAGCATTAAGTTATCATGAACATAGAAAAGCATTACTTCATTTTTATTAAGAATTATACTAAAATAGTTAACACAGATATAAATATTTTTTACACCAAGAAAAAAATTAAGAGTTTCGATATTTAAAGTTAATTATTATCTTCCGGTGCTAGTGTGCTTGCTTCAATAGAATAGTAAACGTGTTCAGAAATACTGAACACTCCAGATTTCTGTGTAAAAGTAGAGACACAATCACATGACTGGCAACCGTCTGAATAGAAACATAGTAATGAACACAATTTTTCTAAGAACATTTTATTCATTGTAGTTGCATTTGTTCAGTGACACCCCTGCGAATGTTATTGTTATTTAAATTTTAGACCACGTGGTTTTATTTTACCCTTTCAGTTTCGCAGTAAAAATCGTGCCTCGTGTTTATAGTCTAGTTCATAAAATCTATAGGTACTATAGTAGTCAAATATTAAATCTAAAGGTTTATTGATTTTAAACTTTATTTTCATTAATTGGTGAATAAAATGTGTTCTAGAAATAAATGTGACAATACAAAAAATAGTTTTTGTCAGCTGTTGCAACAATTTCATGCAGAATGTTCTTTGAAAATGACTCGATATACTAAGTTTTTATGCAAAACAGACATCTATTATTGTTTTTTAAAACATGGTATTGCACACCACAAGCATCAAACATTGATATGATTTTATTAAGCCACGCAATGTTTATATTTTCAACCACTCAACACGTGTTGAACACAAACGGTAACTCTGTTCTGAATATTATCGTTTAATATAAAAAAAAACACCGCTAAATGGTAAAATAAGACGAACTTATTAAAAGAATTTCATGTTTTAACATAAACCAAAGTAGGATACGATATGAAAAACGACCAGTACTTACGTATTTTGAGAATATTATCCGAACACTTATACTTCCGCTCGAAATTTCATAGGAACTGAACAAATCTCGGTGAAGTCTCGTGTACTTTCATTCGAGCACCTCTGGATTTATTACATACTTAGCAACGATAAAGAAAACATTCCGAACACATTCGCAGGGGTGAGTGAGTGGATTTCAAAATGTTGGTTCCAATGCCCTTCTTAGACATGTATACTGTTAAACAGCAAGAGCGATGTGTACAAAATCAACATTATTCTTTGCTGACATGATAAACAAATGCTGCTTTTTTATTTCTCTGAAAACAATTTAAACTAACCCCGCAATGTGTGGTAGCTTTTAATAGTTCACTTATAAGTCAGGTATCGTAAAACAGTATGAGCTGCTGCACTACAGAAAATTTAAATTAATTATCGGGAAAAAATGTATTTGAAATCAGCATATTTATGCTGTTCCGTAGTTATGGAATGTTGACTTTATGTATTTTGTTGAAATAAAACAGTACGTTGAATAAATTATTCATGTAACGTTTTCAAAAGAAAATTCTCACGCAAGCTGCTCGCAAGACGTTGAATCTTAAAAAAGGGATATTCGCTATGATGTTTTTAAGACTAAAAAACATTCCGAGACAAATAGTAAATACTTTTATAGTTTTGCTTGCCTTATCACAATAGATTGCAATTGCACTGGCCAAAAATGAAAAAACTGCAATAAAATATAATGAAAAAAGTTGAAAATATTGATTAGGAAAATAATTTGCTAATATTATACTCTTCATAAAAACTAAGGTGAGATAATTCATTTTTCGTGTTAAACGGAAAGTCAAGGATTTTTTTGTGAAATTGATTGTTTTTTAAATTGTGAAATACTTTGGGTCTTTTTTATTGTATGTTTTGTTTGCAATACAAATTAATACACGCAACCTGGTAAGGAAAACAAACTTGAATACAATACCAAAATTTAACCTGTGCTAACAATTGATTGTCAATGAACATTGATTCAAAGGTGCCACAGATTGATAGAAAAGAAGAATAAGATTCTAAAGTTGTTCTGTATATATTTACTTAAAAGATTTTTTTTTTAACTTTTAAATGATAAAAGCAATCCAAATATTGACTTTGATAATTACATATAATTATTCATATGACCTAAAGGACAAAATTCAAAGATCATTGTTTAATTTGACAGTTTGAAAGCGTGTATTAATATATATAATACAGTACAGTGCGTATTTTAATTATTTTTTTTTGTTTTAGTGGAAAACTAAGGTTTTCCAATGTCAGAAGAACCAGCTATAGACCCTCTCGCGGTAACTTTGGTACTGCTCTTTTGCAGGGCAAATTGTCAGAGTTTGGTGTAATATGACGTAACATCAATTGTTTCAATTACGTCATTTAATTATCTACCTACTGAAACTTCGGCAAAGAATATCAATTTGCCCCGCAAGAGAGCAGTGCTGCAGTTGTCGCGAAAGGGTCTATTTAGAGCGTTTTTATAACCACTTTGTAATGCAGTAATGGTTGATCTGCGCATCAACTTGAGAATTCGGTCGGGATTCGTTTACTTCGTGTAAAATCTAGCGAAATTACAAGATACTGCATTATGCAGAAACGATTTTAAAATAAAATTTCAAAATTCCCATATTTTCTCAGACACAAAGAAAGCATTAAAGATACCTTTGTAATAAAATACGTGTGCCATATTGTATAAATAAAATATATTGATAATGTAATTGCGTACATATAAAACTATATGGAGTTATTTTTGTTTTGCTACATGTGAATCATTATAGGATTTAATTTTTCAAAGAACATCAAGACAAACTAATTGAAGTACAAAGTACATACCATAAGTACATATTTTAGATTCCTTGTCCATATAACCCTCTCATTGACATTTGTCCACCTGATATAAAGAAATTTATGCCAAAATTCATGTTATATGCAACATTTGTATTTTCATTTGGCAGCATTTCTGCCAGCCAATGGTCTGATTCGTTAATTCTTGTCTCTTCTTCGTCAGATTAAGATTGTATAACAGCTATATCTATCAGTTACTGTAATCGTTATTTTAAAACGTAGTAGTGTTTATAATGTTTCTACAGCTCCTCATTTGTACTGCAAGTAGCTGATAGTATATGATAAATGATACTCCTTCTAGCTGCCTTTAGTTGCTTCTCCTACATACCTGCTACAAAGCATTAAGCAAGAACTCAGCCTTAATAAGATTTAAGTAATTTGATGCAGAGCTTTATAAAGTCAATGCATGTTTTGTTGAAATTTTACTATTCTCGTCCAAATTCCTCAAGAAAATATGTATTTTGCAAGTATTTGCTTGAAAGTTACTGTTTTTGCTTTAAACATAATACTGCAAAGTGTGTTGTATCGACCTGTCACCTTGCTATAAAAGACCATGTATGGCTTGTCATTGGAAACAATATTTTGAATTTACATTGTAAAATGATGTTAAGAAACAATCAAAAGCTAAGCTTTTGATATGTGAATAGCACTTAGGTAAATACTAGCGTGCTTAAAACAATTTCAAATAGCAAGAATTTTTGGAACTAAAATATTCACAGTATATATAATAAATTTTTAGATAAGTAGTTTCAATTTTTTTTTTACGTAGAAAGGGATTTTCATTGGACTTGCAAAAATAAAAGATTATTATTTATCATCACTCGTATCATTTAATTGATTTTTCGAGTGCAAATTATGCTGTATGTACTTTTTTTCAAAATATTAGTAACTGCATTCTTGGTATACTTCATAAGAAGTAACATGATTAATTTTATCACGTGAATAATGTTATAATGTTATATGAAACTGGACATTTTTTTCCAAAATGCTTTTTATTTTTTATCGTCTGGTACAACATAACAAGTGATAACGATTTCATCCTTTATTGATTCTAGTAATAAATTTTTACCTTTTGTAACATACCATTTCTTAATGTGGATTTACTCTTTATTTCCTTGTGTCCCTTTCTTTTTTATTATTCAAAAACAATAACAAAATCGGGACACTCCTGATTTAGAATACGTGAAATTCCCGATTAACTTAAATGTCTTGCAGATTTACTTAAAAATTGTAATTTTTACTTTTCATCCACTTTATCTGTATAAAACACATAAACAATTATTTTTTAAATTAATGAATATACAATTAATTCTGATTTTTCTTTTGTTAAAAAAAATGTAATGCTATTCTAAGTACAGATTAGTATTGAAAGCATCTGACTGCAATCAATTATTTTTTATCAACAGAGAGAATTTTAAAAAATCTGCTTTCACCTAAAAGATGGAGATTTTAAGGAAGTATATATACACCTTTTTATCATATAAAAAAAAACGGTAGCTGCAGATCTGCAAGTGTACGGGGAAATTTAAGTTGACATGACGTATAACTACAATGCTTCTGCACAAATATTCCAAAATAAACCAAGAATATTTTATTACAGATCTCCCCACTTTGCTTCAGAAATTCTGAAATCATCACCACCCACATAAAGTGTAGTATTGTGGTTTGTTTATATCAAATATAAGATTCTCGATCTGCATGTAAATTTAACATACTTCGTTTTCCGAAGTTAGTTAAGAAAAAGCCTGAACCAAATTAAGCGACAACATTATAGAAGTAAATTGTCTGAAAGATGGTTTTAATTGTCTCCACAAGATGTGTTCGAGTGTAATGTTTATCTAAAACTAATACAACATTTGTTTGTTGCAAATTGTTAATTTTTAGCACGTAACGGGAGCGGCCAATCATCTCGAAACCAATACAATCTTGAAACTTACGACAACACTAATATAAACAGAAAAAACCCTCCGCCGTTAGCAGTGTGTCATCAAGAGGAGAACGCTTGGCGTAGTGTTGGAGTTATTTTAGATCAAGCTCGCTATTTTTTTCAAGCCTAGCTTAAAGGTCAATATATAATTATTAGAAGTAATAGGACTCAGTTAACTATTTTACAATAATACACTTAAAGTGCAACAAAAAATAATCAATTTTAATAAACTGAGATTTATAGGTACATACACAATTATATTTCTTCATTCTTTCTGTTAAAGCAATTTCCTTATAAATGGTACTTAGTTATGCATCTTATCCAAAACAAAAAAACATATATTTATAAATCTCGTGCATAACTTTTATTAACAATGAATCAATATCAAAGCAGTTAATACGTAAAACAGTATTAATAGTTTATGGAACATTTTAACATTTCGTGATTCTCCTAAAGTTTTAGCCAGACAAGACTCTGGTGGTTCCCCGATTATACTTCAACATAGTCATTACGGTTTTCTGACTTTCATGACAGAAGATTTCAAAGAGTATTTTAATGTCTTCCAGTCCTCTCAATTAACACCCTGTCCATATCTGTCGTCACCATACAGTCCATTCAGACAGCTAATCTGACAACGACTGTGCCACCAGCCTCCATTTGACCACACAGCGCAGTTCGTGTCATAATTGTCATTGTCTCTGTCATACGTGGTAAAGGGCATCCCATTGTTACAGAAAGCACACGTTCTCCCTAAGGAATTTCCTGTACGTATTGTAGTAGATTACCAATAAAATCGTATTAACTCTTCATTTTACAGCTATCTAAATATGACTAATTATTCCAATGTTATAATTATGAATTAACTCTTTATCTAGTTAATACTGAATTGTCATTTGGAGAATATGTTTACATAGGCATTCTCACATACACTGAAAATATATATGTAGACGATATGTCAAGTTTGATTAGCATAATTATTTCACAATATATTTACCGGCATCTCCAGTGTATCCAGACACCTGGATCCTGTAATTGTCTGTGACGTCAGCCACGGTAAAACTGCTGTATTCAGCATACCGCTTGTTTCCATCATGGTCCTCCAACTCAATCCTCAGTACTGTGTGACCGTCAGCGGTCAACTGATGGATGTACTTATTTCCTTTAAAATGATTTTTAACCTCGAGTTTTAAAAAAATTATATTATGGTTCCATTATATGCGTGAGTGAACTTTCAAAATTTATAATGTAATTTCATCGCCATTCAAAATATTCAGGACAGAAAAGAATAAGAAGCGATTCTTTTTTAACATTATGTCTCATTTTAGTACAATTAAAACTAATTTACCCAGCCAGACTTCAGACGCTGGTGATCCAAATCCAAACTCATAATCTGTCCAGTTTCTCATAAAATTTTCGGACCCATCTTGTCTTCTTTGAATTACCTAATGATGATTACAAATAAATATGCACATCTTTCCAAGTTTTGATTTCTTTGGCCAGTACCCATTGATATAGTCTTTTGATAGTCCAAGTATAATCATATGAAACTACATCATGTGTATATATACTAGAATACTTATATACCTGAATAAATGTAAGGGGGCGGAGGGTGTATTTATGTAAGAATGTAACAGTATATAAAAAAAACTACAAACTCAGGAAATGGAATGTTTTCGGACTATCGTGGCTCATCGGTCTTTGCTTGAGACGACAGTAAAGCCCAGAAGACGTATAAGGAAAAGTATGGTACACAAAGTTTGATTAAACTTCGCAGTATAGTTTAAAACAATATCACAAGCTACACATTATAACAAAACTCGAACGTTTACACAATATTCAAAGGCATTGATATATTTACATTGTCTAAGTCTGTGTTTATTTTTCATTTACTTAAATACTCATTCCCTTTTTGAATGTTTCATGAATGTTCCATGATAATAAGCATTCTTTATTGAGACGTCTTAAATTAATCAATAAAAAAACAGTGTTGAAAATTGCATGGTAAAAACACTTCATAAAAAGAATGATTTTCCCCCAAGAATAACAGATATCTTACAGTCCAAGTGTGGTTGACCTCAACTGAACAAAAGACATGTTTTGGATCCCCTGCTAGAATTATGCCGTATACCCTAGATTTCTGGGTCAATCTAGATATTTCTTGACATGTTTGAAATCCGCCTGAAAATAAAAAAAGATATGTGATTGTAAACTTTAAAACAATATACTTCTTACAATCAGTGGATTACAAAGGACAGGCCTGTTAGCATCGTCTCAAAAAACGAGCCTTCAGCTCCATGAAGTTTAAACTTTAATCTTTTTAACTTTAAACTTAGAGCCTTTCGTTGACCACAATTAAAAATTGGTTTGGAACGGGGTTCAGAATATTGAAAATTTAAAAATTGTAATAATAAGAAATAAAATGGACGAGAACTATGGTTTATGGTCTTAATTTTTTTTCAATCGATATTTGTCGTTAAATTAACAATTAACTATTTTTCGGCTGTGATTTACGGTTTCTAAAACATATATAGTAGAAAAATAGTTAGAGCAAAAAAATTAGATAATGATGCCCGTAATTGATTCGTTCTCAATTTTTCATTGTATCAAGAATCCTAATTAGCACGGAATCTAGGATTTAATATCTATAATTACATAAATGAATTGCAACAAAATCAAAGTGAAATTAAGGTATCGGACATGATTGTTTTTCGATATTTTACTACTATTTGTTATATTGATCCATGCATTATAACTATATACGGTTAATATTCTTATTGGCCTCTTATACTTGTGCTTGACTATCAGGATGTGTACTTTAATAAGATGCATCTGACAGGCTCACGCTTTGCGAACAATTAAACAATTTTTTACCTGTAGCAGATTTATATAAAGTTTCTGAAAAAGTAATCAGTCCATCTTCATGTTGCCAATTAATCATCTTTTTTTTTTAATTTCTTCTCTGCCAGTACTGCGATTATTTAAGAATAATCAAGCATAATACCTAAGACTTTGGTACTTTGTTTCTTATTTGACTGTAACTATAGGAACGCTAAAATTGAAACTTTAAAGCTACATCACGTAGAATTGATTTCAGTTCAACCTACATAATTAAACGATTTCTTTGTTAATCGGTTTGAAATGTATTATTTTTGATTTTTATCATTATGAAGCACGTCAAATCATAACGCCAACAGTTTAAACAATTACTCCTTCCATGTTTCACAATCTTAGGAACTTTTTACGACGATTTAGAAATATTTTTTTTTAAACCTCGATAATTTGAATTTTGTTTGCATCATGGTTTTGAGGGAAAGGAAAAGCAACGGGTTGTCCCGAAAATATAAAGATATCAAATTGTTCGTGTCGTTTGATATTTTTGTGCTTTTTTTTTATCTCATGTGTTAATCGTTAATCGTTAAAAAATATCTTTTTTAACATGGAATATGTATAAAATCTCCATTCCACATTCCTGAAAATTGAAAGATATATAACAGATTATTTTCTTAAATTCCTATTGTGATTGATGTTAGAAATATTGTTCCAAATTTAAAAGATTGCGGATTTTTATGATTTTATCAATTTTTTACATCCAAGTATTTATATTTCTTTTGGCATTAAATTTATATCATATAAATATTCATCATTGGTGCTGTATTCAGTGGGGTTTTTTTAGAGTTTTTTTTTGCCAAAACTATGGAATATATGAGAGATACTCTTTATAACTAACAACTGACTACTGTTAATGTTTATGTTTAAAGTCAGGCGTTATGAATTAAAGCAAACTTTTTTTCATAATCTCTTGATTTAGCTTATAACCTGTACCAAACAGGTTACTCTTGTTTGTTGATGATAAACAATGCACTTCAGATTTTCTTGCCTAAATGCATAAAAGTGCAGTTTGTCATCACAATTCGACTCTTCAAATTATACTATTCATTTTGTTTTTCTACTTTATTAATAAATAGAAAGTTGTACTGTAAAATGTTACATTTTGAAATGAGAGCTGAATATAAATGTTACCAAATATGGTCCAATTCGATGAAGAATCACACTTACGGAATATACATAGCTTTAGTGTGCTGTGATAATAGATCATTTTGTTTGAGATCATTTAAAGATAGGGGCAAATTTTTGGAAAATAATTCATACAGAGCATACCATAGGTACAAATTCCAAATCGCCTGTCAATATAACCTTCTCCCCCACATTCGTCAACCTGATTGAAAATGCTATAGTTATTACTGGTGTTACAGTAAGTCTATAAGTTATTATCGACACAACCTTCATAAAGATGAGCTATTAGTTATTACAAATCTTCAAAGATAAAAAAGAGTAAGCCACTAAATAAGATATATCTATCTATAAGTCTATCTACGAATATATTTACCTTATAACTTATTCATCGCTTTTAAAGTAATTGAAATGTTAACAGATTATAAATTGCAAAATTAATGTGCATTATTAATATAGAATATACTGAGAATTGAAAAAAAATATGCATAGTAAAATGAAAAATTTCAAAGTGGTGAAAGATAAACTGATGAAATTTAATTTAAAAGATTTGAACTTACACTCTGAAATCGCCTACATGTGGCCTGGGACAGTGTACCGCCGGTGTTCTTCCGACCTCTGCTGAGTCTACATGTCTGTCCAGTCGGGGTAGAGCACAATTCTATAGCATTACAGGACAGGTCCTGCAGACATTTTGCTGCACATCGAATTCTCGACATTTTGAACTCTGATATTGTTCCATTTTTATCTTCGTACGAAATTAAACCCTTATCAGAAAACAAGGTAGATGCTGGATAAGACACAGCGTAATCAGAAGTTGCAATAAGGAAAAGCACAGTTTCAGCAGAGAACAGAAATCTTGAGTTAAACATTTCTACTGCTTTGACATTAAAGATATGAAGGAACTATGTCATTAATATAGTAATTTAGAAAATAGGTTTCTTTGTTTTGTTTATCCATACGTTTTAATATTGATCCCTTGAAACGACTGTTCCCATTGGCTGATCAACATTAAGTTTTAGAGTGAGGAGAGGATTTCTAGAAAAAACGTTAATATAATATCTCAAAATCGGAAAATAGTACAAATATTTTCAAGTTGTAGTTTATTCCAAGCAAAACGGTTGACTATAGAATATTTTAAACAAGAAAGCATGTTAAAGGTGGCAGGGGAAAGTTTCGAAGGAATTTTGAAATACATGTAAAGGGAAAACCTGAGGTTTGGCGGGTTATTTGAGGGGTATACATTGCTAGAATATTTATTGCATTCATTTTGTGGATAGAGGAGCTCATGTCAATTTTATTGATATGTGACACTTGAATACTGGTAGCACTTTTCATCAGATATGGAATGAAAATGCGAAACTGTGGCCAAAATTTTCACTGTCGGTTATGTGCTTGAAAAGTAGGGTGGGTTCAGAACACGAAATGTCACTCGAAAAGAAGGTGATTGACCCCCCATCAATTGGTGATTATTTGCAAGGGTATACATTAAGCTACCAATCCTATGGTAGTTTATGGCAGTTGCTTGGGACTGGGGCGTGGTGCTGGACCCGTGAAAATGTGAAAAAGGGCTATTTTTCTGAAAATTTTGAGATCGTCCCTGGCTATTCTATATAGTGCTATATGTAAGTTGTACTTGTTTTATTCTGAAATGTTTAAAAATTCTCAAGAGTCGGGACCATGTGTTCCCTGCATGCAAACCAATTTTAGCAAATTTTAAAATCCACTGAAAAATTAAATCACATATATGAGCACTATCTGCTTCACATTTCCTCGACCAAAAAAACTATCCCCTGCCACCTTATTGTTTGAATGATACCTATAAACGCTTAGTGCAGATAGGGGTAGAAAATAGGGATTCACAAGTTTTTACATAAATGATTTTTTGATCCTCTATGGGAGGATAAACCAAAAACATAACTAATTTATAAGTTGAATTTCTAATGCGTGAAAAAGAAAAAAAGATTCTATACAAAAGGAATGTTATCATCTCATTTTTATTGTTATCATTTTTTATTTGAAAAGTGGAACTTGGTTCATCGAAACAAAGAATATATATTTCGTTTTTCTTTTTTCCACTGTACAGCAATAACAAAAATTAGTAATAAAACAATACCATCGTTTTTATCCGTACTGCTGAATGTATGGCTGAATAATAAGATTCTTTCACTTTAGTCAACATAGAAAAAAACGTCGTACATAGCAAATAAATTTCAAAGATTTAAAGAAAATAATGCTAATCCTACTATTTGTTTAGAATCTGCTGTTCGAAGAAGGTCTCATGTGACGTAACATGTTCTCTAATTAGCGAGTTATTTTACGATCGGTCTATGATTTAAATTGATATATTTACATTTTCAACTGTCTTTGTCTGTGATAACATTACAAATCAATTTTGAACCCTAAAACCGAATAACATCAAAAAATATGAGTGACACAAAATGGGCGTGTCTTATAGCAAAACCGAAAAACGGTATTGGCTGCACGGCACGCGTAGTAATACATTGCATGTGCTAAATAAAAAAAGTAGTGGTTTTGAAATGTTTTCTTTTCGCACACAAAATGAATGAAAATTAAAATGAGCATGTAAAGGTTACCATTTAAAATAAAATTTATAGAAAAATATCTTAATATGCAATTTAAATATTTTATATAAACGGCTCGTCTGCTGATGAATAGATTTCTTATAATGATCGGCTGCTGATCACTTCATTTTTTATTTCGATCGAATGCAGCCACCATGAACGACGATATATCAGATGCGGTAAAATATGGCGATTTTGAAGTATTTAGTGGGGATAATTATGAAGCCCTCCTGCCAGAATTAAAATTAGAAGGTTTTGATTCTGATTTTGACAATTTTCTATCCGAAATGGTCGTTTCGGACTTCGACGTAACATTAACCCAACAGGTATTTGCCGATTTGAAAAAATCCGATGATCCCGGGTTGCCAGCCCCAGAAACGCCAACAAGTACTCGTTTTGCCAAGCTTTCCGACGACGAAATTAAAGGAATTCAGGAACTCACACAATCAAAGGCTACAAAACAAAGCACCAAATGGGGTTTAAAGATTCTTACAGGTACGCTTCTGTTTTTTTAAAAAGTGAATATTAGTAAGCAGCAATTAAACGCAAACAAAAACAGCCCATATTATGCAGTTACAGTTTTTTCTCAAATAACTGTCAAAACATGGATATCATTGTGCGTTTTCTATTACAGATTGGCATATTGAAACGTTTGGAGTCCCTCTAGATCTGGCTGAGATTTGCGAGGAGGATCTGGCGAAAAAACTCAGTCGCTTTTACTGTGAAGCAAAACCCCAAAACCCGAAAAAGGAGCATACCTCCGAATATCATAAAAATACCATGAAAGCAATCAGAGCCGCCATAAACAGGCATTTATCCGACATCGGTCGAAATATAGACATTGTAAACGATAAAGCATTCAAAACTGCAAATAAAAGTTTGACCGATCTCATGAAGCATAGAATGGTCACTGGAACTTCTCGCCCTACAACTCATAAGGAGATCATTCACAAATCAGATTTACAGAAAATCTCTGCTTACCTGGAGAGTGCATATTCTTCTCCAGTCAATCTCCGACTTGCAATGTGGTACATCATCGCGATACATTTTGTGTCTCGTGGTCTTGAATTCCATCATCAGCTTCGGGTAGATTCCTTCGATTTCAAAGTTGACGAAGAAGGCTCCATATATGCTTGTTTGAAGCATGAAACAAAACAAAAAAACTATCAAGGTGGCATTCACAAACTTGAAGCACTGAACGACAAAAGAATGTATGAAACTGGAAACGAAACTTGTCCTGTGAAGATGTTGAAGTTCTTCTTGTCTAAAACGGACCCAATGCGTCTCATCTTTTCAATAAATGCGTTAAAGATGCCATTTCTTACCCGAAAGATTGCAACATATGGTACACAGCCGATCCCATGAAAAAGCGATCATATGTTAATTTCCTTCCGGATATTTGCAAGGCCGCCGGGTGCAAACGTTACACAGCTCACTGTCTAAGAGCAACAGCAATTCAGGCCATGAACGACGCTGGATTTTCAAGAAGCAAGACACATCATGTACTTCTCCGGGCATCGCAACGAAGCTTCCATACGTAGCTATAATCGTGAACTGTCTTCTACCCAAAAAAAAAGTGCGAGTGCAACTTTATCTACAATAACCACCGCAAGTGTCAAAATAAATGATCCATCTGAAGATTCATGTGTAATTTCCGGCCAACAATCACAGAATCTTCAAATCGTTCCCTATAATTCTAAAAATTCCAACTTACCTGTCAAAAATGAACTTAATTGTTCCACCATGTCCGACTCGAGCATTAAATCTGGAGTTTTGAATAACTCCCGCTTTGAGAACTGTTCCATTACCATCAAGTACAATCTCGACTGAGGTGTAGATCGACCGCCTTACCGCGCAGGAGGAAAGTACCTTCCGCTATCACGAAATAAACACTCTAGTTATTTACTATTTTGCAACTACACACATTTTTTTAAAAAATCAAATGATATTTGATTTGATATTTTGTTGTATCGACTTAATAAATTTGCAAATTTGACTCTTCAATACATGTCTGTGAGTTTTCATGTACAACACACGTGTGATGCAAGTGTCAAATGACGTATTCCTGGGGCGCCAGTGGGATTTGCATAATTATACGAATTAAAACAACGGTAAAAATGTTATAATTATTAGATCTTTAATCGTGCACATTAGAAATAATATAAATATAAGTAATAAGGAATCATTCTTTGAATATTATGAGGTGATAATTTCGGTCGGAGCGTGGTCAAATCTATCATAAAGCCCTTCGGGCTTTATTTGATTTGACCACGCCCCGACCGAAATTATCACCTCATAATACTCAAAGAATGATTCCTTATTCCTTATATAATGACTAATTGCGGCATAACAAATAAGCAAACTGTTAGAAATAATTAATTACACTTGAAATATATACACAAGGAAGGCAAAAAGTGTAAAATACACAGGATGAATTTCTGTCATTCAGTCACCGGAAATGTGACTGAAAGGTAGCTGAAATGTTACTGAATGGCATAGTTATGCCATTCAGTCACATTTCTAGACCATTCAGTTAACATTTAGTTGACTGAATGGCAGAGATTCATCCCGTGATATCTCTTACTCTAGAAACATGCGATTTACTTAAGGAGGATTTACATTATATTTAAGATATATGCCCCTACTGATAGTACTCAGTAGTGTCAATATCTTTTAAAACAAACCACATGTATACCATGTATTTACGTGTCTGTAAAATAAACATTGAATCAAACTTTAATTACCAACTATGAAAATTGAGGAATTAAAAGATTAAAACATCATACATAGATTATTTTTAGAAGATGACATTTTTTATGATATCGATATACACTTATACATATTAAATATTTTAATGGATAAAAATAAGCTTGTTAGTTATTTTGGTAAAGGTTGACATCATTACTGAAATGAGCAATACGGCTTCCCCACAAAAAAGTTAAACTTCCTACTTGGTGAAAATACTTATTAACTTGTATATCAAGATTTAGTAAACTGCTTATAAACATTTAATCCTCTTACTTTTACTGGCTACGAGTCAACTCATTGATCCGTCCCATTCTCGTGAATATTTATTATGCTTAATCCACAGAGAAAATACTTATCTTTTAAGGATACAAAAGATCACGTTGTGAAAAAAAAATAATAAGCATTCGTTTGATCGGACCACCTTTAAAAAGATGATTATATGTTTGTCCCCTCCATACAGCCTGCCAAATACGCAACCAATTCAAAATATTAATACATGTAAATTATTCATATTTTGGGCATACGGAGCAATTAACACGGTATTGTTTTAATGCAGTCGAATTATTGCTCAGATATTTGCACAGGTTTGAAACAAAAACGTCTGTCCCCCGTCTGGATGTTTTAAGAGGGAGTCGATAGATTTTATCAGAGGTGTTTCAAATCGATGAAATTAAGAGGTCTTATGGAAATTTCTAAGCACCCCAGTGTATTAAAGAATAAATGGTTAGATTGCTGAAGATGTATGGGAAATTTAAAAAGAAAATCATATTTGAATGAATATCTGAAATTTAGGTGAGAAAATAAATAAAAGGAAGATATTTTTGAAAACCAATGCATGGTTATCAGACTTACAAGTACCTGACAGTGATTGACATGTCCATCTTAATACTTACACATTTTACAAAAAACATTTAGAACATGTTTGTTTTACCTCTAGTAAATCGAATGCATTAAATCTCTCTTTAAGTACTCTCTTTAAGTACTTTTAGCAGAACAGCTTTCTTTAAAATGTGTTTAATCATTCATTTTATTATAGTAAACTGTTGCCAAAATCTATACAAAATGCCAGAAATATTTCAATTTCAATTTTTATGAATAGAGTTACACCAAAGTACAAACAATAAGATTTTGTTTTTGAAGAGCATCAATATGTAAACAAAGATGTTAAATGGTTCATCGATCATTTTTAAAATGTTAAAATACTAAAAATAATATCTTATCTTTTATTTTTCAGTACGACTGAGAACATGTTGACTTCACTGTTCTTCTTCGGAACTGTGTTGTGTTCTCTGAAAGCTGCTTCACAGGCATCCGAATTTTTTCATTATGAGGGTGAAATCGCCTACGAAAATGATTATGGAACAATATCAGAGATCTCAATGTCAAGTATTCGATGTGCAGCAAAATGTCTAGATGATCTGTCCTGCAATGCTATAGAACTGTGCTCTACGCCCTCTGGACAGACATGTAGACTCAGCAAAGGTTGGAAGAACACCGGCTGCACACTGTCGCAGTCCAGGTGTAAAAGATTTCAAATTGTAAGCACAATTTAACAATTGATAAGTTTCATTTAGTTGTAAATAATGTTAACAAATAATTATCTTAAGATATAGTTTGTATTCGAGACTGTCAAAAATATGCTCATCATTTTTTTAAAATAATTAATATTATTAATATAAGGAAGCGGACTTAAGTATTTATTGCGCATGTTTTTTGTTGTTGTTTTTTTTGGGGGGGGGGGGGGCATTCTAGTAAAATACCTTTTATGAAATTGGTTCGATACCATTTATAAAATGTAAAAAAAGAAACAAAATACATTTAAAATATTTAGGATTTTTTAAGGAAAATCTTACATCTTTAATCATTTTTCCGTTGTTGGTAAGTGTTGCCATTATGCTTTCATGACGTTATCATAATTTTGAAGCTATGTTGAAGAACAAGAATAACATAAGAGAAAAACTAAAAAGTGTATGACTTTGAAATTTTGAACACGGATTAATCTCATCTTCGGGGTTATTTTTCTTATATCCATTTTAACAATCTACATATGTGATGCCTAAATTGGTTGGCAAAATGTGGCGCATTTTCATATTTTGAGATGACCCCTACTGTAAACCAGAAATATAAGGTATAAAATGATATTACTGATCACACAATACAATGTGAGGAAAATAGCAAACGTAGTATTTTTAAATCTGCTTCAAAGTGCCAAAATGGCAATTTAGTCCTAAAGTAAATGAACCAAAAGGCATGTTCATGAAGATATCGTAGGACAAAGGTGCATCCAAGGGCGTCTTTAAAACGCCTTTGTCTTAAGTCTGTTTCTCGAAGCTATCCTAAATCTGGGAACCATCGTAACCTTATCCTAACTTTAGCATATCACTTGTCTCAAGACCATCCGATCCTCATGTTGTAAACTCACGTTTTTTGGACATTGGGACTGTTGTGAACCTTTTTTCTTAAGACAGGTTTTGATTACTAGCACTGGCCATTATTCAAATCATTGGCTAAAAAGCAGATCTACATCGGTTTTCATAAGTCATGCGTTATTATTCTTAATATTTATCACTTCATTCTGAAAAAATAATCTTTAAAAATTGTATCAATGTAATTTCGAGAGATAATATACAACTTATTTCTTATTTAACCTTCACGTGTATTCTATTTATTGCAGATTAAAGGAAATCTTGGGGGTGGGGGTGTAACGTTTAATTCTATGAATAGTATAACCTGAATGACAAAAGTATCAAATTTTGATTAACGTTCAAATAATGTACATGTGTTATTTAAATAAATATCTTCCTTGTAAGCCAAAAGGTGGTCTTGGCATATATCTTCTTAACACAAAATAGTAGTTTTCTGGTTCTTTGTTTTTTTTAAAGTAAATTGTAATTTGGCACTGATAAATATTTACGTAAAAATTTCCTCTAGCAAAATGTTTTGTGAATTATAGCTGCACAAATCTCTTAAACTCTTTCTGTGACTTCTATCAGTGACCAATGTTTTCAATTGGTTTATGCGGTCATATCCATATAATAATAAAATATAATTATGTAAATGTAGCAAAAAGCAAGAGAGTTAAACAATCAATGACTTTCATGTCCTTAAATGTGAATTCATGTGATTGTAAGCTTGCATAAAGAATATCATTATATGTACCTAGATATTACACTAATTACACTCTATATTTACACATTTGGCTCTTTTAAAAGGATGTTTATGTGAATGAGAGAATGAATTTTTAAATTCCCTTATACAGTTTACATTCCTGTCATATCGAAAAGAACTTTAATGATCGATTTTGATTTAGAATTAACATTTTGATATGAAAGTTGATTACAATTTATATATCTTAAAATAAGTTAATCGCATTACGCTAAGAAAATTTAGAGAAAGAGATATGAAAAATCTTTGGATCTTGTTAAGATAACCTAAAAAGCCATTTTATTGCAATATTTACAAGTAATGCCTTAGTCACATAACTCGGACGGTCGCCGTAGACCGGTGGTAAGTCGGTGATATGAGCGATGCTCCAACATCGGTCCTCATCGGCCAAGTCATCGTGAACACATTTGTCACAGCAACAGGCATCGTACAAAGATGAAAACTATTAGAAAATTATACAATACAAATGAAATATAAATAAAAATTGCATACAATACGAATAAAAAGATCGAATATTGCAAAGTTTGACATTACCATGCCTTTAATGATTTTTTTTTTCTTTCAAACGTTTACTGTTAACAAGACTTTATTTTAGACACCATTTCAACAATATTTGTTTGTTTCAATTTATTTGCAAAGCAAAATACCTGTAGACTTTCTTTATACTTGACTGTATTGATGCTTGAAGCCTTTACACAGATAACTGACCGTTTTACTTAGGTATTTATCGCTGTCGGTCATTCCATTTTACGTGTAGATGATCCAGACTTTTTTACGTTATTGTTTTGTAAACTGTTTTGAAACTTGTTCATTATAGTTAATGAATGTAGTTTGGTCACAAATGTATTTATGTTTTTATTTATGAATATCAAAAAAATTCGCAAATCGCACTACGGAGAAAAGTTTGAGAAACAAAAACTTTTGAAAATGCTATAAATCATGTTTCGTTGTTTATGTCAGGTCGACGAATGTGATGGAGAGGGATACGTTGACAGAAGAAACGGTAGTTGTACCTATGGTATGTACATGCATCAAACGATTCACACATGTCTTTATATTAACTCGTCGTCTTTCTAGTTGTTCACACATGTTGAGGGTCAGAGTGAAGGATTTACACTGTTACGTGATTTGTTGCGTGTAGCAGATTGTTTTGAGAGATTTGGACTTAGATGAAAACATTATTTTTTTCCCATGCTACTAAAAATGGCAAATAGATTTTCTTCTTTGTTTGTTAAGTAATCATACCTTAAGTGCTTCAGACGAAAAGATAATGGAAGTATAATGAATATGGTTTATAGAATATCACTGCAGTCAATAAAATAAATATTTGATAACTATATGAAAAGGTAAAACTCAAACATTATCCTCATGAACAGGATTTCGGCATCACAGTTTAATATTGGATACACGGTGAACTAGTCAAACAAAAATTGAAACATATAAAGAAAAGAAAGTTAATATTAATCTTCTGCGGCTGCTTTTGAAGAAAAAAATCCAATGTATACAAATTTTTTCACATTCCATGTGATTCATATATAATGGTGCAGTAAGAACAAGCATTTTGAGTTCTTGGTATTATGGAGATGCACATAAAATATTACTTGTACTCTTTCATTCATAGAACAGTAAAAAAAAAAGGTTAGAATACAGTGTCAATTTCAATCAAAGCAGTAACACTGACTGAAGAAAGTTGATAAATTAGAAGGTTATTGTTTTGTCATCGTCTTTACATTGCAAATTATGTCTTTTTTACAGCTGATCTGAAGAAGAAGTATCTGGTCAACTAGTATTAAATACAAGATATTATCCACATGAAAAGTGTTTTTAACGTGTTGCCAATTATATAGTAAAATTAATACCAAATATTCAACAACAAAAAATTACTGGCCGATTAAATTGCTGGATAAATAATCTACCGGAAGGACTTGTCATCCACGGGGGAAAATTATTAGGTTTAATAAACAATACCGTTATTCTTTTCAAAGAACTATTTTATGATATAGATTCACTACACTTTTAAGGTTTACAGGTTCAGTGCACTTCTGCAGTGACCAATTGCATAGAGGAGTTTATTAAACGCTGAACCTTTATAAATTTGTTTTGTCAATTTGCAATCAATATATAGTTTCAAATTTTTATCACTGATTCAATATAACAATTTTAAATGAAATAACTTTTGTAGGTTTTGTATATTTTACTTGATATTAACAAAACTAAGGCAATACATGGTTAACACAGGTTTAATGTCAATGAAGAATTTTTAAGCATCAATTTTCACATCAAAATTTTTACAATCTTATTTAAAGAGATGATGCATTTTTCACTGATAGATTTTAAACTAATGGAAAAAATACGTAAATCTTTTACGATAAAATGACATACATACAGTCAATAAAAAATAATGCAGTTTAAGAATAATGTCGACAAAACTTATTCAAAAAACTCCGATCATCCATGTACATTTCGTTTCTTTTCAGAACCTTGTCAAACGTGTGACTGTCTATCTAGATTCACACAGATTTCTGGGGTTTATGATATTGTTATCGGCGGGGATCTAAAAAGTGTTTACTGTTCGTTCGAGAGCAGCCATACCTGGACTGTAAGATGGATGTTGTATTTATATTTAATATCCACATTATTCGCCGTCTTTGTCGATTATAACACTACGAATCGAATTTCTTACCTCTAGTTCAATACATTTCATCAAAAATGTTAATTAAAAATGGAGTTTAAATCCGTCTAACAATTTCAAGTTTAATTTTGACGCCTTTTTTTTTTTTACACTTTTCATATCTTTTTTTCAATTTTGGAATTGCTTTAGATTTTGTTCATCATTCAGCATGTGTGTGTGGGGGGGGGGGTTTACCTCGCTAAAACCTTCCTGACACCTATATATTTTTTAAAAAAATTTAATTGGATTTACAGCTACTGTTTCATTTCTGTTTATTATGATGATCTTCGCTGCTGCGATTAATTTCTCATTTATTGAAGATTTCAGATTTTGTGAAGTTTTAAACTGATTATCTGTTTAATTTCAATCGCTTTGACGGCTTTAATGAATAAATGAGAGTTTCAACAAAACGCTACAATTTTTTCGCATTAATGTAAACTAAATAACGTTACTTAGTAAAAGATCTGATGTTCCAATTTTTTTCCGGGCTTTCGTTCAGTTCTCATATTCTCAGTGTCCACAGGGTGAGTCGCAAAAAGAATGGTTTCTTTGGATATCGCCGTGTTAAAATTTCATTATCTCGTGTTGGTTCCATAGTATAGATGACAATATATATTTTGACAAATAGTTAGTTCAATCAGGCGTGAAATTATAACGGAGTACATATGATGTCACTATTGAATGAACAGCCCACATATAATACGGGATATTGAAAATAACATAAACATTTTACTCATTTATTATTTAATCGTATTTAATCGAATATTGCTGAAAATATGTGATCAAATCTATCAAACAGCCTTTAGATTTGATCACCCCGATCATAATGATCACCTCACAATATTATCAATATTTCTTTATTCCCAAATCAAGTATAGGTTTTAATAAAATTAGAAATGTTGATAGCTATTTAAAGCGACGATACACAAGTACTCCATACAAATAAACATCAATTATATGAATTTAACATAATTTAATGTATTGAATGCTTAATTAAACATCGTGAGATTGTAATTGTTTAAACAAGGCGATTATAGTAATTACTGTAATACATGTAACTTTATTCCACCTAATTCTTTGTTTGACAAATGCGTATTACTTTTTTGCCTATTGATAAACTTTTCTATCTGAATGAATTAAATATATCTAAAGAGCTGTTACAACGCAAATAAAATGAGGGCAAATGTTTCAAGCATACAGCATATTTCATTTTTGTCGTCTTTTATGTTTGGTGTGCGAGCTACTGTCTGATTTTCTATGAACATCTCAATTAATGTAAGGTTCCTTAGGTAAGAGATGCAATTATTCGGCTGAAATTACATATAGCTGATAGAGAGTGATGTTATTTTTTTCCCCACAATACACAAGGTGATTCAAAGAAGACAAGACGGATCTGAGAACTTTTACAGGAAATGGTCAGATTATGAGTTTGGATTTGGATCACCAACTTCAGAAGTCTGGCTTGGTAAGTTTTTTCTGTTTTTCATATACATGTAGCATAAAAAGTATGAAACATTAAATCAATAACCAAATTATAGTTTATGTTTTATAAACACAAATGCCATCCAAAGTAGTAATTTTAAATGACTGTATGTACTGCATCTTCCAAAACATATCTTTCCTTTTAACTAACTATCGCCTCATCGTGCCATCGCACCACTGCCATCGCAATGTCGCGCCATCGCATCATCGTCATCGCGCTATAGCACCATTGTTTCATCGTCAACGCATTATCGCGCCATCACAGTATCGACCCACAGCTCGATGGAACGATGGCACGATAGTGAACTACATGGTCCTATCCGGATTCCACACATCCTCGTTATTGCATTATTGATCCAAACCTCGATGGTGCATTGGCGCGAAAATGAACTATATGGCTTTATCTGGAATCCATACAAACATCCTAACCCTTGTTTACTATAAAACATGATTTATTTACTTTTTTGGTGAGGGACCAGCTAAAAAACAATCATTCAAACATTTGTTCCGTATTTAAGTTGATTTATTCCCCCCTCTCCTTTTTTGGTGGGGGTCCAAAATACTGAATTTATACAAAGATGGGAGTGGAGGGAAAGAGAAAGAAGTATCAAATTTCTAGACAGAGAAATCGAATTTAAAATGATTAAGAAAGTCACAGCAATGTATTTCTTTTAGGAAACAAGTACATTCATGGTCTAACCGTTAACGGTCACACAGTACTGAGGATTGAGTTGGAGGACCATGATGGAAACAAGCGGTATGCTGAATACAGCTGTTTTACCGTGGCTGACGTCACAGACAATTACAGGATCCAGGTGTCTGGATACACTGGAGATGCCGGTAAGGAAGATTGAAACATCAGTGGAAAGAATATCTTTCATTATATACCGGGTTCTTTTAGCTGCGTGTTGTCTATATCAACGTTCATTTTGAAGGGGAAAAAACACTGTCAAAAATATTTAAAAAAATAATAAAATTATGTAAATAAATGAACAAGTTAATATGATAATAAATTATCAAACGAATTGCATGTTTTCTTTCGCTTTACTTAAGCAAGGGAGTTTGATAATTTTGAGAACAAATTTTCTCTTTCAATATAAGTCATCTTGTTCACCGCTTAACTGTAGTTATTACCAATAAATTGTAATGAAATCATTTTGAAAAATCAATGAATATCATATATTAGGCTTTCTGGCTAGCAGATAACTCAGAAATTGTGATTTTTTTCATTCGTCACAAAAGTAACTCGACGAAAGTATCAAATGCGTTTATATTTACAGGTAATACTTTAGAGAAAACATGCGGTATCTGTAACAATGGGATGCCTTTTTCCACATACGACAGAGACAATGACAATGCTGCCAATCATTTGAGCTGGGGTAACTGTGCTGATTGGGCTAAAGGAGGCTGGTGGCACAATTCATGTCAGAATAGCAACCTAAACGGACGGTATGGTGACAACGGGTACGGACAGGGTGTGAACTGGGAGGACTGGAAGACTTTGGACTACTCTCTGAAATCTTCTGTCATGAAAGTCAGAAAAACATAATGCTCAGTAACAAGAAACCAAAATATTTCGTTTCATATTTATATCGGAATTTGGAATCATTATTTTAAAACTAATGTCGTTTTCTGTAGGAATTAAAAGTTCATATATGTTGAATAACACGTGCATTTGTGATCTGTCTAGTATGGTATTAATTTAATTTCGTCAGAATTTTATTGTTTACACTTAAAACGACGATGTTCTATTTTGTAACTGATTTAGCGTAGAACCATTACGGTTGTATAAGTTTCGCTTTCAAATAAAAGTTGATTTAAATCTGAATTGCATATTTCTTCAATTTTCATTTTTTCCTGATTAAAATTTGAATTGTTGTCTCGTGTATTCTGTTGTTGTCATTCTCTAAAACATTTAACATTTCATCTTCTTTAGGTCAACTTGGCCAAATTTAACCAAACTGAACATAATGTAGTATTGAGTATATGTGATATACATATGTAAATGCATTAAATGAAACCTGAGATTTGAAAATTATCATGAATAGTACCAGGAAGTTGACTCAGTCTAAGCAACAATAAAAAAAAAGGTCGGGGTATATACTATAAATGTAACAGGAAAGACGTTTTTGAATTATTTGACAATCAGAACTCTTCGCGTGGCTTCCCATGAAAGTGGAGACAAACGAGGATAGCGGGTTTTCAAATATTGTTGACCCCTGTAAACTCTTGATTTAGAACTTCTCAGAAAAATCATCTCTACTCCAAATTTAATGCATTTAATAGCTGGTAAGAATGGATTTGATATCTTAACACGGACGATCAAAAACCATTAAAATTTCGTGGCGACGTCAAGAGGCAATTGAAATTTAAAATTAATATAAATTTATATATATATATATATATATATATAGACTCTCATGATTTGGGAAGGCCTGTGATTTTTATCCACCAGCTTGTATGCCTTCTATCCCCTCGCAAAGGCTTGGGGATAGAAAGCACACAATTCGTTGGATAAAAATCATTATATACCATCGCAAATCATGAGACATTCTTTTTATCACATGTTTTACCACGTCTTTTGTTAAGGTAGTCCATCAATAACTAAGGTAAATTTAACGATTTTGATTGGTCTGTACTACATCAAATTCATATTTTGAAGCTATTATGAGGCTGACATAAACCAAACTTGAGTCTATGTATGTAGTCAATTAAATGAACTTTTTGCACTTAAAACTTTTTTAAAGAGTTGTCTGCCCTTAAGGAAAATTTAAAAAAAAATCATTTTCTTAAAATATGTATGGTAAACTATGAATTATTTAAGCATATTCGAAGATGGAGAAAGCTTTTGCAACTTTTTACCAAGAGAGTGTGACAAAATAACTTGCACTAAAGAAATATATTTAAAAATGCATTTTTCCCATAGACTTCAATGGTAACTTCAACATATGATAAATTGATTAAAATTATTTTTTTAAAGATTTCAAAGGTGAAAATTTATTATTTAATAAACTCCTTAAAATCACACTAAGATTTTAGTTATCAAACTTGCAATCTATTAGATATGAAATATGATAGTTATGGATGGACCACCTTAAACCTTAATCTCTTCTGTAAAAATTATAAATGTGAGCCGCACAACACTCTTACTGCAAGACGTGAACAATTTTACGCATTAAAAAAATTCTTAAAGGGGCATGTCACGTGTAAGAATACAGAGTGTAATAAAATATATATATATATATATATATATATATATATATATATATATATATATATATATATATATATATATATATATATATATATCTGTGTGTGTGTATATATGAATATGCTTCTTAAATGTCATGAAAATTGACTTGTCAAATTATCTGTAGGTATTTTTAAAAATGTAAATATGTGTTAATTTCTAAAGCAGTGAATAGGGCTTTTGACATTCATTACACCTGTAAGATCTAATTGATGATTTGTAACATTTTTAATGTTAGTAAGTTTTATAAGTCATTCTGTACAAATATTTTTTTTTTTAAATAAGGTACAGCGTGTAAATCTTCTTAAGTTTTATAGGTTGAGCTAAAAAGAATCTCCTCAGTCGTGCTCTCGCAATGTGAATACAAAGCTGGGAATGGAAACTGCAGCCATTGCATAGGACTACTGTACCTTTTGTGCCACTACCTAAAGTATCAAACATAAAAAAACTTCTCTTTTATAATAGGATATTTTTAAAATAACAGTGGTATGAAAAATTAATAAATATGCCAACTTTCACATGAAAGCCATGGTTAATGCTAATGTGAAGAAATTTTAAATATAATGTAATCAGTTTATTTTTACCTTCGACCCGTCTTCTTAAGAAAGTACCTATTAGTGAAAATGTTGGTTATTATTAAGCTCTGTTTTAAGACTCGGTTTAAAGGCTGTTTCACGAATGCAGAATTAAACCTCTTTGCCATAAACCTGGCTCATACCACAGATAATAGAGGGTTTGAAACTAAAGTAAGTACATAGTTTGGAAATTTGCAAAATAATTATTTTAATTTTTTAAAAGGGGGACTTGATTATATTGAATGCTATATAATATATATATACCGGTCTACATGTATATTTATATAATTATGCATGCACTGTGGAATCATTAAAATTCGTTTGGGACAATTTTCGTGGATTGCTGAAATTTTATAGGTTTGTGGGGACGTAATTTTGTGTATTTAACACTGTGCCGGTGTAATGAAGAATAATGACCCCCGTAGAATAATGACCGGGGGTCATTTTTCTACGTAGAATAATGACCCCCCGGTCATTATTCTACGCAGAAAAATGACCCCCCGGTCATTATTCTACGTAGAAAAATGACCCCTTTGCCTGAAGAATAAGTGTCATTTTCATATAAATGAGCACACTCCACATGAAGAAAAGTGACCCCTGTAGAATAATGACCCCCTTGTAGATTAAAGTTTTTCAGTATATTTTTTTTTTATTATTTGTGAAATAGTCTTTACACTATTGTAAGTTTTACTGCTGCAGTTTACAGAAAGTAACAGGAATTATAATTCATATTCAAAAAAAACTTAAAGTGAAAGAAGGGGTATATCTTAGAAAATAAAAATCCTTCCGTTATAACAAGATATTGACGTATTGCATCGGGGTATGGTTGTCATCTTAACCATTACATTTACATATATCTATGGTGTTCCGATAGGGCCACTTCGACCTAAGTTGCAAAGGCGATAGTGCGAAGGCGAAGGAGCAAAAGTGCGAATATGCGACGACGAAGCGCGAAGATGTGATGCCTAAAGTGCGAAGGTGTGAAGGCGAAGGAGCAATACCACTATCGCTCCTTTCCAAGTTTGCACTCTGGCCTTCGCCTTTTTTGATTGCATTGAGCAAGTCTCGGTCGATTACATGAAATTTAATACAGGCACCGTATTCGCCAAGGTTTTCCGATTAATCCAGGCTATTATTGGTACGAATGCGCTAGGCCATCGCGCTTACTATGAATGTTTATAAATATTTTAATGTGTACATGTAACATATATGTTTACCAGTAATGGCTATGCCTAATCATTATCTACTCCACACAAAATTTAATGTCCGCCATAATGTGTACATATGCACTTCTAAACTTCTGTCACTTACCAGCCGTCTGTTTACCGTGGACCAAACACAGTAACATTCTAATTTCATTTTGCGACACGCTTTGCTCATGCATGGATCTAGAGGGGGAGAGGGGGTCCGCCCCCCGGAAAAATTCAATATTAATAATTTTACGCAGTAAATCGAGAGAGGGAGTCCGGACCCTTTCCCCCTGGATATTTTAATTTTATTAATTTTATTTTAAAAAAAAAATCCAAAATATGCCTCGGAACCCTTTAAATGATGGAGAGCTCCGCAATTATAAAACATAGGTATTCACAGACTACAAAGCTCACCGAGACGAGGCATCACCTTTATGAGGCATCACCTTTATGAGACCACCTTTATCATATTATATGAAAACCATCCTTTATGATCTTGGATATTCATGGATTCTGTTTTAACACAATATCGTATATCATCTGTTAAAAAATTGTATGATAATCATATGTTCATATGTTAATCAATACAATAATATATAATTAAAATTGCATCCTATCATACTTACAATATATATCAAATACTACCATAAAATACCGTAAAAAATTGTGAGATATAATATTATAACGATATTATAACGTATGATATGACATTGTATTGTGTTATACATTATAATTGTATTTGATCAAATAATAGAATATCATAAAACATAATACAATATAGTATTATATGAAACAATATCATATTGCAATAATACATCATAACATTGAAACATATGATATTATATTGTATAATAAAGCATTGAATCATTATTTTTTGAAAGATGTGGTCTCATAACTGCAACGGTGTGCATACAAATTGTATAACGCGCACTAGCGCGTTATGAAAATTTGTTTGCACTCCTCGTTGCAGTTATAAGACCTCATCATTCAAAAAATAATGAATCAATGCTTTATTATACAATATAATATATTGTCTTCTGTGTTGTGCGTAAATATCACTCAAATCAACCAATGCAATTTAATAGAGGGAAAGATAGTGAATGTAAATATAATAGTATGATATCGTATTGTATGATACTGTATCATATTTGATACATGATATGATATTGTTTTATATAATACAATATAATTTGATACAACATTGTATCCTATCAAATGATACAATATCATGGGATAAAAGTAAAATATTATATAATTCAATCATATCATACACATTGTATCATATGATACAATAATATATATTAAAATATCATAAAATACAATTTCATGTGATATGATTATATATCATATAAACCAATATCATATTATACAATATCGTATGATACGATATTTTATAATATTACAATATCATATATACAATTTCATGTTATATAATTCTATATTACAGAAACCAATATCATAACACAATACTGTATGATGCAATTACATAGAATATACAATATAATATCATAGGATGCAATATTATATATTACAATATCATATGTCATATTATCATGTGATTAAATAATAAATATATAATACAATATAATATTATACAATATTGTATCATATTAATTAATATTATACATAACAATATCATGATACAATATCATATCATAGAATATAAAACCAAGAAATATTTGTAAAACACTTATGCCCCCCTCCCTTGGAAACATCCACAAAGAAAATGAACTGCAAATAACTGGAATTTTTTTATGTCCAAGGGGTATAACTCTGTCGAAAATTGCTCGATCGTACCCAATATCAAACGTGACCTAGATACTATCATGATAAACCTGTATACAAAATTTCATTCCAATATGTTGATCCTCTACGAAGAAAATGAGCGGAAACTGCAAATAACTGGAATTTTTCTACGTCCAAGGGCCATAACTCTGTCGAAATTTGCTCGATCGTACTTAGTATGGAACTTGACCTAGATATTAATATGATAAACCTGTATACCAAATTTCATTCCAATATGATTATTCACTGTGAAGAAAATGAGCGGAAAATGCAAATAACTTGATTTTTTCTACGTCCAAGGGCCATAACTCTGTCCAAAAATTGCTCGATCGTACCCAGTATCAAACTTGACCTAGATATATCATGATAAAGCTGAATACCAAATTTCCTTCCAATATGTTCATCCTCTGCGAAGAAAATGAGTGGAAACTGCATGCAAATAACTGGAATTTCTCTACGTCCAAGGGCCATAGCTCTGTCGAAAATTGCTCGATCGTACCCAATATCGAACTTGATCTAGATATTATCATGATGAAGCTGAATACCAAATTTCATTTCAATATGTTCATCCTCTTCGAAGAAAATGGACGGAAACTGTTAGTGGACAGATCGACAGCAGCAGAGCAATATGCCCTCCCTTCTTCGAAGGGGGCATAAAAATTGATGCAATATTTTATCGTATCATATAACGTTTTAAATCATACAATACTATATCATAGGAATCATGTTACATCATTTAACAACAACCACATCTATCTATCAAGCAGGTTTGATTGAGGTAGGAGATTTCTCTAGCATCCTTGATAATGGAGATCATACTCTGCATCTAAAGCAACCATTGCGTTTCAAACTGCAAATAAAAAAAAAAAAAACCATTGCGTTTCATTTATGATATAGTAACATCAATTATGCAAGCTATCATCTATAAAACATGTGACCTGTTCCAAAAAACTAAAACTCATCAAGAATCATAAACCTATGGCTCTGATTCAGCATTCAAGCCTGTCAGGTGCATCAGTATCATAAGACGCGCCATCCATGCAAGATTGGTGAAGCTAGGACCAGTTAACTAAGATATCATCATCAGAGGGCATCAGCAATTAAAACGTTTACCTCCTCCATCATCTCCAACCTATGGCTTTGATTAAGCATCATCCTGTCAGGTGTCAAGGCGAAAGCGCGAAGATTCGAAGGCGAGAGTGCGAAGTTGCAAAGGCGAAGAAGCGATAGTAGTATCACTTCTTCGCTTTTGCAACTTAGCACTTTCGTCTTCGCATCTTCGCGCTTCGCCGTCACATCTTCTATATTATTCATATTGTTCATGAATTATATTTTCATTGAGGATTTCCACAATACAAACTGCTGGGTACATACAAGTTCATCATTCAGAATTAATGATGAAACCAAAATTATGAAAAGTTTACTCCACTGTTAGGCATTATAACCAAGCTGAAGTTAGTAGGCACTGACAGCAGCCATTACGCCAGTAGAGGTTAACGGCCAATAAGGAGAATCGTCAAAGTACTGAGAGTACTCGTACAAAAAATATATTTTACTTTATCCTCGGCATACTTTAGTAAGTTTAGTTAATATCAAGATGATTAATGCTTCAAAAGTTTGTATGAGCATTGGTAACTTTTTATACAATAAAGATCGTGTGATCAAAATCAAGCGGGATATAAACCCCTAACATGGGCCCTAACCTCTTATCAACGCTTTTAGAAACAATCTTTTCTTATTATAATCGATCAGTGTTTATTATCTATTAAGATTTACTATACTCAGGTACTCTTCACAAATTTGCTCTAAAAGAATAAAGTCTATTCATGATCACAAAACAACATTACAACAAATGTTTAGAATATTGATGTTCATGTATTACATAGAAGAAAACAAAACTAACGCAGAATGATTTTTTTTTAAAAATCACTTTCCCCAAGAAATGTAAATAGGAAGTATTCATATTCCTACGTTCCTGCCCCTTAGTCTTTTTCCAAAAAGATATATACATGTATCATTCTTCGATTGACAATTCATTCACCAATGAATATTGCTTATATCATTACAACAATTATTCTTTCATGATTATTGTTCGTTAATTATCTCACAATATCCTCATTGTGTATGAATTTTTCTTTATTTGCATCATTTCCCGCCGTATGTCGACGAGAGAAGTAACGTAACGGTTAACAATCAATTTGTGGCACTGTCAGAGTGTTTTACGTGTGCTTGCTACGGATATATACAGCGATTTATTTACAAGTTCGGTGTTTATAACTTCAAATCAGTTGAACAGAGTGAAAAATCAAGTAATTTCAAAGTCATATCTTGGATACGGGGTAACCAATTTCTATTTATGTTTACGGGGGGGGGGGGGGGTCATTTTTTTATGGGGGTCACTTTTCTTCATGTTTAACATGAAGAAAAATAACCCCTGGGTCTTTTTTCTTTAGAAAAATCCAATTATTCTTCAGCTAGGGGGGTCATTATTCTACGTAGAAAAATGACCCCCGGTCATTATTCTACGGGGGTCATTATTCTTCATTACACCGGATAATTATGCCAGTGCCAAGGTGGCACTTAAGATGCAGTTTCGGGAAAATCCATGTATACCAAATGGTAGACCATTGTCTAGAGAGTATATAAACACTTTTGTTTTCAGTGTGTTTCACCTGACAGGTGAGATATTTACCTTTTAAAATTAATATCCCAAAGGAAAATGATAATTCCCATAGGAGAATTGATTCTCCTACAGGAAATATTGACAATCCTACAGGATTTTTAAAGAGTCCTATAGGAATTATATTTCCTATAGGAGAATGGTATTTCGTGTAGGAATTTGATTCAGACATGTAGTTTTCCTATAGGATATTAAGTTTTTCTATCGGATTTGATCAATTCCTATCAGAATTGAAATTCCTATAGGAAGTTCTTGTATTCCGATAGGAAATTTAAAATTACCTATAGGAATATTGTTTTTCTTATGGGAAAAATTATTTTCCTACAGATATTTATTTTTGAAAGGTAAGTATCTCACCTGACAGGTGAGGTACAATGACAACAAAAGTGGATTTTAACTCTTTAAGCAATGGTCTATCATATGGCATATTTGAATTTTTCGATATATGCACCTTCAGCGGGTGCAAAAATGCCACCTTGGCACTGGCATAATTATCCGGCACAGTGTTATTTTCTAATACCTTTTAAAGGAAATATGACTTTATAACCATAATTTTTTATTTCGTGGAGGATGTTAATTCGTTAATAAGAGATACCCACGAATTCCACGAAAAAATTGAACCACTACGAAATCAAATGATTCCACAGTAACTGGAAGCTGAGGTGCACATAGGTTGGGAGTGTATAGTTATCTTTAGATGGGTTTTTTATAATTGTTTTCATAAAATATATGCAATATTTATTATATTAAACTGAATGTTAATGTACAAATATATATTATAGCAGTGATCTGTGTGCACATAAACAGAGTTCTACAGAGTTAACATTTTTGTCTAATACCACTTGTCAGCAAGAGTTTTAATTGAATTTTTTAAAGAATCAATTCCTAATTTCACAGGTGAACCCTAAAAAGGAACCACCCAAGAAGAAAAGGCGAGTAACGGAAGGAGTCTTACCAAACCTATACTGTCCAGTTCAGACAATTCCAATTGCGCTGTTTACCAGCACACTGGTCAAGCAACTCTAAGCAATGAAAAGTGATGCACAGATTTTACGCACTTTATCCCATTCTGATGTCAAGGAGTCCCCATCCAAGTTTGGACAAGTACCAACAGGATCCGTGCTTTCTTATGATCAGAAACCACTCACTAATACTGGTGATATCAACGTAAAGCAGGATATTCCAGAACTATTGCTACCAGAGCAACATAGTCACTACAATCGAATGTTGAGCTATGCAGAGTACCTAGGTATGCACATTGATCGAATTCATGCACTGGAATTAGAATAGCAGACTCGCTCACATAGTGCTAGTAAATTATGGAATGAAATTTGTCGTCACAGGGTCACTTCTACCATGTTTAAAGATATATGTGTTAGGAAAGTGGATCATGGGAAAACTGGCACTGCGTCTTTTAAAGAACAAAAATATTTAAACTGCAGCAATGAAATGTGGCTTGGAAAATATACCTTTTGCAGCTAAATTGTATTCAGAGATAACTGGAAACAACCTGTATACTTGGGTTGTTTTGTAATTAACCCAAGCATTACATACCTTGGAGCATCTCCAGATAGAAAAATTTTTGTGTCCAATTGTACACCTCAGTATGGACTTCTAGAAATCAAATGTCCAGACAAAGATTATTTCCAGGAATAGACATGATTACCATGAAGAAAAGATAAAAGTTGATGAAGAGAGGTGGGAGTCATTTTTGGGCAAATTTTATTTCAATTACTACTTGCCTGAAATTCTTAAAATCATGTAAATTCCTTTGTTACCATTTAAAGGTTCCCAACTACATATCTTTGAAAGACACTATGTCACAATTTGGTCGTTTAAACGTGTTGTTCTAATAAATTGTTTGTATTTATCAATTTTATATATCATTATAGCTCAGTGGTTAAAGTATCTGTCTTGTGAATTGCATATTGCGTGTTCAAATCAAATGAAATTTGTTCATTAATTTATGGAAATCATAATTTTTATATAAAATCGTTATTTTGTATTTGCCTATTTGACTAATACACTTTTCATGAATCTTGCTCATGATTAGTTATATCTACTGATTTTCGAAATTATTTCAAGACATAGTGAGCCATTTTAACATTAATGTTACTTAGTTGTTCCAAATTTATTGAACAACAATTTTTGTTGCTTTTTTCAATTAGGCATAACTATCTACTAAGTGAATTAAATTTTAAAAAAGAAATAACATACTTTAGGGCATGTATTATTTATTTCTTTGAAATTCACAAAAAATACATTGTGTACAAAAGTTTTGATTACTCAATGCCCACTAAAGAGCTGTACGTTCTACAAAATCTACAAGATTTAGTAACATTGAATACATATTAGTAAATTATACAGTAAAAGTAAATTTAAAAGTTGATAAATGCAAAGTAGAAATCAGATTTTCACATTATTGAGCATGCAAATTAGATAATACGTCTCGATAGGAATCAATTAAAATAAAGGTCATCTAAAATTGGTCAGAATTGCACAAACTATCCATATCTGATTTATGGTAGATGCTAATATATGAGGAATCACACCATCAAATATGTATTCTTTTATCCTTCTTATAACTCGTTCTAAATGAATACGAAGCCGTGTAATTCATGGGTTTGTGCTACCTCACGGGTAGAAAATTTTCCCTTTTCACATAGAAAAGGGGGTATTATCAAAGATGCTTGTTTTTGTCTAATACGTCTGCCATCAAAAACCCTTTGTCAGCCATAACTTGGTTATTAGGCTCTAACAGGTCAAAGATTCCTGACAATGCAGTAATAACTTTATCACTAATGCTACATGTATATAAAGAACTAATAAATTAAATAAATTATAGAGCACCATATGTAGTTATTCCAATTGAGCTCTTCAATGTTGTGTGACTCTTGTAATTCAAGTAAGTTTCAGAATTTCACACTTTTAAGTTGGGAGTTTGAACTAAGATTTCCGTACAGCCCAAGATGACCCTAACATGAGAATATGACTCCTTTCAACACTTAGGCATGTTATTGTCAATCACACAACGAGGTGGCCAAATCGGTAAAGTACCTAGCATTGTATACAAATAATTTGACAAAGTTATTAAAATTCTACTAAATGAAGACTGAAATATATTAAATCTAATGGTCAAATCTTGCTCTGGAAATCCCTGACTCACTCTTCAAAAAAACATAAAGAATTAATCCATGAGCGGCAATGATTCATTAGGAATAGCATTAAACTTTTTGTTCTCTTTATTGAATGCCTTAAGTTTGCATTTGTGTCCTTATATCTTGTCATTGTAGCCGCTGTTGGCTGTAAAGCAACATATAACCATTTCAAGGTTTGAAAATCTTTAAAACCAGTATAGAAGTTAATCACCTGGGGGTCTTTGGTAAATCGTCCCAGAGAAAATACTCTCTTTTCCACAGTCATGAGCTTTCTCTGAAGATTCTTAATTTCCTCCTGGGCTGCAGTTGATCGTTGATTGGTGTATGAATAGTATAGTAATGGTCATTAGACACAACTGGGGTCTAATCCACAGAACTGGATAGTAACTCAGGCTCTTCCTCAACGCTGCATTCTACTGACTTCGCGGGTGACCTGAACGAAAACAATGCCAACCCACCCCCCAAATTCCCACTGAATTTCATTTGCAACCAAACTCCCTCAACCAGATTAAAGACAAGTAAAGACCATATAAGCTGACAAATTATTATATTGATTGATGCGTTTCTTGGGCAGTTATGCTAGTTTAAGTGCAAATAGGTCAATTTTGGTAAAATTTCATTATTTTTATGAAGTTAAGGTCTTTGTGTATTGTGTTGAGAAATTTAAATTTCTTATCATTTAGAATAACTATTGGTTTTCACAATGTGAAGACAATTGCAGTGTGTAATATTTCCAGTAAACTAAAAAGAATTGTATGATCAACTTATCTGGTCAGCGATAATCTCGTTTTTGTTTTATGTTTTCTTAAATCCCTATTAAAAAAAGTGTTCCTATTTGAAATTATTCAACAATAATTTACTTCCGACTTCATGATTGTATAAATCATGTACTGGCGATCAGAGTCTTTTTCCCTCGTATTATTTTTGATACTAGATAAATTCTAAATATATCGTAAGAAATATATTACATGTACATGTATAGTTTAACGGAAAAACAAAACGAAGAACGAAATTCACAAGGGCAATTTGATCGGCAATTGTTCTACAGTAGTGCACAATAAAGAATGATAATATGATACGAATCATAAATAAAGAAAAAGAAAGATGCTTGTAAAAATAACAACTAGGCTAGAATCAAGACAACGATAAAGGAAACTAAAGAAATATCGGAATAAAGTCGGGGCAATTTTTCATAGCAATTTTAAATGGATTAGAAATGTTTAATGACTTCAATTCAAGTACATGTATAGAAATTAAAACTTAAGATGCTTTGTAAAATAATCGTCAGCTCGCTGAATTAACAAAAATATATCGGATTAAAGTCAAACAGTTCTTTTAATCTATCGTAATAATTACATTTATCTAAAATTAAATACTAATAACAGACTAATCAAAATTAAAATTACCCCCGCTTCCCGGTTGTCACTGAGTACACGTTTCACGCAACGTATCAAAAACGGGGGAACGGATAGAAGTTCTGCTTTTAAATAGATTAAAATACATTTGTAATATATCAAATAAATAAAGAAAAATTCTTGTCATGATTGCTGAAGTACATGTAGATCGGGCAAAAACTAAACAAAAATATATCGAGAAAAATCAAAGCGTTCAGGCCACGCCTACCTCATTAATAAAGCGCGCAAACAGTTCACAAAGCGTGCCGCTATTTTAGCAAAGCATACCGTGCAAGAAGCGAACCGTTCCGTTCACAAAGCGTACCGTACCGTTCACAAAGCGAACCGTACTGTTCAAAAAGCGTAACGAACCGAGCCGTGCAACTGGTGTAGTAGCACGTTTCAGGGCCTGTAAATGTTCTTAATATTAGAATATGTCTCCAATCTTGAATTAAAGCCATATACGCTGTCATTTATTTGAATTTTTAGAATTAGTGAATTAGGGCTAGAATGGTTTAATTCCACAAAATATACCATATAAAAATTGTCAGTAACTTGTTATACTGTTTTATAAGTTTTTTAAGGCCCGTGTACATCGTTTAAGAATTTTTGTCTTGCAAGACAAAATTTTGTAATGAGCGTGGAGATATGCAAGTGACCTGGGGTCAACAAATCGGAGAATTTTCACACATTTAACACAATATATATGGTGTCAACAGCATTGTAATATACATTTTTTTTTTCAAAATTATCTGTGAAGTAAACGAAAATAATAGAGTCTTGTGATCATCTTATTTTCGTGAACTTACATTTTTTTCATTGGTCCTCTTTGTGGTCTGATCCTTTTTACCGGAGAATTCCATGCAAATATACTGGGTACACTCCCTGGCCTGAGACATCGTTTGATATTCAAGGACCGACGTAGTTCCGACTGTGAGAAGTGTGCTGAGCATACCCTGGTAGCGTCCGATATCTAAGAAATAAATTTTATAATTAGAACTAGAGCAGAGCTCGTGGCAAAGCCACGAGTAGGTCTTCCGTTGTTGCTGCGGGTTGAAAATATATGTGATATGGTGTCAAACGTACGAAAGCCGAGAAGGATCATTCGAGATTCGAGATTCGAAATACGAGATTCGAAATACGAGATTCGAAATTCGAAATTCGAGATTCAATATCTAAATTAACCAATCAAATCAAGGATCTGAAAATATGTATCCTAGCGATATCAAACTGTTCTAAATAAAAATCATACGTTCATGCTCTTATATACAAATAAATGCTATGTTCACTTCTCCCTACCTAACTAAATAATTATTTGTATTTACTTTTACACAGAATATCTATGTAGACTAGTAATAATGCAGTGTGCTTCGCGGATCTAAGTGATTTTGTTTGCCCTGGTGCATTTTTACCTGATGCGTTTGAACCCTAAGGTATTTCACCACCAGTAATAGTTTAAAACCCGGGTTTATTCACCCCTTTATGTAAAAATGCGGTTATGGTAGAGAACTTCATAAGCGTAGCTAATTTTTTCTGTAGGGGGTCCTAGGCCAATTTTAAAAAATTTTACTATGTAAATTTAATAAGCTCCAATTTTCCCGAGGAGGGGGTCCAGATCCCCTGATCCCCTCCTTTCTAGATCCCCGCATGAAGATTAGTACATGTATATATCTAAATAATCTAAATATAAATAATCTGTCCTGTTTCACTAATAAATATAAGCATTACTTATCGTTTTTATGTATGCATACAGTGATACACTAGTACTATGATTATAAACAAATCATTGAGATATTATCACATCATTCGGAATTATTAATAAATACAATTTTTTTCCTTTTCCTCAGTAAACAACTTACTATGAGTCTTACTTTTGGAATTGTTTTCAATATAGAAGGATACCTACTCTCTACAATTAAAGGTAGGGATGATAGGGTGCCAATTTGTTCACATTGCCGATTTCTTGTGCCGAGAACAGTAAAACCTTTTATATGTTTCAAAATTAATTGTTGTACATATATTTTGTTATAATTCATTCATTGATATATCAACAAGAAAGAATAAAAGCATATGTTCACTGCCAAGTTAATTTTCTCTGTAGTTTCCTACCCCCCTACCCCCCACCGCACCAAAATTGACAATAATTACATAAAAGTCATACAAATGTTTACTTTTTTGGTAAGTAAATCTCTAATGATGTAAATAAGCACTGCAAACAAAGATGTGTGTATTTAATATACTACTACATTACACTTAGCCAGATAAAATGTAATCAGAATGAAGCTACAAGGGGTGAGTGGTGCAAATTTACCAATTTGTCGCCATACACACAGAACACCAAATAAAGAAACTGTGAGTGGTGTGTGGAATGCATAAAAGATGGCGGCAAATTATCTCAAATAATCAGTGAGATAATCAGTGCAAAAACCCACAAATAGGCTGTTATTTGTTACATATCCTGCAAAAACATTGATAAAAAATGTTATCGTCCCATAACATAGCCGATTAAGTTAATGTGTACATATGGTCAACGTACATGTATTTCTAATATACAAGAAGGCGGACGTATCAGGCGGGGATCCAGAAAATTAAATTTCAAAAATGATCGGTTGAATTACATTAAATGCTTTGAAAATTGTTTTAAACTATCGCACGGGTCAAAATGCGTGATAGAAGCTATGTACAGTGTAATTGGAAACTTTCATTTTATATCAATTTGTAGTATTACCTGTTATAACAAATGAGAGTATAGCACAACTGCCACAAGCAATACATGTCCTTTACCGGCACCACCTCCCTCCCCATAAAAAAATGAAGCAATTGTCGTTTTATTTGCTAAAATGTGTGTGGTTCAAGATTTTTCTAAAGGAAATACCCGATTAGAATTGAAAAAGAGTCGTACGTTTAAAACTAATTTTGTCAAAATTTTTAGATTCATTTTGTTATATTTTGGTCCATTTTGGTAAATATATGCACCAGCGCAGCTCTAATTTATATATAATCAGGCCAAAATTCAAAATATTTTCAAAAATTAATAGCTTTAAATCCAGTGGATGAAAGAAAAGGAAAGCAAGTCGAACTCGATGAGTGCTAATACCTGTGTTGAATGAATGGTACAGTAGGATATGCGCAAAAAAGTCCCGTCTACACTTTCCTACCCTATAATTATTGGAATATTAAATCCGATTATAAGAGTCAAATTAAAAATCAAGTACGGATATGTACCTGTTTATCAAAAGTAAAACTACTCATAATTTATCTACAGTGCATCGTTATGGAGCTACACAGAAAGTTTTATATTAATTTGCCGAGCCAAATAAAAAAAACCTGGAAAACGAAGAGAAAACAAAGAGGGGACAGAATAACTGACAAATTAATTAGAACTATATAGCCCCCCCCCCCCTCTTGAAATGTATATACTGAAAACAGATTATTGGCGTACAACATCCGCACACAATTTAAAGAAAATTTCATGTTTTTTTATCATTTTCGCTAGCTAATGTAAGACATCACAAATACCCCAAACCCCCTCACGGAAAAGGAAATGCTAGGTGATATATGAGAGAGAGAGAGAGAGAGAGAGAGAGAGAGAGAGAGAGAGAGAGAGTCGATGTAAATCACAGGTGCGCTAACACCGTTAAATTAAAGCTTGCTAGTTGGTCTGCCCTACCCTAGCTACCTCCTCTCTTTTCTCGTTTTAGAGGCTTAATTATTGTCTATATATGCTTGTAACAAATCAAATCAATTTCAAATTCTAAATCACTGAATTTGACACTACAAAACTCTCTCTGAGTCTGTCTGTCTATCTGTCTGTCTGTCTGTCTCTCTCTCTCTCTCTTATTCTCTTTTGAGAAGTGGACAGGCATAGCCTACATGGATGTAGGCATAGCCTACATCCATGGATGTAGGCTATGCCTGTCCACTTCTCAAAAGAGAATCTCTCTCTCTCTCTCTCTCTCTCTCTCTCTCTCTCTCTCTCTCTCTCTCTCTCTCTCTCTCTCTTTCATATCGATAATGGCATTGCCATACCCTACAATACACTATTCGTATCTGGATTTTTGTCTTTGAGGTTGTAAATCATTATATCTTCTATGGTTTAAAACTTTATCATAACCTATATTTTGACATGTCGATTATTTCATTGAGTTTCGTTTCATAGCTAAAACATTTAGATTAAACAGATCTTTCTTCGCGAACCGATTTTTACACAGTTTGGGCGAATACACTTCGGGTTAAAATTTTTCGGGGGGAAATACATACAGGGCAAACAAAACCACTTAGATTCGCAAAGCCAGCAGTGTTATTTCTAATTTAATTGCTTATACTGTGTGGGGTTAATTCATCAATGTTAATTTAACCATTTTATAACCACTATATAAGAGCTATTAAGACATTAATTTGTAGGAAAGAGCATGTACGAATGATCTTTATTTAGAACAGTTTGATGTTGCTAGGATACAGGTTTCAGACCCATGATTTGATTGGTTAATTTAGATATTGAATCTCGAATTTCGAATCTCGAATCTCGTATTTCGAATCTCGTATTTCGAATCTCGAATCTCGAATGATCCTTCTCGGCTTTCGTACAAACGATTATAATGACTAAACATTCAGTTCTGCTTTTGTTATAAAAACGTGTTGTGATTGAAAGCCTGTATAAAAAACGTGTTTTCAAAAAGAAAGGGAGAAAATGTTTTAGGAAAACTATTTGTCGAACACAGTTTGTGTAATCGTTTCAAAAATTCTTTAAATAATGAGATGTTTAATGGCGAGACTTTGCTGGACAAAATTAAACTTGTTGGTCTCATGCTTTTTTCCGTTTTAAGAAACTTTAAAGAAAAAAATACGAAATCTTGCTGTCCGCCATTTTGACAAAAAATATCGCTTTAGTGGAAACCAGCATGATTCCTCAGACTTAGCACGTTTTATTTATGATTTCAAAATTTTTTCTAAAAAATTGTGATTGTTTGTTTCTCGCTTTTTCACCATTTAAGAAACTAAGGGGGAAAATATAAAATTTGGATGTCCACCGTAATGAATCGCCATTTTTTAAAAGATAATTTACGACATTTTTTTTTGAAAAATGCATATTATTCCTGACTATCCACACCAAAGTTATGATTAAAAACTTAGCTGGACTGAATCTTCATTGTTTGTCTCGCGCTTTATGTCCATTTCAGAAATATAAGACGAACTAGACACGATCTCGTTGCGAGCAACGAGTGGGTCTTCCGTCCGATTTTTGAATAGATTAGATTAAACTTATCAATTCAGAGATTAAATCGTAGATCTAAGCGAAAAATAGTTTTAAAAAAATTGCGGCAATCGGGGCTTGAACCCGGGTCACCTGGGCCATGTACACGACTATATCGACTGAGCTACTCAGACTCTCGCTTCAGAACTTTGACGCTCAATTTCTCGAGAATGCCTTGATTGATTTTAAAACAAATTACATATTCTGAATTAGGTAGAAGGTCACTATAAGGTGTAAAAATCTCAACCAAAAAGATAAAAAAATAAAAAAGTCGAAAAATTCAATTTTTCAAATTTCCTTACGGTGACGACCAGAAATGACGGCGGACATTCTCTTGACCGAGGTGCACCAGAAAAACGGTGGATCTATCATCTCTGAAAAATTCAGCTCTATATCTTTACTCGTTTTTGAGAAACCTGACGGACAACATTGACTTTTTAAAATCGTAAACGGACGATAACTTCCGACCGGAAGTGAATTCTGAAAAAATGTCAAGGGGGTACAAACTTCATATTACGAGGCATCATCAGTAACAATTTGAAGGAAATCGATTCTGCCATTTCCGAGAAATCGCCTGCACAAAATGTGTAAGGAAAAAAAAGAATAATAATAGCTAGACACTATTTCGTTGCAAGCAACAAGGAGGTCTTCCGTTCGATTTTTAGAATGAAATATGACATCATCGACTTTGATTTTCGACAACAAAACATAGTTTGGAAAAAGGAGTGAAGTACTAATCCTTTATTGTATCGCTTTTTATAAGTTCTCTTGCTTTTTTAAATACATGCATTTCTTCCAATTAAGATAGAAAAGATCAAACTTGATAAAACTTGTTTACCTCTGGTCACTAAAAACCCTAATTGGGTAACGCAAGAGAAATTCATTATATTGTTAGGATATATAAACGAATTATACCTAATCTAGCCTTAATAACCTTTCACAAAATTTCTCTCATTAAAGAGCTCTTTGATCCCCTAATTGAAGGGGCCAGTCCCTTTTTCTTGATATTAAATGAAAGGATATTTAATTCTGAACACATTTTGTCAACACGTGTTTAGAAAATCGTTACCGTTCTGGAGATATATGAGAAAGAAGGTTTTAGGGGCCAATCCCTTATCTCCTTACAGGGGCCGTTTAACGAAATTTTGAAGGATGCATATTGTTAAGAACAATAATTTGAGCAACTTTTCTTCTGTATTGCATTTCAAAAAAAATTTCCTTTCTGAGATATGGGTGATCAAAATTTTGGTATTTTGGCCCCTAAAAAACCTTTAATTACGTAATACATGACAAAATCATTACATTGCTTGGATACATAACTGTGAGATAAACATATTTGCTTCTATAACCTTTCACAAAATATCTCTCAGTAAAGGGCTACAGATTAAAGACTTTAGAGCCCTTTGGTCTCCTTTTTTGAGGGACCAGCCCATTTTTCTTGATATTAAATGAATCCCTTATCTCCTTATAGGGGCCGTTTAACGAAATTTTGAAGGATGCATATTGTTAAGAACATTAATTTGAACAACTTTTCTTCTGTATTGCATTTCAAAATATTTTTTCTTTCTGAGAGATGAGTGATCGAAATTTTGGACTTTTCGCCCCTAATAACCTTTAATTACGTAACACATAATAAAATTATTGCATTGCTTGGATACATAACCGTGAGATAATAATATTTGAATCTAGGGGCCAGTTGGAAACGGAAGACCTTTATTAACATAATTTTGTTATCCCCCATTTTAAATCGCCACTTTGACCTAATTAACCACATTTGTGGAAAGCCAGCATAATTTGTAAAACTCAGCAGACATTGGGTTTGAGGAAATACTATTTTGGATAAAATCATAAGTGTTTGTCATTATTTTTACCCTATGAAGGGACTTTAAGAGAAAAGTTTGAAGATTGGCTGTCCGCCATATTGAATCGCCATTTTGACCTACTTAACGCCCTTTTCACGAAGGTCAACATATTTTTTTAGACTCAGCACACTTTAATTATGATAACAAGTATTCCTTGTAAAGGAATGATCGGCAATAATGATATATTGATAGCAAGAGGCAATCAACATGATCAGTTTGATGTAAAATAATTAAAAAAGTATTGTATTTTTAAAAAATATAGAATATTTAAAATCTGTACACCATAATTTCATCATTATAAACCGTCAACAAATTTAATTTTGAAATAAATTTTGGGAAAGCCGTTCGTAAACTCCTTGTCCAGTTTAATATTTTTAACGTTATTATTAAATGTCAACGTATCTTCTTTTTCAGAATACTGAGTAGGGCTCTAATAGACCATTAACACGTATACAAAGAAAGAACTGTATTAAAATAATTTAATGCGACTGAAAACATTGAATGCCATCAAAACTTGCTATTGAGGTCGAATTCTAACGTAACCTTGTTTATAAATCAAGCCGTCTTCCTAGCTACTATTATGCAGCATCAATAGATCGAGGTCAGTTCATGGAGCATCTTCTTATGATTGAGGTCAGTTCATCGAGGTCAACTGCATTACTGAATGAACCTTTCGATCGAAATTCTTACGCGTGAGACAAAATGTGCATTCTTGAATTAACAGGTCGAACTGTATTTTATGTATCTTTGCATCACTTAAGGTAAATGAATTATATTATAATTATTATATATAATTATGAAATATAACTGAGTAAAATGTTATATAAATACTAAACCAAACTTCAAGTTTTTATAGGAACTACTTATGCAAGCGGAATGGGTGCGCAGGTGGAAGCATTTGCCGGATGCCTCATATGGACACAATAGTGATCGGCCGAAGCCGATCACAAAAAACCATGCTAGACCAAATAATAGTTATTTGCCGTTAAAACGTATTTCTAGAGCTCTTTTTAGAAATTAGGTCTAGACAATGTATCCCTTTAGTCCACATTGCGTTATGAAAAAGTTAAGCATATTTCGAAATCTCAGCACATTGGTCAATTTTGTTCAAACAACAGTAGAGGATGGTGTGATTCTTTAGGATTAAAATGTTAATACGTGTACATATAAATGTCCGTTGTCATTTAAAACTCTTTTCCAATTCAATTTCACAAAAAAGAACGACCATAATCGAGGACTTCCAACTGAGTGTATTTATTTTTTTTTAAATTCGAGCGATAATTATTTTGATTTTGCTAGAGTTTTCTATTCGTTTCTGGATCTCTAAATTTCAATTCTCGTGGATATTTTGTGGTTTGCACGTGAACGATGATAAATTCCAGTTAGATTGGAGAACCAGTAGTTGCGGGGGTTTTTTTCTCCTGTTGTGTTTCTGTCAGTTTGTATTCATCCCAATTATCCGCAGCAGTCCAGTATGTCACCTGTTGCCGTCTAATAAGTAGAAACTTAGTGGACAGCTACAGGAAACTTATTGGAGGGTTGCAGGGCAATAAGAGATTTACTGGACTCGGTTTAACAAAAGATGCCGTCACAAAAATGTTTTAACACAGTTTATATTTAGGCCTATATTAAGAAAATGAGAAAATAGAAAAATAATGAATAAAAAATATTTTTTGAAGTAGTTTTCAACATAAAATATCATTCAAAACCAAATTTTATTTAATCTTTTGCTAGCCTATGAGCATTCTTCACTACTATATACAGAAATAAAAAACAGTTTCTAATGTGTTTATAAACAATGTTTATTATATCACAGACATATGATCGATAATTATAAAAAGTAATTTTAGAAACTAAATATTTTATAGACATTGTTCCAGTATCATTTTTAGTAAAGTAATCATTCAAAAATAATGAACAAAGCTGTATTAATAATCTTACATTGAATGCAATGTTAATCTTACCCCAAAACACATAATTTCATTCAATGATAGGTTAGTGCTGTAAATATCAAGCTTTCGTTAATGTGTAGTGATAACGTTGGTACAAATATTTGACGTTCACTTGGTATTAATTTTGCTGATCATTCTCAGGAATATACATGTAGGCATAAAAGTTTATTTGCAGAAGATGAAAACAATTTGACGTTCAAATTTATCTTTCAAAATACAAAACCAAACATGTCCAAATCGTGATGGATCCATGTGTTTTCAGCAACTAGGTCTCATATACATGTGCATTTGACTTTCCACAATTCTAATTCTTTCCATTGTTGCCGTCCGTATTCTATTCATTCCTATCTCATCGAGAGATTTTCGGTATGCGTATAGAGCTATTTGGAGGTTACCAAACATCTCTTGACATTTTCCTAGAATATGCCATGAGATGTCTCTACTTAGATAAGTCATATATCTGCCCTGATTGCTATTCAGAAGTTCATAAAGTTCATCTAAGACAGCCTTCGGTCTTTTAGTACCATCATGCCGACAACAAAGAAATTCTAGCATGTGTAAAAATACCAGACTAGGTATACGTAAAACCCCCCAGGGCGTTCTAAGACTATGTTGCTGCTCTGTCACCAGCTCCTCTATATAAAAAGTATTATTGAAGATAATAATTGGAAATCCATAGTTAATCATTGCTACATCGGATTCTGACATTTTTAACCACGATTTTGTCCCAACGGAACTGTTTTCAAATAAATGTCCAAAATATACCATATCTGACCTTTTTAACAAGACCTTTGCTTTCTCTACAATAGCAAGAGTTTTACAAGTGTTGTGTTTTCTGAAATGATACATTGCATTGAACAACATATCCGAAACATCGCCAAATTTAACCGCTAGTCTGATGGCACTGCATGATAATCTATAAACCAACTTATTGCTTTTCAACTTAAGAGACAGTAAACAAAATGCCATTTGATGAAATATAGCAGCTGTTGCTCTTTGAATCACGAGACTGTAAACCCGTCCAAGATTAAAATTCATTAATTTTTCGACGTCTAATAGCGTCTTAACACAGCTTTGAAAGTTGAATAAAATTACCCCAACGGTATCGAGATCTGTTAAGAGTTCCTTCGTCAACGGGTTAATTTTGCATGGATTTGTGATTTGTGCCCTAGAAGTAAGACTTTTATAAATATGATCTCTGACTGAAGGACATTCAAATAAGCACGATAATCCTTTTTCATACATGGCATAAAGTTCACAAAACAATTTGTTTTGAACGGAACCATGAATTTTGACCAAAAACAAATTATTTTCCGGGATGAAAAAGTTTGGACAAAATCCCTCGTACACCCATTTGATGACAAGTTTAAAGCAAATCCAGAAACATCGCAGAAAACTTTGTGAATTGCACTCGGGCAAAACACTCTGTTGCAGAACCCAGAAAACCGCTGTTTTCATGTGATATGAACACAATAATTCGTTATTTTCTTCAACGCCTCTGTTAATGACTTCCTTCATGAACAATTTCATCAATCCGTACAATAAAGACTGAGAGTGATTCATGGAATACACTAATCTTTTTTCTGCCATAGCAAACGAAATTCTCCATTCTTCTTTACCATGAATTCCCAATTTGTGACCTATTGGTACTAGATGACACCCATTTTTAACTATATCATGAAGAATAGAAGGCTCTGGCCACAAGCGGCATCTTTTTTCAAACGAGGATGCGCATGGGGGCCAAAAATCACTCCTTATGCATTCAACTTTATCAATTACAAAATTCGGTATATTCATTGCTACACATGGACCATGTATCCTGAAATATTCGTTGAATGAAGATGAAAAGCTTGTCCATTGGGAGCTAGATACATAAACTTTACCATTTATGACACAATGAAACGGGATCTCTGCATCTGGCGACATGCAAACTTCTAATAAACCGTATCCTGGTGGACTGTTAGAATTGTCAAACGCAAAAACTTCCTCTATAGAAGAATCTTTATCGTAATGTTGACAGTGAGAAAGGTTCCAAATAACTCTAAGGTTTCCGATAGTTAACATTACATCAAAGTTGGATGTTATAAAACTAAAACCCTCCCGTCTACTACTACTTAAATTCCCAGACGCTATTACGCCCTCATCGAAAACGATTGATCTAGTGTTCAAGATATCAGTGACGTCCATCACATCTCTTCTGATAGTAAGAATCTCTGGGGTCCCAATTATATCAGTTATTTTCTCAAACACCAATTCAGAATCAGGTTCTCCGCTTAAAAGGAAAATGAAAACATTCTTAATCTAGGCCCAATTAGAATAGAATTGTAAATTCGCTCCTCTACAATACACTATGAATACTATATTTAATTAACATTTTTCCAATAAAATAATAGATCAAAAATAAATTCTTCCTCAAATGGAAACGGTAAATATTTTAGATACGGAAGTGTTGGTTGGTAAAATGAATTTAAAGCTTATACTTACTTTTTATTAGTCGTCATTTTACTGATAACTTTTTGTATTTCTCACTGCTTAATGTTCATATAATGTATAGAATCTCTATGGAAAAAATAAATCACATAATCAAGACAAAAATGTTTTACATGTGCATGTACTAAGCTAATTAATACACACATGTTACAATGTTAACTTAAAACTTTTACTTGTTCGTTTTTTAAAGTAAATATTTTTTTCAATTAAAACCATCTTAAAAAATTCTTTTGAGATAAATTATTTAATTTTAATTTATAACTAGCAAATTTTTAAAACTACTATTCTAAACTTTATAAACAATTCATTCTTGTCGTGTGATAATTAATCTACACCCGTGAGATTAAGTTTTTTAAGCCTTAGTTTCTTTGATAATGTGTAAAAAGAATGTTATTATACAACAAATGCATAAACTATAAAGTAATAAGTCAAAAACAAAAATGGGGTGACAGGTGTTACTCGTTCGGAACGAAGGTAAACGTACAAAAGCCGAGAAGGATCATTCGAGATTCGAGATTCAAAATACGAGATTCGAAATACGAGATTCAAGATTCGAAATTCGAGATTCAATATCCAAATTAACCAATCAAATCAAGGATCTGAAAATATGTATCCTAGCGACATCAAACTGTTCTAAATAAAGACATCCGTACATGCTCTTATATACAAATAAATGCTTTGTTCACTTCTCCCTACCTAACTTAATAATTATTTGTATTTACTTTTACATAGAATATCTAAGTAGACTAGAAATAATGCAGTGTGACTCGCGGATCTAAGTGATTTTGTTTGCCCTGCATTTCCACCTGATGCGTTTGAACCCTGGGGTATTTCACCACCAGTAATAGTTAAACCCCGGGTTTATTCACCCCTTTTGTGTAAGAATGCGGTTATGGTAGAGAACTTCATAAGCGTAGCTTATTTTTTGTGAGGGGGTCCTAGGCAATTTTAAATAATTTTAATATGTACATTTAATAAGCTCCAATTTTCCCGAGGAGGGGGTCCAAATCCCCTGACCCCCTCCTTTCTAGATCCGCGCATGAAAATTAGTACATGTATCTAAATAATCTAGATATAAATAATCAGTCTGGTTTCACCAATAAATATAAGCATTACTTATGATCGTTTTTATGTATGCATACAGTCATACACTAGTACTATGATTATAAACAAATCATTGAGATATTATCACATCATACGGAACCATTAATTAATACATTTTTTTTCCTTTTCCTCAGTGAGCAACTTATTATGAGTCTTGCTTTTGGAATTGTTATCAATATAGAAGGATACCTACTCTCTACAATTAAAGGTAGGGATGATAGGGTGTCAATTTGTTCACATTGCCGATTTCTTGTGCAGAGAACAGTAAATCTTTTTAAAAATTTGATTGTGCATGAATATTTCAAAATTAATTGATGTAATTTGTTATAATTCATTCATTGATATATCAACAAGAAAGAATAAAAGGTATAGACAAGCATTATCACAGCCAAGTTAAGTTTCTCTGTAGTTTCCTACCCCCCCCCCCCCCCGCACCGAAATTGACAATAATTACATATAAATCATACAAATGTTTACTTTGTATGTAAGTACATCTCTAAAGATGTAAATAAGCACTGCAAACAAAGATGTGTGTATTTAATATACTACTTCATTACACTTAGCCAGATAATTATAAAATGTAATCAGGGTGAAGCTACAAGGGGCGAGTGGTGCAAATTTACCAATTTGTCGCCATACACACAGAACACCAAATAAAGAAACTGTGAATGGTGTGTGGAATGCATAAAAGATGGCGGCAATTATCTCAAATAATCAGTGAAAAAACCAACAAATAGGCTGTTATTTATTACCTATCCTGCAAAAACATTGATAAAAAATGTAATCGTCACATAATATAGCCGATTAAGTTAATGTGTACATATGGTCAACGTACATGTAATTCTAATATACAAGAAGGCGGACGTATCAGGCGGGGAAAAATGAATTTCAAAAATGATCGGTTGAATTACAATAAACGCTTTTAAAATTGTTTAAAACTATTGTACGGGTCAAAATAAATGATAGAAGCTATGGACAGTGTAATTAGAAACTTTCATTTTATATCAATATGTAGTATTACCTATTATAACAAACGAGAGTATAGCACAACTGCCACAAGCAATACATGTCCTTTACCGGCACCACCTCCCTCCCCATAAAAAAAAATGAAACAATTGTCGTTTTATTTGCTAAAATGTGTGTTGTTCGAGATTTTTCTAAAGGACATACCCGATTAGAATTGAAAAATGAGTCGTACGTTTAAAACTAATTTTGTCAAAGTTTTTAGATTCATTTGGTTATATTTTGGTCCATTTGGGTAACTAGATGCACCAGCGCAGCTCTAATTTATATATAATCAGGCCATAAATTCAAGAAAGTAAGTCGAACTCGATGAGCGCTAATACCTGTAATGAATGAGTGGTACAGTAGGATATGCGCAAAAAAGTCCCGTCTATTCTTTCCTACCCTATATTTATTGGAATATTAAATCCGATTATAAGAGTCAAATTAAAAATCAAGTACGGATATGTACCTGTTTATCAAAAGTAAAGCTACTCAGTGCATCGTTATGGAGCTACACAGAAAGTTTTATTATATTAATTTGCCGAGCCAAATAAACACAAAAGCCTGGAAAACGAAGAGAAAACAAAGTGGGGACAGAATAACTGACAAATTAATTAGGACTTTATCGCCCCCCCCCCCCCCCCTTGAAATGTATATACTGAAAACAGATTATTGAGTACAACATCCGCACACAATTTAAAGAAAATTTCATGTTATTTTTTTTTTATCATTTTCGCTAGCTAATGTAAGACATCACAAATACCCCAAACCCCCTCACGGAAAAGGAAATGCTAGGTGATGAGAGAGAGAGAGAGAGAGAGAGTCATGTAAATCACAGTGCGCTAACACCGTAAAAATAAAGCTTGCTAGTTGGTCTGCCCTACCCTAGCTACCTCCTCTCTTTTCTCCTTTTAGAGACTTAATTATTGTCTATATATGCTTGTATCAAATCAATTTCAAATTCTACATCAAAATTGAATTTGACACTACAAAACTCTCTCTCTCTCTCTCTCTCTCTCTCTCTCTCTCTCTCTCTCTCTCTCTCTCTCTCTCTCTCATATCGACAATGGCATTGCCATACCCTACAATACACTATTCCTATCTGGATTGTTGTCGTTGAGGTTGTAAATCATTATATCTTCTATGGTTTAAAACTTTAATTATCATAACCTATATTTTGACATGTCGATTATTTCATTGAATTTCGTTTCATAGCTAAAACCACACTCAGTTTTAATTTTAATTATTTAGATTAAACAGATCTTTCTTCGCGAGCCGATTTTTACACAGTTGGGGCGAATACACGGGTTAAAATTGTTCGGGGGGGGGGAACATACAGGGCAACAAAACCACTTAGATTCGCAAAGCCAACAGTGTTATCACTAATTCAATTGTTTATACTGTGTGGGGTTTATTCATCAATGTTAATTTAACCATTTATAACCACTATATAAGAGCTATTAAGACATGTATTTGTAGGAAAGAGCATGTAAGAATGATCTTTATTTAGAACAGTTTGATGTTGCTAGGATACAGGTTTCAGATCCATGATTTGATTGGTTAATTTAGATATTGAATCTCGAATTTCGAATCTTGAATCTCGTATACCGAATCTCGTATTTTGAATCTCGAATCTCGAATGATCCTTCTCGGCTTTCGTATAAACGTTATCAATTTCAGTAATCAGTTGGTCGTAGAGAACAAAAGACCCTTGGGTCACATCGCTAACCTATTTTTTTTTATAAAAACTTTCTCCAGATATTCTTAAGTTTATATATATATATATATATATATATATATATATATATATATATATATATATATATATATATATATATATATATATATGTATTTCAGGTAATTTATTTCAATCAATATTATCTCATTTTAACTGTACTAGTGTTAAGAAGACACATTGCTTACAAGATTTTGAAAATTTATTTTTTTTTCGCGTTTTTTAAATTATCCTTTCAATAAAAATGAACAGTTACAAGTTTTATAAAGTGTATTTCAGTCAATATGATCGTGTCTATCGATAAGTCCACCCCATCAATCAATTACGAGAGTTAGTCGTTGATTCGATCGAGTAAAGGAGGTGCGTTTATAATTAGCCAGCTGTCAATTAAACATGACGCAATTAGAAAACCACGCTATAAAGAAATTAATAATAACTACACGCTAAAAACAGTTAAAATCATTTTAAACTATATGTTTGTTTGTTTGGTGAGCTTCAAGTCGTACACAATTTAGTTTGATTTATAGTAGTATGAATTGCTGCACTTTGGGATAATGCTATCTTATACCCTCGTTGAGTTGAAAAACGGTATATGTAACAAGATGTAAACGGAGCTCTAAACGAACAAAATTATTATTGAAATAATTACATTCTCAAGTGTCTTTATCTTTGATAACACTACTAACCAAATTAGTAATGTGTAGTCATATACATTTTGTCAATAACGCAAAAGAAGTTCTGTGGGGAGCATACGAGATTTGCATAATTATTCGAAATAAAAATAGCGTTTACATGTCAATTATTTAAAATTTAATTGCACAGCTATACAAATTATCTAAGAAATCATTCTTTGAATATTATGAACAGATCATTACTAACAGGGCCTGGTGAAATCTATCTCGGACTTCTTTGGATTTATTCACGCTCGACTATAATGACACCCTGATTTTAAAAGAATTTTGATTCCTTATTATTTATTTAAACGACATGTTAGCTTTTTAATAACCAAAGAATGAAATCAATTATTATAATTATATTTAAGAAGAGAGAGTGACAGAATACAGTTATGATAACAAAAAAAATTCTTTTTACAAATCACTTAATTGGCTGCACCAAAAGATTCCAAGACTCTATATAGAATAATTAATAGTATTAAAAACTTCTTGAACATTAGTCAATATTCATAATTAATGTAATAATTCAAAGTACATAATTATGTTAGCCGAGAGGGTGATGTTTTAAATATGATGTAGATGGGAAAAAAATTCTATAAATATACAAGATTTTATGTTTACGACAAATAACAAAATAAAAAGTACCTTCTTTCAATGCCACTATCCAGTCTGTCTATGTTTGACAATTTGAAAATACGATATATGTCGAGCAGGTTAATAGTTTTTCTGTCCAAATTGGCTTAAAATATATAATAAAGGACACAGGCAATGACATTCTTTTGAAATAGGTTGTCATGGGAATTTTCATTTCTTATTTTTTTGTCATTTTACCTGTCTGAAAATTTTCAGTAAATACTTTCAGTTTTGGAAGGTTCCTTTCTTACTTAAAAGATACATTTAGATCATATTCTGAAAAGTTTCTTTTTTCATCGCGTTAAAGAAAAACATGAGAAGTATTTAAATCAAAAGAATACAACATTTCTTAAGAATGTTTTGATGAGAAAAAAAAATACGCGTGCGTTTTTTTCGTTATGGTTCTTCAACATTAAATTTCAACCATCTGAGAGATCTGTTCGACAATACAGATCAATTTACACATACGTTTGCATAAACATAAACTCGGTTTTATTACATTCCTTTATAATATCATGTTAGCAGTCTTATTACCACATTTATAAACTTCTAAATGAATAAGTATACAAACTTAACTTCCAGAAATATTTCTAGATCTTCTTTGTATGCTTATCTTTGACTTTGAGATGCTATTTTACTGTGGCGAACAATTGAAAATGTAATCTCATGCATTGCCAAAAACATACGTAGATGTGGATTGATATAGATAGACGGTTAGTGGAACCTGAGTTTTATTTTGCCTAAAAAGGGCTGGATAATAGAGGTCATTTTTAGGGTCTAATTACCTTCATTAGACGATGAATTTTGTATAGAGAAATTAAAATTTTGAAACAAAATATTAATTCGTTTTGTTTTTATTGACTAAATGAAAGTTTATGACCAATCATATCATATTCTAAAGTTTAAGGCAGGTCTGTTGCTCTGAAATTTCAGAAAATTTTCAGTCAACCTACAAAGTGCAACAATGTGTCCCATATCACTTACATCTTTTACAGCTGAAAATTTTCAGATCCTATATTAAGATTTAGTTATTGTTAAGTTTTCAAATCGTCCTTGTAACCTATTTTGCGAAAACAAATTTTAATAAGGCATTTAAAAACCAGTCTGAGTAAAAAAAAAAAATATGCCGATTATTTGATATCCTTCGCATGACTTTGTAAAACTTTTTTGGATTTATTCCCGCTCGACAACAATGACCCCCTGATTTTAAAAGAATGTTTGATTCCTTATTCTTCAATTAAACGTCGTGTTACTTTTTAATAACCAAAGATTGAAATCGATAATTCAAAAATCTCATTGCAAATCAATACACGGTATATCACCAATTCATATACCAAAAAAAATTACCTACTGTGTAAAATGTGGGAAAAGTCATTTTCATCTAATAATTAATCCTTAAGATGAAAAAGAAATTTTACAAACCTAGCAAATTGCATTTCTATAGATACCATTAACCGTTTTTGAAAAGATAATTATATAATTATATATTATATTTAAGAAGAGAGAGTTACATATCGCAGACGTTAGAAAAATACAGTTATGATAACCAAAAAAAATCTTTTTACAAATCACTTAATTGTTTGCATCAAAAGAATTAAGACTCTATATAGAATAATTAATAGTATTAAAAATTCTTTAACATTTTTCCATATAAATAAGTAATGTAATAATTCAAAGTACATAATTATGTTAGCCGAGAAGGTAATGTTTAAAATATGATGTAGATGGGAAAAAAATTCTATAAATATACAAGATTTTATGTTAACGACAAATAACAAAATAAAAAGTGCCATCTTTCAATGCGACTATCCAGTCTGTCTATTGTTGGTTTGACAATTTGAAAATACGATATATGTCGAGCAGGTTAATAGTTTTTCTGTCCAAATTGACTTAAAATATATAATAAAGGACACAGTCAATGACATTCTTTTGAAATAGGTTGTCATGGAAATTTTCATTCTTATTTTTTTGTCATTTTACCTGTCTGAAAATTTTCAACAAGTATTTTCAGTTCTGGAAGGTTCCTTTCTTACTTAAAAGATACATTTAGATCAAATTCTGAAAAAATTCTTTTTTCAGCGCGTTAAAGAAAAACATGAGAAATATTTAAATCATTTCTCAAGAATGTTTTGATGAGGAAATTAGATTTCAACCATCTGACAGATCTGTTGGACAATACAGATCAATTTACACATACGTTTGCATCAAATTAACCTCGATATTATTACAATCCTTTATAATATCATGTTAGCAGTCTTATTACCACATTTATTAACTTCTAAATGAATAAGTATAAAATACTTCCATTTCTTCTTTGTATGCTTAGCTTTGACTGTGAGATGCTATTATACTGTGGCGAACAATTGAAAATGTAATCACATGCATTGCCAAAAACATACGTAGATGTGGATTGATATAGATAAACGGTTAGTGGAACCTGAGTTTTATTTTGCCTTAAAAGGGCTGGATAATAGAGGTCATTTTTAGGTTCTATTCACCTTCATTAGACGATTAATTCTGTTTAGAGAAATTAAAATTTTGAAGCAAAATATTAATTCGCGTGTTTTTATTGACTAAATGAAAGTTTATGACCAATCATATCGTATCCTAAAGTTTAAGGCAGGTCTGTTGCTCTGAAATTTCAGAAAATTTCATCAACCTACAAAGTGCAACAATGTGTCCCATATCAATTACGTCTTTTACGGTTGAACATTTTCAGACCCTATATAAAGATTTAGTTATTATTAAGTTTTCAAATCGTCCTTGTAACCTATTTTGCTTAAACAAACTACAATAAGGCATTTAAAAACCAGTCTGGGTAATAAAACACGCCGATTATTTGATATCCTTTGCATGACTTTGTAAAACTTTAAAATTATATTAAAATAACAGCATTTTCACTCAGTTTTGAATCTGTTCGTATAGTATCAAGTTTTGCTAAACGTTACCCTAAGATCCATAAATAAGTAGTCATTTCGATCTTTTGACTTTCATGACAGACGACTTTAAGGAGTAACAGATTTTTTCAATCCTCCCAGTTTATTCTCTGTCCATATCTTTCGTCACCGTACCATCCATTCAGCTTGCCATTGTCAAATGTGGAAAAGGCATTCCATTGTTACAGGCTGTACAGATTTCCGCGAAGGTGTAACCTTGATTGTGATTTGATATAAAGCTTAAGAAAACAAACAATGAAATTGATGAAATTAAATTTCACAACAATTATATGCCATTGGATAAAAACTGTTTGTTGACATTATTTACCTCTTTCCTATATTCTTTTTTCAACTTGATTTATTCGACAAAGTTGTTACTCCTGTCCTGTTTAATGGATGTGAAAATTTGGGGTTTTGAAAATATTGATATAATCGAACGTTTACCTTTACGTTTTTTATAAAATATTTAAACCTTAAATCTAGTACTAGATTGAAGAATGAAATCGTTTTGGGGGGAGATGGATAGACGGGAATGATAGCAGATTGTATAATAGATATACAAAAACCAGTCAACCAATCCATGGATATCTTGTACAAATAAAAAAATCAACAACAGGAAGGAGTAATATGGATCAAAATTTTTACAGTGTAAAGTGGATGAGCGATTCAATTAGTCAAAAGATTAAAGATAAGTTTCTTAAAAAAATGTGAAAAGTGATATCAGCAACTCCTGTAAAGGAATCAGTTACATAATTTTTAAAACAACGTTTGTTTGTAAAAAAAAAATATTTAAATACTCTATCTAGAAAACTTAGAATATTCTTGTGAAATTTAAAATAAGTAACCATCGTCTTCCGATTGAGGTTGGTCGTTGGAATAATATACAACACCATGGAAGAGTCTACAATCTGTGTAATGATAACCAATTTTGGGACGAATTTCATTATCTGTTAAAATGCAATCCATTCGCTTCAATTAGAAAAGATTTTTAGCAAGAAAATACTACGTCCAACCAAATATTATCAAGTTATCAAGTTCAGTAATATTTTGACGAATACCAGCCCTTTATTAAAAAAAAAATACTATGTATTTTCATTACAAAAATTTATGAGATATGTTCTCCACATGCAAAATGAGCCGGCATACCGCTTGTTACCATCATGGTCCTCCAACTAAATCCTCAGTAGCATTCGTCACTGAGAATTCTGATAATGTTCCATTAACGTTTTCGTAAGAAATGTCGCCCTTATCACAACACAACCCTGATGCTGTGAAAGCGACAACATTTGATGCGATCAATCAGACGAAGAACAGTATTTAAAGAAAACAGATACATCTTTATAAAATCGTCTCATCTTACGAGAAGGTATGTTAAATACACCTCTTTTATCCCAATGCATGCTTGAAGATCAATGTCATGAAACAGCAAATTATATGGGCGATGGAAAGGGTAAAAAAAACGTTTAAACATGCTAAAATACAATTCAGATCAGCTTTAAACAAAACCAACAGCTTGTTTTCGCAAAATCAATTGTTTTGTATCGATGTCTGTTGATTTTGTAAAAACAGGCTGTTGGTTTTGTTTTAAGCTGATCTGTCTTGTATTTTAGAATGTTTTTAAAAATTAGTTGTTCATTTTGCATAAACGTCTTTTTTACCCTTCCGCCGCCCACACAATTACTTTGCTCGATAAAATTCAAGAGTTGAATATTGTCGAGACACCTTCAACATTGCAAAAAGCAGTTAAATATGTTAAACCGCCATTGCCAATCGCCGTGCTCTGTATGGAATAAGAGGACCTAGTAGAGCGCCTGCCTATTCTCAACGCCAAGTCTCAATTCCTAGCAGGGAGGGGTCCCTGACACGTGATTCTTTTCCTTGTAGGGCTGATCCCAAGCTCTCTAATGAGAAAGACAAAATCAACTGTTCATTGGATGAGCAGATTAGTCATCTTACCTCCCTGGTTGAGAAGTTGACAACTAGCGTCCAATAATCACTTAGCAGGAATCAAGTTCGACCCGGCTCACCAGTACCAAGAGGCCTTCATTTTGAGAAAAATCGAAGTCTCAGTAGATCACCAGCCAGAGGACAGCGCCTCCCTTCCCCTGCCCATAATAAGAGTTCCAACGAAGCTAAAGACCAACTAACAGGGGATTTAAACAAGAAGGAGTCAGGCTATTAGGCCAACACTTGACCCTTGATAAGAATGGCCTAACGAATCATATTATAACTATACGACGGACTTCAGGAAGAATTATTAAGCTGGATATCACCATGGAGGGGGGTAAGCCTATAAGGGCTATTATAGATACAGCCGCAATTATAACACTTATCAACGAGAGCTTAATCCCAGATAACCAGCTAGCCATGAATGAGCTCATCAATTTAAAAAGAATAGAATCCCAGATAATGCAGGTCAGGCTGATAAAAGGAGTGGCTTTTGCAATTGGCATTCTTCATGTTTCCTGGGACTGCTGCGCTGTTCCAATAGATGATGAAATGATCCTTGGACTTGACTTTCTGGCAACGTACCATGGAATTGTCAACATTAAGGAGTGCACCATTTCGCTGGAGAACAACACATTTCCAGTAAAGCTGGTATCGGATCTAAAACAGCACCCTAACTCTTATATCCGGATACAGAGGATAATGTGTATTCAGCCAAACACCAAAGTTAGAGTACCTGTTCAACTAGAAAACCACATAACAGGTGAATATGTTGTCTCTCCTCTACACCTAAACTCGGGATTGCTGGGATCTCATACCCTTGGAAGGGGCAATACCACAGCTATGAGCTTTATAAATGACTCTAGTAATGCGGGGAAAAACAAAGAAAGAACTGTGTTTGGCGAAGCTGAGGCATATGCAGAAATTTTCCAAGAGGAGGAAAGTCCTATCCTCATCAGGAAGCACCAGACCTCTGCCCAGGTTGATGATGAACTCCTGGAACATCTCACCGACCTGTATAACAGGTCGACTCCTGCACTCAACGACAGAGAGAAATGTCGTATTAAGCAATTGCTAGTGGAGTACAATGATATATTCTCTAAGCATGATTTAGACTTGGACTGTTTAACATCAGTTACTCATAAAATAGACACCAAGGATAACCCGCCTGTTAAACATAAGATGAGGAGAACACCACTTAGGTTCCAGGATCAGGAAAAAGCGCAACTTGACAAAATGCTGAATGCTGGTGTCATTCAACCCTCGAGCTCTGACTGGGCATCAGCACTTGTGCTCGTGAAAAGAAAGATGGGTCCATGAGATGGTGTATAGACTACCGAGCGCTCAACGAGAAGACAGTAAAGGATTGTTATCCACTGCCAATTCTTGAGGATTGCATGGACACGTTACAAGGAACAAAGTATTTTTCAACCCTTGATATGGCCTCAGGCTATTACCAAATAATGATAGACAAGGCTGAAAGGCACAAACTGCTTTTATTACACGCTATGGCTTGTTTGAGCATACGCAATTGGGAATGGGACTATGCATTGCCCCAGCCACTTTCCAAAGGGCAATGCAACTTGTACTCAGAGGTTTTAACATGGACTTAAGTCCCGGTGTACCTTGATAATGTAGTGGTAATAGGTTCCGACTTCGAGAGCAGTCTTAGAAATCTACGGGAAGCTTTTGATCGTTTTCGACACTATTACCTGGAGCTAAAGCCCAAGAAGTATGCCTTGTTCCAAAAAGAAGTAGAGTTCCTTGGGAAAGGTGTCAGTAGCAGGGGCATATCAATTTCACCAACCAAGACAGAAGCTGTCATAAACTGGCCAGTGCCAACTAATCCCACTGAGCTATTGTCATAGGGATCACTTCCAGAACTATGCTGACATTTGTGCACCCCTGTATGACTTAGCTAATGCTAAGGGCATTTGGGCATGGACCACCTGTCACAAGGAGGCATTTGAACAAGCTAAGATGGCCCTATCTTCAGCACATTGCTTGTCATACCCAAATCCTGATGGACTTTTCGTCTTAGACACTGATGACTCAGATAGGACCATTGGAGCAGTTTTATCACAAGTCCAGGAAGGCAAGGAGAAAGTTATCTGCTATGCAAGTTATGTGCTCCTCAAACCCCAGCGCAAATATTGCACTACCAGAAAAGAGCTATTGGCTGTCGTAAAATTCTGCAGGCATTAGACATTGTCTCCTTTGACGCCGTTTTCTTTTGCGCACCGACCACAATAGCCTCTAATGGCTCATGCGGTTTAAACACATAGAAAGGCAACTCGCAAGATGGCTAGAAGAACTGGCACGATACAACATGGAAATTGTCCATCGGCCTGGCAAAAAGCATACCAATTTAGACGGTATGAGCCGTTTGAGAGATGTTATACCTGAATGTGACTGTTATAATTCGGGAGCGCGCGTTGGGGATCTTCCCTGTAAAGGATGCCGCTATTGTCAGAGAGCGCACGTACAGTGGGAAAGGTTCAGTGAGGATGTGGATGATGTGGTTCCCCAGCCAATAGATCATCCCTGTCTGCGGGCCCAGTACTTGAAGTGAGAGTGGCCATGCAGGTAGATGAAAAATTTGAGCCAGGCAGCCTTCGGGCTTGCAACTGGGCAGTCGGAAACTCTCCAGCTGGGGTACGGTCGCTGCAGGAAGAGGATCCAGATTTGTGTCATATCATAAAGTGGCTCGAGTGCAATATTGAACCCAAACAGGCAGAGCCCCGCTTACAAAGTCCAGGAACTAGAACACTTTGGTTAATTAGGAAGAACCTGCAGTTCATCGACAGAGTCCTACATTACAAGTGGGATGGCAAGGCTAACGGAAGTCTTTGTCTAATAGTACCTCAGTGTTTACAACGCACAGTACTGCATGGCTGCCACGATTTGAAGTTCTCAGGTCATCTGGGACAACAAGACACTAGAGCGTTTAAAGCAAAACTACATGTGATACAATATGTCTAGGAACTGCATTGACTATGTCACATCTTTTCGCACTTGTAATCAAAACAAGAAGCCCAACGTAAGACCAAAAGCTTCTTTGGGTCAGTTTCATGCCGGTTTTTCCCTAGAATGTGTTCATTTGGATATACTTGGTCCATTTCATATCAGTGAGGATGGTAATAACTATGTGTTGATGATGATCGACCAATTTACTAAGTGGATTGAGATGGCCGCTCTCCAGGATCAATATGCCCTCTCTGTTGCACAGAAGGTCCTGGTGCACTTTGTCGTCACATTTGGGTGTCCCTTGGAGGTCTGTAGGAAAAAACTTTGACAGTAATTTGTATAAAAGCTTATGTGTGGTACTGCAAATAGCCAAGACCCGGACTACACCCTATCGTCCGTCATCAAATGGACAAGAAGAGCGGTATAACACCACGGTCCTCCAAAGATTAGATGCTATATAGATAAGAACAACAACACTTGGGATAGAGACCTCCCTTTTTTGTTATGGTTCTTTATTTAACAATACATAGACAGACCGGTTATACCCCAAACCACTTAATGCTAGGCCGGGAAGTCATTCAACCAGTACATCTGCTTATGAGAAATCTCCATGACGGCTTACACTCTCAGGAGCCAAGCGACTGGTGCTTCGATCTTGCCAATCGTCTCTCTAAAGCTCGTTATCATGCTCGTCAAAATCTGCAAGAGGCACAACTACGTCAGAAAAGGGATTATGACATGAGGCTGGTTGAGCACCACTATAATCCTGGTGACATTGTTTACAAGTTGGATTCAACAACAAAAGTAGGTCAATCGTCTAAACTCAGGCCCCCTGGACGGGCCCATATCTGGTAATTTCCTGTAACGCTCCACTTTAAAATCAAAAGAAAGAGCAAGTACTGCATCATTACCGCCTGAAACTTTGTAAAGATCGAGATATTCCTATGTGGTTGCGTCGATTACGCCATCAATATTTTCAGAATGAGTTCGAAGGCATTGCTTTGGATGATTTAGACTTAACTCAGCCCGCAATAGAGCAAGACCAGGGAGAGGGCCCCGATGAATGTCGGGAACTTCACAAAACGTAAAGTCAATGATGATGAATCCTGTTCGTTATCGGATGCTCCAGTCTAGACACGATATGGAAGGAGTGTAAAGGCTCCGTCAAAGTATAAGGACTTTGTCTAGGACTGACAATGAAATTAAAAAAAATTGATTAAAAAAAAAACCAAAAAAAAAAACCAAAAGATAAAATCTATTCTTCTGTTTTATTTTTATTCTTGCACACTTTTATTTCCTCTTATCTACTTTTTCTCTGCGGAGCCAGTGGTCAGTACCTTTATTATAGTATGTGTTGACATGTGCATGACAACTATTTGCAGAGTGTTGAAGGATGGAAGAGGACATGTACGACATCAACTTCATCCCTGACTATGACCCATCATCAGAGAGTCAGTCAGTGGATTGGATAGTCATAGATAAAGCCATGTCAGAAGACGGAGAGGCGCTGCAGAAGGAGGAAGACAGGTCCCCAAGAGATTTTCCAGAAGCCAGAACCGTAACACTGACAGAATCTGCGGTTTGACCAGCAGTGGTCCCTGATGTGAAGGCACCCAATCCCCAGTCAGTGTCTAGGGTTTCATGCTCTAACACACACCGTGAAGTACCAATGTCCGATCTGTAACATAGGTTTCCACGGGCAAGTTAAGCGCCACCTGTTGCGTAGCCACTTGCCGTGGTTCTGGATTGGTAGCCTCTCCTGTTGGGAATGCAGACAGCTTGAAGGATCAGTCCTAAGCCTGACCGTTAAACATACCATGGTCCACAAGGAAGAACAGCGTTCCTTTGATGATGACAGTTTGCATGAATGCTGCCAGCTGTTTAGGGAAAACTAAATTTGTTGAGAGAGTGGCTTGGGGCCGATGACTTGGATGATCTGCTTCATAAGTTGTCTACCTACCATAGTAGTGCTACAGGAGAGTTAAGAGTTGCAGAATTACAACTAATGAGGTTCTACTCTGCCCATTATAGCACGACCAGGCATGCACAGTTCAGCGTCTCCCCAATGAACCATATTGCATGCGTGCTCCACTGGCAGGTTATTTCCACCGTGTTGAAAGCCCAGACAGTAGAACGCCAAGTGGCTTTTCAGAGCCATCAGTGCCGCCTGCTGACCAGTGGCATGACAATAGACAAACCATTGCGATATGAGGAACCCGCCATGCTGGTGGATAGCCACTTTCACCTAGACAAAGTGCTTGGGCGTTCAGGCTACACCAACTGGGACGATCTTCAGAGAGACCTACAAGGCAGAGGGCACCTGGAGCTGGCGGTGGCCAATTAGGATTGGGGCAAATGGGATAGACAAACAGGATCCTCACGTTACCTAAAGGTTTCCTTTGGGCTTCATCCTCACGTGGTGTGAAATGCACCGTCCGAAAAATTGGACAAGCATGGCGTGCTTGCAGGCTTACCACAATGCTGTGCAATTGGAGAGGTGGGGGTAGACCTGACAACAAAGTGTCACTGCAGTCCCTGTGGTGATCCTCACGAATGTTGGCGCACTCGACTGAGGAAACGGCTGGATTTCCTGTCTGAGGCCCTCCAGATTGCAAGGAGTTTAGGCAAGCCAGTAATCTTGCATTATCAAGATTATGTTTCCGGAGAGGCAGCCGCACAGACGCTCTCCACCATCCAGATGATGGACATGTCGGATCATATTTTCCACCGCCACTGTTTCACTGGCGATGCCCAAGAGTTGCGTCAGAGGCAGAAGGAGCTGCCACATGCCAAATTTGGAGTGACAATGAAGTCAATACAAGACCCAAGGACGGTAGCGCTAATACAACCAGAGCGGCTTCTCCTGGCGACTGATGCTCCATGTTTGCCCCCTGCTCCTGGATGTCGCCTCAACCATCCATGGAATGTGTTGTCCCTGGCCAAGCAAGTTGCTTTCATCAGGAACACTCAACCCTCACTCCTCCTGAAGGTGGCTGACGCCAATGCCATGGACATCTACGGATGCCCTCAGACCTGTCATCCTGTAGATGGTCTACGATACTGATGTACACTATTTATACCTTTTTAGTTGCGTTTTCATATGTGCTTATGGAAAGTATATATATAACAGCAATATTTTTGATGTTGTGATCTGGGCCATCCAGTTGTATAGACTTTACTTTTTTTTCTTCGTTTCTTCCACCACATACTGCTCCAGAACTATTGAAATTGAATATATTTTACTGTGTACGGATTCTATCTCTCACAGAACTTCATTAATATCACACCGAGTACTGCAGAAGTAAATCATTCGAATGTGACTTATCTAAAGCATTACTGCACATAATTTTTGGGAGGGGTGGATTTTTCTAATTTTATATTATTGGATTCGCCAATGGATATCATCGGCGCTTCAAGAAGGGGAGGAGTGTGGTACCACAGCCCGACTTTTCCGTGTACGACCTATCTAATGTAATTCTCATCCCTGACCTCCATCTTGCCAGACGTGTGCTGCGACATATCCTGTCACTTAGCTTATATCTTGAGAGATTTGTCAGGTAAATTCATCGTCTAATACGACAATATGTACGCTTATGTCATCTTCTTCACGAAATGGTTGTATTTTCATGTTATACAATCATGTGTTATATATTGTAATTAAATCATGTTGAAAAATCAATTAATTTGACTACCATATTTTCTGACATAAATATACTTTACGAATTTTCTTTCGTCACGAAAATTACTCAATATGATTAATAAATACGTTTATTTACAGGTAATACATTAGAACAGACCTGTTCTATCTGTAACAATGGGATGCCCTTTACCACGTATGAAAAGAACAGTGATAATCATGGAGGCATGAACTGTGCCGCGTGGGCAAAAGGAGGATGGTGGTACAATGCATTTCAAAACACCTGTCTGAATGGATTGTATGGTGACGACAGGTACGGACAGGGCGTGAACTGGAAGGACTGGAAAACTCTGGAATACTCACGGAAATCCACCGTCATGAAAGTCAGAAAGCTGTAATGATGAGCAAGCATTAATTCGTCTTTAGGTCCACTCGTAAGTCAGAATTATTCTATTGAAATTTGAACTTATTGTTATGTTTGTCTTGTTATAATAGAACTAACAGTCAACAGTGTTTCATAGAGTGGATAATGTATGTACAATATTGAGTGTCTAGATTTTGATGTTTAAATTATGTCGACAATTTTCTTCTTTGAAATGATGTATTTAAATTTTCATAGTTGGTTTATGTATTTAATGGATGCTGTCAGATTTTTATTTGATTTCAATTTATTTTGTTATGTTTAAAGCATAGTTGACTTAAGCAGCATACAGACATTACCTATAGAAATTACTCCATAAAGAACATAGTACATAAATGGCATATTGATTAAGCGTTATGACTGTAAGGGAGAAATGTCACTGATAAATGGAGTGTTCCTTTGTTTTAAATCATTAACTAAAAAATTAGATAATTACAATCAAACACATTTTCAGTATGGAGATAACAATTATGGCACATGTAATTATTTCTCATAGAAATTTTAAATGTCAAAATTAAGAAAGCTGGTATTGTTACTTAATTGACAATTTCTAATAAAGGTTTTCCATGTGAGGAGTTTCCTTGATTAAAAACTTTTCAGGGGTTTATAATAAATATTGTACAGAATTTGAAACGGAAGATAGGGTTGAAAGACTTCTGATTTGCAGAGATAGATCATTCCATAACTTTAAAGTTGATGGTAAAAAGCTTTTCAAAATTCATAGTCCTAGTTTAAGGAATTATAAAATAAATATCCATCAAATTTATTTTATGAACAAATCGTTTGATGTAAACTACAAGGTTCAGATGTTCTTGTTAATATTAAGGAGCGAATTTATACACCATCTTATGAAAAATGGTAATTTATGAACCTTTCTTCTGAAGAATTACATTTTTCTACCACTATCCATCATTTAAGCGTTATTTCAAAAGGACATGAAGATCCGAACTGTAGTGATTTAATTATTCTCTCTCAGAGGTTGCTTCCCTTTTATTACAATATTCCGTCATATTTTCAATCAGGTCTTATAGATGACATGTATATATTTTATCAAAAGTTCACAAGGAAGAGAGTTTTTATGGCTAACTACGGTTAATCGAATGCATGCATTATCATAAATACTTACTAAGTAAACGTACTAAAAGTTAACCCCTAAATGTACATTTATACTTTATGTTATAAAGACGAAGTATAACTTTCCGGAAAGTTTAATATTTATTGGGATAAAAATTAGCTATCCATTGCTTTGACAAACCATCTAGCATCTAAATATTCCCTGCACGAGGGTTTGCTTTCTTTGTTTTTGAAAACAAGTACAACCATAGCAGCATTCCAAATGTACATGTAAGGTAGTGTACCATTATATAAATAGTGCCTGTTTGGGAGGGTAACTGTTTAAATTGACACCCCGAGACAACCATTGTCAACCGACGCGAAGCGGAGGTTGACAATGATTTTCGAGGGGTGTCAATTTCAACAGTTACCCTCCCAAACAGGCACTATTTATTTTACTATACTGAATGTCTAAGTTTTAAAGAAAATGTCACTGCTTTATATAGAAATGAAGTGAATTCTACGGCGAACCGTACGCGCATACTTTACGCGCATGTAACAATTCGTTGTGTTACCCGTTGCAAAGTGTGTTGCTAAAGCTGAGGGTAATAGAACGGATTACCAACTGCGTCTTAACCAATCAGATTTCAGTATTTAACATGAAAGTATAATAATACTAAATGATACATGTTTATTGTACTATTTGGCTAAAGGCCAAATAAGAATTACTTGTGTATTCTCTGGACACAGCTAGGACCTGATGACTTGGAGATTAAATTGTAATTGATTTAGTATACATTTTCTATACAAATGAATCTATCATTTCTAGATTGTAGACCAGGTCTCGTGGGTGCAATATATAGAAATGTTGGAAATGTTTACTAGTATACAAAAATGTACGGCAGTCATGTATAAATATTTACATCTACCAAGCATAATTTCCTCTATTTCTTACGGAAACTTATAGTTAATTCATAGCTCTATAGAAACAGCCAGACTGAAATCTACACGCCCTATTTATCGATTGGTCCAAATCTACAGCTGATGAAAGTGACAGGACTGAAATTGACACGCCCTGTTTATTAATTGGTCTGAACCTACAGCGACCTTAGTAAATCCCGGACTGCACGAAATAATCATGACGATGCCAGACTCAAAGTCTCACAGGAGACGATTTGGCTGTTTCTTTTAGCTAATGTTTATTTTGTACATTAACAGTAATTTAGTGAATTTTACTAACTTTTCATAATCAGTTTATTAATTAGTTAAAGAAAGATGTTAATATAAACAATAACATGCTTTCTTTGATGATTCATGCGGGTTATGAAGGTAGCGATCATTGCAGGAAAAATTAACATAACCCGCTAACGCGGGTTATGTATTTTTCCTGCAATGTTGCTACCTTCATATCCCGAATGAATCACCAAAGAAAGCATCTTACTGTTTAAATGTATCTAAGACCACACGTGTTCGGTCGTGTTCAACAGATCCCTGCTAATACACAAAATTTAATGTAATCCATAAGAACACACCATTCCACTGGCGCTAAATCTTATAACTGTTGTGGCAAACGAGCCAAACCTGCGGAAACATATTCTTTCTCCATGTATATGATATTCAATCTTCTTTGTGTGAGCCTGAAAATGAATGTGTGTAATTATGATCGTTAAACCTATAAAGACTCATGCATAAACACTTTGAGATATGACTCTGTTCCATCGTACATTGCACATTTTGCAGCTTAATTTGTTTTGAATGTTAATTGAACCTCCAACTTTGCACATTGTAATCCATGGATTTTGCATTTGTATCTTCTTCCTCGGATATACGTGTAGCACATCTGACATGTTACAAATCGACAAATGTAAAGTTAACAAGCTTGTCGAATCTTGACATGACCTTATACATGTATGACATATGCTTGGTGCTGGAAAAGTCATGCCGTAATCATCGAAATGGACCAAAATAAACATAATATTTATGTTCTTTTGTTATAAAGAGGCAAACCGACTGCACTAGATTTATTGATAGAATAAGAAAAAAAACATAGTTGAAAATAAAATAGGCCATTTATTCAAATAAATGACAAAGATGTAAAAACTATAAAATATTGACGGGGTCAGACGAGACTAGAAAACACTGCTGATACATTTTCAATATATTGGGCAACATATAATATAGAATCTGACCCCTACATAAAAACATTAAAAAGTGTGTCCCTGATATGGCAATCATCAAAAAAGGGTGGGATATACAAGTATAAAAAACGCCACAATCAGATTCCAAATTGGATCCACCACCCAAAAAATAATCATAATGTTCAGTTAAACTGTAATAATGAATGCTGCTTTTTTCATCGCTTTTTTTTTATCAAGATTTATTGATTGGTTTTTTATTTGTATTTTTTTTTAAATAAAGTCAGTAAAATCAGACGTTCATTGTCATCAATACATTTTTATTTGAAAATTCTAACTGGATTTAAAACAAAGAAAATATTGTTTTCTCTTTTTACAACATCGTAATAAGAATCAGGATAAATCACGATACCAAGTTCAAATCTAAAGGTCATAATTGGCTTTGATGTGATCAAAATTTACATTGAAATACGCAAGAAAAAGTTCTAATAAAAGATAATCAGTGGTGGCAATATCTTTTGAAACAAGCCACAGGTACCTCATGAATAAAAAAATCTTTCATCTTTTATCATGCTCATGAATATTTATTAATCCCTAATCAAGCAAAGAAACAGTAATGCTTTTTTTTTTTTAGAATTAAAGGTATATAAACGAAGGTCACTTTGCGAAAAAAAAAATGTTAATAACATTGGCGCGATGTGACCACCTTTAGATAATTGTGTGTTTGTCATCTTCCAACCGGCTGACGAATACGTACCATACTTAAAATACGTAAGTTATCCATCATCTGGATGTGTAGTGCAATTTAGTTAATAGTAGTTCTTTGAATTTTTTTTCATTTGCACAATTTTGAAACAAAACTAAAACCCTGCCTAGAGAGCCAAAGTTAAACACCAAGTCGAAAGCCGAAGAAAATTGATTGAATTTTGATGTGTTTTAAATCAATGAAATTAACTATTGTTCAAAGTTAATAAGTGCATTGAAAAAAGATTAATGCCAGATAAATTCCAGATTATCTTAGCAAAATGTAATGAGGAAATGTATTGTTTCTACTGGATGAGAATTTTCAGAAGGAAAACAAGTTAAATAGAGTTCTCTTTGGATGCTTGGATTTAAAAGGTACGTTTAAGTAACAGGCAGTGATTCTAGAACATACAGTATATATATATATATATATATATATATATATATATATATATATATATATATATATATATATATATATATATATATATATATATATATATATATATATAATAATAAAAAAACTTTTAAAACACTGTTTCAAAATATTTCGACCGTGTTACCGGTCTTCATCAGTCCGTGTTTATTGTCTATAGCAACACAACGTACAACATATACTATGACGTCACAATATGAATACAGTCTGGCAAGTGACGTCATACAACAATATTGCGCCAAAAACATATGAAATAAAGGTGAGAATCTATAGAAAGCACAGTGATAGCCGTAATTAGTACATAAACAAGTAATAAACAAAAAATGTATAGATAACGGGACATAAAATAAAGGAAATGTCTAAACAAACCAGTAATAATGTAGTCTAAAGACAATAATGTTCCCTTTTGTTTATACCAAAAGGTATATAAGTATTTAATTTTTTCTTCCACAAATTTTCTCTGAATTTTCTGTAAGTTTCATCTTTGTACAATTTTTCGATACCTATTACAGAATAATCCTCAACTGTGTGTTCGTCAGTATAAAAATGCATTGCTACAGGGTCGTTAGTTTCTCTCCTGATCAGTGACAAATTTAAAACATGTCTTTGATATAAAGTCACCCCCGTTTCCCCAACATATACAATTTTGTTACACTTTTTACAAAACACCCCATAAACAACATTACTTGACTTGCAATCGATATGATTTTTAACTTGATACGTTTTGCCCTTAGCATCTTGAAATTGGCCAGAACAAATAATATATTTACACATAACACATTTTTTTTGCACCACACGGCTCGGATAAGTGTTGTTTTTTAAAAAAGAGGTTATTATGTTTCTTATGGACCAATATGTCTTTCAAGTTTTTGTCTCTCCTGAATGCAACTATAGGTGTGTTATGAAACACAAGTTTTAGGCGGTCGGAATTTTCGAGAATTTTTTGACGTTTCTTTAGTATTTGATGAATATTTGGTAGTCCTCTGGAATAGTTTAACACAAACGGAACACGGTTACACTTTTTGTTATTTTTTCTGTATATATATATATATATATATATATATATACAGAATATATATATATTATATATATATATATATATATATATATATATATATATATATATATATATATATATATATATATATACTGTATGTTCTAGAATCACTGCCTGTTACTTAAACGTACCTTTTAAATCCATCTTTTAAATATTGTCTTTAGACTACATTATTACTGGTTTGTTTAGACATTTCCTTTATTTTATGTCCCGTTATCTATACATTTTTTATTTATTACTTGTTTATGTACTAATTACGGCTATCACTGTGCTTTCTATAGATTCTCACCTTTATTTCATATGTTTTTGGCGCAATATTGTTGTATGACGTCACTTGCCAGACTGTATTCATATTGTGACGTCATAGTATATGTTCTACGTTGTGTTGCTATAGACAATAAACACGGACTGATGAAGACCGGTAACACGGTCGAAATATTTTGAAACAGTGTTTTAAAAGTTTTTTATTATGCATTGAAAAAGAGACTTTGGATATATATATATATATATATATATATATATATATATATATATATATATATATATATATATATATATATATATATATATATATATATATATATATTCACAGTGTCCTGTAACGAATATGAAAATAAAAAAGGCAGGCAACACTAATATTGTAAAACGTTAGCGCTTTCATTTCATTTTTTCAAACGTTTTACATCCTTTAAAATTATATATTTAATCTTCCAGAAAATTGTAACCAAATTCTACAAAGATTGATTTCAACCTTATGATGGCTGTTTTAGAACGTCACTGTTTATTAAGGGGTTAAAGGATGCATTGATCATTGAATGTGTTACAATACTAAAACATCATCTTATCTTTGATTTAGCATTTCGTCCGAGAAGATGTTGACTTCAATGTTCCTCGTCGGAACTGTGTTTTGTCTGATTGGCAGTTCTGCTGACGCTGTCGCTTTACAAATATCTGAACATTTTTTTAACGAAGGAGATGTTTCATATGGAAACGATAATGGAATCCTTCTAGAGGTAAACACGTCCAGAAAAATTACCAATGCCCAATGTGCAGCAAAATGTTTAGATGACCTGTCCTGTAACGCTATAGAATTGTGCTCCACGCCTACTGGACAAACATGTAGACTCAGCAGAGGTTGGAAGAATACCGGCAATACACTGTCTCACTCCACGTGTAGACGCCTGCAAATGGTAAATATGATGTTAAGTCTTAATATGAAATAACTTAGAGTTTATTCGATATTAATTACTTATTTTTTCGGTGTAACGTTTATGTTTATTTCGTTATCGATGTGTTGTATGAAAATTCAAGCTAAATTAAAAATTTTTGACTTCTAAAGAATGCAAAGACAAAATCAAATCTGAAACCAAAAAACCGGCTTTTAAATAGAAATAATTCTAAATATAATATATGAAGGTATTTATTTTCATTTTCAACAGATTTCAGATAAAAGGTACATACTATACTAGTATGCAGTTTTGTTGGGGGTTTTTTAAAATTATATCTATGCATACTTCTCTTTTTTTTTAAAGATCGATCAACTAATGACTTAATATTACACTAAGTGCAACAGACAAGGCTTCGTCCCTTGCAAGTTTGCCCAACGGTGTCATAACTAGCGTTTCACAGACTGAACTAGACGAAAGTTATATGTTACAACAATATGTGCTGTCTTATTAATATACTCGTAGTTCACTTACTTCAGCGATGAATTTAATAATGTTTCAATCAGGTTGACGAATGTGAAGGAGAAGGATATGTTGACAGAAGAAATGGGATTTGTACCTACGGTATGTCTACTCTCTAAAACATTGATTTTAAATATGTTTCAACACTTTATTTAATGTATTTTTTGAAATATATTTAAAGTATCCTTTTGAAATGCACATATTTACATCCACTTAGTATTTTCCCGTACTGTTCATGATAACCGATTATAATTCAAACACGCATGGTATGACAGAAATCTACGTGATCCATTGAATCGAGCTAGTTGTCGATACATACGTAATAACACATTCTAAACTGCGTTTACGTGCAATGATGAGCTTTCAAAATAACAACATTAATTTGAATAGATATTTTAATTACATAATTTAATCTGCATGGATTATTTTTGATAGATCGAAATTGAAGCTACATTGGGAAAACAGATTTCACTTGAACGAGTGAACCTCGGACTTCCAAATAGTTATTGTTACATTGTAACCTTTCCATCCAAGGAATATTTTTTGAAATGTATTAAAAACAGTTTTTGCACAGTTACATTTCAACAATCCGGAACGTTGTTAAAGTAAACCGATATTGAGTTAGATATTTCACACATTAAGATTGCACTAAAGTTGGGTATTTTTTTTTAACAAACTGAAAATAAGTGAGACATATAATTAATCTACTGAAGCTCACGGGTAGCATGCGCGCAGATATATTGAGATTTTGTACCAACAAGGGAGGGTGCAATGTAACTCAAAGATAATACTTTTTTTTTTTTTTACAAAAGACACGGTAAACAACTTGTTACTTTTCGAAGCGATTTCCTTTTTACACACAACTTTCCATACTATTGTATAGTATTTTTTAAAACCAAAGTGTGTGATTGACAATTTTGCATTTCTAAATTTTTAAGAGGGAATGTCACAAATCATCAAGCTTGGCTATGAAACTTGAAAAAAAAATTCCCCCGTTTTTCTATTCTGAATTGACCATCTTAATTGTACTAATCGTTTTTTTGGATATGAATAATTTAAAGTCACCTTTATTAATGATTTCAGAAGTTTCCATGGAAACGGCTTATAATACCAAAATAAACTCATTTTCTATGATTTTCATGTATATTTTATTGGCATTTTCTACTGTTAAACACATTTCAATTTATAAGTAGATTAATGTTACATAAACAAAGTTTCTAAACTAACATACTTTAGAAAAAATAGTTTTGGTTATTGGGTTGCTATGGTAACCAATATTTGAGACATTTTTGAAAATAACCAAATTCTAAAATAGCCCTCTAACATAAAATTGAATATTTCAACTCTGCAACAAAATAGGCAAAAAAAGTATGTTGCATACAAATGACCAAGAGCATCTTTATCAAAATCATAAATAAAATAGAAAAGCCTTTTTATAAAAAAATATCGGGAAAATTGTGTTAAAAAATCACATTTTTGCTTCATTTTCATTTTTTCAAATTTTGAATGAAAGCGCTAAATTCATTTGCAGAATGATCTTTTTAGAGGATTAGTCATAATAGAAAGAAAATAACTTGCATAAAAAAGACAATACAGCTGAAAAAGTCCTTAGGAACCAGTTTTACACCATAGCAACCCCCCCCCCCTTTTTCAATAAAAATGCAAAAAACTGTTTTTTGTTGCATTCAAACTTTTTACAACAAAAAGAAACATGATAAATGATTTAATTGAAAAATAATTTCTCCCTAGCAACCATCAATACAGTTGTATGCCTTAGCAACCAAATCAGTTCCTTAACAACTATATTAAAAAGAATGTTTTTGTCTTGGAAGAAAATGGTAATGTATTGCAAAAAAATAATACATTTGCCTAAGACCTACATTAAAACATAGCAACCTGTTTTTTGTATACATAAGCTACAACATTAAAAAATGTGTGTCCATAACAGTGGTTACATAAGATCTAAACTAAATTGTGAAAGATGTGCGGCAATGTTGTCACGACAAGAATTGAATGAACATATCTGAGATGATGGTTTGGTGTTAAAGTTAGCGTTACAAGTAATCCTTGAATACTGGGAAAAAGAGCACTCCATCTATAACATCATGAAAACACTAAAACCACATCAAAGAAGATACTGCATATCATTTATTTGTTTACAAGTGTCTTCTGCTACTGGAAGTTGACATGTACTATCTTTTGTGCACTTACTATTAAAGAGCTCATTCAAGGGAGATAATTCTATGGCACAATTTTGAAGAAAAATTGAGAAAGCTCATACAGAGAATCACTGTCACCGTGGCCTCTGTCCAAAGGCTTCTCAATATTTCTTTTGATTTATATTGTTTAGGTGTGGCACTTTCTGGATATATTCTGTTTGATCAATTATGTTGTTGCAGATTTAAGAAAAATGGCATTGAAATTGGGGAAAACTGAGATAAAAAAAATTCGTTATTATAGCGTTTGAAACTGATAGTCAATGAAAAAAATATGGGAAAAATGGTGAATATTAATGAATTGAGGCAAACATTTGTATATCTATTGATTTTTTCATACTTTTCATTATGCAACATCTTATATTTGAGAAAATTTCACATTTCACCAAATTTCAACCCCCCTTTTTTCCCTATTGGTTACCATGGGAATTGAGCGCAATATTGCAAAAAAAAAATGGTCTGATATATTAGCATTGTTTTACTTGACCCACAACTGGAGTAAAAATTGGTTTTTCAAAAAATGTAGTTTCCATTAATTTTAGGGATGAAGCTTGATGGTTCGTGGCATTCCCTCTTAAATAAAACAGTATTTTAGCAAAACAAAACAAACTACGCATCTCATTTATCCTAGCGCACTTTCTAACAAAACCACAAATATATACCGTTTTTTTTAAACAAATATATTTTTGTATTAAGGGGTAGCTAGTACATTAAATTACAAAATGTATGAGTGGTTACTGTGAATGCAGACAGCCTCCCACACAGACGTTCTAACGACTGAGTTACAATTGTGGTTGAAACAATAAAATAAATGAGTCCTCAAAGGAATTAATAAAATACCATTCAATCGTTGATTTTTTTCCCAGATGAATGTCAAACATGTGACTGTGTCTCTCAATTCATGGGAAAGACAGGAGTGTACGGTATTGTTATAGGCGGGTATTCCAAAGAGATTTACTGTTCTTTCGAGGGAATGTACACTTGGACGGTAAGAAAGGCATTGGCTTTGAAATATAATGGTGTTTTTTGTTGTTTTTTTTATAAAAACCCCTAATACCTATTTGCAATGTCGAAAATGATATTTTAATTTTTGAAAGTTGTGTGTGCGAGAAGGAGGAAAATTTTATGCATTTGAAACTATTAAAATGTTAATTTATTATGCTACTTACAAATGTTCCTATAATCATAAAAGCATTTTATTGTATGATGATTAATTTTACACATGGCTCTAGATATATCTTATCAACATTTAACAAAATATATTAATTATTCGGTCTTACATATTCGATGTTAGCTTTTCTAACATTTTTTGCTGTATCGCTACGGCACACCGAAATAATATTTACCAAAACTCTGTGGCTAAAGTGCAAAGCTTTTATATGTACATGGTTAAATTTGTGTCTGAGTGAAAGATATAAGAAACAGTTCTTGACTGAGATGTGTTGGACTATACAACACAGAATGCAATGATCGACTGTCAATAGAACCATTCAAGGATGAGACAAATATGTGTTTACAGATTACACCTTTGTCAATGATAGACGCCGAACAAAACGAATTGTTCTAGATAACATCAAGCCAAGGGAAGTATTAGTCGAGGACGTAAAAACAGATATCAGAGAATGGTATGAAGATAAGGATAAAAATGTGACTGGTATATTTCCTCTTGCTCACCATTCAGCAAGAGGATTCCCCACTTTTGTAATCCGTGCAAATATAGATGTTGATGATGATGATGATGATGATGATGATGATGATGATGATGATGATGATGATGGCTACGAGAAACCCCAAAATTCTGACTTCTGACAAGAACCATCTTCCTGAGAGATTGATTTGTTCGCATGTATAGAAAAACTGATCCTGAACGATCGTAAAAGTGATGGCAGTGACATTTTTACACATTTTTATGATCCTGTCCTGTTGGAATGTACTTGGAGTGTTTAGATGTCAGTCAAAGCTGTCCAACATTGTTTTTTTAAACTGAAAACACTGCCTTTTTAAAAATTGCTTATCATTTTTTTAAGTACAGAAAGCTATATTTGTTTCGCAAGACCTGGAAAAAGACCAAAAATACCAAAATTTAAATTATATGTATTGGCAAAACGGTAATTAGCTGACACTAACAACTTAACAGCATCCGTTTATGTGCCTACCCCTGAAACTTACTAAGTAAAGTTATGTCATTTAAGGAGATTATCGACATCTACTTTACCATCTAACCGCTTCGTTTCTATTATCTGCATATACCGTATGGAAAATTCAATCCGTAGAATAAACCATATTGGAAAATATTAGAATTACATAACGTTCACTTTGAAATGAGACGGTCTAAAAAACCTGGAAATCTTCACCTTGGGGGTAAACAATACAAATCGTACTAAAACTACAAAAACAAAAGGCTAGATAATAGAAAACTTCATCGATTAGCTAAAATATTTGTCAAATTCGATATTTAATAAAATTGACAATGCCGCCTAGATAGAAAAAAGATACTTTTTAGAACAGCTTGGACTAGTACGTGGATAAGTAACATATATATAAAACACTTTTTTCACAACTCAAGGGTTTTCAAAACTTCCTCTGTCGCTTTTATCATATCAATCATTAAATTGTGGACCACCAAACGGGTTCACTGATAAGTGCCGCTTATTGTTTTAGACACGTTTCAGAGATCAGATTAAAACTCATTACACATCCAGAATTGTAAGTTTATATATGATCTGTATGTAACTGCACTTAATTTTACAAACAGGTAAAAAATATAAGCCTTTTGATGTGTTTTATGATAATTAGTAGATAGTTTTTAACAAAAAGAATATTAAAAAATGATTCTCAAAGCAATTTGGGTAGAGGAAGAAAAACAATGGCATGCTAATCTTGCTTTTGATCCCGATATGTTTTTTTTAATAGAATGCATACTAAGTTGAGACCTAATAAGCTTTGGCAGATCGTAAAAAAAATATTTTTAATCAATTTTTAGTACCTCTTTATCAATTACTAGTAAAACTGTCTGTAAAACTCGTCAATTATGTAATAGGGCTACATATAACTTTAATATATACACATTGTTTTATGCTGTTCAACCTTGAAAACATTTTGGAAATATTTGATGTCTATGAATGTGTAATGCTATGAATTGAGACTAGAATTGCGGTGTTAATCCTTTATTGGCTGTGTTTATGGTGCAAGCTTTGAAAAGATATCGTTTTACAAAACGAAAGCATGTTAACCGTTCCATTTATGTTGTAAAAAAAAAACCCAGAGGTTTCTTTTTCTATAGACAGCCGTAATTTAATTACAAATGTTCATCACAGATATGTACATTTAAAATATGTTTCTTCTCCGTTCTTTTATGACATCAGTTTATTGTTTGAATATGCAATACTCTTCATTCTACTACAGTTATTGCCGAGATCAAAGAGATGCCGCGGACATTATTCTCCAATATACCACGAACGTCATCAGTAAATTATCAGATCAGAAATACCAATTTGTCTCGCACTGATCATGGAAGTACAACTTCAAACTGTAAAAAGTTATAAAACCATGTCAATTTCACGTGTTAGTTCCAGTAAAAACAATGTGTATTGCCTCAATTTTTTTATTTTTAAGAGATCAATGCGGCTGTTCCTAGGACCTCCCTAGCACTTTTTCACAGCGTGTTTTTACATAAAATATATTACGTGTAGTAGTAATAATCGTATTAAATTGCTCTTAAAATATTAGGAATGTGATTCAAAGATATTTAATAAATAAGTGAAGAGTATTAAAATCCTAAGAAAAAGTCTGTCGTCTGCATGTGATTCCTTTGATCTATACACATGTAAACATTACTAACAAAACCGTTCGGGTTACACGGAACAGCCGTCAAAATGACCAAGATCGTCTCTCTATAAGAGAAACGAACTGTAGAAATACTGGGCTGTTAGTAGAATAGAAATAAAGTTCTTGTTTTCGGGAATGTTGCAGGATAACCTCCTTGGTCTCGAAATGTTGTTTGAAATATAAAAGCCTTGGCTTTTATATTTCAAAACAACATTTCTTAACCTTGTAGGTTATTATGCAACATTCACGATAACTCGTACTTTATTTCTTAATAAAATTGGAGGCAATAAAGAATATCGTATCTTATCTTATTATTGACCTGGGTGTGTCAAATAATTGTAATGTACTAGTACCTATATCCAAGGTAATTCAAAGAAGACACGATGGATCAGAGAATTTCTACAGAAACTGGTCAGATTATGAATTTGGATTTGGATCACCTGCATCCGAAGTCTGGTTAGGTATTGAACAACATGAAGTTGATTATTTCATAATTTTTAATATTTTTATAGCATTTTTAACATGTTGCTCAGGTTTGACTAATTTTAGAATCAGATAATATGAGGAACATCTAATAATGTCAGGTAATTTATCATTTCAAGGAAACAGGTACATCCATCGTCTGACCGCTGACGGTCACACTGTACTGAGGATTGAGTTGGAGGACCATGATGGAAACAAGCGGTATGCTGAATACAGCAGTTTTACCGTGGCTGACGTCACAGACAATTACAGGATCCAGGTGTCTGGATACACTGGAGATGCTGGTACGGAGAATTTTTATAAACATATAAAAGTTTTGAGGTCAGTTCATTTCTTTCTTTCTTGAGACGAACCTTTCGTGGGTTTCTTTAAAACTGTACAACCACAACGGTAAAATATAATATATATACTTTAGAAACATTTTTTTCTTCAAATACCATGGTTATAATAATATTCTTTGGCATTAATTTTCCTTGATTTAGTTATAGCCGTTGTTCTTATGATATGCAACTTGCAAAATTGTGACCACTGACCCTATCAATAGAACATACCATTATGATTAGATATTGCACTTTAATAAACATTCGTCGTTCAACTCAACAACGAAATCTTGAAAATTAAGTTTTCTACCGACGTTGATGAAACCACAATATTGCCATTAAAGTTCTTAACAAAGTGCATCATTATATTTTCCAAAATTGCTTTTGTGAATAGTGTTTGTACTACAAAACAATGTATGTATAACTTTTAAGACGCTAGACAGTCCTTAGGTTAAGTACATGATAAATTATTATTAAAAATGAAACTCGTACTCGCTTTTATATTCATAAATAAAATACCCCTAGTTGAATTTTCATGCCTTTTTTGTAAACAAGAATATATCATCCCATAGTTATATTACCTGCATTTTTGTGAATCACATGTAACAGTTATAACTTTCTGTTTTAAAATAAACGATAATACTGCAACACCGTTTCAGTGGTCGTAGTCATTTTAGACTTTATCAATCTCCATTTAAAGAAGAACTCTGTAAAAAAAAAATAGAAAAAAAATAATTTTTTAAAGCTAAAATATTTAGATCTTTTCTTTACTATTGATAAATGAGGCTAAAGAAATCATCTCTAAAATTTCAAGGTAGATCTTATGGGTAATTTGTTGATTTACCAGCCTCCTTAGTAACAGAAATGTTAATAATGCGCTGCAATTGGAACGCGTAATGCTATACATTGTTGTATCAATATAATGCGCCCAAGTTAAAAAACAGATAAAATCTCGCAATTTGGCCTGTTTCTTCTTCTTTGGTCTCACTACCTAAACGAAAAATACTAAATTGTTTTTTTAGAACGCCATTAAAGATTTAGTACTGAATCCTTCTGTTATTCAACATCTTTTTTTCTCTTTTTGTCGATTTTACATATCTTTTTAATAAATCAAGAATAACATTCTTTTAAAAAAAATTAATACCAATTTTTAATTTGAAATATTTGAAATTTTTATTTACTAGATATTTGTACATGAAAACTTTTATAGGTAAAATACCATTGTTAAATATGCAAGGTAGATTTGTTTCAGGCTCTTTAAATAGTATCACATTCAGCATGTTTTCTCTCGTATCTTAATTGAGTTTATTTCTTGCAGCCGTCCACTTTTTTGACACGTTTTAAGCATATCTGATCTGATATCTACTTTTGTTAATCTCTAGTTTGTTTATTTTTTTTTCTTTTCCACCTGTATTAATCTTGAGTCGAGTTTTGAAAGTTTTTTTAATAACTGTTCTTAAGCAAACCAATAACAATGAAAAAACATATCTTCTTAACTTAAAAATTATACATTATTAAAAATAAAAAATCACTTTCAAGTTACTTAAATATTTCACAAAATTGTCAAATACATGTTATTTACAGGTAATACCTTAGAGAAAACTTGTTATTATTGTAACAATGGCCAACCCTTTACCACCTATGACAGGGACAATGACAATTATAAAGGCAATTGCGCTGTATGGGCCAAAGGAGGCTGGTGGCACAATGACTGTCAAAATAGCTGTCTGAATGGACTGTATGGTGATAACGGGTATGCGCAGGGAGTTAACTGGGAGGACTGGAAGACTTTAAAATACTCCTTAAAATCGTCTGTCATGAAAGTCAGAAGATCGTTATAAAAAGCAAGCATAACTCACAGTATTCGTCCCGTTTTAGCTTTTTTTTCATTTTAAAATGAATGTCCGTCCTACTAGAATTGGACAACAACTATAAACGAAGTTTCATAAGCCGGTAAAACAAACATATAATTGACTGTTTAAAATGTGCTTGATTGTAGTCTCAAAAATTTCGAGAATTTTCTATTTCGGAAAAATGTAGTATGTTTTGAAAATTGCTTGTAATTATGACTGGGGTATGATTTACTTGTTTACTTATCTTGGCACCTTTTGTATATTTGTTTTGTTCTATACTGTGTAATGAATAAAAAAATGAATGAACAATTAAGTGCATGGTAAGCTACCTACTTTTGTTCTGATTTTATTTTGTTTTGCCAACTCATATACATTCTAGCAATACATAATTTTATACATACGAAAATATATGTTTACCTGCTAATTTTTTGTTATCACCTCTGAGACATGTGTACCTCCTTACAAAAATTATTGACAAATAGAGTATAAAAATTTATTTTAAGCATATCACATCAATATTTTGCTTTATGAGTCTGATCTATATATCAAAACATAAATTAATTTTCGATTAATTAAATACGAAATAGCTTCTTTCTCTAAATTTTAACCGGTTTTAGTAATGGAAAAATTCGGGGTTGGGGAGGCATAAAAAAATAGAAGATTTAAGCATACCTGAGTTAATAGTCAATCAGAAATTTCGTTTTCCATTTTACTTTTACACAAAGTTTCTCAACATTTATCATTTTAACTTTCATACAATACATACATTACCGTTCAAATTGCTTATTATTGCCATTGTTAACAACAGCGATGTAAAGTAAAATCAATACCGAATATCTAAAACGCTATGTTAAAGTCAATTTGATATTGTAAAATACGTATTATGACTTCTTATAATACAAATCTTAATTCCAATTTTTATATTCCTTTTTATTGGCTATATAGTTCAATGTTAATTTATTTTCAACTGGGTAGTATGGAAAGTATCGCCTCAAACCCGAGTTCCTTAACGAGCAGAGAAGAAGTTTTTAAAGATAGAATAAATTCAATGTTTCCTGGGATGTAGAATCTAAATTTCTAACTAATAAATATTCTTTCAACCTACAGGTGCTATCCACCAAATTTTGTCAAGATTTGCTCAATTGTATACCATATTTGTGAAAGTGAAAATGTCCAAAAGTTATCGGAGACTAACAGAGATAGCACGAGATCCTCTAAGTGATTCTTAAATTATCAACCTTCTTTAGCCTATCCAGGCTTTTTTTCATAAAGATGAGATCCAAAAACATATATCAGCGGTTCTTCTTATGTCTGTCCTTCGTCTGTCTGTAAATTTTAACGTTTTCAACTTTTTCTCAAAAACCACTTGGCCAATTTCAACCAGATTTGCCACAAATCTTCCGTGAATAAAGGGAATCTAATTTCTTAAAATGAAGGCTGACAATTTTCAAAGGGGAGATAATTCAAAATTATTGAACAATTGTTTGAATGTTTTAAACAATCTCAAAAACCTTTGAGCCAAAGAAGTTGAAAATTGTGGGAAATTATCATCAGGTAATGTAAATTCATATTCACGGATATCGTTAATAAAGTTATCATGTTAATATCATTGTGTGCCAGGGCTGCAGAGACAGTTTTCTATACAAAAAGTTTTGAAATATTGGTGTCCTTTGTAAAGTTTTAAAGACGTATACGGTAAAACGCACTTTAATGATGTCACAATTACAGTACCCCTGTAGAAGTCTAATGAAATGAGATTCTCGTTCTTTATTTAAATGTTTCCCGATATTCTTGTGTAAATCTTATAAAATGTTTTTTTTTAAATATAAAAATAACTACAAGAAAAGCAAACTATCACTGAAATTGTACCGTCCTTATACATTTGTATGACGTATTGCAATTATCAAACTATTCTAACATATGTTCGCCCAAGTTACGCAGGGTCATTTATACCTAATTCTTATCATCCTAATACATGTATTATGATCATAGTGTGGATATACATCAATACATTAAATAAAAACGTCTTTATCTCGTATCTGTACATGATCTAAATATAATAAAGGTCCTGTAGCATCAGTCTGTGTTTCTACAGAGTAACCATGGTGTTATGAAATTTCTGAAATTGCCGTTGGATCGCGGAGAAATTTTTAAATGTATAATTTTATATCAAATTGTCTGAGTGACTTCTGTGTTCGTCTAATAAGAAGTGCTTTTCAAAATAACGAAACATAAATATTGAATAATTTAGAGATGAATATAAGATGAGATATGAATCTATGCTTGCGTTCCTTCTAATGGTTTGAAAAACCCTCGATGGTGTGCCGGGGGGGGGGGGGGGGGGGGGGGGGGGGGGGGTGGGGGGGGGGGGGGGGAGGTCATAGCACACAAGCTTGTATCGGAAGTTATTCGTTTTTTCGAGGTAGGGGGGGGGGGGGTGCTAAAACTTGCCTCTCTCACTGGACCTTGTAGAGGTTTCTTTTAAAACACATACGCAACAAAAATTTACTTTACGACATGTTGTCTCGCAGTCATGTAGTACTGAGCAACCTGGTCATATTATGTTGGCATGAAATATATAATGATCATGACTTAATTCAATATTTGTTTCTATTTATTGTTTAAAACATCCAGATATGCATTCATGTACATATATTTAACATAAAACAGAAAGTTGTTTTTAAAGCACAATCATGCAGAAGTCTGGCACTAAATTCATAGGCGTCGGAACCGGGGGGGGGGGGGGGGGGGGGGGCTAGGGGGGGCTTAGCCCCCCCCCCCCACACACTTTTTTGCAAAGTTATACCTAACCATTAGAAACATAGTATGATAGAGGGTTCAGGCCCCCCCCCCACTTTTTCTCGCAGGAAAGACTATTGTTCCGAAATTTACCTTGAAAGATTGACAGGTTAGATTCAGAAGGATACTAGCCCCCCCCCCCCCCCCCCCCCCCCCCCCCCCCCCCCCCACGGAATAGGAATTTCAGGATTTTGAGGAAAAAAATTTGGGAAGTAATTTTTTTTTTTGGAAGTATAGGTATACTCCCCCCCCCCCCCCCCCCCCCCCCCCCCCCCGGATTAGGATTTCCATGATTTTGGGAATTACTTTTTTCTCATGCAATATTTCTGAGGATTAGTCTAGCCCCCCCCCCCCACTTTCAATTTGCTTCCGACGCCTATGAAATTAATGGCTTTATTATAACATACAACTAATTTTAGAACCAGTCGGTCAACCCAGAAAATTCAGAATTCTTGATAACTCGAACTCTTGATCCCGCAAATATTTTTCCTTGGTCCCATGTCACCTGTACATGATAACTGCATCCGTTAGGAGAGTTAACACTCATTTAATTGCTGATTTATTTCATTTGAACATTGCGTGATTAAGATAGATGCGATTAAACACTTTGCATATTGAACATCAACTCAAATAGCGATTGTTTATAAATTAAACGTTTATGTTTAAAATTTAATAACCCCATAAATACCATTTTTTTTACAGTGTAGGTTAACTGCCGTTTACTATATGCAGCAGAGCTAAAAAAAAAATCCTCAATATTAACCTGAACATACGTATAGCAAAATTACATCAACTGTTTCTTTTGACGTCTTTCGTTTCGCAGGCAAAATCATTACTATCTAATTGATTTACTATTACTTTGCTACCGCACCTTGTTTTACACTTCTGTTTGTTTCCTCTCCACATTGCTTTCAATTAGCAGCTTTAAGATTTTGAGGTTCAATTTAATGAACTTGATAATTTGATAAGATAAAATGAAAGATCCTAACCTCATGGTTTCCCAAGGGTTATTATAAATTATGCAGCAGTAAGTAACCTTTTAAGCTCAGTCAAAAAGGGAATGAAACGGGTTTTTTTTTTCGAACCATATAACTATTCGTGATGTGTTTAGAGGGCAATCGGTTTTTAGAACGCAGTTCGCAGTTCGCAGTTCGCAATTGAATAGTGAACTGCGTTCTATAGAACGCAGTTCGCAATTCAAAATTTAGTGCGATTGAATAGTGAACTGCGTTCTATAGAACGCAGTTCGCAATTCAAAATTTAGAATTCATATTTGGGGCCCGCTTGCCTTATATGCAATTCAAAATTTAGAATTCATACTTGGGGCCCGCTTGCCTTATATGCAATTGAATAGTGAACTGCGTTCTATAGAACGCAGTTCGCAATTCAAAATTTAGAATTCATACTTGGGGCCCGCTTGCCTTATATGCAATTGAATAGTGAACTGCGTTCTATAGAACGCAGTTCGCAATTCAAAATTTAGAATTCATATTTGGGACCCGCTTGCCTTATATGCAATTGAATAGTGAACTGCGTTCTATAGAACGCAGTTCGCAATTCAAAATTTAGAATTCATATTTGGGACCCGCTTGCCTTATATGCAATTGAATAGTGAACTGCGTTCTATAGAACGCAGTTCGCAATTCAAAATTTAGAATTCATACTTGGGGCCCGCTTGCCTTATATGCAATTGAATAGTGAACTGCGTTCTATAGAACGCAGTTCGCAATTCAAAATTTAGAATTCATATTTGGGACCCGCTTGCCTTATATGCAATTGAATAGTGAACTGCGTTCTATAGAACGCAGTTCGCAATTCAAAATTTAGAATTCATATTTGGGGCCCGCTTGCCTTATATGCAATTGAAGAGTGAACTGCGTTCTATCTAGAACGCAGTTCGCAATTCAAAATCTAGAATTCATATTTGGGGCCCGATTGCCTTATATGCAATTGAATAGTGAACTGCGTTCTATCTAGAACGCAGTTCGCAATTCAAAATTTAGAATTCATATTTGGGGCCCGCTTGCCTTATATGCAATTGAAGAGTGAACTGCGTTCTATCTAGAACGCAGTTCGCAATTCAAAATCTAGAATTCATATTTGGGGCCCGATTGCCTTATATGCAATTGAATAGTGAACTGCGTTCTATCTAGAATGCAGTTCGCGATTCAAAATTTAGAATTCATACTTGGGGCCCGCTTGCCTTATATGCAATTGAATAGTGAACTGCGTTCTATAGAACGCAGTTCGCAATTCAAAATTTAGAATTCATACTTGGGGCCCGCTTGCCTTATATGCAATTGAATAGTGAACTGCGTTCTATAGAACGCAGTTCGCAATTCAAAATTTAGAATTCATACTTGGGGCCCGTTTGCCTTATATGCAATTGAATAGTGAACTGCGTTCTATAGAACGCAGTTCGCAATTTAAAATTTAGAATTCATACTTGGGACCCGCTTGCCTTATATGCAATTGAATAGTGAACTGCGTTCTATAGAACGCAGTTCGCAATTCAAAATTTAGAATTCATATTTGGGGCCCGCTTGCCTTATATGCAATTGAAGAGTGAACTGCGTTCTATCTAGAACGCAGTTCGCAATTCAAAATCTAGAATTCATATTTGGGGCCCGATTGCCTTATATGCAATTGAATAGTGAACTGCGTTCTATCTAGAACGCAGTTCGCAATTCAAAATTTTGAATTCATACTTGGGGCCCGCTTGCCTTATATGCAATTGAAGAGTGAACTGCGTTCTATCTAGAACGCAGTTCGCAATTCAAAATCTAGAATTCATATTTGGGGCCCGATTGCCTTATATGCAATTGAATAGTGAACTGCGTTCTATCTAGAATGCAGTTCGCGATTCAAAATTTAGAATTTATATTTGGGGCCCGCTTGCCTTATATGCAATTGAATAGTGAACTGCGTTCTAGAACGCAGTTCGTAATTCATTTTTGGGGCCCGAAATTTTCAGGGGCATCTACTAGTGGTATTTCACTACCACTGTGAAATTTGGTGATGCAGTAATCTATAGTTTTTGAGATCTGTATGGTGTCCGGATAGGGCCATTTGCATTAGCGCGACATCGCGTTCAGATAAACGAGACATTGCGCTAACACATGTACACAACACACCGTCGCGCTAACGCAACTTTGCACAACACGCCGTCGCGCTAACACAACTTTGCTCAACACGCCGTCGCGCTAACACAACTTTGCTTAACACGCCGTCGCGCTAACGCAACTTTGCAAGTTTCACAGTCTAGTAGGAAGTCGTGTCCGGAAATATTAGACTGCGCATGCTGAAATATGCATGCACGCAAGCATGGATAAAAAATAAATAAAATGTACTTTGAAATATATATATTATTTTCATTTATTATCAGTGCATATGAATAAAAATAAAGTTATTAGTGTGTCACTAGATAAGGATATGAATTTCGTGGATCATTGTTTAGTTGATCCACGAAATTAAATATTCATTGAAGTGCAATTTTAATTAACATTTTGTATTGATAGGTTCATTGGCCACTAATTTACGTATACTTGATATTGTGATTTTCACTTTATCCACGAAAATTGATGCCCTTGAATATCAATGAAACTACAGTATTCAATTGCATATAAGCCCGATTCTCAGAAACTATAGATAACTGCATCACCATATTTTCACAGTGGTAGTGAAATACCACTAGTAGATGCCCCTGAAAAATTCAGGTCCCGAATATGAATTCTAAATTTTGATTTGCGAATTGCTTTCTAGATAGAACGCAGTTCACTATTCAATTGCATATAAGCCCTATTCTTAAACATAGGTAATAACAGATTACAAAGCTCACCGAGACGAGGGATCACCTTTTTGAGGAATCACCTTTATGAGACCACCTTTATCATATTATTTGAAAATCATAGTTAATGATCTTGGATATACATGGATACTGTTTTGACAAAATATCGTATAACAATATCATATAATCTAAATTGTATAATAATCATATGTTCATTTCATAGGGTATTATATGATACAATGTTTATCAATACGATAATATAAAATACTATATTGCATCCTATGATACCAGTACAATATATATCATATATTACAATAAAATACTGTAATAAATAATGATGAAATATGATATCGTAACATATAATATGACATTGTATCTTGTTATACATTATTGTATTTGATCACATAATACAATATCATAATATATTATGATATTGATATGATATGATACATTATAATAATATATGATACAATATCATATCACATAATGCATCACAATGTTATACTGTATAATATTATAGCATGATATTGCATTGTATGATATTGTATCATATTTAATACAATGTAGGATATTGTATCATATGATACAATAAAATTAGCTACAACATTGTATCATATCAATTGATACAATATCATGTGATATAGTACTATATTATATCATACAATATCATAGTATACTTTATTGTATTATATGATACAATATCACATTATACAATATCATATAATACATTTTCATATATTGATATAATAATATATTATATAAACCAATCTCATTTTATACAATATCGTATCATATGATATGATATATATTATACAATATCATATACAATATCATATCATATGATACTATATTATGTTGCAATATCATATGAAATAGCATGTGATAAAATATAATATATGTGATATTATACAATATCATATTATACAATATTGTATCATAATAAACAATACTATACATAACAATATCACAATACAATATCATATAATGTACAAAAAAAATTGATACAATATCATATCGTATCATATAACTTTTTACAATATAATATATGATATAATATTGTATCATATAAAACAATAGTGTATCATATCATACAATACTATATCATAGGAATCATATTATATCATTTAACAACGAACACATCTATCAAGCAGGTTTTAGATAGGATAATTTTTTTTAGCAACTTTGATAATGGAGATCTGCATCTGAAGCTACCTCTGCAGTTCATTAATATTATAGTTAAATCAACTATGCAAGCTATTATCTATAAAATTTGTGACCTGTTCCAAAAAAACAAATCTCATCCAGCATCCGAAACATACGCCTCAGATTCAGCATTCAAGCCTGGCAGGTGCATCAGTATCATAAGACGTATCATCCATGCAAGTTTTATGAAGTTAGGACCAGTAATAACTAAGATATAATCATCAGAGGGCACCTGCTCCAAAAACTTTAACAAACTCTTAAAACCTTAACCTCCTTCAGCATCCGAAACCTATGGCTCAGATTCAGCATTCATGCCTGTCAGGTGCATCAGTATTATAAGACGCACCATCCATATAAGTTTGGTGAAGTTAATACCAGTGATAACTAAGTTATAATCATCAAAGGGCACCTGCTCCAAAACTTTAACCAGCTCTAAAAACCTTAACCTCATCCAGCATCCGAAACTTATGGCTCAGATTCGGCATTCCTTCCTGTCAGAGGCATCAGTATCATACGACACACAATCTTTGCAAGTTTGGTGAAGTTAGGACCAGTAATAACTAAGATATAATCATCAAAGGGCACCTGCTCCAAAAACTTTAACCAGTTCTTAAAACCTTAACCTCATCCAGCATCTGAAACCTATGGCTCAGATTCAGCATTCAAGCCTGCCAGGTATATCAGTATCATAAGACGCACCATCTATGCAAATTTAGTGAAGTTAGGACCAGTAATAACTAAGATATAATCATCAAAGGGCACCTGCTCCAAAAACGTTAACCAGCTCTAAAAACCTTAACCTCATCCAGCATCTGAAACCTATGGCTCAGATTCAGCATTCAAGCCTGCCAGGTATATCAGTATCATAAGACGCACCATCTATGCAAATTTAGTGAAGTTAGGACCAGTAATAACTAAGATATAATCATCAAAGGGCACCTGCTCCAAAAACGTTAACCAGCTCTAAAAACCTTAACCTCATCCAGCATCTGAAACCTAAGGCTCAGATTCAGCATTAAAGCATGTCTGATGCATCAGTATCATAAGACGCACCATCCATGCAAGTTTGGTAAAGTTAGGACCAGTAGTAACCTATAAATTGCTATCAAAGGGCACCTGCACCAAAAACTCTAACTTACTCCAAAAACCTTAACCTCCTCCAGCATCTGAAACTCATGGCCCTGATTCAGCATTCAGGTCTTTCAAGTCCATGAGTAGGTCAAGATGCATCATCCATGCAAGTTTGGTGAAGATAGGACAAGTAATAACTTAGATACAGGACCTGCAACAAAAACTTTAACCAGGTTCGGACGCCGACGCCGACGCCGAGGGTATAGCATAAGCTCCCCCCGACTTCGTTTCGGTGAGCTAAAAACTACCCAAATATGAATTCTAAATTTGAGTTCTAGATAGAACGCAGTTCACTATTCAATTGCATATAAGGCAAGCGGGCCTCAAATATGAATTCTAAATTTTGAATTGCGAACTGCGTTCTAGATAGAACGCAGTTCACTATTCAATTGCATATAAGGCAAGCGGGCCTCAAATATGAATTCTAAATTTTGAATTGCGAACTGCGTTCTAAATAGAACGCAGTTCACTATTCAATCGCACTAAATTTTGAATTGCGAACTGCGTTCTATAGAACGCAGTTCACTATTCAATTGCATATAAGGCAAGCGGGCCCCAAGTATGAATTCTAAATTTTGAATTGCGAACTGCGTTCTATAGAACGCAGTTCACTATTCAATTGCATATAAGGCAAGCGGGCCCCAAATATGAATTCTAAATTTTGAATTGCGAACTGCGTTCTATAGAACGCAGTTCACTATTCAATTGCATATAAGGCAAGCGGGCCCCAAGTATGAATTCTAAATTTTGAATTGCGAACTGCGTTCTATAGAACGCAGTTCACTATTCAATTGCATATAAGGCAAGCGGGCCCCAAGTATGAATTCTAAATTTTGAATTGCGAACTGCGTTCTATAGAACGCAGTTCACTATTCAATTGCATATAAGGCAAGCGGGCCCCAAATATGAATTCTAAATTTTGAATTGCGAACTGCGTTCTATAGAACGCAGTTCACTATTCAATTGCATATAAGGCAAGCGGGCCCCAAATATGAATTCTAAATTTTGAATTGCGAACTGCGTTCTATAGAACGCAGTTCACTATTCAATTGCATATAAGGCAAGCGGGCCCCAAATATGTATTCTAAATTTTGAATTGCGAACTGCGTTCTATAGAACGCAGTTCACTATTCAATTGCAGATAAGGCAAGCGGGCCCCAAATATGAATTCTAAATTTTGAATTGCGAACTGCGTTCTATAGAACGCAGTTCACTATTCAATCGCACTAAATTTTGAATTGCGAACTGCGTTCTATAGAACGCAGTTCACTATTCAATTGCGAACTGCGAACTGCGAACTGCGTTCTAAAAACCGATTGCCGTGTTTAGAGTACATTTTTCACGCCTTGATTTACTATTTTCACAATTTTTTTTCGACATCATTGAATACACTTCTTGCTAACATAATCAATATTTTTAGATGCCTAGATAAATCAGAATCTTGATTTTCCTTGTTGTCCATAGCTATCCTTAGTTCTTATTCCACTATATATGCATGTTTTGGAAACTCTATTTTGGATACGGAAGACCTTAATAATATTCATTAAATGTTGTAGCACTTTTAAAATCGTTGCATACAATATAGCTGCATAATGCACAAACCTCAAATTCATTTATTTTCAAAAGTACTAGGTACAATTTCAGACATAGCTTGCCCTGTTTTAGACTGAATTTTAAAAATATCACAAAAAATTGAAATGTAACGTTTATTAACACAAAAATACCCATAAATTAAGAATCTATCAATAGTTACGTGATTTTCACAAGGTTAATTGTGACGTCAAAAACAGTGTTTTTTCCCGTAATTCTCATACAACTGAGGAGAAGACACAAGTTCCTTTGTTGTTTTTTGAATAGAAAAATATGTCCGCAGCTGTCGTCCACGATGAATCCCATATTATAACTATATTATATAAATAGTGCCTGTTTGGGAGGGTAACAGTTGAAATTGACACCCCGAGAAAACCATTGTCAACCGACGCGAAGCGGATGTTGACAATGGTTTTCGAGGGGTGTCAATTTCAACTGTTATCCTCCATAACAGGCACTATTTATTTTGTTATACTGAATGTCTTTTTAAAAATTTTTAAGAAAATTTTACTGCTTTTATATAGGAATAACGTGAATTCTACAGCGAACCGTACGCGCATAATTTTCGCGCATGTAACATTTTTTAATGTTACCCGTTGCCAAGTGCGTTGCTAACGCTGAGGGTAATAGTAAATATTATTAACTGCGTCTTAACCAATCAGATTTCAGTATTTAACACGAAAGTATAACAACATGTGATATCACATAAAATATATCAATTTTGTTGTGGGCGACGGCTGCGGACACATTTTCCTCTTCAAAAAACTATGAGAAAATGTGCCATTCTTCATCATTTTAGACTAAATCTTAAAAATATGCCAAAATGTCTAAGTCATAATTAAAATAAAAGTGTTTTAACCTGGTACTTTATATACACACATGTTCAAGATGGTATATGTGTATTTTTATGAGATTTAAACAACTTTTGAATTTTAGGGCAATTATTTCATTTTTTTTTTTTTTTTGTTTACTAGTATCAAGCATAATATTTGTTTTATTTTAATGCATGAAAGAAGGTATGGATTTCAATCTTTTGATATTTACACGTTGTTGGTCTTCTTTTTAAATTTAACTGCTATTACATCACAGAGATTTATGTTTCCACGAACGTCATCTAGTTGTTTACATGTATTTATTAGTTATCTATTTGTTACAATACATGGTGTTGATATAAGAATATCGATGTTCCAACACTCGGGTGCAAGTTGTGCATCAAGCGTTAAATTTTTTTTTATTTTAAAGGTATAAATGTCCAGTTTTTATAACTGATTTTCATAGAGCGGTTCCTCTGGTAAGATGTTAACATCAGTGATTATCTTGCTATGTTTACATGATGTTTATGAATACGCCGTGGCATCACAGATTTCCAAGTATTTCGCAGACGAGGGAATTATCTCATATGAAAATGATATTGGAACATTACAAGAGATAAAAAAGGAAATCAGAATGACCAATGCCCGATGTGCAGCAAAATGTTTGCAGGACCTGTCCTGTAACGCTATAGAACTGTGCTCCGCGCCGTCTGGACAGACATGTAGACTCAGCAGAGGTTGGAAGAACACCGGCGGTACACTGTCTCACTCCACGTGTAGACGCCTGCAAATCGTAAGCACATCTAAGTGTGAAACTACTTAACATTTAATAATTTTTAGTATTTAGTATTTAAGTAATTTCTTTATTAAGTAATATGATGTAAAATTATGTTCTTTTAATACTAAAACCGAAATATTACAACCTTGTGAAAATGCGAAGAAAAAATGATATAATTATGTACATAGATTTATTCAACATGTTTTGGATAAAAAGAAATAATATAAGGCATATATTACACGCATTTTTATCGTGTATTTTTCTATCTGAAATTTTCTTATTTTTATAGTATTGATATTCTATTCCGATTTTGATAAATTCGTGTTCATGAGACAAACGAGACTTGGTTATTTCTCTCACAACGTCATAACAAAGATTTCGTTGACTGAACTAGACAACATTTGTATTATTTCTGTATTCATAGTTTAAAAAAATTTTCAATCAGATTGACGGTTGTGATGGTGAAGGATACGTTGACAGAAGAAATGGGATTTGTACCTATGGTATGGTAGTATTCTAAAATACTTGACTTTTATTCTTATATATAAATGTAGTTCTTGAACCCAAATGTATACGTATATAGAGCAAACACTCATCATTATTCTTTACTTAGTTTCCATGTAATCGATTAATTTTGCTTGAACATGATGTCACATTATGTTGCATTGCAAGTGATTAGCGCTGATGTGTACGATCTCTTTACAAAGAATATATATTTTAAGTATAAAGACACCACAGAAAAAACCCATAAGGAGAGAGAGAGAGAGAGAGAGAGAGAGAGAGAGAGAGAGAGAGAGAGAGAGAGAGAGAGAGATTATTAAAGTTGACACACACATGTATGTGTTTACTTTATTGATCAGTTTAATTCATGTTTTATGTTTATATAGGCTTTTCCGGTATACTTAAAGCAGAGTGTTTCTGTTTCACCTTTTTAGATGAACAGAAAATGCAAAATTTCAAGTTTAAACGTCAGTGCTTACATTTGACGATAGAGGTAAATATTTGAAATCATCTTAAATATTTACCAACCAGTGACAGCATACATCTAAAAGAATTAATTCTTGACAAGCAAAAAACACATTTTCCCAAAAATCTTCAAAATCCTAATTCATTGGGGGAGGGGGATTTTCAGATGCAATTGGGCCATTTCAATTTTTGTTGATATAAACATTAAATATTATAAACCAATACTGGTGGCAGCAGTGAATATCTACAGCTGTGAATATCTACAGTGATTTTATTTCAAACAGTGATGAGTAAAATTGAACTTTCCAATCAATGGCAATAGTTCTAATCGCATAATCAATGAGTTTTAAACAGCAAATTGCATGAATTTCAGGTTTGTAACTAAAGATAAGTAGAATGGCTAGGCCCTGTATCTACGTGAACAAATAAAATAAATCGGAGAGGACTAATATTGCACTGCACGTGACAATTTTTATCTTCAAAATCACACTTGTCATTAAGAAAATAAAGCTCGTTGTAAATACAACTTTGAACTTAAACAAATGAACTGGTATTCATAACAGCTGTATAAATAAATAAAGAATGCAACAATTCAAACGAGATCAAGAGAATATAGTTAACATTTCCAGTACTTTCTGGTCGGCGCGACCACACAATAAACCTTAACAGTGCTGCGTTGTGAATTTAATGTACTGGGCTTACAAACATCATTGTTAGGGACTGTCATGCAGTGATGAGGAAATAAAGTGCGTAAACAAAAGCTGAAATGTTATATACATGCTTTTCAGTACTATCAGTACTTTGATTGATAAGAGAGACTATAGTTAGTTGCAGACAACCTACTATGCAGGCATACGCGGATCTAGGCGCGGGGGGGGGGGGGGGCAAGGGGTTCCCAGACCCCCGCTCCCGCAAAATTCAATTTTTTTTAAAATTACTTTATAAAATTACAAAAATATGCTTGTACCCAACTGGCAAACTCAATTAACCGTCGGACCCCCCCCCCCCCCCCGGAAAACTTTCCTGGGTCCGCGCATGACGGGTACTGTAACGACTGGGTTATTTCGGTTGATGCAAAGAAATGGAAGTAGTCTAACTAAGAATTAATCAAATACCAATTAATCATTTACCTTTAGATGAATGTCAAACATGTGAATGTGTCTCTCAATTGGTGGGAAAGATGGGAGTGTATGGTATTGTTAAAAACGGGATTTCCAAACAGGTTTACTGTTCTTTCGAGGGCAGCTACGCCTGGACGGTAAGAAAGATGTTGACTGAATTTTGCTGATCTTAGAAAACAAAGAGCTATATATGATAATAGTCAAATTTGGTCGCCATAATTCGCCATTTTTAAGGTGTTTCAGGTACATTAAATTGTTGTGTTATTTCTTATAGAAGTGTTGATGGGAATAAACATTTTACCAATTTATTTGATTTATTTTGCAATCACTGGCAGTATTTGTCGCCAGAAGTGATATGCTTAAATCTTGGGCACGTCATTCAAAGGAATTTATGAATTAACTTTATATGTATATCTTCACAAAGAAAACAAGGAATTTTAGTATAATGATGATGTTCGTTTAACGGGGCCATTTTAGACTAAAACCATATATAGTTCTTTATTGTCTGAATTGTAATACAGAAAATTATATTTTAAGATTTTTGAAATCTAAAGGCACAGTATGTCCTATACACACAAGTTTAGTGTTTGTACGTGCGTAAAAGAGGAAATTATGGATATGACTTATAAAACTACTAAAATGTTTATTTGATATAATCATTTTTTCATATAAATGTATTTATATTTCAAAATGTAAAGTAAAAAAATCGTGGTTTTCTGTTTTATCCTTATCATAAGCATGTATTCATATATTTGCAACAAAATGTCTATAAAAATATATTAACTGCAATTAATCGGTCTTACAAGTCTGATGTTAACCTTTCTGCTTGTCTAACATAAAATTGCTAAGCAGCTTGATAAAATATGCTTGGTTTTATTTGTATCTGAGTAAAGATTAAAACAAGACAGATGGAAGACCGATGATAAATGTTGCCCTAACTCATACAGACTATTACAGTGTGTTATTGATCTGGAAATTTTTGTAACCCAAGGTAATTCAAAGACGACACGATGGATCAGAGAATTTCTATAGAAACTGGTCAGATTATGAGTTTGGATTTGGATCACCTGCATCCGAAGTCTGGTTAGGTATTGTAGTTCAATTTGATTATTCTATACTACTATTTAAAACAAATTAAACAGCATAGAACCGTGGAGTATTGATCCAGAATTTCGCTCAGGATTGAACAATTTCAGTTTCAGATACCCCAAATCCAAGATTAAATGACTTGAAAATTACATGAATTTTCACTGTGATCAGCGGATCTCTAAATTAAAATCACTGTATTTGTTATTAGGAACAGGCGTATATAGTTCTTTAAGTCCACAGCAAATACTGCCACCAATCTTGTGTCACTAGCAAACAGCTAGTGCACTAGTCCGAAATATCTGACGGTTTTCTGGCTTTTTTTAACGATAATGATATTTACTTGCCAGGAAAACGTTTTCCTGGCAAGTAAATATCATTATCGTTAAAAAAGCCAGAAAAACGTCAGATATTTCGGACTACTAGTACACACGTCCTTAAACAAAGGCTACATCGGTGCTATCAGAAATATAGGATAGGTTTTGCATAACCATTCTGTCATTTATAAAAAGAAAAAAAAACCACACACACACACACACACACACACACACACACACACACACACACACAAAATAAATATTTAAAAGAGAACGAATAAATAATCATGACAGTAATATATGGTTATTGTAATAATATATTAAGCAATATTCATTAGAGAAAAAAAAAACAATCGAAGACTGAGGAGGCAGCCAGCGGAGGAATATGAATACTTCACATTTACATACCTTGGGGAAAGGTGCTTTTTTAAATTGATTTTAAAGTTAATTTTGTTTTCTATTATGTATTATATATACATCGATGTTGTACACATTCGTTGTAATGTTGTATCTGCTAATCATGAATAGAACTATATATTTTTCAGCGCAATTGTGTAAAGAGTACCTGACTACAGTGATATATCTTGAATAGATTGTAAGCACTGATCGAATATATTGAAAATGTGGAATATCTATTACCGTCAGGTAATTCAAATTATCATTTTAAAGGAAACAAGTACATCCATGAGTTGACCGCTGACGGTCACACTGTACTGAGGATTGAGTTGGAGGACCATGATGGAAACAAACGGTTTGCTGAATACAGCAGTTTTACCGTGGCTGACGTCACAGACAATTACAGGATCCAGGTGTCTGGATACACTGGAGATGCAGGTAAATAAAGTTTAAAATAATCATGCTAATCAAAGTTGATGATTCTTCGTCATCTATATTTTCAGTTTATGTGTGATATTGCCTATAATACATGTACCGTGTTTTAATATGATTTTATTATACTTCTGTGAATAGATTCTATGTCAAACATGCTATTCTATCTGACCGTGAAATAGTTTCCGTGCTATCTGTCCATGGTGAATAGTCATCGAAACTATTCACCGGTGGGATTCGATTTCCCTCGATTTTAAACTCGGAAGACCTCTGACGTTATCCGATTCCCACATTAAATTCAAAGTCCGATAACGTTGCATCGCCGACAAATAAAGTTTACTGACTATTCGGGTGATAGCAAGTTTATTGTCCCCCTCGACAGCAACTATTTCCCTCGGCTTCGCCTCGTGAAATAATTGCTGTCTTGGGGGACAATAAACTTGCTATCGTCCTCATAGCCAGTAAATAGGTATATATAATATTTGTTTCTAAAAAAAAAAAAGGTATCTATACACATACTCAAGTTTGATAAATAGAAAATAAATACTAGTAACTATTTTCTGAACACAAAACTATTTGTTATTAATATGTAATAATTATCTTTTTGAGTTAACATGGTTATTTCAACGAAATTATCAAATACTTTCAGGTAATGCCTTGGGAAATCCGTGTAATTATTGTAACAATGGCATGCCCTTTACCACCTATGACAGGGACAACGATAATTATAGCGGTAACTGCGCCGTATGGGCAAAAGGAGGATGGTGGCACAATACATGTCATAATAGCAACCTTAATGGACTGTATGGTGATAACGGGTATGCGCAAGGAGTTAACTGGGAGGACTGGAAGACTTTAAAATACTCATTAAAGTCCTCTGTCATGAAAGTAAGAAAACCGTAATGGCAATTTCTGAAAACAGAATCTTTAGAAAATTGAAAATGGTGGTCTCCAGTTGTTAACGTGGTATCAAAACTCGTAAAACGTGCACATTATGGACTGTTTCAAACTTCATTGATTGATGTTTCAAAAATGTCGGCGATTTTCCTATTTAGGATAAAAAAATATTTTTCTAAAATCGATGTTGTGATACTGTAACAGCTTTCAAAATAAATGTACTTCTTTCCATTGTCAAGTATTTTAAGATTTTGAAAAGATTTTGTCTCATTTCAAAAAATGAATTTTACTTGTTTGTGATTATGATAATTTAGTGAATGTTAAAGGAAGCATGCCTATACCAAAGTAATCTTCAACGGGTGATAAACTAGACATTATCAAATATCTGAAAAATTTAATGGTGAACCATGATCATTTGATATACCTTTCACAATTTTACACTACGGTATTTCAATGATAAAAAAATATCTTAAGTTAGACGTTGTTACACTTTTAAAAATTATTCAACTAGAAAAAATAAACTATTAAATGATCGTAATAAATAGATAAACATTATGTGTATTGTCATGACTCACCACTGGCGGATTTAAGGGGTGCGTGGAGGGCGCACACCCCCCCCCCCCTAAAAAAATGTTCAAAGTATGCATGACTGTATAGATGATTTGATAAATTTTACATAGCAAAGTTAGCATTTTGTGTGTCACTTTATTTATAATTATGCCTGACTCAATGTTACACCTCATTGATACACCAGCTGTGCTATGCACAGTTGACAGGTTCTGATAACAAACCTTTAAAACAAGCAGTGTTGGTCATTTCATTATGGTGGCTGCATCAAATTCCCCAGGGCCCTGAACTTGGGGCTTCGACCAAGAATCGACTGGAAATCCCAGCAGTTTTGTTTCAAGTGTAGACTGCGCTGTCATTTCCCTATTGCGATTCAAGCAAAAATATCTGAATATTCAAAAGCTGGTCGAAGGTAAATATATAATTGCATTTGTTTATACATAAAGACATCAAGGTAGATGTCAGTAAAATCATTGACATATATGTTTCCAGAAATCCAAGACGGATGTTGCTTGAAAATCTAACTGGTGATTAAAAGAAATGAAAACTTTATCTTGTTTGTTTATTTTTATTGCTTATTTCATTTTTTTTAAAAAGTGTACATAACTAAAAAAAATACCACTATTTTGAGCCTGGTTTTACCTTCAAAATACACGAAAACCCAGGAGCTTCGCCCCCTGGGCCCCCACCAGGGCTTTGACCTGGACCCACGGGGGGCCTCAAGGCGGCCCCAGACCCCCTGCCCCAATAATTTTATCCACGCCCCCCCCCCCCCCGTATCTACAAATCCTGTATCCGCCCCTGCTCACATTGCTCACATTTATTATAAGTTCCCAAATAAGAGCCAATTGATCATCTGAATATATATCGAGCATCCGAATATACCCCAGCTTATAGTAACGTTCTCCATATGAAAAATATGATGGAGGTTGAGATACAGGAAGCTTTTCTTGAAAGATCTTAAAGTTGGCAAGTTTTTAGTTTCTAAAGGTATCCATTCCACAAATCTATGGCTGTTGGAACAAAAGATGATTTATAAATATTTAGTCTACATTTTGGAATACTATAATTTTGCAATTATCTTGTAGTAGAAGTAGACTCAAGCGAGCGCTTTCAAAAATGTTAGTAAGATAGTCAGGCACTATATTGTGATTTTTTTTTTACATAGTCGTTTTTAGCTTTTCTTTTCTTCTATCAAGAATAGGTGAAAGTTTCAGTAGGTGTAAATTTTAATATAACCGCAATTTATTTGGTTCTTATGAAAAAATTTTGAAACAACATCTGGGGGGGGGGGGGGTTCGGGGGGGTTCACCTCCTCTGATAAGGCTCAAGAAGGTGCATTTAAAAGTTAGTGTATTTTCAGACTGATGCTTGGCTCGCTGACTTCAGACTGCCAAAGGTTAGCTTTTATAGACTGCAATAACAAATAATGACTTTGCAGCAGTATTTAACCTACATGTACACGAACTTGTTTTACCTTAGTTCAGTATTCCAAGTTCAGAGTTGATACTAAAGCAAAAATAATCAAATCCCAAATCAATTTCAAATTCTTTATTCTTTGCCATATTTCAAAGTTCATTATCTTTCAAGTGCAAATTTTCAAAACACCATGAACTGTTACAAAATAATACTACAAAAATTTACTTGGATAAATTATTATCCAAATCCAAAACTTACAAATAAAATGAAAAATTGGTTTAAGACCATACAACAATGCTTATAATCTATTATTATTGTATGCTTTGTAGCTTTGAATAAAAAAAAGTACTCAATATTGACCTTAGATTACAATAGTATACTTACCTGCTAATCACATGTGACAAAATAAAGGGGAAAAGACAGCAGAAAGAGAGATAAGAGAGCAGAAAGAAATGAAAAATATTTACAACTGTACAGAATACATCAAAGTACCCAGTATATACTACTAAAAAAAATAAAAGTGTGGAATATTAAACATTGACAGTTTGACACTGTGTAGTGTTACATATTGATATGCTATAAATCAATTATAAAATACTTTTTTCCAGGTAAAAATAGGTGAGATACTTTGATACAGGTAAAATATTATTGTGACATAAAAGAACTGAGGTTAATTGTACTGGGCTATCACAAAAAAAAAGTAATTTTTAAAAAACATGAATGTGCTCCATGTAATAACAAGCAGAATGCAAAATGAAAAATATTTCAGAGAGGAAGTTAAGAAGCAAGTGCCCCGTGTGATTGATTGCATAGAATTGTCAATGTACGATAAGTTACACATCACAAAGACATTGCACATGATGAAATGGTGAATAAGTAATAGAACATGTTTCAATATGTGTCAAAAGTACAAAAAAGAAGATATCATTTACTCGTACAATGCACCATCACATAGATATATGTATGACTTGAACATATCATTGTATGAATATAGTGGAATGACACAGTTGTTTTTTTGTACAATACTACAAGGACTATTTACAGTTGACAGTCATATACCATATACAGGGACTAATAGGGGAAACACCAAAACTCCATAGCACTACTCTTAGGTAAAGTGTTAAACCTCATAGAATATGACTGCAAGTGCATCATGATGTATTTATTGAAGATATTTTGCATGTTTTGTGACCATGATTAACACAACCTAGAAATGTAAAAAAAAAAAAAAATGATAAAAAGGGGGGAAATAAGGAAATGCTGCCTTTTAAGCTCAGTATTTGTATCCAACACTGTTACCCTGTACATGTTTGTTTCTTCTCCAATTAGTTTCCTTGAGTAAAGGAAAGAAAATGAATTCAAAAACACAAAAGCTTCCTCAGAAATGCGGATGGCACAAGTAGTGTTTGGCAAATTAAAAAGTTCTCATTAAAAATGTCCATGACTCCAATATCAGTACTGGCAATCCACAGAGAATACTAGCTACTCGTTCACTTCTTGCTCCCCGATTTGAGATCCGTCTTAGATTTCCTCAACACTTTCCTAAGAGAGGAAGAGCTCTTCTTGGACTTTAGAGAGGAAGTGGAACTCTTCAGTGAGGACACAGAGCTTCTGAGAGAGGACTGGGAATTCCTCATTGAGGAGGTGGAACTCCTCAAAGAGGAAGCAATACTTGACAAGGAGGTCAAAGAATCCTTTCTAGTGACCTTGAAATTTTCTTTCCCTGAAGACTTCCTCTTGCTCTTCCGTGAGTTTTCTCCTGGGGACCCCTCGGAACTTAGATCTTCACTCTCCTCCTCGGACAATGATTGCAGATCAGCCTCGGGGAAGGGCTGCAACTCCGTGTCGGATTCCGAGGACTGCCCAACGGGGTCAGGGCGCAGGCCCAAGGAGTCCTCACTGGATGCGGTGGCTGGTTTCTTTACAGTTTTCAGAATGCTGTTGAGGCACTGCAGCCACTGTCTCTTGTCGTGTTGATCAGTCGCTATCAGAGTGTGAGACTGACCTTTCCCCCCATCCACAAATCCCACCCGCAAAACATTCTTGGCTGAAAAATAAAAATCAGGGAATATAATTAGGATTTACATTTTGCTTATTTAATCATAAAAAAATCTTGAATATTTTCTGATTTGACTAAGAGCTAAAATCATTAGATGATTTTTTTTTACATCCATAAAATTCAAAATGTTGAAGTTCATTTCCTCATTTTTTTTTTTAATCATTTTTTTTTTCAATACCATTCTTTTCTAGAAAAGGTTTTGGAAGCTAACCAAATAAACTCAGAATATCAGATAATGGCCTCAAAGGGGAATTCAAGCATCAACAAATGCACCAACCTAAAGGATATGATTGCTGTGTAAAATCAATAAAGCACTCTGTGGTTTAAATGCTTCACTCACCTGTCTGGCCAGATCCAAAAGCACTTCTGAATGACCCCACCTTGACCTCCCCATCTTTAAGATCTTCAACAACCAACTCCTCCACCGGGATTGGTTGTCTGTACACCTGGTATCCTTGGTGACCATTCTGAGTGACCAATCGGGTAGCAACAAGCACTTTATTGAACAGGAATATATGAAGTTTCTGCAATAGATTTATAATTACAAATATTAATTTTTGCCACAGTAGAGAAGACTCAACATTTTTTTGGATGTCATTAATGATCACACACATTAAAATCCTGCAAAAACCCTGCACACGATTTGAAAGAATTGATTTGTTATGCAGTACTGTAAATATTTTTATTTAATAACCACTAGCATTTTTAATATCATTCTTAGAAACTTACACTGCCTTTGTTGTTCTTCAAGCTCCCATTACAGACAAGCATGGTTGAATTTTCCAGAGCTTCACATTTCTACAAAAAATTTTAATTAGGATTATCATAATATGACATAAATTTGACAAAGCAGTGTCCTAATTCAGAAAAATAGACAATGTTTTACAAAATGCTGTAAGACTATTGCATATAGTTATTCTTACCTCTTCTTCATACAGAAAGGAAATCCTGCCTGCGTAATATTTACATTTGGCTTCTCCTGTCTTGTGATCTGCCTCTGATATAATCTTCTCCACAATCTTAATCTGCAAAGAAACATATTCCAGTGTTTCAAATATGTTATAAAATAATTGTTAATATCTAAGTCTGTATGACTACATGATATATATCAGCGTTTCAAATATTTTATAGACTTTACCAGTCTGTACAACTATAAGACTGTTAGCTGATAAATTACATCTAACTTACTGCTTCTAAAAGGTACTCCTTATCTTCATCTGTGTCACAGGTCTGCAAGTAAAATATCAAGTAGTCTTTATCCAGTTTAACCACTACATGTACAGTTTTGTCGGGTACAATAGTAACAATGACATTAATCAGTGCCTACTCTTCACTAATAACCTATCAATCAGAACAGTGGTCAACCAAGACGAAACCAAACAAAAAAATCATTCACAAAAGTAAGTAAATTTTTACAATTTTTTTCTCTATGAAATGAAGTGTCTGGTATTTTCATTAAACTTCTAGATAGAATGAGAGAAAGATGAGAGAGAATCTGGAGAAGAAATGGATCGAGAGTTATATATGTACTTACATATTTGTGAATAGCTTTCAACAGCAAAGGGTATTTGATGAATTTTCCCCTGGCTCCATCTGAAAAGTTGAGAATATAAATTCAAGCACCATGCGGAAGCATCTTGATAAAACACTTTATTATGACTATTTACCCACTATTTAATAATTTTTTACCTAACAACGTCCAGAGATCCAGTTTGCGACTGAATGGAGAATCCTGACACCGCTGTAGAAAATCGTCAACGGCTGGGTCGTTCTTCTTTTCATCCAACAAGGCCTTCCCAAACACCTGGTTGGCACAAAATGGAATGTAGTCCTTCAGCTTCTGCACCTGTAATTGGAGAAAGTTTTAATATGGAACAAACACAATTCCTTGACAAGAATGAACTAACAAAAGAGAATATTTCAAAGATGAAAATAAACTTCTACTTTAACTTTAAGAAATCTCACCAAAAATAAGATAAGATTATCTATTTTCAATTTTGGACTCAGAGCGCATACAAGTTTATTAAATTATATACAAGTAAAGACATGTAGATATAAATCTTTTAGGATATTTTTTTTATTAACACCAGATAAATTTCTAAACTTGGTTAGATTTATCTAAATGATGCTTACCCAATCCACCAATAGAGATCCAATGTCTCTGGTGGTCCCGTCGGGTAATCTCTGGTTCTGTAGACCACTAGCAAGCTCTGAAAGGTGATCGAAAATTAATTTCCAACATACTGACACAAAACAAGAATAAATAAACCATGTAGAATGTGGCAGAAAAATCTTTCTGTTTCTACTATGCCTATCTTTTATTTTATACCGTAATTCTTTGTGGTAAGTTCTCTCTATGATTTAGGGGTGGGTTTTTTTTTTTATACCTTCATGAATTGGAATCAGCTTATCAACTGGACCAAAAATCTGTTCCAGTTCCCACTCCGTCATCAGCTGTAGCTTCTCCATGGAATCTCTGTATGTCTGCAATAGACCATAATAAAGCTCTTTAGAACATCCACAGAGAACTTAGACTTATGGTAAATTATGACTTTCCTTAATTTAATTATGTTTGATGATAATACACCCACAGCTTTGTCTCACCTTTTTCACAATGGTTAAATCCTCAACCAAGTCATTTTCACCTTGGTACAATTCGTATATTGCCTAGCAATTAAAATAAAACAAAGTAAATGCCAATTGTAAATTTTGTCTTTGCTTTTTTTAAGAAATCTATTTTGAACAGTTTAAAGATAAATGTTTTATGCCTTATGTGCACTAAGATCAGTACTAGATTCATCATGAACAAAATTAAACCTTCAAGGACAGTGACAGGTTTTTGTTTTTTTACAAGAAAATTTCAATTCCCTCAATGTACCTCCTGTCTCTTGATGTCCCTGTGGGTCAGCTGTATGGGTATATGTCCCACCGTGCTCATCATCTCGCTCCATGTTCGACTAAGTCGCCGCTTGGCCGGGGAGGGCTGGGGGGCCTTGTAGGGGGTCACATTATGTTTGGTGACAGGGGATGGGGGGACTTTGAAACTTATGGATCTCTAGAATTAAATCATTGAAAGTTAAAAATTATACATTTTGTAACCAAAGAGGTTTGAGTTTAGACTAAATCTGAGAAAAATAATGGTTTTATACACAAATAGATAGATATATATATTTCAGTACGAATATATGCCTACAGGGAATTTTTAAGCAGCTAATAGGTGCAACCGTCATATGGTTCTTTTTACATATCTCAAGGGATAAATTAGAAAAATGAATACATTTATTCTTGTATGAATTCTTTTTTTCCCCTAACAAGCCCAGTAACTTTAACTTGGATATTAGGATAAAACTTTCTTTGCAATGAACTGAATCCAGCATGTAATAAATCTGTACCTGAAATTCTTTTTCTTGTTTGATAGACTTTGACGGTGACAGAAGGTTGGCAATGGAAGAAACTCTAAGCATAGATTTTCTAAGCTTTTTCTGCAATTAAAACAAGCATATTAAATAAATAGTTTTACTACTAAATTTTTTTAAATGTTAAAATCAAAACAAAGATTTGTTTGGGGTTCTTATAAAGGTCATCCCCTTTTTAATCCCTTCAATGTAAATGTTTCCTCTATATATATAGGGAAAACAAGCAGACTTTATCTTAAGACAAGGCCCTGCTCTGGTGCTAAAACTATTCAGTTACCTACTGACACACCTGTGCATACAGGTAAATACCTGACATTGCTTAGTTGATAGGAGCTGGTCTACTCCGTGCACACTCTGTCAATAATACTTCCTCTATTCCATTAGATTTAATGTCCTTATCAATTCACGTAACTTTAGGATCACATCATGTTTTATTTATCTTACCTACATTTACTGGTACATGTATTTCTTAGAAATTTTAAGGATAGGTCATCATTGGCTGCAAGTTACAACTCCATTTTCTTTTTTACATACATTTTCATTATTGTTACTTTATTTATAGGAACAAGAGATTTTGCATGAAACTATCTAAAATTCTAACCACCATATGAAAAAATGGATTAATGGTAAATACTGTTTACTTTGACAAAAAGCCCTTTATAATATACACAAAAATAAGAGGATCAAAAATACATATCTTTCAGCAATTCCCAGTTCTCTCACCAAATCTTGAGTCATCACTCATCATTGATCAGTTCTAGTTTTGATAGAACCATTTTAAAAAAAAACATGGACTTTCAGTAGGACATAACTACTGGTATCTATTTTTTGCATCAAAACAAGTTAAAAATGACACTGGTCATACTGGTTTCAAGTGAAATATACATCGATTTCCGAGTCTAGCTAAAAAACTAGACAAATCTTGTTGATTTCAAAGAGCCATGGCTGAGTGGCCTACAATGAAATTGACAGACCTAAATCACATTGCTGCTTGACACAACTACATAAAGTCCAAGCTCTTGTTCAAATGGTTTTTATATCTTGGGACATACAGAAACCAAACTTCTATTAAATACTAGTCCATGTAAAAATTGTTGGATGGGGCATTACCTATCTTTCACGAGTTAACCAGGGTTCATTTTTAGAAAACACATATATGGATAAGACTGTTGACATTTCAATGGTCTGTGCATTACCTTAGGTTGTGGTGTGTACAAGGTTTGTGTGAATAAAGTCTCTAGTTCTAAGACACAGCAACTTGAAGAAGCATCACTCAGCACTTCCATTGGACAAATATTTTATATACTTTACAAAACGTCCATGCACTAACTAAGTTCATTGAATAGACACATCCTCAAATGTCAAACAAATATCTCTGAGACATGTACAGCATACAAAATGTGTCACAAATTTGGCTGACATAAAAAATGTGCTTTTGTTTCCATTTTAAGGTCCGTCTGAAATTCTCACAATAATCACATTTTCCAGTACCTTTAAACACAATTTTTCTCCCTCAAAAAGAATGAAACTTTTCTCAAAACATCCATGTTCAGCACATATTCTCCCCATAACACACTGTATTTTGACTGCATTGTCATTGTTTTGAAAGTTATTTTTTTTTCCAATGACTCAGAATAACATGTCTAAAAACCTGGGTCCTGACATCAAAGTAATCCCTGATACATGGTAAAACACACAGTGCACATGTGTCCCTCTCACGGTTACCTCCGATATCAATGGAAACTTCTTTAAACAAACATGGGCCAGCACCTAAGACTGATAGGTTTGTTTATTGAAAAAAGGTGAAAGTTCCACGTTCAGGGAGATAAGAGTTTCCTGTGGATATATAGGCCTTCTTACGGTAGCGTTTCAGGAGTAATCATTATCAACATTAGATTTCTCTCTCCATGAATGATTCAAAACATGGCAAAGGAATTACTTTTCCCTACAATGATTTACACAAATTGCATAAAAAGCTTATCAAAATTCAAAATGGTTGAATACCTACCTTGGATTTATTTGGGTCATAGCTTTGTATACTGATGCTGTCTTCATCTGCTTGTTTTCTTTTCCGTTTCCCCTGAAAATAAAATCCACTTACAATTAAGAATTAAACCTAAATCTATGATCTATTTATTAATCAAGTACCATAGGGACCCATAAAAAAATATGCTTATAAAATTAAAATCTTAACCTTAATCTATAAATTTATTAAATTAAGTACCATAGGAACTCATTTTCTTTTAAATCAAAAATATCTTATGCCAATTAGTTTGATATTTTTAAATTTCTTAATTCATTTAATAAAGCACTTTAAAATACTAATGCCACTAATAAATATGACCTTATGCCTCAGTATGAAATATCAAAAGGATTACCAGCTTAGGAATGTCAAATCCTATTCCTATTATTGAATGTCTTCTTGATTTTTTCTCATCTTTTACCTCTGGAAGTCTGTAAATTAGAAATGGAAAATTGTGCATAATTTTTTTCTAACTAATCAAAGAATCAATTGAAAGTTGAATGTAAGTTTGGCCCTTCATAATTACCACTAGCATCTGAACATACATGTAGTATCAATGCATCAGAACAAAAAAACCTTTTTATCTTTTAAAGCATAAAAAAAGCCTTGGGATCAATGTTAAACCACTTCAAATAGGAATTCTCCGAACTATAGTATGATACATTTTAAAACAATGCATTTTTATCAAAACAAACGGTTCATTTCTTGTTTTCAGCATCACATGAATATAATTTTGGTGTGAGTAGAATCTACAAATTAAGCAGGTAATTTTGATGTGCCCATAATGCTAAATTAGGGGGCTTAGATTTTCTCATATCTGCACATAGCCTTATACAGCTTTTAGATAGGGGTATTTATGATTCATACGATGCAAGTTATGTTTTGACCAGAACATGTATGATGCATGATAAGTGCTGATGCAAGACATATCTTGATAATCAGATAATGATAAGTATGAAGAAAATGTAAGCAAGTTTGCCTGGCTATTGAGGTTAAGACTCATGAAAGAAAGAAAAACATAAAGATGACTCTTTTTCAAGTAATCATCAACAATCTGGAATCAACATGATCAAAGAGATTCTCATTTACTTCGTATTATAATTTAATTAATCACAGCTAAAATTCAGTGCAATTATCTACTTTTTTGAATACTTTAGATTGCTTTTCACATAAATTAATATTTGTGATGCACATGTGTATACAAGTGTTCATAATATAATGATTAATTCATAGAATTTGCTCATATATTCATCATAATAATAACTTGTTGGTGGAAATAAAAATAACTTGTTCACATGAGCAAATATCCAGATAATATACTCTGTGTTTCCCACTTCTGCAGACTTTAAAACTATTTAACCCAATATATCGCACAGGAATGGAAGCCACGCGATTGTTCTGCATTCTTTTGCACGATGGCAAAGAATCTCACCGAGATGAGATGGCAAAGTCAATGCAAATTTTACTGCATTTGTAAAGCACATTCATGATTAATTAAATACAGATAATGTGGAGGTAGAAATTCGATAGTAAGGAATCATAATGAATTAGAAATTAAACATATTATATATAATTGATAACTATAACAAGAATGACCAAACTTGATTACAGCAAACAACGCTTGGTCTAAACCACATTTGATTAATTTTTGTAATCTAGAAGTTTAAATTTGGAAAGACACAAAAGATTTGAACAAAACTTACCTAAATACGTTCTCGTCTTCTGCTGAAGGCATGTCTATTTTATCCCTTACCTGCTAAACCTACGTAAAATAACTCAACTTTTGAGCTTTGTTTTGAAAATGGCGGCGATGTAAACGGGATATTTCGGACTAATCAACATTAGTTTGACTTATGAAATACAACCAATCGGATTAAAGCTTTCTGTTATGGCGTGTCTAGCATAAAAAACCGGAAAGAGCTTTTATCCGGATTATTGAACAATGATAAAAAAGCTATATCAACAAAATATTTTCAGCACAAACTAAAACATCTCAAGATACATAAAACATACAATTTGTTTTTAAGACGGATTAATCGATAATAAAGATTTTGTGTGTAATAATATTATTTCCGGTGTGACTGTTTGGACATCTTCCCAAGTCAAGGGTTTCTGATCCGCATCGCTTCTCGATCAGAAACCCATGACTTGGGAGATATGTCGTTTGGAGGGCGAATTCGAAGGCAATATTAGGACCAGAATTTATTTCACTGGTTAGTTTATTTGTTAAAAACGATTTCTTTTTTTCAAAATCAGATTTTGATGAAAATGACCTTTACCTTGTATTTAAATTAATTTTCATTAAACTGAATTTGCTGTAAAAAATCTCGCGTGGGCTATTACTTAATTACAACAATTAATTAATGGAAATCAATTTATCTGAAATGCAAATGATTTGTAACATTCTTATTTTAATCAGGTAGTTTAAATAAACTTCAATTAGAATATGATTCGTTTAAAATTTATTTTCTTTATGTATACGTATTTTTTTTTAAATTATTGGTTTCCAAAAAAAAAACGTGTGGCCAACCCGCCCCCCCCCCCCTTCCCGTACCTATGTGATTATTTTGGTCTTCTGAATAAAATCCTGAACATTCAAATAAGTAACACATAGGTCACTATATAGTGTTCTATTTCCATCATGTAGTATGCATACAACTGTAATTCCAGTCAATTCATTTTGTTTACATCAACAACGGTACATATTTCATACCCTTATTCACCATTTATCAAAAAGTGTTATAACAAAATTTGGAACATGATGAAACAGATTCCTGATACATTGTACAGAAATTATGATTCACATTTTCTACAGAAGTTATCTCATTTATTGATCACAGGTCCAGTCCACCTTACACTGTTCGCTCCTCTGTTTTTTCAAGAGCAGATAATCTCCATCAAAGATATCAATTCTACTTATACAGTAAAACACGGTTATAGCAAACACGCTTATAATAAATTGACGCTTACAGCGAAGTGATTTTCATTCCCCGTGAATTTATTATATATGTTGTAAACTTGACGGATATAACGAATTACACTGATAATGAAGCGAAATCGCCCTTCCCTGGCACTTAATTACAAAGCATGTTTTACTGTATATTTATATTTCACATTGCCAATTTTAAAAAAAAAACATTTTAAATAAAATATTTAAGAATAAATAACATACATGTAAATAAAGACTCGTTATTTTACTTTCTGTGTCTTCGGTCGATAACACAAGAGATAAAAATAACACTTATTTTTGTCTCTGATAACACTTGACATTTATTTCATTTTTGTAAAGTTTTATAATTCAATTATTTTACATTAAGTTTCAACAATTTCTAAAATGAAATTAAATTGCTCGCGTTTCGTATTGTGACAAAGGCATGCAAACTTAAGTGTACGATATTGATAAATTTGTATTATAGTCATGCAATTGATTAATAAATAAACAGCATGTTAATTTAAAAGTTCACCGGGATATGAAATTGGTTGGTCACGTGATCAAATCCCGTGAAACCCAATATAGTTCATTTATTCCGGTGAACATTTTAACATTGCTGTTTATAACTTGTATTTATTAAGTTTAAGAAGGCAAATTGCTCAGAATTATTAACATGACCATCGTTTTTAGGTTAACAATAAAGTAACCGACCGAATATAAGCGCGTGCGTTATCATTGTGAAGTTTTCTACAGAAATGACGTGTTTAGTTTATTCTATAGGTTCAAATAAGGAAACATATTTGCAATTGTAAATATTCAGAATTATTGAATATAATTTATACACGGTTTTTTTGTTTTCGAAATATTTTGAAATCTTAGTTTAGATAAAAAGAAATTGCTACATTGTAGTGTTCTGTATAAGGGTCTAACACACCTTTTAGCAGTCTGTTTACGGTGATTTTCAGGAAATCAGGAAAATATATATTGATTTACACTTAAATTGTGAACAATAAGTAGAGAAATCTATAATGAAATACTGTTGCTGCGTAAACGTAATAAGTGCAACAGAAGAAAAAATGCGGTTGAGGTACTGTAGAGCGTTCAAATATCCATCTATCACACCAATGAGGCATCTTTAGACCAAAAGCAGTATGGTTCCGAACACCAAGGCTGATTCCCCTGAGTCAACAAAACATGCTCACTGCAGCATGATTGTACACGTTTTCAACAATCTGCATTTTGCAGAGTGGACATATTCTTGACCGGTCGGATTTCAAGTTCAGCCCTGAAAAACAATCGATTTTATTTTATTTGATGTAAATATATTACACGTGTATATTCATCTTCGCTAACCAAGACTTTTCCGTCCAACCCGCTCCCCATAAACCCTCAGGGAGCGCAGTAGACCGAAAACCCTTGGCTAGCGAAGATGATTTGTATTGTGCATATGCATGGCCTGTCTTACTGTTTATCTTAGCCGTTTGTGTTTCTATAAAGTTTGAATATATATAAATTGAACCTCAGTATGTTTGATACCTTTATCTTAAGATAAAACAAAAAATAGGTCATTCCAAGATCTCTTCACGTTTTTTAACCTTGAAAAAAGTAATGTTACGTAACATGCATCGCGTACATTAATTTATTTAGCACGCCAATGACATGTGGTGTTTTGTGTTGATGTTGGCTGCTACCATTTGACGTTGTTTACGATTAGTGACTCGATACAGTTAGAACGACATGACAATGAGGGTGGCTATAATCGGTGGGGGATGCTGCGGACTTACGGCCATTAAAGCCTGCACTGAGGCGGGACTCCAGCCGGTCTGCTTTGAGAGAACAGGTGACATTTGCGGTTTATGGCGGTTTACGGAAGATGTTATCGAAGGGAAAGGGTCAGTGGCCAAGTCCACCATCATCAAAACCAGCAAAGAGATGACAGCCTTCAGTGACTTCCCGCCACCCCCGGAATTTCCGGTTTACATGCACCAAGAGTACGTCTGCACGTACTTCCGGATGTACGCAGACAAGTTTGATCTAAAGAAATACATTCGATTTAAGTCCGAAATAGAACGCGTATCCAAAAGTGAGGATTTTGTGGAGACGGGGAGATGGAAACTTACGATCAAGGACACGACAACAGGGGTTTCTACCGAGGAGACATTTGATGCGGTGGTGGTATGCACCGGTCATCACGCTTACAAGCATTACGCGAAATTTCCAGGTATTGTTATAAGTACATGCATGTATTAAATGATTAAGAAAAAAAGTTATGTCGATAATGGTCATAACTTTTTTTTTTAATATTGGAGAAGTCTGTGATTGAATATATATGAATTGAAAAAAGATTGATAATAATTTTCTTCTCCCAATATACCGGTATGCCTCGTATCTAAAGATGTCGGAAACGGACAAGGTTTAAAGGTTATCAAAAGGTTTGCTATGATAATACGCAATTTACTTTTTCAATTAGTCGATCGGTTGTCCTCTATATTGTTGTATGTATCGAGGCATCGTCGGATCTATTCTATATTCTTTTTCTTTCTGTTAGTCACTCTGTCCAAGTTTTTTTTTTCCTTGACTTTTTTCCGTAATGGTTTAATGAATTGATTGGCCGGTAGGGGACAATTTTTTTTTTTTTGGGGGGGGGGGGGGGGGGTTACTTGTTGGTGTCAATCGCAACTTCTCGGGCCTTTCCGGCAGGCTCGGAAAAACACCTCGAATGTATTACCTAGGCGTCCATGACAACTCCCCTTTTTGTAAAACTTGAAATAAATAGAACACATTTTACGATCTGTTGAGATGTGAGCTATACTTCATTAAAGTAAAAGATATACACTAAAATATAACACAGAAGCGATATACAAGACTGTCTAGCCGATACTTATTTTAATGGGAAGCGACTCCATTTTGTTTAAAACTTTAACATCCGGTGATGTTAATACATTCGAGGTGTTTTTTCGAGCCTGCCGGAAAGGCCCGAGAAGTTGCGATTGTTGTTGGTGGTTTTTTTTTTGGAGGAAGGGAGCATTTACAAAGAGTTTTTTTTATATCCAATACTCTCAAAATGCTTGTTGTACCAGATGTATCCGCCCCTACGTCGTCCGTCACTCTGTCTTGTGCACGGTGACATGTATACATCATATTCTAACTAAAGCCTCATTTGAACTTTGATCGACGGTATCATATATTGTATGTAGATAAGTTATAAAATAAGGAATTGTTTAGGCCTATATAATTATACAATAATGCACCTTTTAATGTGAACTTTAAATTTATGCACACCTACCGAACAACTGAAGAATTAATCGTTTAAAAAAATCCTTAAAACAAATAATATTAAATTAATTAACAAATTGATATTTCTTCTATCTGTATTTTGTTTATTGTGTTCAATTTCATAAATGATATTGAAATAAATTCTTAAAGATATATATAAAATACTATATTTTACTAGATTGCACAAAAAACTAAAGTCATCCACCTTAAATTTGTAAATTAAAAAAATGGACATGATGAAATTTTTTTTAAGGAATGGAAAAATTTAAAGGAGAAATCGTTCATACGCACGACTACAAATATTCCGCTCCGTACAAAAACAAAAAGGCCATAGTTGTGGGTGTTGGGAATTCCGGAATTGACGCAGCCGTCGATCTAAGTCACGTGACATCTCCCGTGAGTACATGTAATTACATAAATATTGCTTTTTAATTGTGTGCGTTTTCGATGGTTTATTGTAAATGTCATATCGTAAACTTTTAAATTAAATAAAACTCGCCCAAAAATTTAATTTTGACTGCAGTATGACACTTCATACATTTTCAGGTGTATTTGAGTACAAGGCGTGGTGCTTGGGTCCAGCGGAATATCGGTCCAAAAGGTGTACCCGGGGACTTCGTCACAACGACCCGCTGGAACAGTTACCTGGAATCTACTCTACCCCAGTCATGGACAGATTCAGCCAACGAGCGAAGAGTAAACCAAAAGTATATATACTGTATACAGTCTTTGAACAATTATCAGACATTGATAAATTTATATGCTGTTTTTTGAGTAAAAAAAAAGAAGAAGTCAGCGAAGTACATGATTATTTGTGTGGGTTTTCTTTGGGGTTTTTTTTGGGGGGGGGGTGCAAAGAGTTTTTTAAAACTAAATATTATCCACCAAGAAATCTGAACTTATATATATTCCATTAGTATAATTTTATGGCATTTTTACGACAGTTTTGACCATACCTTGTATTCGGTAAAACCAAAACACAGGATCTCCGGTCAGCACCCCTCTGTGAATGACGACCTGCCCCTCCGCCTGGCCTCGGGCTCCGTCAAGATGAAGCCCAACATCAAGCGCTTTACCGAATCACATGTGGAATTTGATGACGGCAGCATTGTCACCAATGTTGACGTAGTGGTTCTAGCAACAGGTTGGTTACTGGTTGGAGCATCAAAAAATATAAAAACCATTGTAACAAGACCTTTGACTTTTGGTAGGATGTAACTACTAGTATATCTTTTTCTTGCATCAAAACAAGTTAAAAATGACGCTGGTTTCAAGAAAATATGCACCGATTGCGTGGGTCTTAGCTCAAAAGCCAGTCAAATCTTGTTGATCTCAAAGAGCCATTGCTGAGTGGCCAGCAATGAAATAGACAAGCCCAAGTGTCATGATGCAAACTTAGACTTGAGTCAGAACTTGTACACTGTCTTAATGTCTCCTAATTGAAAACACTGACAAAATTGAAATGCCATTAAAAGTGTCTCAAGTTGGTATAACGTTATTAATTACAAATTTAAAATTTTCATATCAAAACAAACAATGTTTTTTTAACTTATTGAAATTTTGCCTTAAATCTGAAATTGCTTCATGGTCCTGAGGCCAAACCCATGTCACACGGCTGTTTGACACAACTACCCAAAATCCAATTAGCACAGGGGCATCGTGCTCGCTCTACTCTCTACGACATTTATATAAATACGATGCCCCTGTGGTTTTGGAAATGGTTGAAATGGTTTTATTATGCGTAAGAGACCGGTTAATGCATAAAAGAACACTTGCTCATGAATTTCTACAACTTATATAATTATACGGTTACCGTATATATTTCGTTCGAAAATTATTAATTATGATAGGATTTTTTAACAGTTTATTTGACATTACGTTAGAATTAGGTTAAACGGATAATTAAATCAGTACATCAACTGCATGACATGAACAAAGTTATACAGATCTGTCCTATAGTTTGTCATCAATATAAAAAATAGTTCGGTCGATACTTCGTTGTTTTACGCATCCATTTACTATATATGGTTGATTTAAAGAAAAATGTCAACAATATATAAGTTGGAATATATTAAATGGTTGTTGTCGGAAAAAGGATTCTGAATATCTATTGTTTTTGTGTTTGTTTGTTTTTTTTGCATTTCCCGAAAGTCCATTTACCAAATGTCAGCGTTTGATTGTTCAAGCGTTACAATCCCCATTTTCCTTACGTTCTGTGTTTTTTTTTTCAGGCTATGATTATGGGTATCCATTTATTGACAAAGATGTAGTGGACGTTCAAGAGAATGTTTTGGATTTTTATTTGTACGAGTTTCTGCCCGACTTGGAGAAGCAGACGATGGCGTTCATTGGTTGCATCCAACCTACCGGCGCCATCATGCCTATTGCAGAGTTGCAGTGTAGATATGCTATGCAAGTCTTCAAGGTAAATGAATACAGTCCGTGTGATACGTACAGTACATGTGTGTGGTGACTGTCAATAAAAATGTACAACTGTAAATCCATGGTCCGCAGACAATGTGTATCATAAAAACATCCTACATTTTTTCATTTGAATTTTAAAGAGAAAATTTCAACAAAAGTTATATTTTGACTTGATGACAATATACTCGTAATGTTTACGTGAAGGACATATGCAAAAGTTCATAGCGCTGCTGAAGAAAGTTGATTGCGTTGCTAAAGAACTCTTATAGAGTACTGTCCCAAGATAATTATGCCGCATATTTGAACGATTTTTAAAAAAAAAAACATACCTGCATGTGATGTGTAATCGATGAAAGGGAAAATTTTTAAGATATCTTCATTGACACATTATCGTTTTTCACTCCAAAAAATAACAAAAACGAAAACCATTCGGAAGTCACTCCCAATACCTCGCACAATTTTTCAACGTTATCATCCGGATACCTTCATCTCTTTTGCAATGAAAATTCCCCGTAGACTTTTTATTTTTAGCAGTGTTTGAAATCTGACAAGCAAGAGGGAGCATTCAAAGAGGATTTTTTTATACTATCATGAACATCGCTTTAACCCAGAGGTATTTATAAATATAGAACAATTTCAGGAAAAAGTGCGGCATAAATATCTTGGGACAGACTATTATATAGGTCTCCTACCGCCAATCCCAATTCTAAAACAAATCTCGTTTTGAGCTGAATAGGCATAAAGGTAGAAAATTCGATGAAAGATTTTTTGTAGGACATAATTCGCTATTTGGGTAGTCATTTTGGTCCATTTACGTACAAACGTTAATACCTGTTGATAAAAGGAATGAAGGTCAAACTTTAAGTGTAGAAAATCAGTATGAAGCTACATGGGAAGTTTGAAAATAAATGCACTAGATTATAACGGAAAATAAATGCACTACATCATAACGGGAAAAAAATCTTGAAAACGAAGACGATGTAGAATAACTGACAGACCGCGATAAAGACTATAAAGCTAAGTTAAGCCACCACCCCCTCTAAAAAACCAAAACATTCGATGTTAGTTCGCGAAAACACCTGACTTAGATTTTATAATTATTTCAATTACCTAAACAGTTTGATGAGGTGAAAAAAGTCTTATAGTACATCGATCAGGTGGCAGCTAGGAATGTCAATATTGGTCATAAGAGAACAAAATCATGCATGTGAATTTCAACAAAAAAATTTTGAAACTGTCTGTCTGTCTGAAATTGACGTGAATGTAGTTCGCTCTTTGTAACCACTCCTCCAACTGCTTTTTGACAGGGCGAGAAGACATTGCCCTCCCCGGCCGCGATGTGGGCGGACATTAAGAGACGGAGGAGTGCTGTGAGGGGCAGGTACGTCAACACCCAGCGGCACACCATACAGGTGGACTATATAACGTTCCTGGACGAGATGGCCTCCAAAGTGGGATGCAAGCCAAACATACGTAACGTCTATCAATGATATGTAATACGGACTCATGGTTAAATTGTTTTAAAAATAAAAAAAAAAATTCGTATAGGTTTGCCTCTCAATTTCTAATAAATTCATAGTATATTTTTTTTAATAATTATAATAGCACAATTCTTACAATGTGGCTTTCCACAGATTCGGGTTTGTTTATTTCATATAACAGAGCTGAAAATTGGTGGAATAATGTCCAATGGCATGCAACTTTAGGTTAAATTTTCTTTTTAGTCAGGTACCTGTTGACTAATCCTGTGTTTGCGATGAAGCTAATCTTTGGACCGTGCACCGCCTATCAATACAGGCTGAGGGGACCGAATTCCTGGGAGGGGGCCAAGAAAGCCATAGAAAACCAATGGGAACGTACGGAGAAAGCCACCATGGTCAAAGATCCCCCCGCGGTCGAGAGACAGGGGTGGGGAATGCCTGGTCTGTACACCATAGCCGGGGTCATTATGCTGGCGGTTCTCATCCGGGTGTTTTACTGGTAGAAGATTCCTCAAGGACTCAAAGATTGTGCCTCGACTATATGTAGAATTCAGGGCTTAATTATATTATACAAAGACTGATATGATATTATTTATTGATGTTTATGATTTCCACTCAGACCATGGCTTAAGTCGATGTGATTTCCAGTACATTTAGAATTGTTAGAACTTAAAAGAGACACTTAGTTATCATCTCTGAATAATTTAATTCTTGTTGTATAACTCAACATTTGATTGGATTTAAAAAATTAGTTATTAAACTTTGTATAACCAGGTTTGCAGGTCCCAAGACACGTCTCAATGTACCAACGTTAAAAACGTACTAATCCGCTTGACGTTACGTTTTGATTTTGAACAGATTAAATATCATTTTTTAAAGTAAAACGCACTCAGTTTCTAAATTACAGAAAATTAAATTATAAGGAATGAACTCAATGTCTACCCAAGTTATACTTGTTTTTTTTTTTATTCCGCTTCGCGAAATATATTTTTAGCGTTCACTGCCTCAACCCAGGTTATGCTCATATAACTTGGGTGGACATTTAGTTCATTCCGTTAATAATAATTAATACCATTAGATATGATAACGCAATTATCTCAGATAAGGGTCGATTTGTAAGTTATGAAAACTTGATGTACGCGAGTATTAAAATGTCGTATTTTATGTCGAGTTGATTCAAAACATCAAAACAAAGTTCCTATGTTACAAGAAGCGTTAGTCTAAGTACTTACATGTAATTTAATTTTTGACTACATGTGCAAATTCTGGGCTTTGCTTCACGATTTAATTAAATTACCAAAACAAAAAAAAAACTATCGGTAATCGTATTGCTTTAATGATTTATTAGTATGTTGTGAGGGAACAAGTTTGATACCGAGATCGTATTCAGTCAGGGCCTCAAGATAGTCAGACGGAATTTAATCAAAGCTTTCAAGTGAAATAAAGCTTCTCTAGAGAATACATTTAAATTTCAAGTCTAATTAATTCAAATTATGTTTTAGGAATTTGCAAGGGACGTATATTTTTTTTAAATCTCTGCCAATATTGCATACTAACGGTTTCAAAAATTCCGGCTCGGCGCATGTTGTACTACCACTTTTAACAACATCCCGTGATGGCGACTGTGAACTGTAATGATTATTTAAGTATTATTTTAATCAGCATTTGCATCACCTGTGCGTTATGTTACGAACCAAACTGGAATTCCCTAGACACAAGAAAAAACCCCGAGTGGTATGATGAGGGTAAGATCGGGATTTTCCTCCACTGGGGTGTGTACAGCGTCCCTGGAAACATGGTCTGGTTCTGGTATTACTGGAAAGGACAGAAACTGCCCGAATTTGTTCGGTTCATGAAGGATCATTATCCGCCAAATTTCCAGTATGCAGACTTCGCTCCGCAATTCCGTGCTGAGTTCTTTGATGCTGATGAATGGGCGAAAATCTTTAAAGATGCTGGGGCAAGGTAATTACGGAAGAGATTGTAGTAAAATGACACAAAACAAAATAAAAAAACGTACTGTAGTCTAATTACTAAGGCCAGAGACATAAATAACATGTTATTTATGTCTCTTCTAAGACGTAACAGGCTTAAAACCAGTTCTTGCAGAGATATCGTGTGCTGATATGATCTGTACTGGCAAGAAATTTAAGTTTGAAAAGGGGGGGGGGGGAGGGTTCCAAGGCATATTTTGGTAATTTTTATTTACTATGTAACTTTAAGAAATTGGATTTCCCAGGGGTCCAGGGGGGTGGGTCCAGACTTCCCTTGATCTCCACTCTAGACTCACACATAGAAAGAGCACCAATGTACCATGCAGTTGAATTCTGATACTGTGAGTTGCATGGATATTGCAAACTGACTTAAAAATCCAAACATGTGGCATGTGTAGTTTTTAACCCTTTTAAATTTACCTCTTTTCTGAAATTCTTGATTTGATATCCTGATAGTTTTAACTAAACATTAATAAAAACTTTTCTTTGATCAATGTAAAATACAAATGATGCTCTTAAGTTTGACAAATACTGTCCAGGCAACATAGAATACTGTAAATTCCTTATATTATCCGAGTACTTTATTCCGCGATCCCACTGGTTTGAATTAAATCGCGGGAATAAAAAATCGCGAACATGGAAATTTTTTTCTCTTCTTCTTATGGTTCTCAACTATTAGAAAATAATGGCGAGATTTTAAATTGCTGAGGGTGCTTCTCGCGATTTTACGCGGATATTAATTCCTCGCGTTTAATTAGGAATTTACAGTACTAGCTGGTAAATAGTTGAAGCCCTGTCAGAGTACATACAGTACTGCATGACCAGACACAATTTAACGTAACACCAGAGCAGCTAGACCTCAAAAGCTTTGCGTCTGTTCTGGGTTAGGTTGGATCTGCTCTGCATATGCCTCGGTTTGCTTTGATGTCCACCATATTACCAAAGCCAAAGCAGACCCTGAACAGAAAAAGAAAGCAGGCCCCAGGTTTTGTTGGAATCTGCTTCCTGTTAGACTGGTCGGTACTTCTTCTTCCTATCCTGAACTGTACTTGGGACCTGATAAAGCTAGCACAAAGTTCATACAATTTTTGATCTCTCAGTGAATTTTGTGCCTTTCTGAATTCTGACTGATTAAGCCAGCTAATAAAAAACATTATAACTAAGCTGTCTCTGTTAATTCTTGTTAGACTTTGTCTCTTGTTGGGATAGAGTTGAATTTTTTGAGTTATATATACTTTTGTTTATGTAGACATGCATGCGCAGTGTTGTTTTTGTTATTTTGACACAGGTACGTTGTTCTGACCACTAAACATCATGAAGGATTCACCTTGTGGCCCTCCAAATATTCATTTAACTGGAATGCAATGAGTGTTGGGCCTAAAAGAGACCTCGTTGGTTAATATTATTTTTTTTTTTTAATTTCAAATTTGATTGACATTAATTAGCAAATATGTTAATGGATATCCGCGTCCTTTGTGTAGAAGGGATTAACTTCAAAATACTGGGATAATATGTACATGTATTGTTATGCTTCTTCTTTTGTGTGAAATGACAAAAGCATATTTTATAGTCTAAGAGTACTGTAAACTAAGTAACATTTTATATATAAATATCTGTGAGATTCTGGAAGGATATACATGAGATTCTGTATTTGTGGGAGGCTGGAGGGCTTGTGAATTGTGCAATGATAGATTAATAATATCTTTCTTGCCATATATTTAACATTAATCCGTAAATGATCTACGTATTTAATGTAAACCATCTTTTATTAAGGACGTGTTAAAAAAGTTACCAAGTTTCTTGTAACCTGGTTGTCACAAATACTCGATCCTTACTGTGAACCAGTTTTCTGTCATATCAATTGATCAGATTTAGGATTATCAACATATTGGCACAGCCTTAAAAAGTAGTCATCACAAACCATTTTATCACTGGTAAATTATCAAATAAAGTTGTTGCAAATACAAATTGTTTTGGACTTACTACAGTCTACATTAAAAGACTATGTGCGGTATGGTCAAATATCTGCCCCCGATTTCAACCAATTTTTAAATAGTATCGTATAAAAATAAAATCTTCACAAATCATTGCATAGAGGATGCCTACAAATTTAATCTTGATTTTAGTCATCATTGCTCATTCGCTGTTTATCTATGACGTCACCTAAATGACCTAATTCCCGCAAATTTGCAAACAAATAAAAATATACTCATTTTTGCTCTATATTTTGCATTTGGAAGTATAGAGCGCAGGTCTGCTCAAGTGCGGTTTTAACATATGATTTTCTTCAGATAGATATACACATTATACTAAAAAATGGTACTTGAGCAAGCCTGCGCTCGATGTTTCCCAGTCAAAAAAACCATCGGAAAACACCCATATTTTGCTACAAAACATCAATTTATCAAAATAATGCAATCTTCATGACGTCATTTCTACATTATGATGTCACTGTGGTGATAACCTTTTACACCTTTATTTCCAATATGATTTTAACTATCTTTCACCTTATTTTTAAAGCGCTTTCTAAAACTTTGATTTTGGGGGCAAAAAATGCATAAAACCGCACATAGTCCTTTCCTGCCCTTAAATTATTAGCAAAATGCCTGGCCGCAGAAGAGGTTAATAGAAATGCTTGATAAATACCGGTATTGTTCATATTCATATGAAAACCAATTTTTAATGTAAATTTCTCTTGCTCTGACAGGTGAATTCTCTAATGCAATAAAGAAGTCTGGCTTACACCTTGGTCTGTACCACTCGTTGTTTGAATGGTTCAACCCTCTGTACATAAAAGATAAAGCAAACAACTTCAACACCCAAGACTTTGTCATGGTCAGTATAATAAACAGTCTGCCAGATAACTAAGTTGGAAGGGTTTTCTTACATTAGTTTTGGTCATGTAGGAATGAGTTCAAATATTCACAAATTGTAGTTAAATGCGTCAAAATATTTCAATTGGCATTTGCAGTCCAAAATCCATTGGGATTTTCAGAATGATAGTAAATTCATATGGTAATTAAAGTATTTGATCAGAAATTGATCATGATTGACATAAACTGACTTGTCATGTCCCCTCAGGCTAAGACCATGCCCGAGCTGTATGAGCTGGTGAACACCTACCACCCTGACTATGTGTGGTCAGATGGAGTTCCCTCGGACAGTGGAAACAGTTCCTACTGGAATGCTCCGGAGTTTGTTGCCTGGCTCTACAATGAAAGGTAGAATACTTTATATCTTTTGATAGTGTACATCAAAGAATGTTATTTCAATAGGATTTGATGATCCTTGATGAGATTGAAAGATTTGGTTGATTTAACAATTACCGGTATATCAGATATCTAAAATGGAAAAGCAGATCTACATGTATTTTGAGCTGTTTTAATGTTCATCTTGACACATGTATCTACAGATAAAAGGAATGCAGAAAATTTCACTCAGAACAGATATATATTTTTTTAGGGGACACCTGTTGATAGTTGTATATGCTTTATACTTTTCCTTGTAGTCCAGTGAAACAGAGAGTAGTGACCAATGATCGGTGGGGGATTGACACGATGTGTAAACATGGCGGCGTGTTGACGTGTACAGACAGATACAACCCTGGTAATGTCTGCAGTGGTGAACAAATTTCATTTAACAGTCTTTCTGTGTGCATATTTTGTTTGTCTGATTTTCGAGGAATTTCATAGCATCATTGTCATTATTGACATGGAATGAATCTTTTAAGATCTTGACGTAATGTAAATTTTGAATAATCATTCCTTCTATTTCTTAACTATATACTTATACATGCATGCCTTACAATATGTGTTGAACAACTAATGTAAAATGTTAGAATAATATACATGGAAGTGTTTGGTGTCTGCTTATGATAGCTGTGTTCTTTAGGAAAGTTAAAGAAGAGAAAATGGGAGAATGCTTTCACAATAGACAAAAAAAGCTGGGGTTTCCGAAGGAATGCCGTCCTGTCTGACTTTATGACGATGGAGGAAATACTTTATCAGGTCATCACTACGGTCAGGTAAAAAAAAAAATACTTTATAGTGTTAAGAAAAATGTGATGGAAGGCAACTATTCGAAGTTGTCAATTGAAATTTAAAACATCAATTCAGTAAAACATACAAACTTGATTCTAATGGGTAACCAAGATTTCTACTTTCATATGTGCAATGTAATTCAAATTCTTGATCTTGTCATATTTTTTCAGAATTTTTTCAGTGAGTAAATACTGTAAATTCCTTATATTACGGGAGTACTTAATTCCGAGATCCCTTGGTTTCGGATCAAATTGCGAGAATATAAAATCGCGATCACGGAATTTCCATCCTTATTTCTTATAGTTTTTAACTCTTAGAAAATAATAGCAAGATTTAAAAATCCACGAAGGGTGCCTCTCGCAATTTAATGCAGATATTAATTCCTCGCGGTTAATTAGGAATATACATTAAGTTTTTGTAACAAACTATGTTTTAAATTCTAGCTTTTCAATTCTGTTTTAGTTGTGGAGGAAATGCTTTGATTGATGCTGGCCCAACACCATATGGCACAATACCACCCATATTTCAAGAGAGACTGAAGCAGTTAGGGAGCTGGCTGAGAGTGAATGGTGAGGGGATATACAGAACCGTGCCCTGGCTACATCAGAATGACACTGTCAATCCACATGTGTGGTAAGTTTCTCTCTCTCTCTCTCTCTCTCTCTCTCTCTCAACAATTAACATTTTGTGCTGACCCAAATCTTCCCTTTCATGAATCCAAATGTACCATTAAGATTTGGGGATATATGGTTCATCTACTTGTCCATTTATCTGTAAGCATGCTCTTATATCTAAAACTATGTGCATCACACTTTCATGTCTAGTCCAAAAATTTTAAAAGAAGTAAAAAAACATTAGAGGCTCACACATAACTTAAAGGTTATGATAACCTAGGTAGGTGGAGACCCTGATCTAAGGTCATTGACCAAGGTCAGGGTGACATCATCACTTTGGCATTTATTCTAAAGAGGCCTATTACGTTGTCTTGAACAGAGCTAGTTCATTTTTAAATGCATATGAAATCTAATTTGTGTTATCTCAAATGAATTTTGTAAATTTTGTTTCAGGTACACAGTGTCCAAGTATTCCTCTGTACTGGTGTATGCATTTTTACTGGAGTGGCCAGACAATAACATTGTAAAGCTGGGAGCTCCTGAGCCTTCCAGTAAAACTGTTGTATATTTAGTGGGATATCCTGACCCCATTCCATGGAAGGCTGGACCTAATGGGGGAATACAACTAACCATTCCAAACATTCCTCTCCCTCAGATGCCCTGCATGTGGGCTTGGGCTTTTAGATTGATTGATCTCAGCAATTAGGATCATCCAAATAACAGACCAAATTTTGCATAATATACATGAATTTTTAGCTCACCTGAGCCAAAGGCTCAAGTGAGCTTTTCTGATCACAATTTGTCCGTTGTCTGTCGTCGTTGTCGTTGTCGTTGTCGTTGTCGGCGTTGGCGTTGGCGTTGTAAACTTTTCACATTTTCATCTTCTTCTCAAGAACCACTGGGCAGATTTCAACCAAATTTGGCACAAAGCACCACTAGGTGAAGGGGATTCAAGTTTGTTCAAATGAAGGGCCACGCCCTCTTTAAAGGGGAGATAATTGAGAATTATTGAATATTTGTTGGTATTTTTCAAAAATCTTCTTCTCAAAAACTATTCGGCCTGAAAAGCTCAAACTTGTGTGGCGGCATCCTCAGGTAGTGTAGATTCAAGTTTGTTCAAATCATGGTCTCCGGGGCTAGGGTGGGGCCACAATTAGGGGATCAAGTTTTACATAGAAATATATAGACAAAATCTTTAAAAATCTTCTTCTAAAAAACTATCAGGCCAGAAAAGCTCAAATTAAAATGGAAGCATCCTCAGGTAGTGTAGATTCAAGTTTGTTCAAATTATGGTCCCCGGGGGTAGGGTGGGGCCACAAGAGGGGGGTCATGTTTTACATAGGAATATACAGATTTTTTTTTTTAAAAATCTTCTTCTCAAAAACAATAAGGTCAGAAAAGCTTAAATTTGAGTTGAAGCATCCTCAGATAGTGTAGATTCAAGTTTGTTCAAATCATGGTCCCCAGGGGTAGGGTGGGGCCACAATTAGGGGATCAAGTTTTACATAGAAATATATAGACAAAATCTTTAAAAATCTTCTTCTAAAAAACTATCAGGCCAGAAAAGCTCAAATTAAAATGGAAGCATCCTCAGGTAGTGTAGATTCAAGTTTGTTCAAATTATGGTCCCCGGGGGTAGGGTGGGGCCACAAGAGGGGGGTCATGTTTTACATAGGAATATATCGAAATTTTTTTTAAAAATCTTCTTCTCAAAAACTATAAGGCCAGAAAAGCTTAAATTTGAGTGGAAGCATCCTCAGATAGTGTAGATTCAAGTTTGTTCAAATCATGGTCCCCAGGGGTAGGGTGGGGCCACAATTAGGGGATAAATTTTTATATAGGAATATAGAGAGAAAATCTTTAAAAAAATTTCTTTTCAAAACTTTATGGCCAAGAAAGCTCAAATTGTAACCATCCTCAGATAATGTAGATTCAAGTTTGTTCAAATCATGGTCCCTGGGGGTAGGGCGGGGCCACAATGGGGGATAAATTTTTATATATAGAGAAAATCTTTAAAAATCTTCTTCTCAAAACTATAAGGCCAGGAAAGCCCAAATTTAAGTGGAAGCATCCCAAGATCGTAAAGATTCAAGTTTGTTTAAATAATAGTTATGGGGTATGGTGAGGCCACAATGGGGGATGAATTTTTACATAGGAATATATAGAGAAAATCTTTAATATCTTCTTTTTAAAGACTATTTGGCCAGAAAAGCCTGTAGAGGCATCCTCGGATAGTGTAAATTCAAGTTTGCAAAATCACAGTCCCTAGTGATAGGGCTGGGCCGTGACGGCAGTTTGAATTTTTACATAGGAATATATAGAGAAAATCTTTAAAAATATTCTGGGAAAGTTTTCGGTCCAAAACTCAGTACTTAGTGTGAAAGCACAGGTTATGCAGATTTAAGTTTGATGAAACCATGATTCCCTAGAGAAAAGGGGGGCCACGAAATGGAGGGGGGGGGGGGGGGTAAATTGGAATAGAGAAAAATCTTCTTACAGGTACAACAACAAAAGGGGCTTGGTATTTACCCAAAAAAAGAGGTGGATAAAAATTGAGATATTTTCTATTTTTTTTAGCAAGATCTACTGTACTTAGTTGTCAAGATATTTTGATACTGTAATGCTAATTTGATCAGAATTAAGGCAATTGTTGCTCAGGTGAGCGATGTGGCCCCTGGGCCTCTTGTTTTTTCTTAGTGGAGACAGTGGAGACACGTCATCACAAGCCAGAGTTACGACTTTCAAAGTGATATATTTTTATATACAGCTTACAATTATACATATCTGTAGCCTGTGATTGCTGATGGATACACTTAATTGGATTGAAGTATTTTACACCTCTTCCTAATTACATCAGGCTCAAATGGTCATGCATCAGCCATTAACTTTAAGTCCCATGTGTTCAAAGTAGTTAATTTTCATTTGTGTTGTACTATTCAAATTGATTTTGTCACATGACCTTTTTGTCTGCTGTATGACTGTTTTACACATGCACTTTTATATGCATGTGTATTTTTACTAGAGATTGGACCTCATGAATCTCATGATGTTATTCATTCAGTTGAAGTTTCCTGAAGCCTGTAAACAATTTGCTTCTGTGAATTGAATCAGTTTTCTTTGTAGATATTTATTTAAGATGATGAACATCTATACAATTGATTCTGAATTTGAAGTGAAATTATGATGCACAAACACAATCCCATGTTCTCTGTCAGTTTTGCTATTGTTAATATTTTTGGGTTTTTTTGTTTGAACAAAAATTGCAATTATGTGACACTTGTGTACATGTAAACAATGTGTTACTCTATGTACTAAACTATTGTGTATTGTTTGTCTTGTTTTGTATTGTAATTTAATGTTTTGTTTTTGCAAAATATCAATACAAATGCTGAACTTGAAAGTGTGTTTTTGCAATTATTTTTTAAAGCTTGAAACCATGATGTGATGTGTATGTTGCTGTTCTAGAAAAAATATTTATCAAGAATGATTGGATGAGAATTTCTGAAGTTAGTACATGTACAAATGGAATTTTAACTTGGTATTTTTTGTCAGACAACTGCGTCTGGATTCTGGCAGTATTTATAATATCGACACTAATTTTACTTCAGAATTGTCAGAAGGTACAAGAGCTCTTTTGGTTTGTCCTTGAACTGGTGTGAACATCATCTTTTGTAGGGTTACAAATTAATTTCCCATAAAAATAAAGCAAAATTAATCTTCCCAATATAGACTTAGATTCTCCAAATGTTATGTTCCAATTCAGTGTTGAAATCAAAATATCCTCAGATTGGTTAAAATTTTAGAATTTATTAGTCTAAAAGTACAAACTAAACAAACATGATTTAACAAAGAAATAAGAAAGTCTTATTACTGCCAACTCCTTCCCCTTTAACAAAGAAACATTATAAGACAAATAAAATTCTGAAAATTCTCAATGACATTATTAAACTTTTAGAACAGGATACAGCAATACATAACCAAAAGTGTGAGAAATTACTAAAAGGTTCAACAAGGGTTTTCGATATCTAAAAATCAAACATTATAAAATTTAAGATATAAATTTTCATCAGCTCTACGGATCTCTATAAATCAAACAATTTAAAATTTCCTAAACAATTTTATCAACTTTACAGAAAACATTGAATATTTAATAAATACTCATTTATGATTAATTCATAATAAGAAAACTTATGTGATAGATGTGTGTATAGGCTAAGTACTGCCACGTTCTTACTAGCTCTAGCTAATGGGTTAAACCTTTAGGTCAGCCAGTAAAGCGTGGGTTTTTTTAACTGAAGGGTCCGGGGTTCAAGCCTAGATGTGGTCATATCTTACCTTCTGTTACACTATAGTCTGTCCCAAGTTATTGCTTCCATCAATTTTTGATGATTTTTAATAAAAATACACATACCTGTGAAAGAAATACAATTGAAATCGATGAAAGGGAATATATCCAAGATATCTTCATTGAACAATTATCCCTTTTCACTCATAAAATTTCACAGGAACGAAAACAATTTTCTTATGGAGATTTGTAATGGGAAATGTTTACATCTTTTCTCCATTCGGAATACATCGCGCAATTTTTTAACGTTATCATCCGGGCTTTTTAATGGCTGATGCAATGCAAAATCTCCGTAGACTTTCAATTTTTGGATGTGTATTGAAACCTGAAGCGGTAGAGGGGGCGTTTCAAAACAGATAATCTGGACATTTTTCATATTAGTGGATGAACGTAGTTTGAGCACAAAGGTATTTACTATTATTGAAATATCAAGCAAAAAGTGGTGGAAGCAAAAACTCGGGACAGAGTATAGCTATCTATCAAACTGTCTTTATCATGATATATGAATGTTCATAATACAAGATAGAATGGAATAAAACTCTAATGTACAAGACATTTATAGAGTCCCCATCTTAATCATATCTGCAAACATCCACATCCTCTAAAATATTACGTAAAAAGACTGGCAGTACTTTCAGTTCTTTGATTTTACCAGGTTTCGAAATATTCGGAAGTCCTCGGGAAGCATGTGACATATATAATGGCGACAGACAACCGGAAATTTTATTTACATCCCATTTTAATCAGCATTTGCATCACCTGTGTGGTTTGTTACGAACCAAACTGGAATTCACTAGACACAAGAAAAAACCCCGAGTGGTATGATGAGGGTAAGATCGGGATTTTCCTCCACTGGGGTGTGTACAGCGTCCCTGGAAACATGGTCTGGTTCTGGTACTACTGGCAGAGACAGAAGCTGCCCGAATATGTTCAGTTTATGAAAGATCATTATCCGCCAAATTTTCAGTATGCAGACTTCGCTCCGCAATTCCGTGCCGAGTTCTTTGATGCTGATGAATGGGCGAAAATCTTTAAAGATGCTGGGGCAAGGTATAGTACATGCAAATGATAAGTATAGGTTTATATACAATATTATAGACATGACAAATCGATAGAATTTATCATTATTATGGCACTTGTACAACAAGGCAGTTTGGACTATAGCAGTGAATGTCCAGCAGCGGGTTCATGGGTCTTAACTGCAGGTCTGTAAGTATGAACAGAATTGAACAGTTGAAAAAAAAACCTTAATTATCTTGATGTGATTCATGAAGACTGAAATTTTTTTTCAGTCTTGACAAATCTGGCTGAAATGATTTTAAAAACTTGCAATTTCCAGCACACAGAATTTGCCCACAATTTTTTGACTGATAAGCAAATAAAATTTTCAAAACAATAAAACATAAAGCTGAATATTTCCATATAGAGCTACAAAGCTGCATGCAGCTTCACATGTACAGTCGTTTTACCGGTAACGAATATTTGCTAGTATTGACGAATAATTTTTAGATAAATTATTGGTGAAAGACGAAGTTAAGGTTTCAAAAAATCCTAGCTAGGTAATTATAAAACAGAAATAAATATTCTATCAGTGTGTGAAGTTGTTTGACATTTGCACGATTATTTACCGTATTGTTTACAGATTAAAAAGGTGACCCAGATATAAGCTGCCGGGAGTGCAAGGCAGAAAAAAGAAAGTATGAAAACAATTAAGCCTAACTAAGAAAATAAGGTTGTTATTGGCCCCTATTTAGTGGATAATTATTAATTATGATCTATTTAATAAGATTATGCATCATATCAAATAATTATTGCGCTTTGACAGAAATTACAACTTCAAATAGAACCACGTGTATTTTTCCTAGTAACGGTTCATTGCGATAGAAGCATCATTTGGCTGGATGTATTGACAGATATACGGGCAAAACAAAGGCAAATGGCAGTTACTTATCATCAATTACTATTATAAAGTGTTTCTATGAAAATTCAATTTCATAAAGTAACGCAAATAAAAATTCTGCAAGTCCAGTTTCAATTTGACGGGAAAACGGTATGACAAAAATAACGATCATATTATTTGTTTAAAAGACATATTCCCACAATAATTTTTCCTTCTTCATTTATAAGTCTATTAACACGTACCTCTAGTATATTTTTGAAATTAATTTGCCTCAAAATATTCGGTCAGAAGTAATATATGGCGCTTGATTCGATACTGGAAAATGAATTCGAAACTAGGAAAATGGAGGGGGTGTTGAAATTACTATCTCCATAATTCATCCTTTATATTTTTGGAAGTTTGATACTACAGTTTAGAAGGACAAAGATACGAGATTTAAACAAAAAATAAAAATATTTGGAATTCCGTTAATATTAGTCGCATGCACGACGAAACCGCATACTGGTTCGTTACCGGTAAAACAACTGTTCATGTATGTATAAATTATTGGATGGTTGTGTAGAAGTTGGGTTTGTATCATCATTGGTAACCCAAATTGTGTTATTCACACAGATTCACTCTATCATTTGAGGGAGCTTGTGGGCTTATAACCAGGTGGTTTTATTGTGACAATGGGTAATTTATAAGGATTAGCTGCAAATATCATTCTGGATAGACATCAACACTATAAATGCATGCAGATTGAATGTTAACACATTAAATATAATCTAGGCAGATGCTGAGATATCAAAAATAAAAATGTTTAACATGTTCAATCCTCCTTTATTATTAATTGCTGTGGTTAATAATACATAAGTATTGTTATACTTCCATGTTAAATACTGAAATCTGATTGGTTTAGACACAGTTCATAAATTGTTCTATTACCCTCAGCGTTAGCAACGCACTTAGCAACGGGTAACATTACGAATTGTTACATGTGCGAAAATCATGCGCGTCGGTTCGCCATAGAATTCACGTTATTCCTATCTAAAAGCAGTGATGTTTTCTTTAAAATTAAGACATTCAGTATAACAAAATAAATAGTGCCTGTTTGGGAGGATAACAGTTCAAATTGACACCCCTCGAAAACCATTGTCAACCTCCGCTTCGCGTCGGTTTACAATGGTTTTCTCGGGGTGTCAATTTCAACTGTTACCCTCCCAAACAGGCACTATTTATATAATTATGACACATGTTATTTTTGTTATTTTGATACAGGTACGTTGTTCTGACCACTAAACACCATGAAGGATTCACCTTGTGGCCCTCCAAATATTCATTTAACTGGAATGCAATGAGTGTTGGGCCTAAAAGAGACCTCGTTGGTTAATATTCTCTTTCTCCTTCTCTTTTTCAAAATAAAAGTATTTACTGCCTCCTTAGAAAGTGTCTGGGGTGTCTGAAATGAAGATTTTACATGCTTTGTTCAACTTTTAATGAATGCATGTACTCCTTCATAAAATTGCGCATTTCTCCTGTTCAGGGGAGTTCTCTAATGCTATAAAGAAGTCTGGGTTACGCCTTGGTCTTTACCACTCCTTGTACGAATGGTTCAACCCCCTGTATATGAAAGATAAAGCAAACAACTTCACCACAAAAGAATTTGTCGAGGTACTTAAATTAACATTTTTAACAATCTAAAAAAAAAATTTACGTTAATAGAAGCTAGGATTTTAATACATCTACCGACGGTTTCAATGTTTGATGTGTACATGACAGTACTACATGTAAAGTAAAAATCATTCAAAAGATTTCAATGTGTAAGTAATTAATGCATTATAAGTTGTTAATGATTTTCAACTTTAAACAGAGTTTTAATATCTGATGATTTATATTAAAGCAAATTATTATTTATCAGGTATGGTAAATTCAGAAGTTAGAATTATGAACCAATTTGATAATTTTGTTCTGTCCCCTCAGGCTAAGACCATGCCCGAGCTGTATGAGTTGGTGAACACCTACCACCCTGACTACATCTGGTCGGACGGGGCTCCCTGGGACAGCGGAAACAGTTCCTATTGGAATGCCCCGGAGTTTATTGCCTGGCTCTACAATGACAGGTACTGTATGGGTGTTAATATTTCATAAAGGTCTGAAAGCCCATCAGCCTCTGGTTGATGTCAAGTTGAATGAAACTCAGAGTCTGAGTTCTTATTTCAATGTCTATGTGAATTATTAGATAGCTTGAAAACCATAAGACCTGCTGGTGGAGGTATTTTCATGAGAATTGACAGAATTGTTATTACTGATTTTTTTAAAGGCCTGAAAATGTATCATATGATTACGGAAGCAATCAAACTAAGTTAACGAGAAGTAAATTTTGTGAAAGATTATTCTGAAATTTCATGAAGTTTTTATAATGTGTGTCACTGGTTGTGGGTCCTTCAGGAAATGGAAAATGTCCTGCAAATTATTCATTGAACTGTTTGTTAGCAAAAGATTTCTTGAACTTTGTGGGCAACAAAAGTCTGTAAATTGACACAAAGTGAATTCGAAGTTATCATATGTGCATGATGTTGTTTGAGGTACATTTTAAATAATATAATTATGCTCTCTTTCTTTGTATAGTCCGGTGAGATATACAGTAGTGACCAATGATCGCTGGGGTATGGATGTTTCCTGTAAACATGGCGGAGTGCTGACCTGTTCAGACAGATACAACCCTGGTATACATGTATTATCTTTACTGTTAAGCTAAATGTATTTAGTTTTTCTATGCATATTGTACCTGCCCAATTAAGGCAGAAATTTCATATTGCTGACATGAAATGAACCATTTGTTTTGATGTTTGAAGCTTTGTTTTTCTGTTCCTGTTTACAAAAAATAACTTTACATCCTGTTATTTAATTATAAATAAACACATTTAATTTACTTTCTATGTACGCGGTATGTTGGACATATGTTTAAATATTAGAATTATGTACTGTACATGCATTTGTTTGATGTCTGCTAAAGTTACTAATTGTCTGTGTTTACAGGCAAGTTGAAGAACAGAAAATGGGAGAATGCTTTCACAATAGACAAAAAGAGCTGGGGCTTCAGAAGGAATGCCGCTCTGTCTGACTTTATGACGATACAGGAAATACTCCATCAGGTCATCACTACAGTCAGGTAAGTAAATAACTTCAGTATTATGACAGATGCTTTCAGAGGAGTTTGTCAAATGCATGGCTATTAACAGTAGACTTCTATCATCCTATCATCTTATGATAATTATTGATGAACACAATTTAGATTCTTGTCATCTGTTTAAAAAGATATTTATCTTTGAATAAAGGTGACTGTGATATGTCTTTTAATTAGTTGTAGTTACAGTAAAAGTTTGTTTCATTTGCCTGTTAATGAATTTGATACAGCTATGGAGGCAATGCTTTGATTGATGTTGGTCCAACACCATATGGCACAATACCACCCATATTTCAAGAGAGACTGAAGCAGTTAGGGAGCTGGCTGAGAGTGAATGGTGAGGGGATATACAGAACCGTGCCCTGGGTACATCAGAATGACACTGTCAATCCACATGTGTGGTAAGTTTCTCTCTCTATCTCTCTCTCTCTCTCTCATTTTTAATATAGGTACATTTGAATGGTACCAAAACCTTGAAACCTGCTTTGTAAATTTTATTTCAGGTACACAGTTTCAAAGTATTCCTCTGTGCTGGTGTATGCATTTTTACTGGAGTGGCCAGATAACAACATTGTAAAGCTTGGAGCTCCTGAGCCTTCCAATAAAACTGTCGTATATTTAGTGGGTTATCCCGACCCCATTCCATGGAAGGCTGGACCTAATGGGGGAATACAACTCACTATTCCAAACATTCCTCTCCCTCAGATGCCTTGCGTGTGGGCTTGGGCTTTCAGATTGGTTGATCTCAGCAATTAGGATCAACACGATATGCAATGTACAACAAATACTCATGCTCTCTTGACCATGCAATTTACTCTGTTACGCTTAAGAGAACTTGAGGTTTTACTCCTCTTGTTTTCTCTGATGTAGATTTTTTCCCTTTTTGTCGAATTTTGTCTCTGTCTTTCACTCACTATTTACAAATACAAGTAGAATTGATGAATACCATGATGTTATACCACGAAGCCAGGTTTGGTTTTGAACACTATTCTGTTATTAATTCTTTTAAGACTTTCAAATGAGAAAGTTGCATGACTGTGTATGCATTCATTTAGCAGATCATTTATGCTCTTAATATTGTTTTGCTGAAAATTGGATTTGTTTTAATATGAAGTGATATGGTGATGCACAAACCACAAATTTTTCAAACATATAAATTAGACACAATTTTTTCATGGATTTTATTTCTCATACTATAGCATTGAATCATGATTTTTTGAAAGATACAGTCTCATAACTTCAGCGGTGTGTGCATACAAATTGATTAACGCGCGTTACCGCGTTATGAAAATTTGTATCACACATACCTGCAGTTATGAGACTCTATCTTTTAACAAATCATGATTTAATGCTCATACAGTAAAACGCACTTAAAACGAAATACCAAGGACAGGCGATTTTGCTTCCTTATAAGCTTAATTCGTTATATCTGTCAAGTTTACAACATATAATAAAGTCACGGGGAATGAAAATTACTTCGCTGTAAGCGTCAATTCATTATAAACGTGTTCGCTATAACGGTGTTTTACTGTATTTACATGGCATCCAAGCATTAGTAAAGGCGAGAATGCCCTGGGTTTAGAGAATGTCAACAATCATGTTTTTGAGGCACTGTTTTGCTTTGAGTCGTATTTTATTTAAAGAGGTACATTTTATGTATACCAAGTATACATGCATTTAACTTTTTTTGAAACCAAACTTTTATTTAAAAAAGATCTTGATACATGTACATGTTCATTAAATATAAAGGTATTTGATATTTTTTTTTTACTTTTATACGTATATTGGACCATAGAATGCAAAATCTGTACTAATTGTTGATTGTAAACTAAAGTGGTGATTATATATTTTTTTGATGCTATGTGAAGTACATATAGATGGCTCAGATTCCAGAGCTTTCATGATGTCTTTATGTTTCATTCCACCTATCATTTACTCAAAGCAACTGTCACTGAACAATTGTCACTTTGCATTTGTACAATGTAAGATTGAGTTGCGGATGTGTTTGATTTAGATTTTGGTTGCTTGTTTAGTTAGGTAAGTCTTATTTGTGCGTAAATGTGCTTTATCCACATTACATAGTACTGTAAAACATGCAGTGTCATTGCTTAAAAAAAAAAGGGGGGGGGGGGTGAAGATAATTAACATAGCGCTTCAGAGCATTATTAATAAAAATTAAAAGGTCATTTAACCTCAATTTTTTCCCCCTTTTTAGACGGTGGCTATAAATAGACACAGTCGATTGCTATGGTCCTGGCTGGAAGAGTATTTCTCACGGGGACCCAAGTGGATACAGAAATTTTATATACTCACCTTTTCCTGTTGATATTTTTAAGTTCATTGATTTAATACTTACTATATAGTAATTCTTGGTAAAACAATAAAATGTGGTGCATCATTTTCAAACCAAAAACAATTATAATGTCTAAATTTTTTACTTTTTGCTCACATTGTGGCATTTGTAACTAACGTTTTTGTGCCATTTTGACTTGCTCTGTATGTATCATTGTTAATAAATGAATACATTTCTTTTATTTTTCTTTATTATGTTATTTACCTTAAAATTGTTGAACGTTTCACTGATGAATGTTGACATTTTGTACATGTATAAAAACAAGAAAAAAGTATGTTGAATGATGTAGTCGATGGATTTTATCATTTGAACAAAATTAAATGGCTTTTAGAAAGAAAGTCAGCCATCAATATGTCTGTGTTGACTTCACCATTAAAAGTTACACAGAATTACATTTCACCTTCAGCTGCAAACAATTATATTAACTTGTGTTGAAGCAGTATACCCTACATGTACCTATGTTTTAATAAAAAAGAAATGTATGAAATTATTCTTGATTTTATTGTTTAATTTGATAGAAAGTATGTCATAATATGGAAGTGTCCCATCTAAAGCTGCAGTATGTATTTCACAGTTCACGCCACCGTCTCTCAGTACTATCAGAACTTTGATTTTATATGCTTTCAGTGAATTTGATAATTACAGTTGAACTTTGATATCGCGAACACTGACATGTTGAATACAATAGATACATGTATGTTGAAGTAATTTTTTTAAAGTCCCAACCACGTATTAAATAATTTTTAAGTATTCACCCTCTATATTTCGAATACTCTGATATCTCAGAGTTTTTTTTTAAAGAGCCCCATCTAGTTCAAGATAACGAAGTTGGACTGTATGTACAAGATCTAGAGAGCATGAATCACCAAAGAAAGCACTTTTTTGGTTAAAAAAGACGATAAGGAAATCTCAGTCAGGAGGAAGTAGTATCTCTTTTTCTTATCACATAGGCGTCGGAACCGGGGGGGGGGGGGGGCTTAGCCCCCCCACTTTTTTTGCAAAGTTATACCTAACCATTAAAAACATAGCATGATAGAGGGTTCAGCCCCCCCCCCCCCCCCCCCCCCACTTTTTCTCGCCGGAAAGATAATTGTTGCTAAATTTACCTTGAAAGATTGAAAAGTAGGATTTAGAAGCATACTAGCCCCCCCCCCCCCCCCGGATTAGGATTTCCATGATTTTGGAAATTACTTTTTTCTCAATATTTATGAGGATTAGTCTAGCCCCCCCCCCCCCCCCCCCCCCCCCCCCCCCACTTTCAATTTGCTTCCGACCCCGTGTATCATTCTTCATTTTTAAATTTTGGTGTGAACACTTTTAAAACATCATCACGACAGCTTTATCTCAAAATATAGCCTTTGAAATGTTTAACCAAGTTATACATTTAAATGGATTCTATAAAGATTAAACCTCCATGAAGGCATCATTTTACGGCCACCCCTCATTGATCATTTGAATGCAGTGTACCAATAGTATACACATGTATACTATCTTTTACGATGATAAATTGTTTTGTGATTAATCAATATTAGAAACTGTGTACCCTTGTGTAATTGTTTTTCTATATATCTTAAAAATCAACTATGAAGCCCATTGTACATGTATTCCTTCACCGCCCTTTACTTTTGAGAAAAATATGGAAATAATTTGTACGAATTTAAGTTCTAACATGAAAGCTGGTGTAAACTTTAAGTGTTCATAACGCTGGTTAATTGGTGTTCAGGGAAAATGATCAAACATTTCAGCCAATTAGTATTTCCGTCATTTCTTATTGTCTCCCTTGAAACGGTACGTGACCTTCCATTTGAATAATTTCCAAAACCCTTTACCAAAGTTTGGCCTTGTAGAGGTAGGAGGCCTACCTTTTAATGATTATGGGATACCAGTATAACTTGTAGGACTCTAAACAACAACTAGTATACTAGTACATGTATCATCCTAGAGCGAAGTACATGTAGGACAAAAGGATATTAAGGAATAGACCTACTCCTAAAAACATGCTTGAATTTATTCTAATAATGTATAAAAACTTAACTTTATTCATTTTTACAACGATTGATTAACAAGTCAGTTCTGCAGCTTTAGTTTAGTATTAATTTCTCTCGTTGGTACGAATGTTAACATGGGGGGGGGGGGTGTCATTGATGTGGGAGGAAACCGGAGAAAACCCACGTATCCAAATGGGCGACCACCATACCCATTTACATACAACCACTGTCAATCACGGGGATCGATCCAGGGTGGCAGCGGCGGTAACGGGTGGTTTCGCTCCGATCACTTGTTCGCGCTGAGTGGTTTCGCCCCTTTTCAATATATTATATAAATATTATTAACGATCAAGGATTACCTGAATTTATCGATCTAAGCAAACCCCAAATAATTGCTAACGTTGTGTTTTATGGAATAATTTAAAATTATCGTGATTACACCTAATCGACCTGTCTTAATTAATGCCTTTAATAAACTTTTGTGTAGTGAATGCATTTTTAGCCAATTTTCCGTGAGCCATTATGTATCCGTGGATTCACTTAGTTATGTAAAATTTTAACATTACTTACATTGCTTTCTTTATGCCTTTATGAACATTTGTCATGTTGGGAGTGAAATCATTTTTTGCCAATTTTCCGTGATTTCACTTAAATTTGTATAATGTTCATATAACTTGCAATTTTTTCTTAATTAATTACGTAGTTTTGCCTTGCAGAGCTTTGATTTTTTTTTTTAATTCTCCAAATTAGATCGCAATCAAAGCTATTTTTTTAACGGTTTCATTGACGGTGGATTAATTGCCGATTAATTAAACTGCTCAAGCGATGTTCGTGCATGTGTATAAAATTATTGTCTAATTAAACTAAATTACTTTCTAAAACACTTATTTTACCACTTATGTATAGATAGAAATAATTCAAATTACGTAATTAAAAATAAAAGCATGCGTATTGTTGTGTTTATTAATACAATCCGGGCGAATCCACTCGGGGCGAACAAGCGATCGGAGCGAAACCAGCGGCGAGAAGCGAGTGTATTGTCCACTTTGCTGATGTTAAGCGGGAGACGTTTTGAAAATAAAGCAAACTTACGTTATATATGTATATATAAAATATATTTTAAAAAATCTACTTTCCCCCAATATTTAAAAGGATGTGTATTTTTCCGCTTTTAATTATCAATTAGTCTGGAAATCTTAATTGTCCTTCAGATTAAATATTAATGATTCCTGTAGTAATTTGGACGCTGGCACGTGCAATAACAAAACAATAACAAAACATACATCTGAGTGTTTGATATAAACTGCCAAAAGGAAGTTATTTATATAAGTGCAAGCATACTTTTTCCAAAGTATTTTGAGGCAAACTTTGGGAAAACTTCACAAAAAATCAAAAAACAAGAAAGCCACTGTACCGTGAAGTGACGGTGAAACCGTATCTCCTCCACATTGCCGAACGTACATGTATTGACTTCTCCTCTTAGTTTATAAAAATTAAATGTTAATTAAAAATGAACCATGTAAGTACATGTATAACAATTTAAGATCCAACTTACATAATAAAACCCGTAAGAACCTCCCTGATACATAATTATGTTGATGCACGATTGTATGTATATATACAGATGACAGTGTGTAAAAGACGCTAAACTGTCGAAATTGCATCTAGGAACGAAGACTATTCAATGACTAAGGTTTGTAAGACTTAACAATAACATAATCTTCGTTACCATCAAAGTAATGTATAAGGAATCATTCCTTATTTCTTATATTCATATAACTTTGTGCCATTGTACGATTAAATGTTTAAATATAGATAAGCAAACCCCGCTGGTGCCTCAGTTTGGCGTTATTTGAAGTTATGGTTTTATAGTACAAAATCAATACGTATAGTGTTATCACAGGCAAAGATACTGGAAAATGTAAATATATGGAAATCGATTTTCGTTTTAATCATTTACAATGTCCAACATACCGTATCTTTAAACATTTTACAACAATATTGAAGCAATTTTAGTATTTCATTCGACAGTTTCCGACACCTTCTAATGATGGCATCTCCTGAAACGGACCAATGCCAACATTTTGTGGAGTGTGATCTCTGCCAGAAACCAGTCTCGTTCTTCTGCAGACGATGTGGATCCAATCTCTGTGACGCTTGTGTTCCTGTTCACTTACGTTTAAAATCGAAAACAGGCCATGACGTCGTGGATTATGGCAGCAGGAGTGATGACCACACCAATTTTTGTGATTCTCACCCAAAAAACAACTGCTCTGCGTACTGCAAAACTTGTGATGCTCCGATATGCATGCTTTGCATTTCTCTCACACACAAATCGCACGAATTATCCGATCTGTCCGATAGAATAGAACAACTTTTAAATGTCATCACGAGGGAAAATGATCGACTTCAGTCAAACAAACGTGTAATAGAAGCAGTTCTCTATCAAACGAGCGAACATTTGTCCTCGCTACCTTCGTTTTACAATCAGAGGAAAGAAAGAGTTACAACACTGGGGGAAGAGTGGCACAAACAGATTGAGAAAACTGTTATAACGCTGCGCCAGAAACTGGACGAAATGCAGAAGGAGCACGAAGCAATACTTCAGAAACAAAAGAAGGAGTTGGAAGATATGGTCAGAAAAGTCGATGAAATAAACAGAAAAGCGACAACATTACGATATTCAAAAAACGTCATGGAGATGCAAACTCTGGTAGCAGAGATTGAAAATCCGGAAATATTGAGTGAATTCTCAAATTATACGCTTCCAACTTTCCGTGAATGTAAAATAGATGCAAATTACATGCAAACTTATTTCGAACACGCTGATAAAATGCAAGGACAAATGATCTCATTCTTAGAGAAGAAATTCAAAGAAAAATGTTTCTCTGGTAGAAAAATATTAAACTCGCCAAAGATTATTTCTGCTCTGGACACTGGCTTCCCTGCTGATAAAGTTTGTAAGAATCGCCTGTATGACATGGCCGTTACCGACGATAACAAAGTGTGGATGGGAGGACATAGCAAAGAACTGAAGCTGTTTGATCTCCAAGGAAACCTCCACCACACTGTCAGTATTACTTGCAAAGGTCTGTACTTGTGTATGTACAACAAGCAAGTAGTGTACAGTGATATCAAAAGCAAAGCCGTGAAAAGGTTATCTTTAACTGGGACTGAGGCGACGATGTTTACAACCGGAGACTGGTTTCCTCGTGGAATCACGAGCACCTCGTCCGGTAATCTGCTGGTCTGCCTCGATAAAGACGGTGTATCCAAAGTGGTCCGATACAGCAGTACCGGGACCGTGCTCCAGGAAATCCAGTACGACTCTCATTGCCAACCTCTTTACAAAGAGGCCACTTATATCACTGAGAATATCAACGGAGACATCATCGTTACTGATTGGAAGAAAAATGCAGTCATTGTTGTCGATGAATTGGGCATATTCCGGTATTCATACGTGGGAAGGGACAATTATTTCGTTGTTTCTTCGGTAGCGACCGATTCTGACGGCCAGGTCATCGTTACAGATTATGGCGGGAATCGGATTCACATGTTAGACATAGGCGGGCAATTCCTGAGATACGTCATTCCTGAAGGAGGAGTAAAAAGACCTCGCGCCATCTGTATCCTTGGTAACGGTGAGATGTTAGTAGGAGGAAATCTAGATGGTGTCGCAAAGAGAATCAGATACTTAAAAGAATGATATTTTTTCAGTGTTTTACAACTGACGAATTGTATACTTGTGTGACGGTCAGACCGGTTCGAATACCGGCGCCAGATAGCTCAGTTGGTAGAGCACCTGACTAGAGATTCAGGGGGCCCGGGTTCGAAACCCGGTCTGGTCCGTCATTATTTCTCCCATCCCGTTACATTTGGTGCCGTGACCAACCCCTGGAACTGACAGGTTAACTCCTGCCAGGGGAAGAGCCTGGGGTGATCTTCGGGGACGAAAATCATTTAAAGGGGGGAGGAATGTGACGGTCAGACCGGTTCGAATACCGGCGCCAGATAGCTCAGTTGGTAGAGCACCTGACTAGAGATTCAGGGGGCCCGGGTTCGAATCCCGGTCTGGTCCGTCATTATTTCTCTCATCCCGTTACACTTGTATACACTGAACGCAGCGCCGGTTTTATCTTCACGCGTTAAGACTTAACAATCTGAAGTGGAGTATAATGAAGTAGAGATGAACATTATTGCAGGAATGATAGTGTTGATGAAATAAGGAATAAAAACTTTGAAGTGCTAACATTTGGAAAAATGATATTACTGGCTATTGCTATCTAAATGTTGAAAAGATGACGACTATCGGAGGAAACATACTATATATAAATGACTGCTTGTAAACGTGTTATGTGCAGTGTGTGCCTTTTGGAGGGGGAGGGGATGGGAGATGGTTACAATCTTTTAATATTAATTACAAACAATGAAACACATACTAATAGTTTTCGAACAGCACTTAATATATTCAAAGAATTGTTGATCATTTTCTGTGCACTATTATAAAAAAAGATTTGGCTCCACTTTAAGAAATGGTTTATTTAATGCATGTATCCCAACAAAGGAGAATATGTATGATACTTGAAAGCATCACAGTAATTTGTTAAATAGCTGCTTGCATTTTTTTCAACACAACATTAATTGATATTGTAAAATTGTATTTCAATAAATTAATAGTATACAAATATACAAGGTATTATCAAACTTAAAACAGCACTGCTGTGTGGTATATTTCAAATGATATATAGTGAAAAGGCTCTTAATTTAAGAAATATAATTTAAAGTTTAACATGTCTTAAAAAAAAAAGAAGATTTCTATCAACTGTTTAGACTGAAAACTCGTTAGAATGTTATTCTTAAAAAAAAAACCAGAGTGTGTTAGAAGTAAAGAACAACTAAAATATCGATTCATTCAAATCCGCGCTTAGCTTTTTTGACCTTGATTAAAGAAACAGGTCAAGGTCAATGTAGCAATCCTGGCAAGGAAGGAAGTGCTCTGAGCCAGTGAGATCCTGACGGGAATGCCGGTCTATAGACACGGGGATGTGCTCTGGGTCCCAGGGTGATGGATTTACGGATACATGGAACTCTGATGGCTCGCGAGGAGAGATGTTTAGTTTGTCCTGAGAAAACTTCTTTAGAAATTTCTTTACGTCGTTTTCCACAAGTTCACCATTTTGTCCATCATTCTGCAACGTGGAGGAGAACATTTATTGAAAAAAAATTACACAGATTATCAGATTTTTTTTCCTCAGAAAATGTTCATAAAGAACGTCAAACACAACAGCTATATATACTATACTCGGTTACCTTTTTGTGGGATGTTGTCTTTTTCCCAGATGTTGTAACACGCTGTGGAATTTTCCTTATGTACCTTCTACTGAACTTGTGACTTTTCCGTACAAATCGTAGACTAGGGATTTTCTTTGCCTTCTTTCTACAGCTAACAAGAGTCTTGTGTTTATGTTTTACTTTGTCTATTAACGCAGTCCACTTAGCCAATTTTTGCTGCAATTAACAATAAAGTTTCTATCGACAAAAAGCATATAAGCTGCGCATCTTTTCAAATCGTGTATTTAGGCAGTTAGTTGTGTTATTTGTCCTCTAAACGTGTGCTTTTACCTTACGACGTGTCTGCTTAACATTAGCAGTAGCCTGCAGTAGTACTTTGGTACTTTGACCCTGAATATGACTCGATGATTCCTCCTTCTGGTCTTCTCTCTGAGGAACACTAACATCATACTGTGTTCTCTGTGTCTCGATGTCTTTTAGAGGGGCTACCACGACCTCTTCGTGCATTTCCGGTCGGACATCAACTGTCTCGGGAGAGTCCCAAATCGTCTCTCCGGGAATTTCATGCAGGACACTGACGATCTCGGGAAAACATGGAACACATGTTTCCTCGGAGCACTCCCTTTGGATTTCCCGTGGAATGCCGAGTATCTCAGACCCTCCGTAAGAGACCCTGGTGGTTCGAACTTGCATTTCCTGGATGACATTGTTTGTTTCAGGTATATGAATTTCTTTTAAGACACCTGTGGCCTGTCTTTGAATTTCCTGTAGTAGGCCTCTCTGATGGGCAGGTATTGCCCCAGGGACCACTTGGTTCTCCGTTTGTGCCCTCTTGAGTAAGTTGTTTGCCACGGGAGGCCCCGTTACTACTGCGCACTGTCTGTTAAACTTCTCTTCACAATTTATAGGCCTCTTTTTCTGATTTGTTGTGAAACTCTATTAACATCAAATGTCGTATAGCGTTAATTATTCAGATAACTGGGATATGTCTGCTCGGGCATTTTGATTCAAAATAACTACACTGAGCTTTAAATTTTTCGAGATCTTTAAATTTGCAATTCCTTCAACTGATGACGGTAAGATATATACTAGTATATCAAACATAATATTAAGTTTGCGTTTTAGATAATATCGCATAATTTATATTACAAAATTTCACACCGCAGAAAAACGGTCGTGTGTATGCATTGTACATGTAGAGTACGTGTAAATTACAATGTTTCAATGATTTGGTACATGACACTCATTGTGGAAATGATCTATCCTGTACCTTATCTGTCTTTGCGATGTATCTAGACTTATAGTGTATGGTCTGATTTAGATATTTATTGCTTACCGATTTATGAGGGTTGGTAAGTCTTCGATGATGAGGAAGCACTGTTGATTCTATAAACTGGTGAATTTTTTCATCGCTCAGCAGTTGGTTTGCCTTAACGGAAATATAACACGTGAATGTTTAATAACAAAATTTCTATTTTTCAAAGATTGGCATTACATAAAACATGCAACTGCTAATTATCAGTTTACGAGTAATAATCGATTCATCAATTAATTCATTCTGTCTATGGTGGATTTTGAAATTAAGTTGAATTTACCCAACGTTGCGCCATTCTCTCAACTGTACGAGTTGGCTCGAGTTCGGTGTTCTGTAAAACCGTATGAACGACATTCGGTAAAAATTGATTTCTCGTGGGCTCAACCTTTAAAACCAAAGAATTTAATGCATATTAAATTGTTTAAGATAGAGACAACTTCAGAAACGACTAAGCTAGATTTCAATATGGTTAAATATCAAAATAATTTAAATAAACGGTAATTATAGAGGAATATATGTTTTAAATATTTTTAGAAAAAAGTGAAGAAATTCATTACAAAAAAAACTCTCGGGGGTTAATATATCGTAAAAGCATATCGAGACCACCTTGTATGTCCCTGACTTGACGGGTAGAGTCGTGGTGTCAATTTCCGGTCTCCTGTAATTACTAGTGGCAACTTCCGTTTCCGGGTAAACCTCAGACACTTGCTGCATAAAATTAAAAACAGATTAGATGTTTTTTAACATTGATTATTTTTCAATTTTTCATAACTTTCACAATGATCATTTGCAAAAACAAGCAACCAAAATTAGTGGTTTTGTTTCTAAATATAAAATTGATTTTTTTCTTTTATGTTCTTTCTTACTATTTGTTTGAATTGTTTAAAATATAAGTAACCTTTGATAGGCAATTTGATATATTATTACATGTTATTGTTCAAATCAATTTTGAAAAATAAAAATATGCAAGTTTACCGATTCATTTCTGGTCAGCGAGCGATGGTGAGGAAGTACTGTGGACGTTATAAACTGATGAACCTGTTCATCACTCAAAAGACGATTTGCCTTATAAATTAAAATATTGAATCTTCATGAAATTGTGATATAATAAATCTTTGAACAATATGGTTGACAATCAGTCTTGCGCATATCACCTACTAATGGATCTACAAAAAAACATTCTAGTATACTAGTAACTAGCTCATCTAAAGGGTCTTAACAGGCACGTATCGGCGAAAGTGGGGGGGGGGGGGGGAGGGCAGACTCATCCAAAAAATATTCTTGACAAGCCAAAAAAAAAAGGGGGGGGGGAATGTTATTTTTTCAAAATTCTGAAAATCATAACACCAGGTATACCTTTAACTTCAATTTCACTGTTTATTTCCTTATACTTATTTTCAATTCAATATTTCACATGGTTCTATAAAAGTGTGTGGGGGGGGGGGGGGGACAACTCCTTGTTACTTCAATATTTTGTATGTAAATTTTTAGAAAAATCTGTGCAGCGCAAAAAAAGGGGGATGGGGCCAGGCACCTCCTACACCCCTCCCCCCCCCCCCCCCCCGGATGCTACGTGGCTGCATAAGACACAATTTTAAGGGAAACCTAAAAGTATCAATGACTGTTCAGTATTTAATTAATGTTATCGGCTAAGACCAGTTATCGGCTAAACTGAGAGTTCGGGTTTATAGTACGCGACTATCCGAGATTTTTTAATTTTCGAATAAAGAAAAATATGTTTGCTTGAAAACTTTCCTGAATATGATTTAACCATGAGCTTGAACGATCATTGTGTACCGCTAGTTTAAATCTTTGCACTTTCAGCAGTGGGGGAAGTGACGTAATAAGTTAAAACTAGACTATGACATCTTTGTGAAATGTTATCATACACCTTCTTTGATTTGACATAATATCAATACATATAACATGTAGAAACAAAAGGAATTCATTAAAATAGTGCAGTTGAACGCCTGAATGCACAATATCATCTTTTTAATAACCTTATATGTGCGGTTTGATATAATATATCAAACCGCACATATAAGGTTATTAATTTTACTATTAATTTTAATATCATCTGATTTCTTATGTTCTCATCTGTAAGAATCACTCAAAACATGATTTTATGATTTTTATGTCATAAGACCCCTTTTCTCATACACTGGCTCAATTATAATTATTTTGAGAAATAAAAATAACTATTTACAAGCTTAGTAACTTACCGGTCCATTTCTGGTCAGCGAACGATGGTGGGGGAGCACTGTGGAAGTTATAAACTGATGAATCTGTTCATCACTCAAAAGACGATCAGCCTTAAATCACAGAATCACAAAAATTGAATATTTGTGACGTCACTAACTCTTTGAACAATCTGACCGACAATCAGTCAAGCGGATATGACTAGGGGCCTAACTAATATATTAGATTTATTGAAAAAAATTCTTATTGGACCCAACAGATTCTCATATGTTCTTTAAAGATGGATAAAAATACCAACTTCGAGTTATCAAGAGTGAAAACAATGAAATATGCATAACGGGACCCAGGTTTTACTTTGAGAGATCAAGAACTTCGAGAGATCGAAGTTCGAGTCAACGAGTGTCAACTGTATCGATAATTGTATGATACATATTCATAATTAACTGGCCTACATGCAAGTATGTATCATGGTCTATAGAAAATAGATCAATACTTCTTGGTACAGTTCTACAATATGCCTCATATTTTAGACACACAAAGTTTGTAAATTGGCATTCTTAATTTATAAAAATGTTTCTATAAAACTATAAAAAAAATTCGAGTTTTCAAGTTATTCATCTAATTTATAGGAAGATCATTGATAGCTATCATATATATTTAAATAGGATTGTATATGTATTCATCACATAATATCTAAATAATAACTTCAGTCTACATACGTCAAGAAAATGATGTCTTCGATGCTTGTTTCGCGTTTACCAAATGACCTCTGAGTCAACTAATCAAAACATGGTTTACTGCAATAACATTAACATCTTGTCAAAACCATTGACTGAACAATATCATTATCCCCGAGTACCCAAACTCCGTCACCATAATCAGAAAACCTCCCGCGTTTCTCTGTAAATTATTTTTTGTGGTTTTTATCATTTGCAATCACTAAATATAATCTGAAACAATATAATTTATAAAATAATTAACAAAAATATTTTTATTTTTATTCAAATAACCCTCTGAATACGACGTTTACCACGCGTGCCAATTATATCTTTTGAACCTAACTCCGTCACCCACATGCTCTATGATATGGCAGGGAATGAAGACCCATTAACAATTTAGTTAAAACTCCATTTGTATCTAGGCCAAGTTATAAGAAGTAAAAATGGTGCATACAATTTAAATTGTATTTAATTTCATCGAAATGAAATGATCGCCAGAATAAAAAATGAGTCCATGTAACAACAATCACAATGGCCTTTTCGGAATGTATGGACGCCGTTTGATTTATGTCCTTACATATTTCATATATTTTATATCATCAATTAATATATTACTTATCATATTATTAATTTATTACATTTTTAGAAATGTAGCATATTCTAAATAGCGATATACCGGATATATCTATACCCTGTATAAGGCAAAAGTATCGGCATGAGCGATTTGACGTTATCATCAAGAGTAGTGCATAAAGGCTATTGCGGACTGAAAAAAATGTATTAATTACCTTAATCAAAAATGTTATACATGTGAAATGTTTCATCTTGACCTCTCTAAACATGGCTGACCACCGTAAATGATCGAATGGGCCCACATGTCAGAAATATCGATATTTTAGTGCACCCGTGAAAAGGTTTTAGCTGATTTCACGCAATTAATGGGTGCATAAAATGAACAATGTTTATTTCTGTTATTTTTTGACACATTCTTAAATTAAACCGTTGCAAATTGTTGACATTTGATTAAAGATTTTTGACATGTAAAAAATGACGTCATAATCGTACTTGATTTCAAACGGCGAGGAGTTTCCCGAAAGTGACGGAGTTAGGGTAGTGACGGAGTTAGGGGGCTATGCGATACCCCCATAGATGCGCAGTTATCCATCTTGGCAACTTTCTTGGGTTCTATAGCATTTATGAAAAATATCTCGCTCTGCTATAAGCACGTCTTGCCTCAACATCTGATGCTGAAACACTAGTGATGTAACCAAAACACAACGCAACGTGAGCCTTTGTGATCATGACGTCATCAATTAAAACAACCAATAAACTTCGTATAACTAAAAATACTGCGCTAATTTTAGCGAATGGAATTCCTCTAAAAATCAAGGGGGAAAAACTCCATCCTTTTAGAATATTATTTTACAAACGAATGAATTATGAACAGGGATAACAACAATTTGAATTGTATTACCTTTTATTGATTTTTTCATTCTCCCTCTAATTTTCATTAAGGTCAGGCGGTCATGAGGTACATATATGATGTATGAGTTGGGAAATTGGGGTCTGGGACAAGCTACATGTAGTTTCTTGCATGCGCGGATCCAGAAACTTTTCATTAGGAGGATCAGAGGGATAATGTTGTTTTCCAGGTGTCCGATGTCTATTTCGGAAAGTTTACTATGTGAACTAAATAACTTTGCAAGTTTGAATTTCCTCCCCCACCCCACCCCCTCTTAATCCGCGCATAACCCGAAACTTCATAACTCTACAGGATCTCCGGACAATATTTAAAGTGTTTAAATTGAAATTTTTACTTTTATTCATCATCAAACAGATAATAAATGATAAATTACAGTGGTTTGTAGAATAAAGATCATGATACTTGGAAAATCGCAGAGATCAAATTAAGTTAAACATAAATTATTCACAAAAGGTTGGTGGACTAACAAGTCTGAACAATCATTAGCTTATAGTTTGAACATAATTTAATGAACAAATCAATATGATTAGAAAAAACTTACTACCTACAAGTTCCTTTCCTTGAATTATTACAAACAATCTGTCATGTATGGAATTCCATATACGACAGCCAACTCTCAGCTGCCAACTGCTTAATGCTTACTGCCAACAGCTTACTGCCAACTTGTCTTGTCTGAGAAATAAAGTCATAAAGTGGAAGACGGTTTAATTAACGTTTCTGACTGTATTCCGGTTTCGAGCTTGTAAAGAAACAGGCTTGTCAGACTGGTGCTTTATGTTAACATTTTGAACATGCATCTCTTTTCAATTTTTGTTATCTCCTTTTGGAAAGCGTCGTTTTTTACATGATCATTGTGATAAACGTTATATATAATCTTTACATTATGACGGCCAATCTGTGATTTCATAATACAACGTAATTTATTCAGCCAACATCTCAGTATATCAGAAATGTCATAATTATGATATGAACACATAATATACTGTGGAATCATTTAAATTCATAATTATCGTGGGTTGTGGGATTTTTTATTCGTGGGGATTTAATTCTTGGATGGGTCGGTTTTCAGTTTCAATAAGAAAAGTAACTCTGTCAAAATTTGTTTTCATCGAGTGATTCGGGGGGGGGGGGGGGGTCTCCCAAGAAATAAAAACGAAAATTGAGCCACTGCGAATTCTAATAATTAATAGTATATACTATAATTGAGAGAGGTTCATTAAAACGTTAGTTTTTTCTCACTGTTTTTGTTGTGATGTGAAATCCTGATTTGCATTGCTTTGCTAGTATCCCCTTACGCAAATTGCTGCAAAGAATTTGCGCTCGGAATGATAGCTTATGAACGCCATGGCTTTTTTAAACTGTTTTGACCACCTTGGTGTGAGCATCTACAGTGTTGTGGTGTGTGTTTAAGGTAATCCATCCATAACTGAGGCGAATTTAACAAGTTTGATTTATATGAACTATATTGAATATCTATTTTAAAATCATTATGAGGCCGACATAAAGCTTAACCAAATTTGGAAATATGTATGCAGTCGATCAAATGAAGGTCTTGCACTTGGAACTTTTTTATAGAGTTGATTAAGCTTAACCAAATTCGGAAATTTGTATGCAGTCGATCAAAGGAAGGTTTCGCACTTGGAACTTTTTTAAAGAGTTGATAAAGCTTAAGTATGCAGTCGATCAAATGAAGGTTTTGCACTTGAAACTTTTTTTAAAAAGTTGCAAAAATTAAAAATAATCAATTATGAAAATATGTACGGTAAATAATGATTTATTTTAGCATTGTCAAAGAAAAGGAAAGCTTTTGCAACTTTTTACAAAGAGATCTGTGAGAAATCATTTGTACTATAAAGATATATATCTAAAAATGAATTTTTCCCATAGACTTCAATGTTTACTTCAAGATGGGATAACTTTGTTAATACATGTATTCAATTTTTTATAAAAAAAATTTAAAGATGAATCTTTATTATCAATAAACCCCTTACACTAAGATTTTACAAATCAAACTTGTAATCTATATATTAGATATGAATTATGATAGTTATGGAGGGACTACCTTAACATTTATGATTTTATTTTTACAGAAATTATGTTACTCCATTAAACACTTAAAAACGTTCTAAGGCAGGCACGTAGTATCGTTTTTGAAAGTGTGTGGGGGGGGGGGGGCAGACTCATCCAAAAAATCTTGACAAGCAAAAAAAAAAGTGGGGGAGAGTGGGGGGGGGGGGGGCAACTCCGTCTTAATACAATTTTTTGTAAGTAAAATAAAGAAATATCTTTGCTCCCCCCCCCCCCGATGCTACGTGCCTGATAAGCTAGGTTCCCAAAAAGCTTCATAGCCTCGTGCAACGTGCTTTGGAGCAATAGATTTAGATGCAACATTGTTTCTAAAGCAATATCAGAACACTCGTTAGATGGACAAAGTGTGTTTTGTTTTCTAATTCTATGAATACTCCATGTGTCCATCACTCTTTCAAGATCATTCTGGATGACATGAATGAAACAAAATCTCAGACGTTCTATATGGATAGCATCAGACAAATCAAGAGATCATCCACTATCTATAATGTCTTTCAAAAGTGGTGAACACGAATTAATGCACTTAAAATTATGTGCGTGATGTGTTTTAATTCATACCTACTCGAATTGTTAATATGTTTTTTTGTGTAAAATAAAATAAAGGCTATCAATCTCTCCATTCTCAAATAAATGTCTGCACATGCGCTTAACCCAATAAAGAGGTAAAGAAAGCTATTGGCAGTAAGCAGTTGGCAGTAAGCAGTAAACAGCTGACAGTTGACTGTCGTATATGGAATTCCATAGTCATGCAACGTGAATGAAGAAAAGTAAATTTACAAGAATTGATACATGTGGAAAAAGCATTAAAACTAATCATAGTTTTGCTGATGTTCACATATTTGAATATCTTCAAGTTTCGTCTATAAATTTGTGGACATCAGCAAAAATATCATAATTATTAATCTGTAAAGACAAAGTTACATTACCCTAAACACAATAAGATTAAGATTATTTCTACAAGAAAAAAGAAATGAAAGCCATCTTCATTATTCCCACGTGAACACGAAGTCTATTTTATATTATGCTGTGTTTATATAAATCACAGTTTAGGAACACATGTATGTCTTAGTGTGGATAATGTTGCATGATATATAAGGCTTTTTCCAAATGAAAAATAATTTGACGGATTTGTGACTTTAATAGTAACGGGTTTTTTTTCGAAATAAATTTATTGATTATTCATTTCCTTTGAAAGTGGCCATGGATACTATAGGTGCGATCATAATTTATTTGTACCGTTGGTGAAAATAAGATTTACCGCTGGCAGCATTTGGTTGCCATCGGTGAACTATCGGAGCCAATGGTCACCAAGTGCTGCCATTTGTAGCAATTTGATTTGTATAGGTAGTACCATGAACAATTTTTTGTCAAATTCAAACAAATGGTAGCCTTTGGTTACACTTGGTTACCAATTGTAACCATTTGAATATACGAAACAGTTGAAAACAAAACGAAATACCTTTCCTCTGTGAAGTATGACCTTTAAAATAGCTTCATTGTGTGATTTATTATGCTTATTCCCAATTATATAAAGAATTCTACAAAATGACTACTAATCTAGCTATCATTCAAAGAAAGTAAAGATTAATTGCCAAATTGATAGTAAATATTAAACACCAGCAAAAAGTATATTAATTAGAATCAATTTTAACAGGAGCTTGGACTTTGGGTAGTTGAGTCAAACAGCAATGTGACATAGGCCTATCTATTATTTCTTTGCTGACCACTCAGCCATGGATCTTTGAAATCAACAAGATTTGTCTGGCTTATATATATATATAGCCATTTCTACGCAATCTGTGCATATTTCACTCGATATCAGCATCATTTTAACTTGATTTGATGCAAGAAATAGTAACGTCCTACCGAAAGTCCATCCATTCTCTATCACATACTTTCTATATATAATAAAAACATGTTTCTGGGTATAGAAGCTCTCAGTTGTCTTAGATTGTCTTCAAAATATTCATTCAATAAGATATGCATATATTGAAAGTATAACAATATTAAATACCTAGTAGACCTTCAAAGGAAAAAAAGAGATCAAACCTTTCTGCTTTCCCATAAGGTATGCCGAGATATGACTGACCTTCGGCAGATATTATTCCTCTTACCCGACCATATTCAGTATTCCGAATAATTGCATTTACTCCAGAAAGAAGCGGTGCATAATATGGAAGCGCTACAATTACTTTGACGTTGATCATTAAATCCTTCAACAAGAAAATGACTGTAATATATCGGGATTCATGGACTCTCATTTTCTTTTATTCTGTCCTCCATGAAACTTATGCGTAATTTCATTGGCCGTTGGTGTTAATTAAAGCATTTTTTTTTAGCATGACATTAGATCTATTTAAAATCAAGTTACTTAAAATAACAACAGTTCATCAAACTTTTTTTGGTTATTATGTTGCTGGGTTTTTTTTATTATTGTGTTTTATCGACGTATTTGATTTCAAGATGTGCAGTTGACAAGATGCATTTCAGATTTAAAGATGAATAGAAATTGCGTTAATAGGAAATGAATTGCCTATTTCTTTTTTATTATTATTTCCAGATACATATATTGGTAGTGGATACATGCTATATGCATTGGTTGATCAAACAAATATTAAGGAACTTTGATCTTCAATTATAAAAGTAACATAAGTTTCGATTGTTTAACAGTAAATATCAGGTGTCTACCTCAGTCTGACAATTTCTATGTTATATGAACATGACGAAGGAAATGATGAGTAACAAATCTCGGCATTTAATTTTGTCCATTTTTGACAAATAAATTATATATACAATGCCTACAGGCTCTTTAAAAACGGCATCAGATAAGCTCTTGACATATATGTATCGGATTTATTCTTCGGCTCAATTCATTTTTTAACTAACAGCATTGATGGCACAAACAATTTACTGTCGGTAACAAAACAAAAATTCAAAAGAGCACTTAGAGACTATCTATTTAAATATTTTATTAAAGAATGGAATTCTAAATTCACTATACACGCTGACAAAAAACTAAGTTGCTACAGCACTTTTAAGCAAAATTTTGGCCAAGAGAACTACCTAAGATTACTTAAAAATTTTGAGCAGAGGAGAAGTTTAACTCGTTTTCGCATTTCCGCTCATAGACTTAATATTGAAAGAGGACGATATCAAGACATTCCACGACAAGAAAGATACTGTAATAGATGTAATGTCAAATCAGTGGATGATGAAAAACATTTTTTATTCTCATGTGATCTTAATAAGGCATTAAGAGATACTCTGTACAAATTAGCTAATGACTCTTGTAAAAAATTTTCAATACATGGACAATAACCAAAAATTTTACTGGCTTATGACAACTGAAGATCTACAAGTACTTGTACAACTCAGTGAAATGATTCTTAAAGGTGGAATATAATGGTTATAGTTATATATACAGATATATTATGCAGCGTATTTACTTTGGTTGGGGGGGGGGGTTATGTTATGTATAAGCATACTGGCTTGAACACTTTGAGTACAAGTAGACCAGTCTAATCGACTGTGCAGGCACCGTCCCTTGGTACTCTCTGTTTTCAGGCCACTTTGTTTCTGTATAGCTGTTGTATTCACTGATGTGTAAATCCTATACATATATTTCATTGTATTAATGAAACATTTTGCATATTGTTGCCTGGACATTGTGAGCAGTATTTCATTCATTATTTGTTATAATCATGATATTATTATTATTTTTTTTTTAAATGCATATGCCCCCTGAGGGCCCTTGATTGGTGAATAAATAAATATATATTTTATTTACTAGATCTTGTCCTTAAGATCATAGTAGATGATTCAAGTGTGACGAGTGCTGACAGCAGAACGAGTGCTAGAGAGCGATCGCCCAAATTTGTGTTGCAGGTATGGGGATTTGGGCGAGCGCTCTGCTGAACACGCCTTAGGTCGATAGCAATGAACGGGGAGTAACTCGCATATTTTTTTTTGATCAGGTGGTCACAATATAGGTATCACACCGGTAATTGTTTTCACTATATAACACTATAGAAGGGAAAAAATTCTTAAAAATCAGTTTGTATTTTTCATGACAAAATATTCGGAGGAAATGTTATTTGTTACCTATCTCATCAGCTAACACCATAAAAAGGGCAAGCGATACTGCATTTTCTCAAAATATCTAGCTCCAAACAGGTCTACCCTCAAAACCACGTGTTTTCCATTTGTATGTAAACAGACTGCACACTCCCCAGGAAGCTGCTGCATGAGCCCTGAAAGAAGTAGTCCCTGTGAAAAAAAATCATCACCTAACAAAATACATGAAATATCCTACTCAGTGGTACAAAAAATTTTAAAACTGAGTAAAGGAAAATGTAAAAATGCAGTCAAGGAAAAAAAGAATTCTGAAGTATATATGGAACTACAATTGACTAAGTTCATTTTGATTGGCCGATTACCGGTGTGATACCTTGAAGAGACTCTAAAGATGTCAGATCCCTTTCAAATTTGCATCTGAGAATTCCCAATCAACTGTCACCAAATCCCTAAAACCCTGTCCCCAAGCTCCCAATATTTCATTAGCTATTGAGGATTTATCTCCCTTACTCAGACTGAAGGAAATAGCACAGATGAAACACATTTGGAGCCTCACACCATGCATGACCTGAAGCCAATTTTCATCCTTAAAACAACAAGATACAAAATCATCTTGGTACCAAATCAGAGCATATACATTTTTCTTTACATCAAAATAAAAATATTCCATTAGAGTCACTTCATTATGCAATCATTGCATAACAAAGAAGAAATTTACCCCTATTGTTCACACATTTCATAACAATATTGTGAATTATCAGGTCAAAAATGAAATCTGTATCTGGTAAATTTATATATCAGGTAAAGCCTGTTTACTTGTCTACACACTGCCATACTCACTTTTATCTAAAAGCAGCATGGTAACACAGGACAGCCCAAATGATATCAGCATGTAATGGAGCTCAGATCTGCTCTGACAACCATAAATCTTGCTTTGATGATAAGAAATGTAAAAGAAACAACTGGGATGCAACTTCATTCTGTGATTTATGTAACATTCTATCTGTAGAGCAAAAGTAGCCATGAAATTTCAATTGGACACACTTAATTATACCCCTCATCAGGCCATCCCTATAGAATTTGAAGAGAATTACTGATCAATGATGATTGACACATGTTAGATAATTTACAGCAAGAGCAATAAGCATATACATGAAGTAATTCAATAAGGCAATGCATTTCTGATGCATATTTACAAGAGAAATCACATAAGTGCATGCCATATCACAATACTAAAAAAAGAATCATACCAACCCCCATAGTTGTGGATAAGGGTGGGGCATCTATATTGTACCCATACATGTTACATGATATGATTTCATTCAAATTTTGATTTTCATTACTTAGAATAGGACAGGTGTGCTGAGGTTACCATATAAAAAATAGTAATATCTCCTTCTAAACATTTTAACAATGACTAATGTTTCAATATCTTAGGTCATTCAAACATAAATATCAGTATTTGTATTTTGTAAATAAGGAACTCCCCTTAAAATGTGGGAAGAAACTGATTTTCTGGCTATAATGCATAAAGACATTTTCTGGTAAACTGAAATTCATCAGTTTTTAAGGATGAAAACCATGAAAAGCTCCTAGATTCAATCATGATGATATTGTATATACTTGACTCATAATGACCTTCTCAACTTAATGCATGAAACCTCTTTTCTACACAAAATATGCATCTGTGTGATCTTGTAAATGGTGTTAAAGCATGTTTTTGCCTTAAACTATTACAAATGGGTAATTCAGTGTAAAATAAACATAAACATAGCACATATTTGCCCAAATCCCTTAATTCCTTCAATCAGGACTATGTAGGAAATGAAATTAAAACTCACATAAGGTGAGCAGAAATCAAAGAAATTAAAGTTTTTGTCAAAATAATCCTTCGATAGACTGTTCATGTTCTTCTTCGCAATGTTTCGCACTTGTCGCTTAATTCTGAGACTTGCACGTAAACTCAAAATTGGTCATTCGATGAAAAACTAGTCGCTGCGTGCTCTTACGACAAAGTCTGAGGGCATCAAATATGACTGCGACAACTGATCTGCACACTTTTACAGCATCTAGAACACAGAAACCAATATTCTAAGCTCCAGTGACTTCAAATCATCCATTTTTAAAGGTTTTTATTATCATATATTAAAAATTACATGTTTTCCACACCAAAAATCATCATTTTTCATATTTTTTTCATTACAAAATTTTAAAAGCATTTTTCTATCTTCAGACTACAGAAACTAATTTCTGTTAACAAGATTTGACATAAAATACTGAAAACTGGCACCTGCATGCATTTTTTCAATTTGACACACAGCCCTTCAAGGTATCACACCGGTAATTGTTTTCACTATATAACACTATAGAAGGGAAAAAATTCTTAAAAATCAGTTTGTATTTTTCATGACAAAATATTCGGAGGAAATGTTATTTGTTACCTATCTCATCAGCTAACACCATAAAAAGGGCAAGCGATACTGCATTTTCTCAAAATATCTAGCTCCAAACAGGTCTACCCTCAAAACCACGTGTTTTCCATTTGTATGTAAACAGACTGCACACTCCCCAGGAAGCTGCTGCATGAGCCCTGAAAGAAGTAGTCCCTGTGAAAAAAAATCATCACCTAACAAAATACATGAAATATCCTACTCAGTGGTACAAAAAATTTTAAAACTGAGTAAAGGAAAATGTAAAAATGCAGTCAAGGAAAAAAAGAATTCTGAAGTATATATGGAACTACAATTGACTAAGTTCATTTTGATTGGCCGATTACCGGTGTGATACCTTGAAGAGACTCTAAAGATGTCAGATCCCTTTCAAATTTGCATCTGAGAATTCCCAATCAACTGTCACCAAATCCCTAAAACCCTGTCCCCAAGCTCCCAATATTTCATTAGCTATTGAGGATTTATCTCCCTTACTCAGACTGAAGGAAATAGCACAGATGAAACACATTTGGAGCCTCACACCATGCATGACCTGAAGCCAATTTTCATCCTTAAAACAACAAGATACAAAATCATCTTGGTACCAAATCAGAGCATATACATTTTTCTTTACATCAAAATAAAAATATTCCATTAGAGTCACTTCATTATGCAATCATTGCATAACAAAGAAGAAATTTACCCCTATTGTTCACACATTTCATAACAATATTGTGAATTATCAGGTCAAAAATGAAATCTGTATCTGGTAAATTTATATATCAGGTAAAGCCTGTTTACTTGTCTACACACTGCCATACTCACTTTTATCTAAAAGCAGCATGGTAACACAGGACAGCCCAAATGATATCAGCATGTAATGGAGCTCAGATCTGCTCTGACAACCATAAATCTTGCTTTGATGATAAGAAATGTAAAAGAAACAACTGGGATGCAACTTCATTCTGTGATTTATGTAACATTCTATCTGTAGAGCAAAAGTAGCCATGAAATTTCAATTGGACACACTTAATTATACCCCTCATCAGGCCATCCCTATAGAATTTGAAGAGAATTACTGATCAATGATGATTGACACATGTTAGATAATTTACAGCAAGAGCAATAAGCATATACATGAAGTAATTCAATAAGGCAATGCATTTCTGATGCATATTTACAAGAGAAATCACATAAGTGCATGCCATATCACAATACTAAAAAAAGAATCATACCAACCCCCATAGTTGTGGATAAGGGTGGGGCATCTATATTGTACCCATACATGTTACATGATATGATTTCATTCAAATTTTGATTTTCATTACTTAGAATAGGACAGGTGTGCTGAGGTTACCATATAAAAAATAGTAATATCTCCTTCTAAACATTTTAACAATGACTAATGTTTCAATATCTTAGGTCATTCAAACATAAATATCAGTATTTGTATTTTGTAAATAAGGAACTCCCCTTAAAATGTGGGAAGAAACTGATTTTCTGGCTATAATGCATAAAGACATTTTCTGGTAAACTGAAATTCATCAGTTTTTAAGGATGAAAACCATGAAAAGCTCCTAGATTCAATCATGATGATATTGTATATACTTGACTCATAATGACCTTCTCAACTTAATGCATGAAACCTCTTTTCTACACAAAATATGCATCTGTGTGATCTTGTAAATGGTGTTAAAGCATGTTTTTGCCTTAAACTATTACAAATGGGTAATTCAGTGTAAAATAAACATAAACATAGCACATATTTGCCCAAATCCCTTAATTCCTTCAATCAGGACTATGTAGGAAATGAAATTAAAACTCACATAAGGTGAGCAGAAATCAAAGAAATTAAAGTTTTTGTCAAAATAATCCTTCGATAGACTGTTCATGTTCTTCTTCGCAATGTTTCGCACTTGTCGCTTAATTCTGAGACTTGCACGTAAACTCAAAATTGGTCATTCGATGAAAAACTAGTCGCTGCGTGCTCTTACGACAAAGTCTGAGGGCATCAAATATGACTGCGACAACTGATCTGCACACTTTTACAGCATCTAGAACACAGAAACCAATATTCTAAGCTCCAGTGACTTCAAATCATCCATTTTTAAAGGTTTTTATTATCATATATTAAAAATTACATGTTTTCCACACCAAAAATCATCATTTTTCATATTTTTTTCATTACAAAATTTTAAAAGCATTTTTCTATCTTCAGACTACAGAAACTAATTTCTGTTAACAAGATTTGACATAAAATACTGAAAACTGGCACCTGCATGCATTTTTTCAATTTGACACACAGCCCTTCAAGGTATCACACCGGTAATTGTTTTCACTATATAACACTATAGAAGGGAAAAAATTCTTAAAAATCAGTTTGTATTTTTCATGACAAAATATTCGGAGGAAATGTTATTTGTTACCTATCTCATCAGCTAACACCATAAAAAGGGCAAGCGATACTGCATTTTCTCAAAATATCTAGCTCCAAACAGGTCTACCCTCAAAACCACGTGTTTTCCATTTGTATGTAAACAGACTGCACACTCCCCAGGAAGCTGCTGCATGAGCCCTGAAAGAAGTAGTCCCTGTGAAAAAAAATCATCACCTAACAAAATACATGAAATATCCTACTCAGTGGTACAAAAAATTTTAAAACTGAGTAAAGGAAAATGTAAAAATGCAGTCAAGGAAAAAAAGAATTCTGAAGTATATATGGAACTACAATTGACTAAGTTCATTTTGATTGGCCGATTACCGGTGTGATACCTTGAAGAGACTCTAAAGATGTCAGATCCCTTTCAAATTTGCATCTGAGAATTCCCAATCAACTGTCACCAAATCCCTAAAACCCTGTCCCCAAGCTCCCAATATTTCATTAGCTATTGAGGATTTATCTCCCTTACTCAGACTGAAGGAAATAGCACAGATGAAACACATTTGGAGCCTCACACCATGCATGACCTGAAGCCAATTTTCATCCTTAAAACAACAAGATACAAAATCATCTTGGTACCAAATCAGAGCATATACATTTTTCTTTACATCAAAATAAAAATATTCCATTAGAGTCACTTCATTATGCAATCATTGCATAACAAAGAAGAAATTTACCCCTATTGTTCACACATTTCATAACAATATTGTGAATTATCAGGTCAAAAATGAAATCTGTATCTGGTAAATTTATATATCAGGTAAAGCCTGTTTACTTGTCTACACACTGCCATACTCACTTTTATCTAAAAGCAGCATGGTAACACAGGACAGCCCAAATGATATCAGCATGTAATGGAGCTCAGATCTGCTCTGACAACCATAAATCTTGCTTTGATGATAAGAAATGTAAAAGAAACAACTGGGATGCAACTTCATTCTGTGATTTATGTAACATTCTATCTGTAGAGCAAAAGTAGCCATGAAATTTCAATTGGACACACTTAATTATACCCCTCATCAGGCCATCCCTATAGAATTTGAAGAGAATTACTGATCAATGATGATTGACACATGTTAGATAATTTACAGCAAGAGCAATAAGCATATACATGAAGTAATTCAATAAGGCAATGCATTTCTGATGCATATTTACAAGAGAAATCACATAAGTGCATGCCATATCACAATACTAAAAAAAGAATCATACCAACCCCCATAGTTGTGGATAAGGGTGGGGCATCTATATTGTACCCATACATGTTACATGATATGATTTCATTCAAATTTTGATTTTCATTACTTAGAATAGGACAGGTGTGCTGAGGTTACCATATAAAAAATAGTAATATCTCCTTCTAAACATTTTAACAATGACTAATGTTTCAATATCTTAGGTCATTCAAACATAAATATCAGTATTTGTATTTTGTAAATAAGGAACTCCCCTTAAAATGTGGGAAGAAACTGATTTTCTGGCTATAATGCATAAAGACATTTTCTGGTAAACTGAAATTCATCAGTTTTTAAGGATGAAAACCATGAAAAGCTCCTAGATTCAATCATGATGATATTGTATATACTTGACTCATAATGACCTTCTCAACTTAATGCATGAAACCTCTTTTCTACACAAAATATGCATCTGTGTGATCTTGTAAATGGTGTTAAAGCATGTTTTTGCCTTAAACTATTACAAATGGGTAATTCAGTGTAAAATAAACATAAACATAGCACATATTTGCCCAAATCCCTTAATTCCTTCAATCAGGACTATGTAGGAAATGAAATTAAAACTCACATAAGGTGAGCAGAAATCAAAGAAATTAAAGTTTTTGTCAAAATAATCCTTCGATAGACTGTTCATGTTCTTCTTCGCAATGTTTCGCACTTGTCGCTTAATTCTGAGACTTGCACGTAAACTCAAAATTGGTCATTCGATGAAAAACTAGTCGCTGCGTGCTCTTACGACAAAGTCTGAGGGCATCAAATATGACTGCGACAACTGATCTGCACACTTTTACAGCATCTAGAACACAGAAACCAATATTCTAAGCTCCAGTGACTTCAAATCATCCATTTTTAAAGGTTTTTATTATCATATATTAAAAATTACATGTTTTCCACACCAAAAATCATCATTTTTCATATTTTTTTCATTACAAAATTTTAAAAGCATTTTTCTATCTTCAGACTACAGAAACTAATTTCTGTTAACAAGATTTGACATAAAATACTGAAAACTGGCACCTGCATGCATTTTTTCAATTTGACACACAGCCCTTCAAGGTATCACACCGGTAATTGTTTTCACTATATAACACTATAGAAGGGAAAAAATTCTTAAAAATCAGTTTGTATTTTTCATGACAAAATATTCGGAGGAAATGTTATTTGTTACCTATCTCATCAGCTAACACCATAAAAAGGGCAAGCGATACTGCATTTTCTCAAAATATCTAGCTCCAAACAGGTCTACCCTCAAAACCACGTGTTTTCCATTTGTATGTAAACAGACTGCACACTCCCCAGGAAGCTGCTGCATGAGCCCTGAAAGAAGTAGTCCCTGTGAAAAAAAATCATCACCTAACAAAATACATGAAATATCCTACTCAGTGGTACAAAAAATTTTAAAACTGAGTAAAGGAAAATGTAAAAATGCAGTCAAGGAAAAAAAGAATTCTGAAGTATATATGGAACTACAATTGACTAAGTTCATTTTGATTGGCCGATTACCGGTGTGATACCTTATAGGAACAGCCATGTTTGGGGCACGCATACCAGGCAGTTAAAGACTTTGTAATTTCTTTTTAACAAGGTTAGTATATTCTTATCTCTAACTGCATATTCACTCAACTAACATTAAGTTGTTATAGCTATGGTTATTTAAACTTATAACTCTAATTAGATCTACATTATCAGTAGAAATTTTCAAACTTACTTTCGTTTTGAATCTAACAGGTCCAGTACAATCACTTGATTTAGCTACGTAGCTTGATTTACCTACATAGGTTTAGTTACCTACATGTACCTCAAGTAGGTTTATTAAGCTACTCAATTATACTTTCGTCTTAAATGGGCACTTGTTCTAAAAGTCGCACAAAGATGCAGCAGTAATTTTCAACTTTGAACTGATCTGAAAACAATTCATAAAAAATCTTTATTAAACTGTTACTCTTTTTGCGCAAATGCAGTCAAAGTTTTAAAAGTTTTGGGGCTATGTATAACTGTTTATTTTATGTGTTACCAAACAGCTATTTTCTAATCTGGTTAACATGATGATTGATTGGTAATAATTCAGCACAATATGAGGCAATCACACTTATCCATGCCTCATCGCACACAAGGTGTCATACAGTTAATAAAACAATAGAAATGCATGTTTTCCTTAAAACTGCTCAAAAGCAGCGATGTTTTAACTATTTTTCCTGTGGGTTGCTTTTATAAAACTACACAGTACAAATACAGATTGACAGTTACTTTTTGTCTGTTTTACATAAAATGCAAAATTATATAGAGGTAGCTAAATAAACCTACTTAACGTCGGTAAATAAAGCTATGTAGGTAAATTAAGCTATGTAGCTAAATCTAGTGATTGTACTGGACCTGTCTAATGTTCTGTATATATTTAATGCATTACACAATAGGTAATCAAACGCAACCATATCAGCTTGAATTATTTTTAAATGGTTTATGAAGCTACGAAAACTGTCCAGTGATTTTGTATCATTTCAGATGTAGGCTAATTAAACTATCAAACTTGAACGGGGGAGGGAGGGGGGGGTTGGTGGTTACATGTATTAAGTCATTTAGGTGAATTTTATAAAAAAAAAAATTTTAATTCAAATAATGTTTCATGAAAAATCCAATCTTCATCCAATCTTCACTGCCTGACTATAATTGTAAATATTAGGAAATCATTAAAAATCTTTTTTTTTCATTTAACATAAAAAATATAAGTATTAAAATTATTTTAAATTGTTTTTAGAGATTGAACAACCATGGATCCCCATTCTAGTGCCCAGGATGTACACCGATGTGACCTTTGTGAGACCGCCATAGTACACAGCTACTGTGACTTTTGTCATGTCAACCTCTGCAAGCCCTGTGTAGTAGATCACATTTCAGATGGATATCATAAACATGTAATAGTTCCTTTCCAGGAACGAAGATCAACCCTCATCTATCCTAAATGTGGAACACATACACACAAAAATTGTGAATTTCAGTGCAAGGATTGCAACAACATTTTTGTTTGTTCTTCCTGTATGGCATCTGAACAACATGGAAGACATAGATTTGTAGAAGTTGCAGAAGTTTTCAAGACAAAGAAAGATGAAATTATAAAAGATACAAACGAGTTAGAGAATCATATTTCCCCTAGGTATGAAGAAATTGCACGTGACTTGGAAAATCAGCTTGCCAACCTGGATGGAGGATATGAGAAACTTACAACAACAATGTCCAAACAAGGAGAGCAATGGCACAGAGAAATCGACATCGTTATCAACAAAATGAAAACTGAAATAAGCGAGATAAAAGTGAAACACAGAGACATTCTACAGAAACATTTGGATGAAATCAAACAGATACAGTCTCTCATAAAACAAACTTTACAAGCCATTAGGAAAATCGAGAAATCCACTGAAGTATCTACAACCATTGAATACAGCTCTAAGATCAGAGAGTTCAGCAAGCTTCCACCCAAGGTTCAGGTATCACTGACAACATTCATTCCAAAACCAATAGACCGTGAGAAGCTGTGTAGTTTGTTTGGACAGATTACCCCACTATCTACTGCTACAGAAGAAAATGTCTTGTCACTAAACCAACCAAACACTTCAGTCAGAGAACTACTGGATGAACCAGAGCTTGTTGCCACAATACAGACTGGGCATGAAAATCTACGAAGTGTTGTCTGTCTAAATGATGGTAGTATATGGACGAGTGGAATAACCAATGATATCAAATGCTTCAACAGTAAAGGTTCACTCCTCCAGACAATCCAGAAAAAATCAGGTACATTCCCCAATGATATAGCTGTAGACAGTGATGGGGATCTACTGTATACTAGTGGGGCAACACGGACAGTGTATAAAGTAAAGAGTGACCAGACAGAAGTGTTGATCAGATTTGAGGGATGGGTTCCTAGTCAGCTATTTGTCACCTCTACTGGTGATCTCCTAGTTACCATGTTCAGTGATGATAAAACTCAATCCAAAGTTGTACGTAACTCGGGATCTACAGAGAAACAAACCATTCAATTTGATAATGAAGGTACACATTTGTACTCGGGGAATACTTATACTAAATACATCACAGAGAACAGAAACCATGACATCTGTGTAGCTGACAATGAGGCTGGTGCAGTAGTGGTGGTTAATCAGGACAGGAAACTCAGATGGAGATACACCGGTCATCCCTCAGTTGCCAAGAACAAACCATTCAAACCCCGGGGTATCACAACAGACAGTCAGAGTCGTATCCTGACAGCAGACAGCGACAACCATTGTATCCACATTCTGGATCAGAATGGACAGTTTCTCCGTGTCATTGATAACTGTGATCTGGAGTATCCTTGCGGTTTATGTGTGGACAATGATGACAATCTGTTTGTGTGTGAGGTATACAAAGGCAGTGTAAAGAAAATCAAGTATCTAAAGTAAACATCATCAATCGTAAAATGTGATGTAAATCAAACAAAAGTGGCCTTTTTCTGTGTCTATTGAATTTCAATGTTGGCATTTACCAAAAAATATATTAAAACTTCAGTACTTTACTTTTCTTATACATATGAATTTATAACTTCTAATCATTAATAAGTTTATTTTCATTAAAAAAAATCTCACTTTACTATTTGAAGAAAGTGGCATTTGAGTATTGTTTGCATGTAATATACAGCTATTGTACCATATCGAATAAATTGTGTCAATTATCAGGATAAAATGGATTTAAAACTCGTGTTACTCAGTCTGATATTAAGCTAACAGGGGAATTTCAACTAAGAAATCTTGGAAATTTTTCATATTTTGGAATTTACATCGTTTGAACCCCGAGGTATTTATAAATATCGAGCATATTAGGCAAAATGTGAATCAAGGATACTCTTAGGACAGAGTATAGAAAATAAACAATTTCTTGATAAACTACACTACGGCCAACGCGGTTTGCGTATTTACCGCGAGTCCTCGTGGTGTGAAATTGATCGCGGTTTAGCGAAGGTAAGTCAGGTAAAACCGCGCATCCTCGCGGTACAGCTTCTCACCTTGTCCACACCGTCGCGGTACTGTGAAACCAGTCTCAGGTGAAAACTGTTCTTGTTTTTAACGCGAGTTACCTCCCCCAATTTCTTCTCATATGGGAAATATAATTGAGGGAATTAATGAACATTAATTCATATTTCTTTATTTTATAATTGGAGTTGACTGTTACAATTTATTACTATTATTTTTAAAAAGTGGGAGAAATGGAAGGAATAAGGTATAATTATGCTAATACAGAATTATGTATACTATTTTGTATACCCGATAGCGTTACATACAAATTAATTTTGGCAAATTCATCGCTGACAATTCTTGGTTATCAATTAATAGATTGATTATATAATAAACATTTCATCAAAATATCTTATTTGGCCTCGAGAAAGGGGATACTAATTAGAGTTTCATTTTCAATCTTTCATCATTAATTCTTTTTCTTTTTTTTTGATAATTTATTTATTTTTTGAAATACAAGCATACACATAATTACACCCTCAAAAACCACACACAAACACACCAACTCACACACTCGCCATCCTATTTTAAATAATAAACTTTTTTTCTTAATTGCGCTAAGCAGTGGTTACTTGCTTGAAAAAAAAGTAATAACAAATAACAACAAAAAACAAAAAAGTCAGGAAAAGGAAAAAAAAATTGTTGTAAAGTTCATAATACACAAGAAAGAAAAAACAAAACATAAAACAAATAAGAGACAAAGAGAAAAGTTATTAGTCAAATATTTCTTTCCAACTATCCCACTGTTTTTCAAATTTATGCACTTTAGAACTTTGAATTGCAGCATATCTTTCAACATTATATTTTATCTTTAAATGACCAAGAAAACCAATTAGTGTTGGCACCTTGTTCAACATCAGACAAGAAAATAAGTATTGTTTCATAGATAGAATAATATAATTAATAACTTTGTTATGACATGTAAATGGAGCTTCACCGAACATGATATTTAATACATTAAACCCAATCCATTCAGAAGTCTTTCGGTAAATATGAAGACTCAGTTCACTCTACAGAGTATGTATAATATCACAAGAAAAAAAAAACATGGACTATGGTTTCTACATTTTTCTTACAAAATCCACAGCTGTCTAAAGACCTGATATTAATTTTTTTAAGGTAATACCCAACTGGAAGAATTCTGTGTAAAATTCTAAACTGTAACCACTGAACAGAAGAATCATGAGTTGTTTTAAAACAAATCTTAAAAACATCATTTACTGAAATATCATCAACACCATATGGAGTTAGTTCTGTCCTCCATTTATTTATAGCAGTTGGTACATTATAATTAATTCTTACCTATAAAACAAACCTTACACCTGGTCATTTTTCTTAAATACGTTTTAAGAATTCGTTTAATGAATAACAAAGTACATGTAGATATAAAATGTTTTAAAGTGCACTCGCTTATCACCATTGCGACCCGAGATCAATCCCCGTGATCGACATTGGTCGAATGGATAAGCTGGTTGCCCGCTTGGACACGTGGGTTTTCTCCGGGCACTTCGGCTTTCTCCCACATCGATGACCCCATCGCGCTGACATCCGTGCCAACTAAAGACATAGGCGTCGGACCCCCCCCCCCACACACACTTTTTTTTGCAAAGTTAGACCTAACAATTAGGCACATAGCAGAATAGGATTTTCATGATTTGGGAAAGAAAAATGTAATGGTCGGAAAGTTTTTGGAAGTTTAGGATTACCCCCCCCCCCCCCCCCCCCCCCGGATTAGGATTTTCAATATTCTGGGAAATAGGTGTTTTTCTATCAATATTTCTTAGGATCAGTCTAGCCCCCCCCCCCCCTTTCAATTTGCTTCCGACGCCAGTGAAAGACATTAATATAAGTTGTATAACTTGTTTATCAATCGTTTTAAAATAAATCAAAGTACTGAAAGTACTGTTAGACGATGGCGTCGTTTGAAAGTGGCATATAACATGTATGGTAATTACTGTTGTCGAAAATCCACAGCCAGTATCTCATACCTAACGCATACTCGCACAACTGGTCGTGAGTTTCTTACATGGATAATTCTGTGGAAATCGTAGTTGTGATCACAATCCACACTTTACAAATGTTGTGTCTCTTTATCGTCATCTTTTGGGGAAAACCCATAGATTTATCACAGTAGCCTTTGTAGTATAGAAGTTTGTATCTATATGTTTGTATCTATAATTATGTTTGTATCTATGTCAGTTGACATTAAAACTCCGTTTTCGGTTATACATGTACTACATATTATGTATTTTTATTACCCCAGAATGACTCATTAAATATGTGGGTTGACACCACATATTGAATGAATAAATCAAATCCAAAGCGATTTCATCACAGTACCGCCAAATTGTATAAAGAAGGGGAATTTGGGGTTTTTTCCCTTTTGACCTTTGGGTTGACACCGCAAAGGGGAACAACTTTTGAAAAGTGTGGATTGGACTATTTTGCTTTAAAGATATTGTAGGTTTCTCAAAGTAACGAGAACAAATAAAGCTTTGGTATGATAAAATACTTATCAGGTTTTTACTAACTATTTGGGCATACATGTAGTATGTTTATTGTCCACCTAGACAGCATTTTCCCTCAATTTCTTCATGGGGAAAAAGTTGCAGTCTCGTGGACCATCACACTTGCTTTTGTCCTCATAGTCAGTTAATACATTTAGGTGTGGTTTGGTACGGAATGGTTTACAAGAACCTGTTTGATAAAACTGGTATTGCTTTTGGAATGCACGTCATCATGAAACAGAAGAGTCAATCAATATTTTATCTTCGACTTTAGTGGTGGATTAGTGAATAAAAATTTGAAGAAAAAAAATCATACAATATTCAGTCGCGACAGTTTCATTTATCAACGTTTTAAAGTACATTTGTCCTATTGTATTTAGCTATAGATTTATTCAAATTATTTGAATGAATTTGGTAAAGTCATATATATATTTTATCGCTTCTCAGTACACTTTAACACGCATAATTTACTTGCTACATTAAACTTTTCTAGTTATTCAAAATTAGTTTTTAAAAACACCAAACAAACAAAATCCAAGTTGAACGCATGTTTTTCTGACCGTACATCTGTGTATATAAATTTCATTTTATTCTTTGCATGTACGATACAATAGATCTAAAGCTAGAGTTCGAAAATCCCGGCAATATTTCCGGAAAGCTATAGTTCTGTTGCTCAGCAGAATACTACAGTCATCTAAAAAGCACATATTTTGCCATCATGTTTCATTATTTATTGCAAATATAGCATGGATGTATACGCTACGGCCGATGTAGCATTTCGTTGAGTGATGACACTTTCTGACTTGTGTGTATTTCGATTGCGAGTCGCAACAAACCGACGCATTTATATAGGCCCGGCTATTTGTAAATGGAAACAAATGTCGAAGAAAGCTCATAACAGAGTTGTACTCGCGAGATAAAAATTATTTGAGAACAAAAGGGGCAATATTTACGTACATGTGTAAATAATATTATCTGATAGTGAAAAAATCCCCCCAAAACCAAAGAAAAGGTTTTCTAATAGCAGAGACGGGCGCATATGGATTAAAGTCACAGATTGTACTTCGCTCATCAAATTGCGTTATTCAGTTTATTGTGAAAATATTCGTCAGAAACTGTTTAGTGAACAAAATTATTATATCTTACATTACCGTTCGCAATGTGCCATAAATGTATATGGAATATTGCACGAGTTGAACCGATTGTTTTTTCTCACAAGAAAGCTAGCGTTTGCTGCAAACTAGAGATACAGGAGCTGTCACGCCGTGAAATCCATAAGACGTTTTACAGCATATGTCTTTAATCCCTTATTTCTTTGAAACATCGTAAAATTTGGTTTGTTTATAAATGTATACATGTAAAATTGTAAAATGGCGACTCGATTTGCACGTGAATTTTACAATTCGAGGTCGATCGATTAGCGTGTTTGAGAGAAAGTCAGCAGCAAGTAAAGCGTCAACATCAGTAGTAAATATTGTCTGATGAATATTGAGGTGCCTGTAATAAAATTAATGTTCCTACAGACTGAGTGGGTTACAAAATTAGGTAAATCACAGGTCAGTCCAATATTAAACACATTTATATCGTAAATTTCAATTTTTTTGTAAGTTAAAAAAAAACATGCACACTTGTAGAAGAAGGCTTGCCATTGGTCGGTTAAAGTTCAATAAAATGTAATTTATGTAATATTCATTAATATTGTCAGTATCTGTTGTGAATTCTTCATCAAAATAAATATTCTTCCTCAACTAAAATTAATTCGTTGAAAATGACTGAATTTATCGATGATCGAAGCATAATTGCTGAAATATGAAATGGCAAACCTGTTTAAAAAGTGTGTTTCTGACAATTGTTTACATCATAAAAAAAAGAAGCGAATATTGTGAGATCTCTTAGCCAATTAGCGCAGTGATATAGTTTACGCAGTCCTGATACTGAGCTTAACGTCACAAGTGGCAGTTGGTGCATAAATTGTCGATACCGCGTAAGCAGACAGGGTAACGGCTCATTTAAAATAAAACGCAATTTCAAAAATTATTTAGAAATTAGCAACTATAATGCTTAAAATATCTGATAAGATTAAAATTAGTTCTCATACTGAAATCGACACATAGATAAAACATTGCGTGTAACACTGCATACCTAACAGAGTTATCGTTCCTTATCCGTTAGGGTCCCCGTGAGAAAGGACCGTAGCAATAGACCGTGGCTATTTATAGCCACCGTCTAAAAAGGTTCAATCAGTTTAAGAAAATGCTAATCTTAAAATCGTGTGTATTTAAAAACTGACTTTCCTATCCAATCTAGCAAAAGTATGATGTTTAGTGGGTCGCCCAATTTTATGTTGGTCGTTCAAAGCCCGGGACTTAAGAATATGGATCAGGTCGGTGTCTTCCCACTTAGCCAACATTTTGAAAAAATACAGGTAGATTTGTGTTGGCTAAGTGGGAATGGGGTGCAGGTGGAGAACAAGAGAATTTAATTACAGGTAAGTTATAGTCTGTTTTCAGATGAAAGTAGGAGAAATAATATATATTTGTTAGCCTACAGAAAAATACATATAAATTGAGCTTCTGTCCCAGTATTTTATTTTATTTGATAAATTCAGATGAAAATGTAATTTTTGAAAATGAACTGTTACATATTCCCCTATAGTTCATGCCCTTAATTAGGGTACAAATATCATAGTTTGTCTATTTTCATTATAAATTGAGAAAATTATATAAGCTGACTTAACTTAAACTTGGCATTATAAAAATAATGTTATTTTAAGAATCACGTTTGAAATTTTAACTACACATCATATGGATCATATTTCAATTCTTCTTTTTTTTCAATTTTCTTTGGTTTCTATGATTATTTTGATTAATTCCAATTACAGAATATAAAATTAACAAAACACAAAAACGCTAGAGTAAAGTGCTTATATTTTTAATGGTGTATACTTCACATTTAATAAGATTAATTGTATGAGTATCAATACATCATTAGTTATGAAGATAAAATCCTCCGTTGTCATTTTCTATAAAGTTGATCTGCACCTGAAGATCATGCATTTTGGTTATTTATGTCTTTCAACTAGCAGTCCGTAAAACAATTAAAAACTCGTGATTTTCAGGCTTTCGGTTCTGTAAATTAATGGCAATAACAATGCTTCCCAATTTCAATTTGTTTATTTTCTCAAACCATTAAAATACACCTGAACATGAGGTACAAAATTGTGTTATTTGCATGAAATTGTAATGTCAATGGTCTAATTAAATATAATATTATATTACAACATAGTAACACATGTTTCTAGTCTATTCTTTAAAAACGGCTGATCAATCTTATTTATGTATATATATTATATACCTCCAATTTAAACAGTTTAAAATTATGTACATAAACCTTTTAATCATGCAAGTGCCCATATTGGGTTTCAACATATAAACTGTTTAGTGCAATGATTTTGCAGAAAATTGCTGATCTATATTCTAAAAAAAGTGGTGATTTTTATTTATTTATTCTGATTCTCATGTTATAGGCAAAATTAAATGGTTTTTTTTATATTTGGTTTCAACAAATTATTCTCAGGTATATCAATAATTGATAAAAAATACATTAACATGTGAAAACAGACAATAGCCTCCTGATCACTCAGGTGTGAAAAATCAAAATGTTGGCCAAGTGGGAATTGAGAATATCAGAATGTTGGCTAAGTGGGAATAAACCGTCAGTTCACCAACAGAGAAAGGTGAATTGCGTAACATTACGTATACAGTATGTGTATACAGAATTTGGGTGGTTGCCGTCGGCGAAGCGGTTTATAAAAAAAAGTGTAAACTGTTTCAAACCATTTTATATCGTATAAAACTAATAAATATTGAATTCATTGCTTATAAATTAATTGTTTTACTCTTCATTGTAGATAAAAACGGTCATTTGACCTTTAAAATGACGTAAAATTGTACAAAATTCAAACGTAACGTCAGGTGTATCGATACGTTTTTAGCTCATCTGAGCTGAAAGCTCAAGTGAGCTATTCTGATCACATTTTGTCCGTCGTCCTTCTGCCCGTCCGTCTGTCCGTCTGTCTGTCTGTCCCTATGTCCGTCTGTAAACTTTTCACATTTTGAACTTCTTCTCTAAAACCACTGAACCAAATTCAACCAAATTTAACTCAAAGCATTCTTATGGAAAGATGAATATAAATTGCAGAAATGAAAGAAAAATTTTCATTGAAAGCGGAGTAAACATCAAAACTGTAAAAAAAAAAAAAAAAAAAAAAAAAAAAGGGGGTGCATTTTAAAAAATCTTCTTCTCAAGAACTACTGAGGCAAATTCAACGTAATTTAGCATGAATAATCCTTATGGGAAGGAAAATATAAATTGCCAAAATTATGGGCTAATTCTGTTTCAAATCTGAGTTATTACGAAAATAATAAGAAAGAAAAGGCGTGTTTCAAGCAATTTATAGCATCCATGAGTCTTGGTAAAATGGGTAGGCATGACCGGGCCAAGGCAAAACAAAAGATTGACAGTTATTAATCGGCCAATCTCATTAAAATTTCAAGATATTTACTGACCAGTATATTTGTATTCGCTGTAAATATTGCTACAAAATAATGCGTAATTGGAATTGCCGATTGCCGATCTGCCTTGGCTTTTATTTTGCCCCGGCCCGGGTTTGCGTACCCATTTTACCAAGACCCGTTTTCCATAATTCTAAAACGAGGTTCTTTGTTTAAAGCAGCAATGACACTATATGATAAACGGGTCTATCTAACAATGATGAATTTGTTTGTTGTGCAACAGTTCGTGTACGAAGGAAATCTTTGAAACATGCAAAATACATTGGTGCCTAATTTGTGAAGTAAATTGAGGCTAAATATTTCAGTGCGTTGACAGTTTTCACATATGACGGTGGTATGTGGCAACGCACTTTGAAAAAAATTACGCACTTTGAAAAAAAAATTCAAAGTGCGTTAAATTTTGGACAAAATCAACACACTTTGAAAAAAAATTTCAAAGTCGATTAAATTTTGGACCTAATTAACCCACTTTGAAAAAATCTTCAAAGTTCGTTATGAAAGTACATAAACATTTTTTAGTATCGACACTCTTAACGCACTTTGAAAAAATATTTTTATATCACAAATTCTGGAAATGAATTTCTATTTATACAATTATTCATTGTATTTTGCATGTTTCAAAGATTCCCTTCGTACACGAACTGTTGCACAACAAACAAATTCATCATTTTCAGATCGACCCGTTTATCATATAGTGTCAAGGCTGCTTTAAAAAAAGAACCTCGTTTTAGAATTATGGAATACGAGTCTTGGTAAAATGGGTAAGCAAACCCGGGCCGGGGCAAAATAAAAGCCGGGGCAGATCGGCAATCGTCAATTCCACTTACGCATTATTTTGTGTAAATTGTCGATATTGTCTTCTGAGAAAAGAAAAAGAATTCTCATCTAGAAACTGTTTATCCAGTTAGCTGAGAATGCAATGAGTTCTTCTTTAAATATATCACATTAAGCTAAACAAGGTTAAAACAATCATTTATTGTATATAAAACTATAAACTATTTTCACTAATATCGACGATATCAACGCACTTTGAAAAAAAAATATTTTTTTTCAAAGTGCGTTGACTTGGTCCCAAAATTAACGTACTTTGAAAAAAAATTTCAAAGTGCGTAATTTTTCAAAGTGCGTTGTAACAGTGGTGTTAGTTTGTTGTGATTTTCGTTTCGTTTTCATTTATGCTTTGCGTTAACCTGGGAACTGTCGCTTGTATTTCCTGATTTTTACGTATCAAATCAAACAGAGACTTCGGTAAATCAAACAGTTTACTGTTTACCTGCGCAAATTCAGCAATATCTGATGTATTAAGAAAGAACTAGAATACAAGTCATTCAGGCTATCGGTAATTCGGTATCATCTTTTGCGTAATGGTAGAATAATGCAATATGTTTTGTTGAGATGCTCGGCATTTTCTCGAGTTTATTCAGTTTAAATAGAGTTTAATATCGTTGATGGAAATATGTAGGTATACATGTTTATGATTCATTTTGAAAAATAAATTGTGTTCTTTATTTGTTATAGTGCATGTTTCTTCTGTTTAATTGTTTACAATTTCTATTTACCTACCATATTTGAGTGTTAAGCTTCGAATTATAACCAAGATACAGAGATTTGCTCACAATTCTATGTTTGTACACAGATCTGAGGCCATTCATTTTTTCCATTTTAAATGCCGAATAGGAAATACCAGTTAAAAATCTTAAGCTTAATGTAATAAACTCATGTGAACAAAATATGACTCAAAACTAGCAAAATTTTGAGCTCATCTTGCTTATAATCCTACGATTGACGCTGAAATTTTGGTTGATCATTAGAAATTGTATATGAATTAGAGTATGTTAAATACTTGTACACAAAAAAATTAAAGAATGATATGCTGTTAGTGTTAAATCTAGGATTTGAAAAGGGCAAGATAAATAATGGTAAAAAGGGCACTTTTCTCCGCGGTAAATAATTAAAACCTTGAAAGGGGCACCTTTTTCTACGGTAATATTATAAATCATTAATCCTTGAAACAAGCGTATTATAAGGAAAATTTTGCATCGTAACCGAGATCTGTAATGAAACAAGATAATTGAACAATAAATGATTTGCTTTTGATTCACATAAGTCTTATTCAATATTTTATTTTCTGAATCAATCTTTTTTTTCTTTCTTAAATTGATTTACATTCATTTATATCCCTTCGAACAGTCATGGCATTGGTCTGACTAGTTTTAAAGTATAATGCATTAAACATTCTTTATTTCATTTAGACTTTATGTAATATGTGAACTTAAACCTATCTGTATCCAGTAATGAATTATAGGACATGTATAATGTAGAAAATATTATCTTTTGAGAAGTGGACAGGCAAAGCATTGATGTAAGCTATGCCTGTCCACTTCTCAGTTAAGAGAATATGTAGACAACTGATGGCAAAATTATTAAACCCTTTTTACCACACAAAATTTGGATATTTAAATTGTTGTTTTAAGCTTTTAAAAAACCATCTGCGTTAAAATCTGCATAACAATCTTTATTGTGAATTAAGTTTCTGCATCCTTCAAGAAGAGTTACGTTTTTTGGGAAACAGAGAAAATTCTGGTTAATCTGACGATTGTTTAAAAGCTTAAAAAAGAATAAGAAAACTTCAAATCTACATTTTTATTCAAATGTTTCATTAGTCAAAACATGGTTTTAGGTGCCTCAGTGTTAAAATTTCAAATTATCTTCATAAAATATATTCTTTTGTGTTACTTCTATTTATAGATAACTTTAAGATGTCTCAATGATAAGCTAGCTTGTACAATTAATTTCAAGGAGATAATTCAGTTGTTATTTATCAAATTATTGTACCAGTAATTTGGGGTCAAATCGCCCATTTATACAGGACAGCTGTGTATACCCCCTCAGCTTGGGCCTCTCTAGTTTACCTGTATCGTCTATTGTCTCAGGTCACCCATGCGTGAAGTCCAGCGAGTGTTGGTTTAACTTTGCAATCAAAACAGAGGCTAGGGCAATGGGGGGTTTTGAGTTCAATTTACTTTCAATAAAAAGGGCATCACTTTTGTTTATTCATTCATCTTTTATTTCCTCTATAAAGAGATACAGAATTAAGATTTAAGTCAATTAACACATTAATCTATATACAATTCAAATGAAAATTATCCTGGTTTGTAGCCATTTGTTATTTTTGAATAAAAATGAAAATAATGGGTGGGCCATAGTAAATTTAAGTGATGTGCCTGTCAATACGGTAACATTGATCTTTATAGCTCTTTAACATGTCACGTGACAACATTTTTCATTCCAGTGTATTCATCAATCAAGTGTGAGTAAAGTTATAAAAGTCACGAGTTTACGCGAGGTAAACAACAGTCATTTAATTATAATGGAGAAGACAAATTAAATGGTTGAATATTTTTAATTTGAGAAATTGAGCGCATTGAGGTGCAATTTTCTTCTTCACATATATACATATAGGATTTTTTGGATAAAATACAATAACTATTATATTTAAAAAAAATACAATAACTAGTAAGTAGTTGAGGAAGAAAATGTACCTATATGCTCTCAATGAAAATACAGGGAATTAGAAGTTATATAACAGTGTACCCCTACCAAATATTTAGTTCTATATCTTGCCTAAGATTTTCTTATTCTGTGTAAAAACAGTATTTCGTGAAGGTACAATGTCAAAGATTATGTGTATGCAAAAATAAGTGTAAAATTCCAAAAATTTACAATATTTATTTTTTTGTTATTCTACCGAGGGCCATATGGCACAATATCTTTTGAACGCCCATTGTTGCTCAGGTGAGCGATGTGGCCCCATGGGCCTCTTGTTGACGTTAGTCTTACTATGACGTAGGCAACATTCTTTATACGATATGAAATAAATTTTTAGCCAATCAGAAAGCGTGTTACAACCAGAATTAAATTATTTTAAATTCAAAGAAATTCTGCGTATTCATAACACAATGTTTACAAAATACATCCATAAAATTACCTTTAACTGATATACTTTACACTCGATTGAAATACAATTGACAAACTGACTATAACCAGAGTTAATCAGGAATGGAGATAGTAATTGAGAACACAGCTAAAGTAGATTTTATATACACATCTAGTAAAAATGTGATTGTTTGAATGAATGTAAATTTTGAATCATTATATGAATCATATGAACATACGATGTGTGTTTGTGTGAATAAGTAAAATAAACTTCTTTACGCGATATGTGATATATTATAGATTCCTTTAGCCATGTTAAAATTAAGAAAGTTTTATTTTTCAAATTTCTTAGAATTTTATATATTTTGAAGAGAGAGAGAGAGAGAGAGAGATCAACATTCGATAAGATCTCTCATGGCACGTGGTCAGAGCACGGGTGCTGTCACAGACAGGAAGTGATATGTAATAGTTATACACACCCGTAAACACAGGGATAGCTTTTCTATATGCCTGTCTGAATCATGCTTTATTTTCTCTTCATGCAGTAAAATAGAAAGCGCGTATGATTATGGACTTTTATATATACGTCCCTGGTATGATATATATTTCTGAAAAGGCCCGTTAGGGAAACATTTGCTCTTAAGTGCATTTCAATTAGAATGCAGTTATGGCTACATGTACTACTTTAGCAGTTTACATAAAATATTAGTTATTTGAAATGAGAGAGAGGGAGGGAGAGAGAGAGAGAGAGAGAGAGAGAGAGAGAGAGAGAGAGAGAGAGAGAGAGAGAGGGTCTCAACATTCGATAAGATTTCTCACGGTACTTGGTCAGAGCACGTCAGTTACTGTCACAGACAGGATGTAATAGTTACACACCCGTAAACACAAGGATGACTGATTTTCAAAGTGCCTGTTTGAATTACATGTATTCATGTATGCATTATTTTGTGTTCGAATATTGAACATATACTAATCTCGAGTTGATTATGAGTTATAACTTATAAACTTTGTACTATATAGTATTTAACATAAACAAACAGAGATGACACGGGTTAGTGCCATTTACATCGCCGTGTTTGATTTTCAACTGTACACGCGGCTGTTCCAAGACACCGACAAATTTTGTCTCCAGCCCCTCAATTATCAGTGAGAATGCTGTAAGAGAAGTTTAGTAGAGTACTATATTTGGTTGTGGCTCCATTTTTTGCGGCTCAACATTCCATGTAGCTGTCAATTAGACATTCATTGTATTGTAGGTGAATAAAAAAATAAAAGGAGCCTTTTAGAGAATTGATTATGTTCCTTTCAGATATTACTGTAAATTCCTAATTAAACGCGAGGAATTAATATCCGCGTAAAATCGCGAGAAGCCCGTCTCGCGAATTTTAAAATCTCGCTTTTAATTTTCAAACATATGTAAACTACATGAAACTATGATAAAATTTTGACATTTGCGATTTAATGTTCTCGCGATTTGATGGAAAACCTATGAATCGCGGAATTAAGTGCTCGCGTAAAATAAGGAATCTACAGTATATTGTTATCTGTTATAATTTCTATAGATTTATTTATAATTACATTGTCTGAGAAGTAAAATGATAGTGTAAAGTGTTAATCAATCCGTTTTGTTGCAATTATTAATTAGAAAGTTTACAAAACTATTTAAAAGTCATTTTACCTCATTTAATTAATTAAATCAGTGTTGTCATTATTCTTATAATTTCAAACACACGCGTCTCTGAAGTCGCAAAAGTAATAACCGGCGAAATAACCACAATATGTAAGTTCACACTGTCACCTTGTGGTTCATTCTTTCTACATGAACATTATTACTTTTGAATACCTATAACTGTATTTAACCGCTTTTCCAAAAAATAAAAAAGAGGGTGGGGGATACTGTTTGATAGAATATCACATTCGCTACACAATTTACAATGTACATGTATATGCTATAGTTACCTCTACGTTTTACACATATGAATTTTGAGTACAGTGGTACAATGTATCTTTAAAACACACTTTTAAATTGTTCAAAGCAATCTAGGACATTGGCAAAATTCATCTAAAATAAAACCACATGTACACTATTTACAACCACATTTTAATGATAAAAACATGAATGAACATAATTACATGTAAGTATGATGAAATTCGTATTGTAATTCATTGAATAATTCAATGAAAAAATTAGAAAATGGCAATCATGTGTCTTGTAATTAATCATTGTCACAAAAACAGTATCTATTTCAAAAATTTGACTTTTTTTACATTGCCTTTGTAATACTCGCACACAAACAGATTGTCATTATTGTCAACACATATACCCCAAGGATCCTCCAGATCACAGTTATCGATGTAACGGAGAAACTGTCCATTCTGATCCAGATTGTGGATACAATGGTTGTTATTGTCTGCTATCAGGATACGACTCTGACTGTCTGTTGTGATACCACAGGGTTTAAATGGTTTGTTCTTGGTAACTGAGGGATGACCGGTGTATCTCCATCTGAGTTTTCCGTCCTGATTGACCACCACCACTGCACCAGCCACCCAGTCAGCTACACAGATGTCATGGTTTCTGTTCTCTGTGATGCATTTAAGTTTAGCATTCACTGAGTACAGAGGTTTAGCTTCATCATCAAATTGAATAGTTTGTTTCTCTGTAGATCCCGAGTAACGGACAACTTTGGATTGAGTTTTATCATCACTGAACATGGTAACTAGGAGATCACCAGTAGAGGTGACACACAGATTACCAGGCTTCCATCCCTGTAACCTGATCAACTCTTCTGTCTGTCCATTCTTTACTTTACACACTGTCTTTGTTATTGCACTGATATACAGTAGATCCCCATCAATGTCTACATCTATATAATTGGGGAATATACCAGATTTTGTTTTGATTGTCTGAAGGAGTAAACCTTTACTGTTGAAGCATTTAATAGCATTGATCTCTCCACTCGTCCATATGCTACCATCATTTAGACAGGCAACACTGCGTAGATATTTATACCTAGTCTGTATTGTGGTAACAAGCTCCGGTTCGTCCAGTAGTTCTCTGACTGAAGTTTTGGGTTGGTTCAATGACAAGTTTTTTTCTTCTGTAGCAGTAGATAATGGGGTGATCTGTCCAAACAAACTATACAGCTTCTCATGGTCTATTGGTTTTGGAATGAATGTTGGCAGTGATACCTGAACCTTGGGCGGAATCTTGCTGAACTCTCTGATCTTAGAGCTGTATTCAATGGTTGGAGATACTTCAGTGGATTTCTTGATTTCCTTTATGGTGAGTAGTGTTTGCTTTATGAGTGACTGTATCTGTTTAATTTCATCCAAATGTTTCTGTAGAATGTCTCTGTGTTTCACTTTTATCTCGCTTATTTCAGTTTTCATTTTATTAATGACGACGTCGATTTCCCTGTGATATTGCTCTCCTTGTTTGGACATTGCTGATGTAAGTTTCTCATATCCTCCATCCAGGTTGGCAAGCTGATTTTCCAAGTCGCGTGCAATTTCTTCATATGTAGGAGAAATAAGGCTTACTAACTCTTCTGTATCTTTTTCAATATTTTCTCTCTTTGTCTTGTAAACATTTGAAACATCTTCGAAAATATGTCCTCTGTGTTGCTCAGATGCAGTACAAGAAGAACAAACAAAGATGTTGTTGCAATCTTTGCATTGAAATTCACAATTTTTCTGTTGATGTGTTTCACATTTTGGATTAATGAGGGTTGATCTTCGTTCTTCAAAAGGGACAATTTTATGTTTGTCATAACCATCTGAGATGTGTTTGCCTGTACAAGGTATGCATAGGTTGACATGACAAAAGTCACAGTAGCTATGTACTATGGCGGTCTCACAAAGGTCACATCGGTGCACATCCTGGGCACTATGACGGGGATCCATGGTTGATCTACAAATAAAAATATATGAAGGTTGTGACTAAGTTTCTATGTAAAAGGTGTACATAAAGATGACTGTGTACTTTGATGAAAACAAAAATCTATAGCCGGCTATATAGTGATGTTTTTTTTAAATTAAAAGACATAAATTCGAATTATTCCGTCCTTGTTTTTGTTGCAAAGAAAATCTGTGTGAACGTATGTCACCACTGACACCTTACTACATGTATAGTCTGTCCCAAGAAATTTAGGCAGCACATTTGGACGATTTTTAATAAAAATACAACTACCTGTGAAAGACATGCAATTGAAATAGTTGAAAGGGATATTTTCCAAGATAATTTCATTGACACCTTATCATCTTTCACTCGGAAAAATTCACAGGAACGAAAACAGATTCTATACGGAGATTTATAATGGGGAATGTTTACATCTATTCTCCATTCGGAATACACTCGGAATACATCGCGTAATTTTTCAACGTTATCATCCGGGCCTGCTGCAATACAAAATCTCCGTAGCATAACATTTTTTAGCATTTTATTGAAACCTGATAAGCTAACAGGGGCGTTTCGACTGAGAAATCTTGGAAATTTTTCATACTTTTCAATGAACATCGTTTGAACCCTGAGGTTTATATAAATATCAAGCAATTAAGCCAAATGTGAATCCAGGATATCTTGGGACAGAGTATAGTAAATATTTTATAAAACATTATCAACCCGTATATGTTATTTGCGTCTAAAAATAGTTCAGTAGATTTTTTTTCAAAATAGAAATATATACAGTTGCATCAAAAGTGAAAGTAGTTTTAGAGGAGAATATTATTCATTAAAGTTAGGTATTAGGCCTTTTGTCAAATATTGCTAAACATATATTTGATAACAATTTCATAAACAACTCTCAACGCATGGTGAGTTGATGGAAAAATTCAACGAATACATACCGTGCTCAAATCTATCTACCCACTCTATAAAACATGGCTGTACGGAATGAGTTACTTGACATCGTTAATTCACTCGAGTTGCCTCCCGTACCTCATATTGGGTTAAGGCATATTAGTAGTCTTCAGAACATTTTTGTAACTAACACATGCCTAATCCACCTTTTTTCTTTTTCTAAGAGTCCTAGGGATAAGTTTGTTTGCCAGGGAATCCGAGGCATATATTCGGTATAAATGCATTTTTTTTTTGTATGTCTGTTTACATTTTCCGGGGAGGGGAGGGGGAACCTTCAAGGACCGATGTGACGCTTATAGTCTGTCCCAAGTTATTGCTTCCATCGCTTTTTGATGTTTTTTGATAAAATTACACATACCTGTGAAAGAAATACAGTTGAAATCGTTAAAAGGGAATATATCTAAGATATCTTCATTGAACAATTATCCCTTTCCACTAAAAAAAAATCACAGGAACGAAAACAGATTCCTAACGGAGATTTATAATGGGGAATGTTTACATCTTTTCTCCATTCGGAATACACTCGGAATACATCGTGCAATTTTTTAACGTTATCATCCGGGCTTATATATGGCTGTTGCAATGCAAAATCTCCGCAGACTTTCAATTTCGGGATGTGTATTGAAACCTGAAGCGGTAGAGGGGGCGTTTCAAAACAGATAATCTGGACATTTTTTATATTAGTGGATGTACGTAGTTTGAGCACAAAGGTATTTACTATTATTGAAATATCAAGCAAAAAGTGGTGGAAGCAAAAACTCGGGACAGAGTATAAATAACTATTTCTTATAAATAAGTCCATACGACGTGTGTTTAAGCTAAATGTTGACCAAAGAAAATTGCAGGCTCAGGTCGAAATGAGCCTACGGTTTATTCGGCATAAGTCACTAATTCTCATACAAATAAGCAATCATGTTTTGACGAAGATGTGTTTTTGCTCTGTAGTCATGTTGTATATTTTATTTGATAAAATGAAATATATCGGAAAGGACACTATCAAATGTATTTTGTTGTAAAGGGGGGTCACATATTTAGAAGACAAAAAGTTCATGACGAGTCCTTACGATACAACCAGGGACGTATAATTATACGTCCCTGATACAACATACAAATTAGATATACAAAGTATTTTACTAGGAATTGTTGGTTGACATCCCGTATAATTTGGTCCTTACCTTGAAAACTTGCAGTTTGACCGATCTTGGTTATACAATAAAATTATGAACTACAAAAAGAAATCTTATCTTTTGAAACTCTTTATATTTCTAAACCATCAATTGGCTAATATTTTGAGATTTTCCAAGTTTACCCTGGGCTTATCGAACCAGTTGACAGAAGTTTCGACTCGTAATTTACAGTTTTATTTGAGACTGTATATTGCTGTTCTGTGATTGTCATTAAGAACTATCAAAGACTAACTAAAATAAGCATCCAACGTCAGTCACTGTCTGTTTAGAGTAAAATTCAAAAAATGTTTATTATTTGGCGACATTTTTGCCATATCTGTATGCATTAATACGTTTTGTTTAAAATTATCTTGGAATTAATAATATTTTATAACATTTTCAATTTTTTTCTATCAAATGACCATTTATCATAATTCAGAGTAAATTAAGTCATTTCATATCTACAACGTTTTTTATTTAACACTGACAACATCGATTTGCACATGAATGAGTAAATATCTTAAATTCAATTTTTTTGTTTGAATCATGTTTAAAAGTAATCGAACGAATGACCGTCCATAGTCATAAGAACAGTATGTGCACTGAAAACAATCCGAAATAATTGTTTCAAGAAGACGCACATGGAGCGATTGACTGTTTACGTGTACACAGATCTAAAACCCAATGGCATGGATTCAACGATATAATAACCTACAGAATACCTGCGGGTTTAACAGTTAAAATGATTTAAAAATATCTCACAAATGGAACTGAAACAACTTCAAGACAAATAAAATTGAATTTCTACGAAAAAGAGCACAAAACTTGAGGGGAGTTGAATCTTTTTCAATGTGTGAAAAGGATGAATAAACAAATATCAATAAATTTTATACCATAGTAAAAATAAGCGCCTTATTTACCAAAACACCAAATTCTAACCCAGATCCTCGCATTTAGATACAGTTGGTTTTACGGGGTTTGAAGTGAATTTGGCTTTGGCAAAAACAACTGGGAACGCTACCTAGACGATTGTTTCATTTTTTGGACAAAATCACTGGACGACTTAAAAAATTTCCACAAAATTCTAAATTCTCTACATGAAAGCCTACAATATACAATAGAAATTAGTGAAAAAGAATTACAATTTCTGGACATTTTAGTGATAAAAGAGGGAATGATAATTACTACTATCTTTTCTACAAGAATACAGACTCTCACCAATATTTGAATTTTGATTCATGTCATCCTTCTCATACAAAACGAAACATCCCTTTTAATATGGCCCGGCGAAACTGTACCATCGTTGTAGACGAAGAACGGAGGAAAACAAGACTCTACGAACTTAAAATACATGTATTTCTTACTAGACAAAAATATCCTATACAGCTCATCGAATCAGCAATACGTAAGGCGACAAAAACACCAATTGCAGAACTTAGATCAAATAAACAACGTGAGGAAAGCAACGATACCAAAATTCCTTTTGTTCTCATCCACAACCCGAGAAATCACAACATGTTTAAGTCAGCCAAACAGTTTCCCCCAAAAACATTGGATTTATCGTCTTTGTTGCTCAAAAGTTCATAAGTTATAGATGCAGACATCTCCATGCTTGCAGATGAAGAAGGTAATATGTACATGTAAATAATGTGTTACATTTTGTTGATAAATAATTAATCTGAATACATGTACACTTCGCCTACATGCCAGAACTATTTACATGAATTACCGTGCTCTGTCTTACCCCAGAGACCTAAATTTCCTCCACCGGCTTTTGGAGCATACTCCAAATAGTACTCAGCGAAGAACGTACTCCAATACTTTTATAACCTCGGTTTTTAGAGTCGTACTCAGTGGAGCACATACTCGGAGTACGGAGTACAAGTTTGAGTACGAGTATGGAAAAAGTGTTATTACCTCAGGGCCAGATCTTAAACATATAAACTAATCTCGAGTTGATTATGAGTTATAACTTATAAACTTTGTAATATATAGTATTTAACATAAACAAACAGAGATGACACGGGATAGTGTCATTTACAGCGCCATGTTTGATTTTTTCAACAGTTACACGCGGCTGTTCCAAAACACCCCCAACAAATTTTGTCTCCAGCCCCTCAATTATCAGTGAGAACCCTGTAAGAGAAGTTTAGTAGAGTACTTTATTTGGTTGTGCTTCCCTTTTTTGCGGCTCAACATTTCATGTGGCTGTCAATTAGACATTTATTGTATTGTAGGTGAATAAAAAAATAAAACGAGCCTTTCAGAAAATTGGTTAAGTTCCTTTTAGATATTAAATTGTTATTTGTTATAATTTTTTATAGATTTATATATATAATAACATTGTCTGAGAAGTAGAATGACTGTGCAAAGTGTTAATCAATCCGTTTTGTTGCAATTATTAATTAGAAAGTTTACAAAACTATTTATCAGTCATTTTACCTCATTTAATTATTAAATCAGTGTTGTCATTATTCTTATAATTTCATACACACGCGTCTTTGAAGTCGCAAAAGCGCACGTAACAACCGGCATAAATAACCACAATATGTAAATTCACACTGTCACCTTCTGGTTCATTCTTCCTACATGAACATTATTACTTTTGAATATCTATAACAGTATTTAACCGCTTTTCCAAAAAATAAAAAAGAGGGTGAGGGATACTGTTTGATAGAATATCAAATTCGCTACACAATGTACAATGTATATGCTAGTTACCTGTATGTATTACACATATGAATTTTGAGTCCAGTGGTACAATGTATCCTTGCAACACGTTTTTAATTAGTTCAAAACAAACTAGGACGTTGGCAAAATTCATCTAAAATAAAACCACATGTACACTATTTACAACCACATTTTATTGATAAAAACATGAATGAACATACAGACACTCTTGAACAGCTACATCAGTGCATCTCATCTTGATAAATTTTCAACATCAAAAAGATATTCAGAAAACCTGTCGTATGAAAGACAAAATCACAAACTGTTCAGAAGATATCTGATCAGAAGGAAGAGTCTTGTATTGTGTTCAATTGTTGATAAAAGATGACAAAAAAAGCAAACCAAGTTGGTGGAATACGATGGACTCTATTTTCGAACTTCTGAATTCCCTCCCAAAAATTATTATCATCAGCTAATGAGCTATTTTTAGACATGTTCTGCCTCTGATGACCTGACAAGTTCCAAATAAAATTGATGCAGGAGGCTGTTTTGCTGTAAAAGGAGTTCTTCAGTTTCACCTAAGTCCAGCACAGAAATCTTTTGAAATGCACACTTTGTCAATGTAAAGGATTCTTGGTTCTTACTTGCAACAACAACAACAACATGAACTGCAACATTTTCATTCACAAAAATTTGTTTCACCACATTTAAAGCTTGACCAATTGTATCACCTCGATGCATAGCACCAGTTGCCACTTGAACAAGATACAATGTTTTTTCCTCAACTTTGACCCTTTTAGGTGACGAACACCCTTCCTTTTCAGTATAATAGACAAAGTAATCTATTCCCATAAAATTTGGTATTTTTGGATATACCAAAAATCTATCATATGACTTTGCATAGTGTTTAATAAAAAGAGAAAATAAGGCAACATTTCTTTCATGACCTTTCAGATTGTTCGGTACATCTTGATAGTGCAAAGACAGGTCTTTTGTGTAACATTCAACGAAGTTTTTAGCAGGAATATATTTCATTTTCCAAGATGATTGTGACACTTCTTGTTTTGTCTGTGATGGCTGATACAATGTATTACCACCCCTTTCCGGCAGAAGTACTCCTTGCTTTTTTTGAGACTCAACAAACAATTTTTCAAACTCCTTTCTAGCTCCACCATTCTGAAACATAATTTGCAACATTTTATCAGAACTAGTTTTTGCATTGTGAATCATCTCTTCCAAATGATACGGAAACCTTCGTCGCCAACAGTTTGCCAAGTTTGGAATTAAATGTCGAATTTTTACACAACGATCACCAACATCCAAATCCATCCTTGCATACTCAAGGTTACTTTGTAGATCCTCAGCTTGGACTCTGTAGTACTGAACTTCAAATATGTTGATCCCTATACTAAATTCCTGTGCCTCTTCCCATTTCATGATAATTTCCCTTTTGTTTGGAATGAAATTGAGCAGAACAGCAGTGTGAAGTTGAAACCTGGAATACTCAGGACTTTCACAACTTTTACAATTTGCGATTTTGTGTTGTTTTTCTTTTGTGAACTGTGCAAAAGCATCATCCACTGTTCCATCTGTTCTCGTGTACATATCCTCCAAAACACTGTTCAATAATCTGGGCGTCATTATGTATTCTTTTGAGAACTCATTATACACTTCCTTTCCTTTTTCCTTTAGACTAAGTCTATGATCATAACTCTCATCCTCCCTGTCTTTTTTTGCGATCAAGTACTCCAAGGACCCCTTCCAAATATCTACAAAGGAGTCCTCATCAAGCTGAAATTTTCTTCCAAATTCTGTAAATTTCTGTGCACTTGCAGTGAAGCCTGTTTCAATGAGAATAAACTTTGGTCTTTTAACTTGTCGTTCCACAATCTTCTTCATCTTGTTTAGATAATGTGTATTATAGAGAGTTAAATGATCAACAATAATACAGTCATTATCTTTGAACTTTTTTGAATGAGCGATGAAAAATTCCAAATCTTCATCTCGCTTTTCAATTTCGTTTACATCAACATAATGAACAGAGAGGTCATCATTTTCTCGACACTTTAAAATATAGTAAATCGCTGATGATGTCTTCCCCAAACCTTCAATTCCATTCAAATAGATCAAGGTAGTCTTTTTTGCTCTGTTATCCTCTATTGCCTCTACAAACTTCTTATGAAACTCTGTCTTTATAAAGTATCTTCCCTCCTCGAAGTCATTTACATTGGCTAAAAAGCTTTCTTCTTTATCGTCAAATACATGTCTTAGAATATTTGCTTCAAATTCCTGAGCCTGAAAAATAAATTGAGTAAGCATGTATATGTACTGATAACTCCTGATTGATATTAAGAAAATTCTGTAATACTTGCCCCTATGCTATGTAGATTCATCATGTGGAGTTTTATACCTATAACTGTAATCATAAAATGTAAGATGTTGATGCCAAGGCCCTGGTCATGATATACATAATACAGTCCCTGAAACATTTTACTTCCCTCATGGACAGGGAGTGAACAGTAAGCGAACGCAGAGTGCACGGTGAGCAAACGCTGAATGGAATTGAGTAAGCGGCTGTGAACGGTGAGCTCACACAGAACGCAGAGTGCAAACGGTAGCAAAATGTGAATGGAAGATGTATGATTGGTTCGAACAACTTGGGTTTATCCTCCGTCTCTTACTTCAACAAGAATAGATATTAAAATATATAGTATTGTTTTGTTATAAACTTCTGCAAGAACAAGTGCTTTCAATTTCATGCATTAAAATTTGGTCAAGGATTGAAACAAAATTAAAACTAAAATTATCATTAAGATGAAAGAACTGTAAACGTAATCTAAACTCAATTTATTGATGATTGATAATTTAATGAATTCCTAAAGAAGTAATTTGTCGCAAGTAGGGAGAATGTTTTAAACTTGCCAAATAAAATGGAAAAAAATCAACACATGTAAATATAAAATGAAGATTTTTAATTTTTCCAATTTGTGTTTACAAAATTGTAGGGACATGCTATCATAGCTAACTTTACAGATTACAAAGCTCACCAAGACTAGGCATCATCATTTTGAGACCACCTTTTTCATATTATATGAAAATCATAGTTAATCATGTTAATGATCTTGGATGTTCATGGATACTGTTTTGACACAATATCGTATATCATATGTAAATAAAAGTTTGAAAATCATATGTTCATTTAATACTGTATTGTAAGATACAATGTTTATCAATACAATAATATAAAAATTGATATTGCATCCTATGATACTATACAATATATATCATATGATACAATATAATACTGTAATATATAATAATACAATATGATATTGTAACATACGCTATGACATTGTATCAAGATATGATATTGTATCATATATTATGATATGGTTTTGTATCTTGTAAAACATTGTATTTGATCACATAATACAATATCATAATATATATGATACAATATAGTATCATATGATAAAATATCATATCACATAATAAATCACAAAATTGTAACATATGATATTATATTGTATGATACAGCCCAATATTGTATTGTATGCCATAATATTTTGAAGCCCCTCTCCAATAGCAATGAAAATAGACGGGTGTTCAAAATATCGCGGCCATAATATTTTGAACCCCCTCTCCAATAGCACTGAAAAATAGAGGGGTGTTCAAAATATCGCGGCCATAATATTTTGAAGCCCCTCTCCAATAGCACTGAAAAATAGAGGGGGGTTCAAAATATCGCGGTAATAATAGTTTGAACCCCCTCTCCAATGGAAATTGGAAATAGGAGGGGGGTTCAATATATCGCGGCTATAATATTTTGAAGCCCCTCTCCAATAGCACTGAAAAATAGAGGGGGGTTCAAAATAACGTGGCAATAATATATTGAACCCCCTCTCCAATGGGAATTGGAAATAGGAGGGGGGTTCAATATATTGTGGCCATAATATTTTGAACTTCCTCTCCATTGGCAATGAAAATTAGAGGGGGGGGGGGGGGGGGTCAAAATATCGCGGCCATAGTATTTGAACCCCATTCTAAATGGGAATTGGAAATAGGAGGGGGGTTCAATATATCGTGGCCATAATATTTTGAACCCCCTCTCCAATAGCAATGAAATTAGAGGGGGGTTCAAAATATCAAAGCCATAATATTTTGAACCCCCTCTCCAAAGGGAATTGGAAATAAGAGGGGGGTTCAATATATTGCGGCCATAATATTTTGAACCCCATCTCTAATAGCAATGAAAATAAGAGGGGGTTTCAAAATATTGCAGCAATAATATATTGAACCCCCTCTCCAATGGGAATTGGAAACAGGTGGGGGGTTCAAATATATCGCGGCTATAATATTTTGAACCCCCTGTCCAATAGCAATGAAAATTAGAGGGGGTTCAAAATATTGCGGCTATAATATTTTGAACCCCCCTCTCCAATGGGAATTGGAAATAGAAGGGGGGTTCAATTTATCGCGGCCATAATATTTTGAACCCCCTCCCCAATAGCAATCAAAATTAGAGGGGGGTTCAAAATATCGCGGCCATAATATTTTGAACCCCCTCTCCAAAGGGAATTGGAAATAAGAGGGGGGTTCAAAATACCGCAGCCATAATATTTTGAATCCCCTCTCCAAAGGGAATTGGAAATAAGAGGGGGGTTCAATATATCGCGGCCATAATATTTTGAACCCCATCTCCATTAGCAATGAAAATTAGAGGGGGGTTCAAAATATCGCGTCCATAATATTTTGAACCCGGGGTTCAATATTTCATGGGGGGGTTCAATATATCGCAGCGATATTTTGAACCCGGGTTCAATATATCGTGGGGTTCAAGATATTATATGACACCGGTCATTTTGGTTCTAAAATTATAGTAGCTGGAAGTTTATATTTATAACATGGAACGATAGTCTAACATAATCTTATTCGTATTTTCTGCTACATTACTTCATTTAAACAATACAGAACTTATTTGTGTGGTTATTAAGTGGGTTTTTTCACGTTAAAAAACTTTTAAGCATATTTTGTTTTCTTAATCATAGAATATATTAAGTAAAGAGCGGTTTAATATACCATAATTTTCACAAGTTGTTGAAATTAATTGATCAGTTACAAATTATCTATCTACACTTTGAAGGAAGCAAGGGGTAGTGTCACTTACGTAATCAACCAATTAACACTACCATGCCAGCCCCCAGGCGTTCACTCAACCATCCAGGTATAGTCCACGCGGAGCTAATACGCTTGATCGGCCATGTGTGCACTTCGAGAGATCAAGAACTTCGAGAGATTGGAGTTTGAGAGGTCAAGAGTTAATTTGCTTAGTTGTATAGAGAAAAAAATAGGGACCGTGATTTCACTTCCAGAGATCGAAGTTCGAGCCATCAAGTGTCACTTGTATATCATACAATATCATGTGATATAATAATATATACACATTACACAAATCGGAACCGAACCGAAATCCGGAAAAACAGAACCAAAACCGAACCGAACAAATTGTTCCGCAGTTCTCGGTTTTTTCGGGTACCCGTGACAGCCCTAATATATACAATATCATATTATACAATATCATTTCATAATTCACAAAATTATTTACATTTCATCAGCATGACAGTTTCAAATCATGAACTTTGACCTTTTTAATTATAAAATGTCTCCGGCAAAATCATTTGAATTTTTTTAAAATAAAAGACTTCAGTATAGTGAACAAAATGCTACTAAACTTTCGTACAAATCCTAAAAATTGCAAGCCGCAAACCTTACCTTAAACCTGAACAGTGAGCAAACGCTAAATGTTCTGTGAACTGTGAGCGCACGGTGAACCCTTTGTAAACGGTGAGCGCGAACGGAGAGCGCAAAACTGTGAATGGTGAACACACAGTGAGCAAACGCAAAAATGGGAAAGTAGAATGTTTCAGAGACTGTATAAGCAGAAAGCTTCACATCATCTTTATGCATACAAGTAGTTTGGTTTTAGAGTACTTGGGGGAATTCAGGTTCTCTTATCCTTAGTCAAAAGTGTTGTTATCAATCATCTTAAAGCTGCTTTGTTTGATTTTTTGGTCATTACAGTATCAAATAATTTTCAATACAAACCAATTAGCTTAGGAAGTTAGACTTAACATTTCACATATTTACACCAGCAGAATTAGTATCCTTTCAAATATAGAAATGTTCAAAGTAAATAAAAATAATTTCACTATGGGAACACAAAAAATGCATCATGGGTGTGTATACAAAAGGGAACCATTTGAATTGTCCCCAAATCAATTGGTCTTATTCAACCTGCATATTATGCATCGATTGTAAACAAAACAAACTTCATAACTAAGTTGAGAGGACAAAATGTACACAGGTTAATTTTTGATTTTCAAACACATTTCATATTCATAGCAAAATTCAAACTCACAGGGTTCTCATTAACATTTAGAGTAGGTGGAGGAAAATAAACAGTAGGCGGCACTCTTGAGGGCCGCAGGCCCGAACTGAGGGCCAGAGGCCCGATGGGGGTGAGTCCGAGAGGGGTTTTTCCCCCTTTCGGCAATAGGGGGGTACGAAAATTTTTAAAATTTACATTGCAGGAGGTGGCATCTTGGACCTCTCTGGGCATATTTTGACCTGTTTTATTTGTTCACAATATACCATTTTTAGGGGTCCATTTTGCAAAAAAAAAAAACAAAAAAACCTCATAGGCATAGCACAGAGCCTATCAATCTGACTTTCTTGATTTATATATTTAAATACTTTTTAAACAATTTTTTTGTTGTAGCAGTTGAAAATCTTGTTTGATTAAATGTATTGATATTTAAGTTTAGGTGTCTGGAAGACTATAGAGTCTGAGTGTCTGTAGCTCATTAAATAGATCTCTTCAACTGAGTTATCACAATTGTAAAAAAAATGTGCAAGTTTCATTGATATCCATTTAGAAAGTTATAAGTACCCACTGGTTATTCTTTGTTAGAAAAAAATATGACACAAACTTACAGACTGACTTATCAGTAATGAATCAGACTTCATTTTGTACTTCCGTTCATCATTAATTCTTTACATGTATGTGTGGCATATTACATGTAGGTCTGGAATGGCCGACGTTCCCATGCGCCATCTCAACATGTTCGGTTTGAGGAAGAAATCAGATTGTCATTTTAATATCAAATTGAATAAAAACGATCGAGAGTTTTCAGTGTGTGTGACATTATGAATAAATAAAATTAAAGACAATAAATGATCTGTGCAGGGAGGTATAAATGTCCCTCATTTGTGTTAAACAATAAAAAAGATCAGCCTTATTTCAAAGAAATATAATATTAAAGACAAATATTAATTCGTCATCCAATTTTGGAAACGGGAAAATTCCATGCCATTATTAATCTTTAAAACAATCGGTCCATCAATTTGTTTATATTTTACTTGGCTTCCTATGCCTCATACAAAACCGGAAAAGAAAAACGCTTAGTAAAACTTGAACCAGTCCGATTGTGATTCCGGAATCATCAGCGCGTTTTAAAGAAGGGATCATAATCTAATAAGAAAAGCATAAAAATTTTATGCTTACGATATTGCATTCACAACGTTTAATAAAACAAACGAGGTAACCAAAGGCCTCTACTGCATTACTGATTTTTCTTTACATGATCATACTAATTTTTAAAAGTAAAGTAACCGGCGCCATTGTAAAAATAGACGGCGAAATCGCCGGTCGCCGGCACTTAATGAGAACCCTGAACTCATAACACAATCATATGTAAGTCTGCTTTGACATCAGGGGAAAATCTTATTAAGGGGCGAATAAATGTAATACCCTTTTATGTATATCATTTTTCAATTGAAATATGGCTTATTTGCACAGTAATGCCTATTATTATACACATACTAACCAAACCTATCGTTTAAAAGTGTACATAAGAAACACCGTGTAGAATTGCACATAAGGGGGCCGTGATCGGTGTAGGGCGGGGCCGTGATTTTGAAGGGGTGAAAGTAGGTTCATCAACTGTATTCAAAGACTTATTATGTTTCATTAAAATCAATTTTGATAACCAAAAGTATTGCGCGGAAGACAGTGATTATTGAGAAACTACTTCTAGTAACATGGGAGTTAAGATATCTTTGGAAAAGCTCAAACACTTCGACAATATGCAGGTAGGGTAGATGCCACGTATTATTTTCAGGGTAATTTATTAAAAATTTTGAATCCTACTGCAGAACTTTCACGTTTTTTCGTCTAAAATCATTCCAGTGAATAGAAAATCTATATTTGTAAGAGAAAACCATCTCACATGTATGAATTGAGGAGTATTTGATCGAAAACTTGATGTGGCATAGGGGGCTGATGATCTTGTGGAAAAGGGGGGCTGTGACTATATTTCATTTAAGCAAATTTTCCCAACAAAATCCACATTTTAATATAGTGATGAACATGTGGTTATTGAATTCTAAATCTATTCAATGTATTGCTACTCCCATTTTTTTTATTTCACCATTTTTTTTAATTTATATATTCTAAAATTCATTTCAATATAAGAACCATGATATCATATGTAAATTATATTTTATAATCAAAGGCCGGAGCCGCCAAAGGCGTCAAGCTGACATTTTATTTAATATAGATATCATTAATTTGAATTTCTGCACCAATAGTCATATACAGTGAAGTCGCCAATTCCGGGTCACGTCACACTGTTTCTTTGATATTTTACAAAGCTATTCTATTTAAATTTTATACTATATATATATATATATTGAAAGTACATTTTGTACTTTATTGTATTGTATTTTAATACAATAACTCATCATACTTACAAATTTCAAAGTTCAGTTTCTGCTCTACCACCCATTTTTACAGAATGCTTGTGTTTTAACAATTTTATATGCATCAACAATAAATCAATCTTTTTTCTGAATGGTATAAAAATGGAATAATGTTTTTAAAAGATATTATTAACAATGATGGCTCTTTCTTAACTTTAGATGAGTTTTATGAAAAATTTAAATTTAAACCCCCTTTTCTTCAATACAACAGCAGTCTATCCTAAAAGCACCGGACCGTCGGACAAAACTGGTGAAAATCTAATTGGTCCGATGCACTAACCGGTAAAATCTGTCCATTTGTCCGAGGTTTGTTTGGTTGGGTTTCAAATTTTATATTTTCTTTTAGAATTTTGGACCGGTGAAAATTTGTTTGGTCCTGTGAAATATTTTAAACTGTCTGTTCAAATGTCCTGTGATGATTTTTCTTTTTCGCGAAGACTTCAACAGTCTCCTTTCCTCTATCCCAAATAATTGGAAAAAACATGTCAAAGACAAAACACATCCTCCCCATAGCGAAGGAAATATAATGCACTCCTTGTCTGTTCAAGGAAAACTTCTACCATTAAGTGAATTAAAATGTAAAGATGCATATTGGATTTTAATTAACAGTTGCAAGGAAATTACTCTCTGTATCCAATGGTCAGAAATATTTGAAGTAGAAATTCCAGTCTCTAATTATAAAAAGATATTTTTAAAATTTACCTTTTCAGTGTTGCACACAAACTAACGCACAATCTCTTCAGCTCAAAATATTACACAGAATCATAGTACATAACAAGTCGCTTTTTAATATGAAATTGATTCCAAGTCCCAACTGTAACACAGGCAACTGTAATCAAATTGACACTATACATCATAGATATTTCCAGTGTAGATGCATACAAATTTTCTGGAAAGATCTAATATATTGGTGGCAACTTCGAACAGAGATAATTTTCTTTCGCATGAAGCTTATTTCTTAGAAATTTTTTAAAAGCAATGAACTCAATTTGTTTGTCTGGTGACTTTGAATGAGTTAGATGGATAAAGCATTTTCCAAGTAAAATGCAATAATTTAGTGGAACATTTTTTACTTTGTAGATGCCAAATATGTCATCTCGCATGGTTAAGTGATTGACATTTTCTATCTGCTCTAAACAGTCTTTGAACAATTTTCACAGGTTCATAATTTGAATACGAGGATACAACACATTAACAGCGTTTCCCTTGTTACAATAAAAGTTTAAACATACTTTCACCACTTCAAAATCACGGCCCCGGGTTACACCGATCAGCCTACACGGTGAGAAAGGACGCCATTTTGATTTTTGTCTCTTTTGATGTTTTCATTATGATTGTTGTTATTTATATTCTTTTAAATGAATATATATACATATATATACATACATAAATATATATATATAGTTAAGAAATACGCACCATTTCATCATTTACAGTCGCTATCAGTCGGACTTGGTAGTCTGACACCGACTCAGCTATCGACCCGGTGCGTCCATTTACCCAAATGAACTCAAATGGACCCAAATGAACCCAAATGGACCCAAATGGCGACCCAAATGAACCCAAATGGCAATGCAAATGGAAAATAATCACAAATAAATCAATGTTATAACTAATTTATAAAGAATTACATTATGAAATTATTTTGTAAATAATTCTATATGGGTGCTGTGTACGTTATCAGGCACGTTACAGTGGCGGATTCAAGGGGGGGGGGGGGGGCGCACCCGGCGCGCGCCCCCTAAAATTGTCAAAATATAAAGTTAAATCATCCACCTCCTGGCAAAGAAAATGTACAAATTTCGAATCTTAATTTTCAACTTTCGGAAACTCATGGGATTTCTCTACATTGGACTAATTTCAACGGAGTAGTATGAAGAAAACCCGTGGGTTCAATGGCGTAACGTACATTTATAGTTATGTAGCTGCCGGCCAATCAGTGTTACATAATACACATATACACGCTTTTATTGACAAACAAATCACTCACTACAATATCACAAAAGTCTAAATTTGAAGGCTTCATTTTTACCCTACAAAATCTCTAGAATCCAGGAGCATTGTTTTTGAAAGTGGGAGAGGAGACATTAAATTTCTATTTAATGCTATTTTGTTTAATAATTTTTACATCCTCCCAGAAAGTGTGTGTGTGTGTGGGGGGGGGGGATGGGATGTATAACGTTCACGTGGGAGAATTTGATCTCGGAATTTTCGAAAATCTGTTTAAAGAGAATGAGATTTTCGACTCCTGGAGATACATATTTATTATTCCTGAATTTTGTGAAATGGATGCTAAATGTATAATTAACTGATTGCATTTATTATGGAGGTTCAAAATTATAGTTAGTTTTGACAGAGCCCCAGCGGGATTTGAATTCTCTACTTACAGACACGTAGTTAACGCTCTAACCCATTGCGCTTCACTGTTAGGTAACATTATTTTGGGGGAAAATATTATATTTATACTTTATTGTTTATTTCAATAGGGAGTACATCACAATATGGTGTCATGTATACCACCTTAAGACTGAAATGTGTGCTTTACATAGTTATTTACCTAATAAAATAGTGCAGCGGGTTTTTGAAGAATAAAGTCATAAAAATACATGCATGTTACAAATAACTGATCTTTGTCTGAAGTTACGTACTTAAGGTATCCGATCCATATTAGGACCTAATTTTTCTAACCTTGAATATCCATCATGTATTAAATACTCTGATATAATTTTAAAGCATTTTAGAGTAGAAAAAGATTTACCGAGAGAAATTTTCAAAAATATTATTAACTAAGCAGTAATTAATTAATGAAGATTGCATTAATGTCTATGGGGACAAACACATTTTATAAAACAAAAAATTAAATATTAAGAATATCAATAAATGCTTCGGTGGAAAGATGCATTTCATCATTAGGAATACAAAAACTATGAAAAATAAATTTCGTACCGTATATATTTTTTTTAGAATTAATTTTTATAAATTAAAAGCAAAGGGGAGCAACTCTTCAAGAAAAGGAAAAGGTCATTTATTAGGACACATTTTGCTCTTACATACTGACACTTAAACATGAAAATTATGTCGAAGTATACTAAGTATGAAGCCCATACATATCTTTTATGCATCAAGACTCATTGAATCTGGGGTTATTATGGATCGGACACCTTAACACAGGTCTGCAGGTCGCATTAGCGGGTACTAGTTTTACCCAGCTCTTCGTTTAGATGGGTTTCACGTGGTGTACATACTCTGATACTGGTATGTGTTTTCCATATGCAGAAAAGGATTAATTAACATGCATAAACGTTTCTTTTGTGATGATCAGCAAAAGGGATTCATATTGTGTTCTAATTGGATTATCATTATGATGTTGACCAATATAGGTAAGCATAAAACATGTAGTAGAACAATATTATGAGCCACCGGTATATAGGTATAAGTTTTACTTTCACTTTCTAAATAAGTGATCTCCCTTTGCCAGTGTAATCGTATAGTGGTTATAATAACGTCACGGCAACAATAAATTCGTATAGTGATAATTACTTTTATTTATCTCAATAATCCCATGATAATTTCTAACGTCTTTAGTCACCAAAGTATAGTCAGTCTCAAAGTCACTCTAACTATACCGTACTCCAAGTTCCAGCTAAATGAAAACACTCAATGTTATGAGTTTTTATAGATTTATTATGGTGCATGAAACAGGGTACAAAAACATTATATATATACAAAAATATACACTAACCTTCCCTTTACCATCCTCACCAAGTTATAACAAATGTAAGCCTGCCTTAATATTAATAAAAATCCAAGTAACCCAAACCTAATGCTAACCCTGACTTAGCACGGACTAAACGCCTAGCATGCTGCACAATGGACATTTACAGGACAATAAACAAAACACTTAGCGAGACGATGAACGAGACGGGAAATGGAGACTGGGGCCCACCCATCTACCCGGGGAAGTGAGTTGACTCGAACCTTAGAGAAGATTCCACGTCAACTGCCGGACTAAGGCAAATCCTGACTTTGTATACACCGCGCTCTGGGGGTGTGTTTCTCTTAACCAATCAGAACGACTATATGTATTTATAACTCAAACCAGCATTTTCCCAAATTATTATGAATGACACCGACACTTTCCGAATGTAAATTAAACGAGTACAAGTACAACCAATCATATTTATCGTTACGTTTTGCTTAAAGCTATAGACGAACATGTGCTTTTCATGTGATCATGATAAATATAATCCTATCACACTCCCCCCCACCCCAAAACCGAAATATTCTTGAATAAGATATTGAAGTATTGTTATATAATTGTTAATATAAACACAAAGACATAAATCATTAGTGTCACAGTGTCCGAAGAAAATTTTTTTTTATCTTCAAAGTCACTGAAATCTCTGAAAAATCAATTCATCGTCCGGAAGTTCACAAAATAACGACGTACGTCATTTTCAAAATCACAGTATGTAAACTACGACGGTATTCACTTTTCACAAGTATTTGGTACATTTATTATATTACAACACATAGATATTTCATCACTGTTGAAACTGAGGACAGCACTATCTTTCGCAATCCGTATAAGCAATCTCTACAGTACGTCGTTATCGAACTCCTGACGGTTGAACTTCCAATTCACGAGTCTTTGAAACAATTCAGGCACTGGTCTTTTTTCCGTGGTATCAGTTTTCTACACATGAAGTTTCTTCTGTTACCGTCAAACACTTGATAAGCGAAGAGAATCTCCTGATTTCCGGACATCCAGGCAATCTGCACGCAATCAAGTTAGGAATTAATATGCGACAACATCTAGAACATCCGTACCGATATAAAATAGAATCTGGTAATAAAAAAATATAGAACATATAATCATATATTAGTATATATAAAGTATACCAGAGCCTACTATAATCAGTTAGCAAAATGCAGATTACTTATGCAGTCAACAGAGTATACATATGCACTCGTATCATGGCCCTGCTGTTTTTTTTTTTTGTTGTTGTTTGTCTTTTGTTTTTTTTTTTTTTTTTTAGCTGTTTTCTTTTTTTTTTTGCTTTTTTATTTTGTTTCTTTTATATTTTGTTTGTGTTTCTTTTTAATTTGTTGGTTGTTGGTTTTTTTTTTTGGTTTTTTTTTTGTTTTTGTTGTTTCTTTTTTTTTGTCCTTTTTTATTTATGTCTTTTTTTATTTTTTTGGTTGTGTTCTTGTTTTTCTATTTTTTTTTTTTTTATTTTTTTTTTTTTGTTTTTGGTGAAACCGAATTTGACTTGAAAATGAAGGAAGTCTTTACGATATTTCCATTTTTTTGAAATTAAAGATTTACATGGTATTAAGGTTCACTTTTTGAAAAATAGTAATGGTGTACATCCAAGAAAACAAAAAAAAAAAAAAAAAACAAAAAATTTCAATTGTACTTTAAAAAGGTTTTTTGGTTTTGTTTAAAACGGAATCTATTTACAATTTATTAGAGGGGGGAAGGCCTTATTTATTT